>CM051241.1:3824385-4424385 GCA_027917425.1 Gastrophryne carolinensis
TTACCTGCTGCCCCATTACTGCCTGACTTTACCTGCTGCCCCATTACTACCTGACTTTACTGCTGCCCCCCATTACTGTCTGACTTTACCTGCTGCCCCATTACTGTCTGACTTTACCTGCTGCCCCATTACTGTCTGACTTTACCTGCTGCCCCATTACTGCCTGACTTTACCTGCTGCCCCATTACTGTCTGACTTTACCTGCTGCCCCATTACTGTCTGACTTTACCTGCTGCCCCATTACTGTCTGACTTTACCTGCTGCCCCATTACTGCCTGACTTTACCTGCTGCCCCATTACTGTCTGACTTTACCTGCTGCCCCATTACTGCCTGACTTTACCTGCTGCCCCATTACTGCCTGACTTTACCTGCTGCCCCATTACTATCTGACTTTACCTGCTGCCCCATTACTGTCTGACTTTACCTGCTGCCCCTATTACTGCCTGACTTTACCTGCTGCCCCATTACTGCCTGACTTTACCTGCTGCCCCATTACTGCCTGACTTTACCTGCTGCCCCATTACTGCCTGACTTTACCTGCTGCCCCATTACTGCCTGACTTTACCTGCTGCCCCATTACTGCCTGACTTTACCTGCTGCCCCATTACTGCCTGACTTTACCTGCTGCCCCATTACTGCCTGACTTTACCTGCTGCCCCCATTACTGCTCTGACTTTACCTGCTGCCCCCATTACTGCCTGACTTTACCTGCTGCCCCATTACTGCCTGACTTTACCTGCTGCCCCATTACTACCTGACTTTACCTGCTGCCCCATTACTGCCTGACTTTACCTGCTGCCCCATTACTGCCTGACTTTACCTGCTGCCCCATTACTACCTGACTTTACCTGCTGCCCCATTACTGTCTGACTTTACCTGCTGCCCCATTACTGTCTGACTTTACCTGCTGCCCCATTACTACCTGACTTTACCTGCTGCCCCATTACTGTCTGACTTTACCTGCTGCCCCATTACTGCCTGACTTTACCTGCTGCCCCATTACTGTCTGACTTTACCTGCTGCCCCATTACTGTGTGACTTTACCTGCTGCCCCATTACTGTGTGACTTTACCTGCTGCCCCATTACTGTCTGACTTTACCTGCTGCCCCATTACTGTCTGACTTTACCTGCTGCCCCATTACTGTGTGACTTTACCTGCTGCCCCATTACTGTCTGACTTTACCTGCTGCCCCATTACTGTCTGACTTTACCTGCTGCCCCATTACTGTGTGACTTTACCTGCTGCCCCATTACTGTGTGACTTTACCTGCTGCCCCATTACTGTCTGACTTTACCTGCTGCCCCATTACTGTCTGACTTTACCTGCTGCCCCATTACTGCCTGACTTTACCTGCTGCCCCATTACTACCTGACTTTACCTGCTGCCCCCATTACTGTCTGACTTTACCTGCTGCCCCATTACTGTCTGACTTTACCTGCTGCCCCATTACTGTCTGACTTTACCTGCTGCCCCATTACTGCCTGACTTTACCTGCTGCCCCATTACTGTCTGACTTTACCTGCTGCCCCATTACTGTCTGACTTTACCTGCTGCCCCATTACTGTCTGACTTTACCTGCTGCCCCATTACTGTCTGACTTTACCTGCTGCCCCATTACAGCCTGACTTTACCTGCTGCCCCATTACTGTCTGACTTTACCTGCTGCCCCATTACTGTCTGACTTTACCTGCTGCCCCATTACTGTCTGACTTTTCCTGCTGCCCCATTACTGTCTGACTTTACCTGCTGCCCCATTACTGTCTGACTTTACCTGCTGCCCCATTACTGTCTGACTTTACCTGCTGCCCCATTACTGTCTGACTTTACCTGCTGCCCCATTACTGTCTGACTTTTCCTGCTGCCCCATTACTGCCTGACTTTACCTGCTGCCCCATTACTGCCTGACTTTACCTGCTGCCCCATTACTGTCTGACTTTACCTGCTGCCCCATTACTGCCTGACTTTACCTGCTGCCCCATTACTACCTGACTTTACCTGCTGCCCCATTACTGTCTGACTTTACCTGCTGCCCCATTACTACCTGACTTTACCTGCTGCCCCATTACTACCTGACTTTACCTGCTGCCCCATTACTGCCTGACTTTACCTGCTGCCCCCATTACTACCTGACTTTACCTGCTGCCCCATTACTGTCTGACTTTACCTGCTGCCCCATTACTGTCTGACTTTACCTGCTGCCCCATTACTGCCTGACTTTACCTGCTGCCCCATTACTGTCTGACTTTACCTGCTGCCCCATTACTGCCTGACTTTACCTGCTGCCCCATTACTGTCTGACTTTACCTGCTGCCCCATTACTGTCTGACTTTACCTGCTGCCCCATTACTGTCTGACTTTACCTGCTGCCCCATTACTGTCTGACTTTACCTGCTGCCCCCATTACTGTCTGACTTTACCTGCTGCCCCATTACTGCCTGACTTTACCTGCTGCCCCATTACTACCTGACTTTACCTGCTGCCCCCATTACTGCCTGACTTTACCTGCTGCCCCATTACTGCCTGACTTTACCTGCTGCCCCATTACTGTCTGACTTTACCTGCTGCCCCCATTACTGTCTGACTTTACCTGCTGCCCCATTACTGCCTGACTTTACCTGCTGCCCCATTACTGTCTGACTTTACCTGCTGCCCCCATTACTGCCTGACTTTACCTGCTGCCCCATTACTGTCTGACTTTACCTGCTGCCCCCATTACTGCCTGACTTTACCTGCTGCCCCATTACTGTGTGACTTTACCTGCTGCCCCCATTACTGTCTGACTTTACCTGCTGCCCCCATTACTGCCTGACTTTACCTGCTGCCCCATTACTGTCTGACTTTACCTGCTGCCCCCATTACTGCCTGACTTTACCTGCTGCCCCATTACTGCCTGACTTTACCTGCTGCCCCATTACTGTCTGACTTTACCTGCTGCCCCATTACTGTCTGACTTTACCTGCTGCCCCATTACTGTCTGACTTTACCTGCTGCCCCATTACTGCCTGACTTTACCTGCTGCCCCATTACTGTCTGACTTTACCTGCTGCCCCATTACTGTCTGACTTTACCTGCTGCCCCATTACTGTCTGACTTTACCTGCTGCCCCATTACTGTCTGACTTTACCTGCTGCCCCATTACTGCCTGACTTTACCTGCTGCCCCATTACTGCCTGACTTTACCTGCTGCCCCATTACTGTCTGACTTTACCTGCTGCCCCATTACTGTCTGACTTTACCTGCTGCCCCATTACTGCCTGACTTTACCTGCTGCCCCATTACTACCTGACTTTACCTGCTGCCCCATTACTGTCTGACTTTACCTGCTGCCCCATTACTGTCTGACTTTACCTGCTGCCCCCATTACTGTCTGACTTTACCTGCTGCCCCATTACTGCCTGACTTTACCTGCTGCCCCATTACTACCTGACTTTACCTGCTGCCCCCATTACTGCCTGACTTTACCTGCTGCCCCCATTACTGCCTGACTTTACCTGCTGCCCCATTACTGTCTGACTTTACCTGCTGCCCCATTACTGTCTGACTTTACCTGCTGCCCCATTACTCCCTGACTTTACCTGCTGCCCCATTACTGTCTGACTTTACCTGCTGCCCCATTACTGCCTGACTTTACCTGCTGCCCCATTACTGCCTGACTTTACCTGCTGCCCCATTACTGTCTGACTTTACCTGCTGCCCCATTACTGTGTGACTTTACCTGCTGCCCCATTACTGCCTGACTTTACCTGCTGCCCCATTACTGTCTGACTTTACCTGCTGCCCCATTACTGTCTGACTTTTCCTGCTGCCCCATTACTGTCTGACTTTACCTGCTGCCCCATTACTGTGTGACTTTACCTGCTGCCCCATTACTGTCTGACTTTACCTGCTGCCCCATTACTGTCTGACTTTACCTGCTGCCCCATTACTGTCTGACTTTACCTGCTGCCCCATTACTGCCTGACTTTACCTGCTGCCCCATTACTGTCTGGCTTTACCTGCTGCCCCATTACTGTCTGACTTTACCTGCTGCCCCATTACTGTCTGGCTTTACCTGCTGCCCCATTACTACCTGACTTTACCTGCTGCCCCATTACTACCTGACTTTACCTGCTGCCCCATTACTGCCTGACTTTACCTGCTGCCCCATTACTGTCTGACTTTACCTGCTGCCCCATTACTGTCTGACTTTACCTGCTGCCCCATTACTGTCTGACTTTACCTGCTGCCCCATTACTGTCTGACTTTACCTGCTGCCCCATTACTGCCTGACTTTACCTGCTGCCCCATTACTGCCTGACTTTACCTGCTGCCCCATTACTACCTGACTTTACCTGCTGCCCCATTACTGTCTGACTTTACCTGCTGCCCCATTACTGCCTGACTTTACCTGCTGCCCCATTACTGTCTGACTTTACCTGCTGCCCCATTACTGTCTGACTTTACCTGCTGCCCCCATTACTGCCTGACTTTACCTGCTGCCCCATTACTGTCTGACTTTACCTGCTGCCCCATTACTGTGTGACTTTACCTGCTGCCCCATACTGTCTGACTTTACCTGCTGCCCCATTACTGTCTGACTTTACCTGCTGCCCATTACTGCCTGACTTTACCTGCTGCCCCATTACTGCCTGACTTTACCTGCTGCCCCATTACTGCCTGACTTTACCTGCTGCCCCATTACTGCCTGACTTTACCTGCTGCCCCATTACTGCCTGACTTTACCTGCTGCCCCATTACTGTCTGACTTTACCTGCTGCCCCATTACTGTCTGACTTTACCTGCTGCCCCATTACTGTCTGACTTTTCCTGCTGCCCCATTACTGTCTGACTTTACCTGCTGCCCCATTACTGCCTGACTTTACCTGCTGCCCCATTACTGCCTGACTTTACCTGCTGCCCCATTACTGTCTGACTTTACCTGCTGCCCCATTACTGTCTGACTTTACCTGCTGCCCCATTACTGCCTGACTTTACCTGCTGCCCCATTACTGCCTGACTTTACCTGCTGCCCCATTACTGTGTGACTTTACCTGCTGCTCCATTACTGTCTGACTTTACCTGCTGCCCCATTACTGCCTGACTTTACCTGCTGCCCCCATTACTGTCTGACTTTACCTGCTGCCCCATTACTGCCTGACTTTACCTGCTGCTCCATTACTGTCTGACTTTACCTGCTGCCCCATTACTGTCTGACTTTACCTGCTGCCCCATTACTGTCTGACTTTACCTGCTGCCCCATTACTGTCTGACTTTTCCTGCTGCCCCATTACTGTCTGACTTTACCTGCTGCCCCATTACTGTCTGACTTTTCCTGCTGCCCCATTACTGTCTGACTTTACCTGCTGCCCCATTACTGTCTGACTTTACCTGCTGCCCCATTACTGTCTGACTTTTCCTGCTGCCCCATTACTGTCTGACTTTACCTGCTGCCCCATTACTGTCTGACTTTACCTGCTGCCCCATTACTGCCTGGCTTTACCTGCTGCCCCATTACTGTCTGACTTTACCTGCTGCCCCATTACTGCCTGACTTTACCTGCTGCCCCATTACTGTCTGACTTTACCTGCTGCCCCATTACTGTCTGACTTTACCTGCTGCCCCATTACTGTCTGACTTTACCTGCTGCCCCATTACTGCCTGACTTTACCTGCTGCCCCCATTACTGTCTGACTTTACCTGCTGCCCCATTACTGCCTGACTTTACCTGCTGCCCCCATTACTGTCTGACTTTACCTGCTGCCCCATTACTGTCTGACTTTACCTGCTGCCCCATTACTGTCTGACTTTACCTGCTACCCCCATTACTGCCTGACTTTACCTGCTGCCCCATTACTGCCTGACTTTACCTGCTGCCCCATTACTGCCTGACTTTACCTGCTGCCCCATTACTGCCTGACTTTACCTGCTGCCCCATTACTGTCTGACTTTACCTGCTGCCCCATTACTGTCTGACTTTACCTGCTGCCCCATTACTGTCTGACTTTACCTGCTGCCCCATTACTGTCTGACTTTACCTGCTGCCCCATTACTACCTGACTTTACCTGCTGCCCCATTACTGTCTGACTTTACCTGCTGCCCCATTACTGTCTGACTTTTCCTGCTGCCCCATTACTGTCTGACTTTACCTGCTGCCCCATTACTGCCTGACTTTACCTGCTGCCCCATTACTGTCTGACTTTTCCTGCTGCCCCATTACTGTCTGACTTTACCTGCTGCCCCATTACTGTCTGACTTTACCTGCTGCCCCATTACTGTCTGACTTTACCTGCTGCCCCATTACTGTCTGACTTTACCTGCTGCCCCATTACTGCCTGACTTTACCTGCTGCCCCATTACTGTCTGACTTTACCTGCTGCCCCATTACTGTCTGACTTTACCTGCTGCCCCATTACTGTCTGACTTTACCTGCTGCCCCATTACTGTCTGACTTTACCTGCTGCCCCATTACTGTCTGACTTTACCTGCTGCCCCATTACTGCCTGACCTTACCTGCTGCCCCATTACTGTCTGACTTTACCTGCTGCCCCATTACTGTCTGACTTTACCTGCTGCCCCCATTACTGCCTGACTTTACCTGCTGCCCCATTACTGCCTGACTTTACCTGCTGCCCCATTACTGTCTGACTTTACCTGCTGCCCCATTACTGCCTGACTTTACCTGCTGCCCCATTACTGTCTGACTTTTCCTGCTGCCCCATTACTGTCTGACTTTACCTGCTGCCCCATTACTGTCTGACGTTACCTGCTGCCCCATTACTGTCTGACTTTACCTGCTGCCCCATTACTGTCTGACTTTACCTGCTGCCCCCATTACTGTCTGACTTTACCTGCTTCCCCCATTACTGCCTGACTTTACCTGCTGCCCCATTACTGTCTGACTTTACCTGCTGCCCCATTACTGCCTGACTTTACCTGCTGCCCCATTACTGCCTGACTTTACCTGCTGCCCCCATTACTGTCTGACTTTACCTGCTGCCCCCATTACTGTCTGACTTTACCTGCTGCCCCATTACTGTCTGACTTTACCTGCTGCCCCATTACTGCCTGACTTTACCTGCTGCCCCATTACTACCTGACTTTACCTGCTTCCCCCATTACTGCCTGACTTTACCTGCTGCCCCATTACTGCCTGACTTTACCTGCTGCCCCATTACTACCTGACTTTACCTGCTTCCCCCATTACTGCCTGACTTTACCTGCTGCCCCATTACTGCCTGACTTTACCTGCTGCCCCATTACTGTCTGACTTTACCTGCTGCCCCATTACTGCCTGACTTTACCTGCTGCCCCATTACTGCCTGACTTTACCTGCTGCCCCATTACTGCCTGACTTTACCTGCTGCCCCATTACTGCCTGACTTTACCTGCTGCCCCATTACTGCCTGACTTTACCTGCTGCCCCATTACTACCTGACTTTACCTGCTTCCCCCATTACTGCCTGACTTTACCTGCTGCCCCCATTACTGTCTGACTTTACCTGCTGCCCCATTACTGCCTGACTTTACCTGCTGCCCCATTACTGCCTGACTTTACCTGCTGCCCCATTACTGTCTGACTTTACCTGCTGCCCCATTACTGTCTGACTTTACCTGCTGCCCCATTACTGTCTGACTTTACCTGCTGCCCCATTACTGTCTGACTTTACCTGCTGCCCCATTACTGTCTGACTTTACCTGCTGCCCCATTACTGTCTGACTTTACCTGCTGCCCCATTACTGCCTGACTTTACCTGCTGCCCCATTACTGCCTGACTTTACCTGCTGCCCCATTACTGTCTGACTTTACCTGCTGCCCCATTACTGCCTGACTTTACCTGCTGCCCCATTACTGCCTGACTTTACCTGCTGCCCCATTACTGTCTGACTTTACCTGCTGCCCCATTACTGCCTGACTTTACCTGCTGCCCCATTACTGCCTGACTTTACCTGCTGCCCCATTACTGCCTGACTTTACCTGCTGCCCCATTACTGCCTGACTTTACCTGCTGCCCCATTACTGTCTGACTTTACCTGCTGCCCCATTACTGCCTGACTTTACCTGCTGCCCCATTACTGCCTGACTTTACCTGCTGCCCCATTACTGCCTGACTTTACCTGCTGCCCCCATTACTGTCTGACTTTACCTGCTGCCCCATTACTGCCTGACTTTACCTGCTGCCCCATTACTGTCTGACTTTACCTGCTGCCCCATTACTGCCTGACTTTACCTGCTGCCCCCATTACTGTGTGACTTTACCTGCTGCCCCATTACTGCCTGACTTTACCTGCTGCCCCATTACTGTCTGACTTTACCTGTTGCCCCATTACTGTCTGACTTTACCTGCTGCCCCATTACTGTCTGACTTTACCTGCTGCCCCATTACTGTCTGACTTTACCTGCTGCCCATTACTGCCTGACTTTACCTGTTGCCCCATTACTGTCTGACTTTACCTGCTGCCCCATTACTGCCTGACTTTACCTGCTGCCCCATTACTGCCTGACTTTACCTGCTGCCCCATTACTGTCTGACTTTACCTGCTGCCCCATTACTGTCTGACTTTACCTGCTGCCCCATTACTGCCTGACTTTACCTGCTGCCCCATTACTGCCTGACTTTACCTGCTGCCCCATTACTGTCTGACTTTACCTGCTGCCCCATTACTGCCTGACTTTACCTGCTGCCCCATTACTGCCTGACTTTACCTGCTGCCCCATTACTGTCTGACTTTACCTGCTGCCCCATTACATTGCCCCATTACTGCCTGACTTTACCTGCTGCCCCATTACTGCCTGACTTTACCTGCTGCCCCATTACTGTCTGACTTTACCTGCTGCCCCCATTACTGCCTGACTTTACCTGCTGCCCCATTACTGCCTGACTTTACCTGCTGCCCCATTACTGCCTGACTTTACCTGCTGCCCCATTACTGCCTGACTTTACCTGCTGCCCCATTACTGCCTGACTTTACCTGCTGCCCCATTACTGCCTGACTTTACCTGCTGCCCCATTACTGCCTGACTTTACCTGCTGCCCCATTACTGCCTGACTTTACCTGCTGCCCCATTACTGCCTGACTTTACCTGCTGCCCCATTACTGCCTGACTTTACCTGCTGCCCCATTACTGCCTGACTTTACCTGCTGCCCCATTACTGTCTGACTTTACCTGCTGCCCATTACTGCCTGACTTTACCTGTTGCCCCATTACTGTCTGACTTTACCTGCTGCCCCATTACTGCCTGACTTTACCTGCTGCCCCATTACTGCCTGACTTTACCTGCTGCCCCATTACTGTCTGACTTTACCTGCTGCCCCCATTACTGCCTGACTTTACCTGCTGCCCCATTACTGCCTGACTTTACCTGCTGCCCCATTACTGCCTGACTTTACCTGCTGCCCCATTACTGCCTGACTTTACCTGCTGCCCCATTACTGCCTGACTTTACCTGCTGCCCCATTACTGCCTGACTTTACCTGCTGCCCCATTACTGCCTGACTTTACCTGCTGCCCCATTACTGCCTGACTTTACCTGCTGCCCCATTACTGTCTGACTTTACCTGCTGCCCCATTACTGCCTGACTTTACCTGCTGCCCCCATTACTGCCTGACTTTACCTGCTGCCCCATTACTGTCTGACTTTACCTGCTGCCCCATTACTGTCTGACTTTACCTGCTGCCCCATTACTACCTGACTTTACCTGCTGCCCCATTACTACCTGACTTTACCTGCTGCCCCCATTACTGCCTGACTTTACCTGCTGCCCCATTACTGTCTGACTTTACCTGCTGCCCCCATTACTGCCTGACTTTACCTGCTGCCCCATTACTGCCTGACTTTACCTGCTGCCCCATTACTGCCTGACTTTACCTGCTGCCCCATTACTGTCTGACTTTACCTGCTGCCCCATTACTGTCTGACTTTACCTGCTGCCCCCATTACTGTCTGACTTTACCTGCTGCCCCATTACTGTCTGACTTTATCCGCTGCCCCATTACTGTCTGACTTTACCTGCTGCCCCCATTACTGCCTGACTTTACCTGCTGCCCCATTACTGTCTGACTTTACCTGCTGCCCCATTACTGTCTGACTTTACCTGCTGCCCCATTACTGTCTGACTTTACCTGCTGCCCCATTACTGTCTGACTTTACCTGCTGCCCCATTACTGTCTGACTTTACCTGCTGCCCCATTACTGCCTGACTTTACCTGCTGCCCCATTACTGTCTGACTTTACCTGCTGCCCCATTACTGCCTGACTTTACCTGCTGCCCCATTACTGTCTGACTTTACCTGCTGCCCCATTACTGTCTGACTTTACCTGCTGCCCCATTACTGTCTGACTTTACCTGCTGCCCCCATTACTGCCTGACTTTACCTGCTGCCCCATTACTGCCTGACTTTATCCGCTGCCCCATTACTGTCTGACTTTACCTGCTGCCCCCATTACTGTCTGACTTTACCTGCTGCCCCATTACTGTCTGACTTTATCCGCTGCCCCATTACTGTCTGACTTTACCTGCTGCCCCATTACTGTCTGACTTTATCCGCTGCCCCATTACTGTCTGACTTTACCTGCTGCCCCATTACAGCCTGACTTTACCTGCTGCCCCATTACTGTCTGACTTTACCTGCTGCCCCCATTACTGTCTGACTTTACCTGCTGCCCCATTACTGTCTGACTTTACCTGCTGCCCCATTACTGTCTGACTTTACCTGCTGCCCCATTACTGTCTGACTTTACCTGCTGCCCCCATTACTGTCTGACTTTACCTGCTGCCCCCATTACTGTCTGACTTTACCTGCTGCCCCCATTACTGTCTGACTGTACCTGCTGCCCCATTACTACCTGACTTTACCTGCTGCCCCATTACTGCCTGACTTTACCTGCTGCCCCATTACTGTCTGACTTTACCTGCTGCCCCATTACTGTGTGACTTTACCTGCTGCCCCATTACTGTCTGACTTTACCTGCTGCCCCATTACTGTCTGACTTTACCTGCTGCCCCATTACTGTCTGACTTTACCTGCTGCCCCCATTACTGTCTGACTTTACCTGCTGCCCCATTACTGTCTGACTTTACCTGCTGCCCCATTACTGTCTGACTTTACCTGCTGCCCCATTACTGTCTGACTTTACCTGCTGCCCCATTACTGTCTGACTTTACCTGCTGCCCCCATTACTGTCTGACTTTACCTGCTGCCCCATTACAGCCTGACTTTACCTGCTGCCCCATTACTGTCTGACTTTACCTGCTGCCCCCATTACTGTCTGACTTTACCTGCTGCCCCATTACTGTCTGACTTTACCTGCTGCCCCATTACTGTCTGACTTTACCTGCTGCCCCATTACTGTCTGACTTTATCCGCTGCCCCATTACTGTCTGACTTTACCTGCTGCCCCATTACTGTCTGACTTTATCCGCTGCCCCATTACTGTCTGACTTTATCCGCTGCCCCATTACTGTCTGACTTTACCTGCTGCCCCATTACTGTCTGACTTTACCTGCTGCCCCATTACTGCCTGACTTTACCTGCTGCCCCATTACTGCCTGACTTTACCTGCTGCCCCATTACTGTCTGACTTTACCTGCTGCCCCATTACTGCCTGACTTTACCTGCTGCCCCATTACTGCCTGACTTTACCTGCTGCCCCATTACTGCCTGACTTTACCTGCTGCCCCATTACTGTCTGACTTTATCCGCTGCCCCATTACTCCCTGACTTTACCTGCTGCCCCCATTACTGTCTGACTTTACCTGCTGCCCCATTACTGTCTGACTTTACCTGCTGCCCCATTACTGTCTGACTTTATCCGCTGCCCCATTACTGTCTGACTTTACCTGCTGCCCCATTACTGTCTGACTTTACCTGCTGCCCCATTACTGCCTGACTTTACCTGCTGCCCCCATTACTGCCTGACTTTACCTGCTGCCCCATTACTGCCTGACTTTACCTGCTGCCCCCATTACTGCCTGACTTTACCTGCTGCCCCATTACTGCCTGACTTTACCTGCTGCCCCATTACTACCTGACTTTACCTGCTGCCCCATTACTGTCTGACTTTACCTGCTGCCCCATTACTGCCTGACTTTACCTGCTGCCCCCATTACTGCCTGACTTTACCTGCTGCCCCATTACTGTCTGACTTTACCTGCTGCCCCATTACTGTCTGACTTTACCTGCTGCCCCATTACTGTCTGACTTTACCTGCTGCCCCCATTACTGTCTGACTTTACCTGCTGCCCCATTACTACCTGACTTTACCTGCTGCCCCATTACTGCCTGACTTTACCTGCTGCCCCATTACTGCCTGACTTTACCTGCTGCCCCCATTACTGCCTGACTTTACCTGCTGCCCCATTACTGCCTGACTTTACCTGCTGCCCCATTACTGCCTGACTTTACCTGCTGCCCCCATTACTGCCTGACTTTACCTGCTGCCCCATTACTGCCTGACTTTACCTGCTGCCCCATTACTGCCTGACTTTACCTGCTGCCCCATTACTGCCTGACTTTACCTGCTGCCCCATTACTGTCTGACTTTACCTGCTGCCCCATTACTACCTGACTTTACCTGCTGCCCCATTACTGCCTGACTTTACCTGCTGCCCCATTACTGTCTGACTTTACCTGCTGCCCCATTACTGTCTGACTTTACCTGCTGCCCCATTACTGTCTGACTTTACCTGCTGCCCCATTACTGTCTGACTTTACCTGCTGCCCCATTACTGCCTGACTTTACCTGCTGCCCCATTACTGTCTGACTTTTCCTGCTGCCCCATTACTGCCTGACTTTACCTGCTGCCCCATTACTGTCTGACTTTACCTGCTGCCCCATTACTGTCTGACTTTTCCTGCTGCCCCATTACTGCCTGACTTTACCTGCTGCCCCATTACTGTCTGACTTTTCCTGCTGCCCCATTACTGCCTGACTTTACCTGCTGCCCCATTACTGCCTGACTTTACCTGCTGCCCCCATTACTGCCTGACTTTACCTGCTGCCCCCATTACTGCCTGACTTTACCTGCTGCCCCATTACTGCCTGACTTTACCTGCTGCCCCATTACTGCCTGACTTTACCTGCTGCCCCCATTACTGCCTGACTTTACCTGCTGCCCCATTACTGTCTGACTTTACCTGCTGCCCCCATTACTGCCTGACTTTACCTGCTGCCCCCATTACTGCCTGACTTTACCTGCTGCCCCATTACTGTCTGACTTTACCTGCTGCCCCATTACTGCCTGACTTTACCTGCTGCCCCATTACTGTCTGACTTTACCTGCTGCCCCATTACTGTCTGACTTTACCTGCTGCCCCATTACTGTCTGACTTTACCTGCTGCCCCATTACTGCCTGACTTTACCTGCTGCCCCATTACTGTCTGACTTTACCTGCTGCCCCATTACTGTCTGACTTTACCTGCTGCCCCATTACTGTCTGACTTTACCTGCTGCCCCATTACTGCCTGACTTTACCTGCTGCCCCATTACTGTCTGACTTTACCTGCTGCCCCATTACTGTCTGACTTTACCTGCTGCCCCATTACTGTCTGACTTTACCTGCTGCCCCATTACTGCCTGACTTTACCTGCTGCCCCATTACTGCCTGACTTTACCTGCTGCCCCCATTACTGTCTGACTTTACCTGCTGCCCCCATTACTGTCTGACTTTACCTGCTGCCCCCATTACTGTCTGACTTTACCTGCTGCCCCATTACTGCCTGACTTTACCTGCTGCCCCATTACTGCCTGACTTTACCTGCTGCCCCATTACTGCCTGACTTTACCTGCTGCCCCCATTACTGTCTGACTTTACCTGCTGCCCCATTACTGCCTGACTTTACCTGCTGCCCCATTACTGCCTGACTTTACCTGCTGCCCCATTACTGCCTGACTTTACCTGCTGCCCCCATTACTGTCTGACTTTACCTGCTGCCCCCATTACTGTCTGACTTTACCTGCTGCCCCATTACTGTCTGACTTTACCTGCTGCCCCATTACTGCCTGACTTTACCTGCTGCCCCATTACTGCCTGACTTTACCTGCTGCCCCCATTACTGTCTGACTTTACCTGCTGCCCCCATTACTGTCTGACTTTACCTGCTGCCCCATTACTGCCTGACTTTACCTGCTGCCCCATTACTGCCTGACTTTACCTGCTGCCCCATTACTGCCTGACTTTACCTGCTGCCCCCATTACTGTCTGACTTTACCTGCTGCCCCCATTACTGTCTGACTTTACCTGCTGCCCCCATTACTGTCTGACTTTACCTGCTGCCCCATTACTGCCTGACTTTACCTGCTGCCCCCATTACTGTCTGACTTTACCTGCTGCCCCATTACTGTCTGACTTTACCTGCTGCCCCATTACTGTCTGACTTTACCTGCTGCCCCATTACTGTCTGACTTTACCCGCTGCCCCATTACTGTCTGACTTTACCCGCTGCCCCATTACTGCCTGACTTTACCTGCTGCCCCATTACTGCCTGACTTTACCTGCTGCCCCATTACTGTCTGACTTTACCTGCTGCCCCATTACTGTCTGACTTTACCTGCTGCCCCCATTACTGCCTGACTTTACCTGCTGCCCCATTACTGTCTGACTTTACCTGCTGCCCCATTACTGCCTGACTTTACCTGCTGCCCCCATTACTGTCTGACTTTACCTGCTGCCCCATTACTACCTGACTTTACCTGCTGCCCCATTACTACCTGACTTTACCTGCTGCCCCATTACTGCCTGACTTTACCTGCTGCCCCATTACTGTCTGACTTTACCTGCTGCCCCATTACTACCTGACTTTACCTGCTTCCCCCATTACTGCCTGACTTTACCTGCTGCCCCATTACTGCCTGACTTTACCTGCTGCCCCATTACTACCTGACTTTACCTGCTGCCCCATTACTGTCTGACTTTACCTGCTGCCCCCATTACTGTCTGACTTTACCTGCTGCCCCATTACTGTGTGACTTTACCTGCTGCCCCATTACTGTGTGACTTTACCTGCTGCCCCCATTACTGTCTGACTTTACCTGCTGCCCCATTACTGTGTGACTTTCCCTGCTGCCCCATTACTGTGTGACTTTACCTGCTGCCCCCATTACTGCCTGACTTTACCTGCTGCCCCATTACTGTCTGACTTTACCTGCTGCCCCCATTACTGTCTGACTTTACCTGCTGCCCCATTACTGTGTGACTTTACCTGCTGCCCCATTACTGTGTGACTTTACCTGCTGCCCCCATTACTGTCTGACTTTACCTGCTGCCCCATTACTGTGTGACTTTCCCTGCTGCCCCATTACTGTGTGACTTTACCTGCTGCCCCCATTACTGCCTGACTTTACCTGCTGCCCCATTACTGTCTGACTTTACCTGCTGCCCCCATTACTGCCTGACTTTACCTGCTGCCCCATTACTGTCTGACTTTACCTGCTGCCCCCAGCCTTGTGCTGATGATGGCCTCTAGTCCGATGGTAGAAAGTGACGGCTTTTTAAATAACCCGGTCGCCTCTTTGAGCACTTGAGGCATCACGAAGGTGCCCAGGGAATGATTTGCATAGCCCCGCCCACTTGCCAAAAGTAAGTGGTTCAGCCTTTCCGTGTATAGAAAGCACTCTCTACCTTCACCAGCATTGATAGCCAATGCCGTCATTGATAGCCAATGCCGTCATTGATAGCCAATGCCGTCATTGTTAGCCAATCCCATCATTGATAGCCAATCCCATCATTGATAGCCAATCTTGTCATTGATAGCCAATCTTATCATTGATAGCCAATCCCGTCATTGATAGCCAATCCCGTCATTGATAGCCAATCCCGTCATTGATAGCCAATCCCGTCATTGATAGCCAATCCCATCATTGATAGCCAATCCCGTCATTGATAGCCAATCCCGTCATTGATAGCCAATCCCGTCATTGATAGCCAATCCCGTCATTGATAGCCAATCCCGTCATTGATAGCCAATCCCGTCACTGATAGCCAATCCCGTCACTGATAGCCAATCCCGTCACTGATAGCCAATCCCGTCATTGATAGCCAATCCCGTCATTGATAGCCAATCCCGTCATTGATAGCCAATCCCGTCATTGATAGCCAATCCCGTCATTGATAGCCAATCCCGTCATTGATAGCCAGTCCCGTCATTGATAGCCAATCCCGTCACTGATAGCCAATCCCGTCACTGATAGCCAATCCCGTCACTGATAGCCAATCCCGTCACTGATAGCCAATCCCGTCACTGATAGCCAATCCCGTCATTGATAGCCAATCCCGTCATTGATAGCCAATCCCGTCATTGATAGCCAATCCCGTCATTGATAGCCAATCCCATCGCCGTTAGAATGGGACGTGATAGATTTCGCGCGCTCACCTAGCATCTTCTCTTCTTCCGCTCGCAGCTGGCTCCTCGGACCGAGACGTCGGCAAGCGGCGCCGCCCACGGCTTAGCCCACGCGCTTCACACATCAGCACATTCCATAGAAGATTCCTTACCCAAGAGGCCTTCAGGGAAGCACTCCAAAGGTGAGCTAGCAATCCCCCGGCCCCGGCACTGGGGGGCGCTATGGAGCGATTCTACATTCTTGCACTTGTCGTGGCTTTTTAATGACCCTATCAGGTTGCATTGTATGTGATTTCCTCCACTTGCCTGATATCTGGTGGTGTCCCACAAGGCTCAGTCCTGGGACCCTGACGCTTTTTACACTCATGGTCTCGGCCTGACAGCACTTCAGTGATATGTATCATGGGAGTGACCCGCATCTTTGCATTGGCACAGGTCTACTACAGAACAGGGCTGACTTCTCGCCCCATGTGACCCCGAGCAGCCTATCAGGGATGCCGGCTTCTGAGCACATGATCCTGATAGGCTGCTCCATGGCTGCCATAGAAGGATCCCTCAGGTGAGTATCCAATGCCCGTTCTGTAGCATAGCAGCGCTGCTGGCCATTGCTGTGTGAAGTGCCTCTTTAATGCGGAACAAAACCCAACAGGGAAGGCCCTAGAATCTATAAGATTCCTAGGCCGATCCATTCCCTCCCCTCGGGGTATCCAAAATCGTGATGTCCCGCTGTGTGACACCCCCCAGGTCGCCCCATTTACTTACCTTGCTTCCCAGTCCAATGCCGCGATGGCGCGAGCCGCTGCCGCATCCCCGCTATCCGTCTAGCAGGGAGCGCGCCAGGCATTTGTGTTAGAGGGAAGCAGGGGGTGCAGCTGCCATCACGCTTGGAGCCACTGACCTTAGATACTGGCTTAGACGGCGTGACGTCGGCAGCTTCCAGCGATCTGGGGAGTTTCACACAGCGGGGCATCCCCGATGGGGGTAAGGACTGAAACCCAGGATAGTTAAAATCATGGGTTTTGGTCCACTTTAATGCGGAACAAAACCCAACAGGGACGGCCCTGGAATTTTTGTGGCCACTGGCCTTCCCCTCTCCTTATCTGGAGTGGTGCTTTTGTGGCCGGAAGATTTCGAGGCCTTAAAGGGACATCCCAGGTTAAATAACTCTTGTGGCTCATTGGAGCAGCCATGATGGGATTACAGCAGCTGCCGCTTTTGACTTTTATTATTATTATTATTATTATTATTATTATTATTGAGAGCTTAAACCCGACCAACACCCGTTATTACGTTATCTTTGCTGCTGGGAAGAAGCTGGAGGGGGCATCCAGAACGCTGGAGCCTCCTCGCACCTAAATGCACAGGATACGTGTAATACTCACCTTTCTAACGAGCCAGCGCCGGGAAAGGAGTTCCGTGATTGGCCGCAGGCTGGTCACGTGGGCTGTAGTCGCGTTCTCTGTGCCAGCCACCGTGATTGGCCGCAGGCTGGTCACGTGGGCTGTAGTCGCGTTCTCTGTGCCAGCCACCGGCAGGACCCGCCTACGTGACCGGCGGCCAATCGTGGGACTCCTTTCCCGGCGCTGGCTCCTTAGAAGGGTGAGTATTATACGTATCCTGTGCATTTAGTTGCGAGGAGGCTCCAGCGTTTTGAATGCCCCCTCCAGCTTCTTCCCACAAGCAAAGAGCCGGACTAACACCCGTTAATGTAATAACGGGTGTTGGTCCGGTTTAAGGTGGACACCCAGGATTTTGACTATCCTGGGTTTTGGTCCTTTCCTCCGGGGCACCCCAATCTGAGATTCTCCACTATGTGAAACTCCCCAGATCGCCGAACGCAACTCACCTCTGATGAAGTGGCAGTAGGAGCTTGCCACGCAACGCGTCGGTGGTGCTGGCATGCTGGGCTTTGTGGTGGATTAGGACTTTGTTATGCGGTAATGGAAATTGATCTTATCTTAAAATCATGTTGAATTAATGATTATTGTGATGGTATTTCTGTCGGGGGGAGGCAATTAATCGGCCCAGTAATCTTCTAGATTCCCTGGGCCAATCACGCTAGGTTTTGGTCCACTTTCAGGGAGTGCTTCTTCTCATTCATCTCAGTAGAAGTCAATGGGGCGGCAGCCGCAGGTAACCACCATGAACCACAAGACTGTCCCTTTAATGCCTCGAAAACGAGGTGCTACGAACCCCCGCCCCCCATCCGGGAAAGTTCCACCATAGATCAGACTAGACTGTTCCTTCCAATGAACTGAGAGACGCTTCTTTAAAGCCTATGGAAACCTATTTTGACCTGCCCCCGGCGGAATGTCTGCTCCCTGGGCCGTGGCGTCACCGCTGGCCTCTTTATATGCATGTACTGTATGGTCGGCAGCTGGGCTCACTGCGTTGCCGGCCATCAGCCAGGGACAGGCCGCGACCACAAGCCTATCGGTGGCAGGGACTCCGGGCGGGGGCGTGCAGGGGCAGAGGGATAACTTTACATGGCCGCCCCCCTGTCATCCGATATGATGGGACGCTTTGGTGTCTTATGGTAGATTAAGGCGACAGCTGCCCTACTAATCCCCTGCAGGGGCGCTTTAACCCTTCACTGTCTGCCACTGAGGCTCTGGATGCCCCTCATTTAAAGCCCACGGCTGACACCCCTATAAGATTCCAGGGTCGCTCCGCTGTGTGATAGCCCCCAGATCGCCGAGCCCAACTCACCTCTTCCCGGTCCTACGGCGCATGTGCGCCCCCGCTCGTCCAATCAGTGCGCTTGGAGCCGCTGACATCATGTCATCTAAGGCTTTGTCTAAGCCAGTGGCTCCAAGCGCACTGACAGCCGCATCCCCCGCTTCCCTCTAACGGGGAGCGTGCCTGTGCCGGGTATTCACAAATGCCTGGTCCTGCTAGAGGGAGAGCGGGGATGCGGCCGGGGCTCGTGCATGCGCCGGGTATTCACAAATGCCTGGCCCTGCTAAAGGGAGAGCGGGGATGCGGCCGGGGCTCGTGCATGCGCCGGGTATTCACAAATGCCTGGCCCTGCTAAAGGGAGAGCGGGGATGCGGCCGGGTATTCACAAATGCCTGGCCCTGCTAGAGGGAGAGCGGGGGATGCGGCCGGGGCTCGTGCATGCGCCGGGTATTCACAAATGCCTGGCCCTGCTAGAGGGAGAGCGGGGATGCGGCCGGGTATTCACAAATGCCTGACCTTGCTAGAGGGAGAGCGGGGATGCGGCCGGGGCTCGTGCATGCGCCGGGTATTCACAAATGCCTGGCCCTGCTAGAGGGAGAGCGGGGATGCGGCCGGGGCTCGTGCATGCGCTGTTATACTGGGAAACAAGGTAAGTGTATGGTGCGACCTGGGGGGGCCCTCACACAGCGGGGCATCCTGATTTTGGATGGCCCGCGAATATTATAGATTCCCGGGCTGATCACGGTGTGTTTTGGTCCACTTTAAAGGAGGACTATCCCAAAACTGAGCGGGGCAACCAAGCCTGCGGCCTTGCATGGCTATTTCCACCCGTTTCCAGACCCTCTGTGCCTCCCAGCCTCGGCTGACAGATCGGGTGAGGGTAGAAGAGCACTAGGGTCAGGTGATCGGGGAGCGCTGCTCCAAGCCGCAGACCCTGTAACACAAAGGGGAGCCGGCCATAGGCTTTATGGTGAGCCTACTAGGGATGAGGAAGTCCTGCTTTTGCTATGTGTAGGGGGTGAGTTGTGTTTGGGGACTGGTGTTGCTGGCTATCTCCCCCTTATTCTAAGTATGTCACACACCGCGCTTCAAGATATCCATAACACATGGGCAATACCGACCTGAAGAGGGTGTTCTGCAGAGATGATAGCAAAAAGAAAGCCCATCCCGGTCCATAAATTCCCGGGACCTCCCACTCATTACCCAGTCTTTCATCTCTGCAGTCGGCGAGCAAGTCAGAAGATGATGTCTCCTCCTTGCACAGGGGGAACTGAGGTAGCCGGGACCTTCCCGGCCCGCTTTTGATTTCTATTTCCGCCCAGATCCCACTTTTTATTACTGTACATGCCTCCCAGCCTTGGCTGAGGTCTGGGCGAGGGTAGAACAGCACACTAGGGGCTCAGGAGCTATGCTCCACCGTGAGACCCTGTACCAAAGGGTAGGCGGTTATCCGGGCTGGTGACCCCGGTTTGGGATGCCCTGTCCCTCGTCCCTTTACCCCAGCTAGTGTCCCCCTCTGCGGATGCCCTTCTCCTTGTGGGGGGGGTGGGGGGGGGGGTGTTGAGGGGCTTTTATTTAGGTGAAGTGTAGTGATTTTCACTGTCGTTTGCTGGCTGAGGAGATCTCTCTCCTCAGCCTGGTACTTGGAGGCGGGGCCGGGCGCTGCCTCGGTCTCCACGGCCCGCCTGTGTGTTTGTCTTACTTGTACCGGCGCCGCGGTCGCCGCCATTACCGCGGCGCCGGTACCCTGTCATCTTGTGGCGCGCGGGTGAGGAGATTCTCTCCTCACATGCCGGAGTAGGGGGGCGGGGCCGGGCGTCGGAGCGTCGCCGCGGCCCGCCCCCCTCCTTTCTATCTGTCTTCTCACCGGCGCCGCAGCCGCCGCATACCGCTGCGGCGCCGGTCTTTGGTCTGTGTGTCGTGAGGGGAGATCTCTCCTCACGCCGGTGTTAGAGGGGGCGGGACGGGGCTTTCGGCGGGACGCGCTGGCCACGCCCCCCCTTCTCCTCTCTGCCTCCGTGCTGCTGCTGCTGGCTCCTGTGAGACGGACGCCATCTTGGAAGGAGGAAGCACCGTGAGTGGCCCCGCGGGCCCCTTATCTTTTTTATTCTTTTTGTCCTTTCAAAGTGCTGATAGCCTTCTCTGTTGTGTCTTTCAGGTGGACCTACGTTAGGTTTAGGGGGTTTCTCCCGGTCCTTGGGTCCCTGGGTTACCTTTACCTATTTCAAATCCTCCCACTTGGGACATTACAGGGGCATCCCGGGTTGCTTATACGCGTAATTCCCTTGGTCATAGCGACTACACACAAGTTCACCATATGGAGGCATCCCCGGATACTGGGCTCAGGATCCCCTCGGGGCAATTCCGGAAGTGTATGTTGTGTGGGGTATCCATTACTGGGGACGATGTACTTCTGTGTATACCTTGTGCACAGCAAACTATTACACGGCAGTCCGGACCCCAGGCGTCTGGGTCAGCACCGCCGGTCGCTTCCTCTCCTCCTCCCAGCTTGATACGCACCCCGTGTGACGTTGTCATGGGTAGGGAGCTACAATCCGAGATGTGCGCCAGATTGGCCAACCTTGAAAAATTAATTTCCAGCTCGGCCGCCCGTAAGGCTCCGGCTAAGAGAAAGCACTTGTCGCCGGCTCCGCCGGCGGATGACCTTGACAATGTTAATAATTTGGACTATTCTGATTATTCCCCGCTAGAGGAAGGGGAGGTTTATGAGGACTCTGATAATTCAGATGATGAGCAGTTTGTTGGCGCTGATACTGAGCTGGGGGACTTGGGGAGATCCTCGGATACTCCTAACGCGCTGGCTCAGATGTTTGAGGTTTTGGCTATTTCTCCTCCTGAGGAGGCTCCACAGCAGAAGGGTGAGTTTTTCGAGGAATCCAGGCCGCGCTTGGAATTTCCTAATCAGAGACACTTTGACAAAATTATTGCTAAGGAATGGGACAGGCCGGCTCGGCTCCCTGGTATTCCTCAGGGGTGGGATAAGAAATATCCCTTCCCTTCGGATACGGTTAAGCGTTGGGCATCCCCCCCTGAGGTGGACGCACCGGTTTTGGGGTTGTCCAACACTTCTGTTTTAAATAATCCTGATTGTTCCACCCTCAAAGATGGAGAGGATAAACGCATTGACCAGATGGCTTGTCATGGTTTTGCTAGCGTTGGGTCAGCCATGCGGCCCGTTTGCGCTTCGGCGCTGATGGTGGTGGCCGCCAGGTCCGTGGTCAGGGACTTGTTGACTTCTTCTGGGCTTCGTCCTGGTAGTGACGAGTTCCTTGGCCTTAAACGGTGTGAGTTGTTTTTGTCTTTTGTATTAGCCGCCTTGGATGACACTTTGATGATGTGTGGTAGGACGTCGGCTCTGCTGGTGACTATTTGGCGGTCGGTGTGGTTGCGCCAGTGGGTGGCCGATTTTATGTCCAAAAAGTCGCTGACGGCTCTACCTTTTGTTGGATTACGGCTCTTTGGAGAGAAATTGGATTCTGTCACCAAGGGTGGTAGGTTACCTCAACGCAAGAAACAACGCCGTCCCTTTCGGGGGGCGCCTTCCTTTACCCCCTCCTTTCGTGGGGCCAGATCTGGCAGGGGCTTTGCCTTCCCCTCTTCCAGAGGAGATTCCGGGAACAGGGGCAGAGGACGTGCCCGTCCAGGATACAGTTGGGGCTCTAAGCCCAAACCTGCTGTTAAGCCAGCTCAGCAATGAGGGGGCGCCCTCACCCATGCGGGTGGGGGGACGGCTGCGACACTTTTCCCAGGTCTGGGATCAGGAGGTCTCGGACAGATGGATCCGGGAAGTGGTGTCTTCCGGTTACAAGCTGGAGTTCGAGCTCCGCCCCCCTCCCAGATTTTTCAGGTCTCGGGTGCCTTCGGAACCTCTGGCCGCGCAGGGGCTCCTGGTGGCAGTAGAGAGTCTTTTGGACATGGCTGTCATTTGCCCAGTGCCCTCCTCAGACCAGGGCAGGGGGTTTTATTCCAATCTGTTCACGGTACCCAAGAAGGACGGATCGGTCCGACCCATCTTGGATCTGAAGTTTCTCAACAGGTTCATCCGGCCGCGGAAATTCCGCATGGAAACGCTGCGTTCGGCTATTCACTCTCTTCGTCAGGGAGACTTTCTGACGTCCATAGACATCAAGGATGCTTACCTGCACGTTCCGATTTTTCCAGCACACCAGAGGTTTCTCAGGTTTGTGGTGGAGGATCGGCATTTTCAGTTTGTGGCACTCCCTTTCGGTCTTACCTCGGCTCCTCGGGTGTTCACCAAGGTGCTGGCGGGGGTGATGGCTCTACTCAGGGTTCAGGGTATCCGCATTGCGCCCTATTTGGACGATCTTCTGATTATGGCTTCTTCCTTCAACCAAGCAGAGTTGGACACCAGAACGGTGGTATCCACTCTGGAGAGGTTCGGTTGGGTGATCAACTACCCCAAGTCATCTCTTTCTCCGTCCAGGGTAGTGACCTTTCTAGGAATGTCTCTGGATACTTCGCAGGCCAGGGTGTTTCTGCCCCAGGCCAAGATTCTTTTGATTCAGGAGTTGGTTCGGCTTCTCTTGTCGGCCCCTCGTCCGGCCATCCGGCTAGGGATGAGGCTGGTGGGGTTGATGGTGGCCTCATTCGAGGCAGTTCCCTTTTGCGCAGTTTCACACAAGGACGCCCCAGCTTCATCTGTTGAAGGCTTGGGACAAGTCTCCGCTATCGTTGGATCAGTCCTTCCAGATGACCCCCCGAGTTCGTCGATCCCTGCAATGGTGGCTGGGGTCTGTCAATCTGTTGAAGGGCAGATCTTTTCTGGCGCCGTGTTGGGAGACAGTCACCACGGATGCCAGTCTGTCAGGTTGGGGGGGTGTTTGGAAGGACCTTCAGTTTCAGGGTCTGTGGGGCCCGCAGGAGGCTCACGAGCCCATCAATGTTCTGGAATTGAGAGCCATCAGGTTGGTTCTGTTTCGCTTGAGTCATCAGTTGCAGGGTCTGCCAGTTCAGGTTCGGTCGGACAACCGGACGGCGGTTGCTTACATCAATCACCAGGGAGGGACTCGCAGCAGGAGTGCCCTCAGGGAAGTATCTTTGATTCTGGACTGGGCGGAGAGCCACGTCCCGTGTATCTCAGCAGTCTACATTCCGGGAGCGGAGAACACGGAGGCGGACTCTCTGAGCAGGTCCTCCTCTCGCCAGGGGGAGTGGTCTCTCAGTCCCCAGGTGTTTCGTTCGATTTGCCTCAGGTGGGGGTTCCCGGCGGTGGACCTCTTTGCCTCTCGTCACAATCACAAGCTTCCGGTATTTGTGTCTCTCTCGCAGGATCCACTGGCTCTGGCGGTGGATGCCATGTCTCTGAACTGGGGCTTCTTTACCTGTTCCCTCTGTTTCCAATGGTAGCCAGAGTGGTGCGCAAGCTGGCCCTGGAGGGCGCGTCGGCGATTCTAGTGGCACGAAGGTGGCCAAGGAAGGTTTGGTTCGCAGACCTGGTAAGACTGGCAGAGGATCAGTTCTTTCTGCCTCTGCTGCCGGACCTGCTCACCCAGGGTCGGCTACGCTATCCCAATTTACCATCGCTGGCTTTGACGGCGTGGCTGCTGAAACCTCCATCTTGAAGGAGGAAGGTCTTTCTGATGCGGTGATTCAGACTCTTATTAGTGCCAGGAAGCGGTCTTCCTCTACTGTTTACTATAGGACCTGGAGGTCCTATATTGACTGGTGTGAAGGTAGGTCTTTCCCGTGTCGGGAGTTTTCCATTTCCAGGATTCTGGAGTTTCTTCAACATGGTCTGGATCTGGGGCTCCAGCTTAGTACCTTGAAGGGGCAGGTTTCTGCCCTGGCGGTGTTCTTTCAAAGGTCCTTTGCACTTCATCCCTTGGTCAAGACTTTTTTCCAAGGGGTTACGCATGTTCGACCTCCTAGGAAGCCCTTTGTTCCAGTTTGGGATTTGAACCTGGTTCTTTCTGCTCTTCAGGGTCCCCCGTTTGAGCCCTTGAATGAGATTGCTTTGTCTTCACTTACTCAAAAGGTGGCCTTTTTGGTGGCTATCACTTCGGTCAGGCGTGTTTCTGAGTTGGCAGCTTTATCCATTAAAGCTCCGTACTTCGAAAGGCATCAGGACAAGGTTGTCTTTCGTTTCAAGCCGGATTTTCTTCCTAAGGTGGTTTCTGCCTTTCATTTGAATCAGGACATTGTTCTGCCTTCTCTATGTCCTAATCCTAGCAACGACAAGGAAAGGGCGCTGCATTCCTTGGATGTAGTTCGCATTGTAAAATACTATCTGGTGGTTACGTCTTCCTTTCGTAAGACTGATGCCTTTTTTGTGGTGCCCTTTGGGCCTAGGAAAGGTTTGGCACCTGCCAAATCTTCCATTAGTAAATGGATTCGTCAGGCCATCATTGGGGCCTATTCTGCTAAGGGGAGGAGTCCCCCTTTTCATGTTACTGCTCATTCTACTCGTGCGGTTGGAGCGTCCTGGGCTTTTCAGCACCAGGCCTCGGTTGAGCAAGTTTGTAAGGCCGCTACTTGGTCCTCTGTTCACACTTTTTCCAAGTTTTACAAGGTTGATGTTCGGGCCTCAGCGGATGCTGTTTTTGGCCGCAAAGTTCTGCAAGCTGTTGTGGTTTAAGTTGTGCCTTGTTGCCTTGTTTTGGATCCCCGCCCTTTTATGGACACTGCTATTGGATGTCCCACGTGTTATGGATATCTTGAAGCGGGGTGTGTGACATACTTAGAATAATACCATTTTGTGAAATACTCACCTGTAAAATGGGTATTATAAGTATGTCACACACCCCGCTTCACCTGCCCTTTTTGTATTCTGGATCCTTTATATTGTGATCTTTGCGTTGCTTTGGTTTATATTTGCCTCTTCCTGGTCCCTTACCTTACTGCTTCTATATACTGGGTGATGAGTGGGAGGTCCCAGGTATTTATGGACCGGGAGGGGCTTTCTTTTTCCTATCATCTCTGCAGAACGCCCTCTTCAGGTCGGTATTACCCACGTGTTATGGATATCTTGAAGCGGGGTGTGTGACATACTTATAATACCCATTTTACAGGTGAGTATTTCACAAAATTGTATTTTTGTGTTGTTTGTCTCTTTTCCCCCTGGTCCCCTGGCTCCCCCTCCCTATCATCCGGGCCCGTCTGGGCTGCTCCCCTGTCCCCTCTCCCTAGTGGGTGTTCGGGGGGGGGGGGGGGGTTAGCGGTGGGTGGTTATTTGGTGGTGGTCCGCTGCTGTTGCTTCGCCGCCGCCGCGTTTATACAATGCTCCACGGCGGGCAGCACTTCTGCTGTGTTGCGTTTTATTCTGTCGTGGCACTGGCGCGGGTCATGTGAGCGTGTTTTCGCGCTCTTCGGGGGGGGGGGAAGGACGCGTATCACGTCATGGCCCCGCGGCCCGCCCCTCGAGGTTCTCGCTTCGGCGCCATTTTTCTTTATTGCATGGCACGGCCCACTTCAGAACAGTTGGGTTATTCTGCCACAAGGTGGCGCAGTGGTACTGCAGAAAGCTGTGGCATGTCCCGGCTCCCTATAAAAAAACGTGATTAACCATAGAGTTCCCAGTGTTTCCTCTGCAGTAATACTGTGAAGATAGAAGATGGCTCTCTCTCTTGCGCAGGTGAGCTGGGCAACCAAGCCTGCGGCCCCGCAAGTCTATTTCCATCCGTTTCTGGACCCTCTGTGCCTCCCAGCCTCGGCTGACAGATCGGGTGAAGGTAGAGGAACACTAGGGTCAGGTGATCGGGGAGCGCTGCTCCAAGCCGCAGACCCTGTAACACAAAGGGGAGCCGGCCATAGGCTTTATGGTGAGCCTACTAGGGATGCGGAGTTCCTGTCCTGGCTTCTGAGGGGGTGAGTGTTTTGGGGACTGTGTCCATTTCTTTTCCTTCAGGGGTCCCCCCCTCCACTTCTGGCCTGGATACTCGCCGCTGCCTTCTCGTCTCTCTCTCACTTTGTTCAAGGGGTGGGGTGATAGTGGCGAGTGGTGTTTTGGCATTTACAGTGTGTTTTTTGATGTTTTTGGCTGCCACCTCGCTTTGTACTGCGCTTCGCGGCCGTGGGCGCTATAACCTGTGGCATCTTTGCTTAGTCATGGCGCCGACGGGGTCACATGGGCGCCGTTTTCACACTCTTCGGGGGGGCGGGGCCGGGGGATGACGCGCATTGCGTCATCCCCCTGCGGCCTGCCCCTTGAGGTACCTCTGCCGGCGCCATTTTGGATTAGCTGCGCGTCTGGATTTCTCCCTTTTGGGCTGCAGCGCTGTTTCCTCCAGTGTGTCGCTTCATCCTGCGGTCTGTGCCTTGGTGACCCTACGGTGTCCTTGGTCCGTGAGTCCCCCTTGGGGTTTTTTTTATTGGTCTCGTGGGGCATGTGTTGCAGGATGCTCACGTGTCGTTTTTACTTATGTCTTTCAGGCGGGATACCAGTGGGTTGTGGTTTCTCCCGGCTCTACTCCTTCCTCCCCCTCATCTCCCCCTTTACTGTTAATCACCATATGGAGGCTTCTGGGGATAGCGTGCTTGGGGGCCCTTCGGGGCAAGGCTGAGGGCCATGTGTGGGGTATCCCCTGTGAGTGACAGTGTTAGGGTGTGCGTGCCGTGCGCCCAAAGTGTCCTTGCGCTCCAATCTAGTTTGCCTCACCTACCCCCCCACTCCTGCAATTGGCCCCCAGTGAGGGGGATGCTAGCAGGGGGTCACAGTCTGCTCTGGCACTTCGTGTGGCCAACATTGAGAAGCAGCTTGCTGGGCCTGTTCCTAGGAAGGCTTCTGGCAAGAAGCAGCACCTGACTTCCACTCCCTCACGCTCCACTGAGGAGTATGAGGAATTTGATGTCACTACTGGACTTTATTCCCTAGAGGAAGGGGAACTGTCCCAGGACTCTGACTCCTCTGGGGACCAGCAGGAGGATTGCATTAGTGACCCTGGGTCTGCGTCCGGAGAGGAATCATGGTTCCCTGAAGACACTGACAATCTGCTGTCACAAATTTTTGAAATCTTGCACATTGCTCCCCCTGAGGTGGCTAAAAGAAAGCAGGGGGAACTTTTTCATCCTGGTAAACAGCGTCTGGATTTCCCTGAGCAGGGACATTTCACTTCTATGGTGCTTAGGGAGTGGGAATGTCCTAACAGGCTGCCCGCTGTGCCCAAGGGATTGGATAAGAGATATCCCTTTCCTGCTGATCTAGTAAAGCGTTGGTCCTGTCCCCCTGAGGTGGACGCTCCTGTGCTAGGCCTGTCTAATATCTCGGTCATGCCTTCCCCTGACACTACCAATCTGAGGGAAAGTGAGGACCGGCGCATGGATCAGCTGGCCTGCCATGTTTTTACTTGTGTGGGGGCTGGACTGTGCCCGGCCTGTGCTGCTGCCATTACAGCTATTGCCCTTCAGAAAAAAATCAATACTGTGATAAGACATGAAGAGTGAATAGACATATAAGCATCAACAGGGACAGATAATGAAACATATAAGGAATAATCAAAATATCACCAGTATCTCAGGAGCTCCTGTCCAACCACCGCACGGCCTGGCAACACCGACGCGTTGCGTGGTTTCCAATAGCAACCACTTCGTCAGGGTGTGAAGTCATACAGTGTCCAGTCTGCTTAAATACCATGCTGATGTTCCTCACCACGCAACGCGTCGGTGTTGCCAGGCCGTGCGGTGGTTGGACAGGAGCTCCTGAGATACTGGTGATATTTTGATTATTCCTTATATGTTTCATTATCTGTCCCTGTTGATGCTTATATGTCTATTCACTCTTCATGTCTTATCACAGTATTGATTTATAGATGTGTGGTTTGTAATTGATTTGACTTTAATATATGTATTGGATGGGTTTAGCATTCAGCACTTAGCACTTTATTGGGTGGGGGGGGGGGTTTATCACAGGTGTGTATGTATTTTGTAAACCTGTATTTTTGTAATCATTGTATATTGGCACCTTCTAATCTAGCGTGGATGTAATTCCTCCACGTGCTCACACTGTTGTTATTTGCACATTTTCTGTTTTGCACTGTGGCCAGTTGGCAGCATTACACATTCTGCCTTCATTGTTTATAACCATCAGGGACGGTGTGTTTTTACATTGGTCTGGAACCATATATTGTTGTAATGCATGGGTGGTTTACACCTATGCTCTTTAATGATATAAGTTTATACATATATATGTTGGAGTAGAGCCCGGTCATTTGACCCGACCTCTTCCGCCGGTCTTCTTTCTCTTTTATTTTCATGTATTTTAAATGTTTGTTATCTGTACGTGTATGGACTAGCCTTAATTATTTATAAGTACTTACATTCATATAATAATTTTTACTAACAATGAAATTGACTTTGGCATTATCTTTGGGTGTGCGGCCATTTATATTGCCCCATAGGGACCTTTCTGGCGGTCCCATTTAATTAGCGCAATAGATTATCCCTTTCGTGGTGGCTGGACTCAAGGAACCTTCTGGTGGGCAGGACTTTCCTGCCCCTGTGCTGGGAGACGGTCACCACAGATGCCAGTCTGACAGGCTGGGGGGGGCTATTGGAAGTCTCTGAAGTTCCAGGGTCAGTGGGGCCCCCAGGAGGCCCATGCTCCCATCAGTGTACTGGAACTGAGGGCGATCAGGTTGGTTCTTTCTCAGCTGACAACACACCTTCGGGGTCGGGCTGTTCAGATCCGCTCAGACAATCAGACGGTGGTTGCTTACATCAACCATCAGGGAGGGACTCGGAGCAAGCGAGCCTTCAAGGAAGTGTCCCTGATACTGTCTGGGGCGAATCAGAATGTTCCCTGCATCTCAGCGGTCTTCATTCCGGGGGTGGAGAACCAGGTGGCGGACTCCCTGAGCAGGGAGACGTCTTGTCTGGGGGAATGGTCCCTCAACAACCAGGTGTTTTTCTCCCTGTATCACTGTTGGGGTCAGCCGGATCGCGTCCCGTCACAATCACAAACTTCCCAAGTTTGTCTCCCTGTCACAGGATCCTCTGGCCCTCGCCACGGATGCACTGGCAATGCCTTGGACGGAGTTTTGGCTTCTCTATGTGTTCCCTCCGTTCCCTCTACTGGGCAGGGTCATGCGCAAGATAGCCCAGGAGGGAGTGCCAGCCATCCTGGTGGCCCCCTGTTGGCCAAGAAGGGTATGGTTCGCAGACGTCGTGCAGTTGGCAGTACATCAGTACGTCCTGCCCAAGGATCCAGATCTTCTCACTCAGGGGCAGCTACGCCATCCCAATTTACAAACGCTGGCTTTAACGACTTGGATGCTGAAACCTCCATATTGATGGAAAAGGGGTTGTCTGCTTCTGTTGTTGATACTATGATTCGGGCTAGGAAGAAGTCCTCGTCCTTTATCTATTACAGGGTCTGGCATGCTTACATTGCCTGGTGTGAGTCCAAGTCTCTTCCCAAAGAGCTTCGGGCTCTTTGCTCATGTCTGGAGGCTTCGCGTCTCAGACCGGTGGATTCAGGAGGTTGTGTCCTCCGGTTACAAGATAGAGTTTGCAGTCTGGCCGCCCCCAAGATTCCTCAGATCCCGAATGTCTCAAAACCCTCTGTCAGCTCAGGGTTTGCGCCTAGCAGTTCAACGCCTGTTGGAGTCAGGAGTCGTCTGCCAGGTACCTTAGCAGGAACAGGGTCAGGGGTACTACTTCAATCTTTTCATGGTGCCCAAAAAGCACTGTTCTCTGAGGCCCATCCTGGATTTGAAGGGTCTCAACAGGTTTGTCCGGTTCAAGCACTTTTGCATGGAGACGCTACGCTCTGCTGTAAGTACCCTGCGCCCGGGCGACTTCATGACCTCCGTGGACATCAAGGATGCCTATCTTCACGTGCCAATCTTCCCAGGTCATCAGAGTTTTCTGAGGTTCGCTCTGGAGGATCAGCACTACCAGTTTGTGGCCTTACCGTTCGGTATCACCTCGGCGCCTCGGGTGTTCACCAAGGTGCTGGCGAGAGTAATGGCACTTCTGAGGAACCGGGGCATTCACATCCTCCCTTATCTGGACGACATTCTCCCTCAGCAGAAAGTGAAGGGCCTTCAGATGCAGGCACGGGCTCTGCTCCTGTGTCATCATCCCTCCATTCGGCAAAGGATGCAGTTAGTGGGTCTGATGGTTTCCTGCTTCGAGGCGGTTCCCTTTGCTCAGTTTCACATGAGGCCTCTTCAGTTGCATCTCTTGTCAGTTTGGGATCGGGACCCTGTGTCCCTGGATCAGGAGTTTGTTCTATCCCCCCTGGCCGGACAGTCCCTCTCGTTGTGGCTGGACTCGAGGAATCTTATAGTGGGCAGGACCTTTCTGTCGCCGTGCTGGGAGATTGTCACCATGGACGCCAGTCTGACTGGTTGGGGGGGAGTTTGGAAGTCTTTGAAATTTCAGGGTCAGTGGGGACCCAGGAGGTCCATGCACCCATCAACATTCTAGAGCTGCGGGTGATCATGTTGGTTCTCTCCCAGTTGACCCCACACCTTCGGGGGGGGCTGTTAAGATTCGCTCGGACAACCAGACGGCGGTTGCCTACATCAATCATCGGGGGGGACTCGGAGCAAGCAAGCCTTCAAGGAAGTGTCCCTGATACTGTCTTGGGCGGAAGAGAATGTCTCTTGCATCTTGGCGGTCTACATTCCAGGGGTTGGGGACCCAGGAGACAGATTCTCTGAGCAGGGGGACGTCTCTGCTGGGGGAATGGTCCCTCAGCAACGAGGTGTTTCACTCTCTGTGTCACCGCTGGGGTCAGCCGGATGTGGATCTGTTTGCGTCCCGCCACAATCACAAGCTTCCAAGATTTGTCTCCCTGTCGCAGGATCCTTTTGCCTTCGCCACGGATGCACTGGCAATGCCTTGGACGGAGTTATGTGTTCCCTCCCTTTCCTCTGCTGGGCAGAGTGCTGCGCAAGATAGCCCAGGAAGGGGTACCAGCCATTCTGGTGGCCCCCTGTTGGCCAAGGAAGGTGTGGTTCGCAGACGTCGTGCAGTTGGCAGCAGATCGGTACGTCTTGCCCAAGGATCCAGATCTTCTCACTCAGGGGCAACTGTGCCATCCCAATTTACACACGCTGGCTTTAACGGCTTGGCTGCTGAAACCTCCATCTTGATGGATAAAGGGTTGCCAGCCTCTGTTGATGATACCATGATTCGGGCTCGGAAGAAGTCCTCGTCTTTTATCTACTACAGGGTCTGGCATGCTTACATTGCCGGTGTGAGTCCAAGTCTCTTCCTTGTCGGGTGTTTTATATCTCCAGGATTCTGCAATTTTTACAACATGGTGTGGATTCGGGCCTTCAACTTTGTACCCTCAAGGGACAGGTGTCAGCTCTGGCTATTTTTTTCCAAAGATCCTTTGTCAATCACCGGCCGGTTAAGAAATTTTTCCAGGGAGTTACTCATGTGCTTCTGCCGCGTAAATCTATGCTACCGGTTTAAGACTTGAATCTGGTGTTGTCTGCTCTGCAGGGTCCTCCCTTTGAGCCTATCATTCTGACTCTTAAGGTGGCCTTTTTGGTGGCTATCACTTCGGTCAGGTGAGTTTCTGAGCTGGCGGCGCTTTCCATTAAACCTCCTTATTTTGAGTGGCATCAGGATAAGGTGGTGTTTCGGCTTAAGCCGGATTTCTTGCCTAAGGTTGTGTCTGCTTTTCATCTCAATCTGGAAATTGTTTTGCCTTCTTTGTGTCCTAACCCTGCTAATTCCAAGGAGCGGACCCTTCATTCTCTGGATGTGGTCAGGGCTCTGAAGTTTTATTTGGTTGCTACTGAGGCTTTCAGGAAATCTGATGCTCTTTTTGTTCTTCCTGCTTATCCTAGGAAGGGTTTGCCTCCGGCTAAATCTACTATTAGCAAGTGGATCCGTCAGGCGGTGGTACAAGCCTATTCTGCTAAAGGGAAGGTTCCTCCTTTTAGGGTTACTGCTCATTTTACTTGTGTTATTGGTGCGTCTTGGGCTTTTCAGCACCAGGCTTCTGTGGAACAATTTTGCAAGGCCGCTAATTGGTCTTCTGTTCATACTTTTTCCAAGTTCTACAAGGTTGATGTTAAGGCCTCAGCTGATGCTGCTTTTGGCCGCAAGGTGCTTCAGGCGGTAGTAGTTTGAACTGCCTGCTGCTAGTTTTTGGGGATCCCACCCTACCTTATGGATACTGCTTTTGGATGTCCCAGATGTAAGGACTTCATGATTCAGGCCGTGCTGTGCATTAGGAAAAATACAATTCTGTGAGTACTCACCTGTAGAATTGTTTTTGCTATGCACAGCACGGCCTGCATCATCTCTCCCTTGTTATTGTTATTCTTGGTTGCCTCTTTATGGTGATTGTTCCAAGTTAGTTTAGGGGTTTTTTTTTACCTTTTTTACCTTTTTTGCCTTATTACCTCCCGGCATTTTGTATAACTGCTTGTCAACACTGGAGGTCTATGGCTGATTTCCGTTTTTTATATGGGGTCGGGAGGAGCCATAAATCTTCTGCAGTCCACTGTGCCACCTTGTGGCGGAATAACCCAGATGTAAAGACTTCATGAAGCAGGCCGTGCTGTGCATAGCAAAAACAATTCTACAGGTGAGTACTCACAGAATTGTAATTTTTTTCTACCTTTATTGAATCAAGGCCATTGTATATTTTTACTAGCAAGTCACGCGAGTCTCTGGGATGCCCTAGAGGCAAGTGTTAAAACGGACATAAAGTCATTATGACTGTTGGTCCGCTTTAAAGTGCACCGGACTTGGAGCAGCGCCACACGCACGATCCTTGTTAGACTTCGTCCCTATTTTAGTCCTCTCTGGAGCGATCTGGTGTCACTGGTCACCTGGCATATGCGTCCCCGGCTTAGCCATGGAATGTAAAGCTGTGACATAACCCTATAGAGACTTCCCAGAATGCAAGGCATGCGCCCGTCCTCCAAGGCGTGTGCTAATATCAGGGTGCAGGCTCTGATACTGTTAAAATGGATCAAAACCCAGAGAGATCGGCCCGGGAATCTATCACACATCACATTAGGATGTGCATGTGCTGCTGCTTCAAGTGGCCACAGGTTATCCCAGGTGAACTCAAACTGGACCAAATCTCATATAGATGAACTGACCTTCTTTAAAGTGCACCAGTCTTGGCCCGGGCCGGCCCTAGAATCTAAAAGCCTCCAGGACTTGGTCGACTAGGTCCCCTTGGGGCACCCCGATTCGGTATGCCCCACTGAGTGAACCCCTCCATATGGCCCACAATCACCTTTCCTTTCCACAGGTCCCTTGTCATGATCACGGGCTACAGTCACAGTGAGAATAGTGAAAATCCTGTTGATTGGTCCACTTTAAAGAGGACCAACACCCAGGGGTGATCGGCCCGGAAATCTATAAGATTCCCGGGCCGATCACCTCCCACCCCGCGGGACATCCGAGATCGGGATGTCCCGCGGGGTGAAACCCCCCAGAAACCCCAAAAACACCTTACCTGATCCGCCGCCGCTTCCGCCGCCGCCGCCTCCCGCGCGCCCCTCCAGACGTGCGCGCGCCCGCGCCGGCCCTCTGTGAATGGCCGGCGGGGGCGCGCGCGCGCCGAGAGTGACGCGCGGGAGGCGGCGGCGGCGGAAGCGTCTTGGACGTTCCTGATCCCCGCCTGGACGTTGGCGGGGATTGGCTGCGGCGCTCACGTGGGAGCGCTGAGAGGTGAGTTTTTTGGGGTTTCTGGGGGGTTTCACACAGCGGGGCACCCCCGATCGGGGTGCCCCGCCGAAGTGGACCAAAACCCAGGATAGTCAAAATCCTGGGTGTTGGTCCACTTTAAGGTGGACCAAAACCAGACCTAGCGTCTATTGAATACCCACCCCCTTGGAGGGGGGGGGGGGGTTCCTGCTGGAGTGTGAACCGTGCCAGTGATATCCTTTGAGCGGAGGCTGGGGTGGGGCACTAAACAAACTGGGTGGATGCTCGCATTGAAATTAGGTCCTTACTGACATGAGCAGGTCGTAGCCAGGGTCCAGCATTAGGGTAAGTCTCTCCCTTCAGGTTGGCGCCCTTAGAGACACACACAAATGGACAAAGATCAACAGAGGAAGACACAGGAAAGGTGTAGACCGAGAGATGGGGAAAGAAAAACAGAGGGAATGCAGAAAAAAAGACTGAAGGTAGACGACTGAGAAATAAGAGGAAATGTGAAAAAGAGAGTGTGAGAGTTAACAAGACAGTGGTAGAAGGAACGAGAAAGTGGGAGATGGAACGAGAGAGTGGGAGATGGAACTGGAGAGTGGGAGATGGAACGGGAGAGTGGGAGATGGAACGGGAGAGTGGGAGATGGAACGGGAGAGTGGGAGATGGAACGGGAGAGTGGGAGATGGAACGGGAGAGTGGGAGATGGAACTGGAGAGTGGGAGATGGAACTGGAGAGTGGGAGAGGGAACGGGAGAGTGGGAGAGGGAACGGGAGAGTGGAAGATGGAACGGGAGAGTGGAAGATGGAACGGGAGAGTGGAAGATGGAACGGGAGAGTGGAAGATGGAACGGGAGAGTGGGAGATGGAACGGGAGAGTGGGAGAGGGAACAGGAGAGTGGAAGATGGAACAGGAGAGTGGGAGAGGGAATGGGAGAGTGGAAGATGGAACGGGAGAGTGGAAGATGGAACGGGAGAGTGGAAGATGGAACGGGAGAGTGGGAGATGGAACTGGAGAGTGGGAGATGGAACTGGAGAGTGGGAGATGGAACGGGAGAGTGGGAGATGGAACGGGAGAGTGGGAGATGGAACGGGAGAGTGGGAGATGGAACGGGAGAGTGGGAGATGGAACTGGAGAGTGGGAGAGGGAACGGGAGAGTGGAAGATGGAACGGGAGAGTGGAAGATGGAACGGGAGAGTGGGAGAGGGAACGGGAGAGTGGAAGATGGAACGGGAGAGTGGAAGATGGAACGGGAGAGTGGGAGATGGAACGGGAGAGTGGGAGAGGGAACAGGAGAGTGGAAGATGGAACAGGAGAGTGGGAGAGGGAACGGGAGAGTGGAAGATGGAACGGGAGAGTGGAAGATGGAACGGGAGAGTGGGAGATGGAACGGGAGAGTGGGAGATGGAACGGGAGAGTGGGAGATGGAACTGGAGAGTGGGAGAGGGAACGGGAGAGTGGAAGATGGAACTGGAGAGGGAACGGGAGAGTGGAAGATGGAACGGGAGATTGGGAGATGGAACTGGAGAGTGGAAGATGGAACTGGAGAGTGGAAGATGGAACTGGAGAGTGGGAGAGGGAACGGGAGAGTGGAAGATGGAACGGGAGAGTGGAAGATGGAACGGGAGAGTGGGAGAGGGAACGGGAGAGTGGAAGATGGAACGGGAGAGTGGAAGATGGAACGGGAGAGTGGAAGATGGAACTGGAGAGTGGGAGATGGAACTGGAGAGTGGGAGATGGAACTGGAGAGTGGGAGATGGAACTGGAGAGTGGGAGAGGGAACGGGAGAGTGGGAGAGGGAACGGGAGAGTGGGAGATGGAACGGGAGAGTGGGATATGGAACGGGAGAGTGGGAGAGGGAACGGGAGAGTGGAAGATGGAACGGGAGATTGGGAGATGGAACTGGAGAGTGGGAGAGGGAACGGGAGAGTGGAAGATGGAACGGGAGAGTGGGAGAGGGAACGGGAGAGTGGAAGATGGAACGGGAGAGTGGAAGATGGAACGGGAGAGTGGGAGATGGAACGGGAGAGTGGGAGATGGAACGGGAGAGTGGGAGAGGGAACGGGAGAGTGGGAGAGGGAACGGGAGAGTGAGAGATGGAACGGGAGAGTGGGAGATGGAACGGGAGAGTGGGAGATGGAACGGGAGAGTGGGAGAGGAAACGGGAGAGTGGAAGATGGAACGGGAGAGTGGAAGATGGAACGGGAGAGTGGGAGAGGGAACGAGAGAGTGGAAGATGGAACGGGAGAGTGGAAGATGGAACGGGAGAGTGGGAGATGGAACGGGAGAGTGGGAGAGGGAACGGGAGAGTGGGAGATGGAACGGGAGAGTGGGAGAGGGAACGGGAGAGTGGGAGAGGGAACGGGAGAGTGGGAGAGGGAACGGGAGAGTGGAAGATGGAACGGGAGAGTGGGAGATGGAACTGGAGAGTGGGAGAGGGAACGGGAGAGTGGAAGATGGAACGGGAGAGTGGGAGAGGGAACGGGAGAGTGGGAGATGGAACGGGAGATTGGGAGATGGAACTGGAGATTGGGAGATGGAACTGGAGAGTGGGAGAGGGAACGGGAGAGTGGAAGATGGAACGGGAGAGTGGAAGATGGAACGGGAGAGTGGAAGATGGAACGGGAGAGTGGGAGATGGAACTGGAGAGTGGGAGATGGAACTGGAGAGTGGGCGAGGGAACGGGAGAGTGGGAGAGGGAACGGGAGAGTGGGAGAGGGAACGGGAACGGGAGAGTGGAAGATGGAACGGGAGAGTGGGAGAGGGAACGGGAGAGTGGAAGATGGAACGGGAGAGTGGAAGATGGAACGGGAGAGTGGGAGAGGGAACGGGAACGGGAGAGTGGAAGATGGAACGGGAGAGTGGGAGAGGGAACGGGAGAGTGGAAGATGGAACGGGAGAGTGGAAGATGGAACGGGAGAGTGGAAGATGGAACGGGAGAGTGGGAGATGGAACGGGAGAGTGGGAGAGGGAACCGGAGAGTGGGAGAGGGAACGGGAGAGTGGAAGATGGAACGGGAGAGTGGAAGATGGAACGGGAGAGTGGGAGATGGAACGGGAGAGTGGGAGAGGGAACGGGAGAGTGGAAGATGGAACGGGAGAGTGGGAGATGGAACGGGAGAGTGGGAGAGGGAACGGGAGAGTGGGAGAGGGAACGGGAGAGTGGGAGGGGAGAGTGGGAGAGGGAACGGGAGAGTGGAAGATGGAACGGGAGAGTGGGAGATGGAACGGGAGAGTGGGAGAGGGAACGGGAGAGTGGGAGAGGGAACGGGAGAGTGGGAGAGGGAACGGGAGAGTGGGAGAGGGAACGGGAGAGTGGAAGATGGAACGGGAGAGTGGGAGAGGGAACGGGAGAGTGGGAGAGGGAACGGGAGAGTGGGAGATGGAACGGGAGAGTGGGAGATGGAACGGGAGAGTGGGAGATGGAACGGGAGAGTGGGAGATGGAACTTGAGAGTGGGAGATGGAACGGGAGAGTGGGAGAGGGAACGGGAGAGTGGGAGAGGAAACGGGAGAGTGGAAGATGGAACTGGAGAGTGGGAGATGGAACGGAAGAGTGGGAGATGGAACGGATGAGTGGGAGATGGAACGAGAGAACGTGGGAGATGGAACGAGAGAACGAGGGAGAAGGAACGAGAGAGCGTGGGAGAAGGAACGAGAGAGCGTGGGAGAAGGAACGAGAGAGCGTGGGAGAAGGAACGAGAGAGCGTGGGAGAAGGAACGAGAGAGCGTGGGAGAAGGAACGAGAGAGCGTGGGAGAAGGAACGAGAGAGCGTGGGAGAAGGAACGAGAGAGCGTGGGAGAAGGAACGAGAGAGCGCGTGGGAGAAGGAACGAGAGAGCGCGTGGGAGAAGGAACGAGAGAGCGTGGGAGATGATATGAGAGAGTGAGAGGAGGAGAGCCGGGGCTGGTTCCTCTGGGTCTGGTGTGGATGGCCCTGGATGTTGGCTACAGACGCCCCCAATTACCGGGCAGGACATGCCACTTTCCCTTATTCCTTCAGTGCTTCCAAGATGGCTTCTATAGGCCGCTTCTATAGCGCCTCGTATCCATTAAGCTACTGGGTTGCAGATTGGCATCTACGGCCCAGCAGCCTAATGGCCGGATCGGCTGGTCACTTCCGGCCTTAGAAAACCATTTTAGGCCGCAAGATTTCATCCCGCTGAGCAGTTTTTTGAGGCCCAGACCCGATCCTGCGAGCGACCACACGCTCCCCTCCAGCGCGCTTTGGAAAAACTGCTCGCTCGCGTAGCTTTGTCTCGGGATAATGCTGAGTCGGCAGCTTGTGCAGCTCCAGTTTGTTTTCTCAGGCAGCGGATTACGAAGTGCGCAACCTAAACTGGAAGTGCAGCGCCGGGTATGGCCGCGCGCCGACACGAGGAGCTTTATTGTGGTGATCGGCTTAGCGGCCAGCAATTCTCTCGTCTTCCTAAGCTTAAAGGGAAAGTCCCCTGGCAGGGCCTTCAAGGGCCTAGAAGGTACTCGCAGGGAGCACACTTTGAGGAGCTTTTTCCCATGCAAGGACCCCTGTTTGAGGTGCTACTCCAAGTATGTCTCACACCCTGCTTCGGAAGTGTTAATTACACGTGGGTTATGGTCCAGTAGAGGGCGAACTTCTACAGAGATGACTACAAAAAGAAGCCCCTCCCGGTCCATAAATACCTGGGACCTCCCACACATTCCCCAGATAAGTCTCTGCAGACGGCGAAGCAAGTCAAGAAGATGGCTGTCTCTTTCCTTTGCAGGTAAGCCGGGTGTACACCCGGCCACTTTTTTCCTATTTCCACCTGGACTATTTCATTAATGTCCCTATGCCTCCCAGCCTTGGCTGTAAGGTCTGGGTGAGGGTAGGGCACACCTTAGAGGTGTTTGAACAGGAGCCATGCTCCACCGCAAATCCCCCACCAAGGGGTAGGCGGTCGTCAGGTTAGCGATCCTGACGTGGGATGCCCTGTCCGTATCGATGCCGTTGCTACATTATTATAGGTAGCTTTCGGCTTCCCCTCCATTACTCCCCGTTCCTGGATAGTGGGGGGGGGGGGGGCCTGACCCTCCATCTTGTCCCATTATAGTTTCTGTCATATGCTGTTTTTACTTCACGTGCTGGCTACTGCCAGTGCGTGGGTGTTGTGTGTGTGTGTGCATGTGTTTCACTGTTATCTGCGCCCGCACGCTCGCTGTATTGTGCAGCGGCGGCAGGCCGGTTACCTCATGCCCGGTTCCACAGCGTGACTGGGGTGCGCGGCTCTCTTTCTCTCCTGTTCCTCAGTCAGAGGAGGGGGCGGGGCCTGACGCTCTGCGTGCTGGTTACGGCCCGCCCCTCTCCTCCTCCTCAGCCATTGGCTGGGAACCGCTTGCCAGTTCCCGGGCCGGGAGGGGGCGGGGCCTCGTGCGGCGCACGATCCGCGCTGGCCCGTTCTTCTTCCTGGGGATCTCCTGGCTATAGACGCCATTCCACTGCCGCCATTCCACTGCCGGATACTGTGAGTATCCCTTCGGGGCCTTAGTTTTTATTATATTTATATGTACATTGCGCTGTTATCACAGCGCCTGGGGGCCTGGGGATACCACCTTTATTACTGCACTAAATGTCTTATGCTGCATATGTTAGTGCTTGGTTTTCTGTGTGCATATGTGATTTTTATGGGTCCCTTATTGTGTCTTTTAGGTGGGACTATCAAGCCTTTATTAAAGGTCCCTTGTTCAAATTGGGATTCCCTTTGGTCATTATTAAATCCTCCCACTAACGGACGCTAAGGGGCATCCCGGGTAGCTTCATAGCGTAATTCCCATTGATTTTTGCGACTATCAAAAAATCACCATTTGGAGGCTCCCCAGGAAATTGAGCTTGGGGTCCCTTCAGGACAATCCCGGTCGTGTGTGATATGTGGGGCATCCCTTTTGGGGGATGATGTACAAATTTGCATACCATGTGCACAACAGGCGCTTGTGCGGCAAGCCGGGCCCCGTGCAGACGGTTCAGCCCCGCTGGCCTCCTCCCCTACACCCTCACACCTGGGTATGACCCCAAGTGACATTGTCCCCAGTGGGGAGTCGCAATCTGATGTATGCGCAAGACTGGCCAACATTGAGAGACTGATTGCTAGCTCTGCGGCCAGGAAGGCCCCAGCTAAGAGACGGCACTTGGCGCCCGCGGCACCGGCCTTTGATTATGCGAGCTCTGCGGCCAGGAAGGCCCCAGCTAAGAGACGGCACTTGGCGCCCGCGGCACCGGCCTTTGATTATGCGGATGTTGAACCTTTTGACTGTTCCCAGACTCTGACTCTTCTGAGGATCGGCAGTACCCCGGCGCTGATGCCGGTCCAGAGCGCGGGGATACTGTCGACACCCATAGGCTCCTTACTCAAATTTTTGAGGTACTTGCCATTTCCCCTCCTGCGGAGGCCCCTCGTTTGGAGTTCCCGGATCAGAAGCACTTTAACAATCTGATCCTTAAGGAATGGGAAAAGCCTAGTCGGTTTCCTGGTATCTCTCACGGGTGGGATAGGAAGTATCCCTTTCCTGTTGATGTGGTGAAACTTTGGTCGACACCCCCAGAGGTCGACGCGCCCATCCTGGGATTGGCCAATACTTCAGTTCTGCATACCCCGGATTCCACTACCTTGAAGGATGGTGAGGACCGACGTCTCGATCAATTGGCTTCACATGCCTTTGCTTGTGCGGGTTCGGCCTTGCGTCCGGTTTGTGCTTCTGCGATCACGGCCGTGGTTACTAGAGCTCTAATTAGGGGCCTTTTGGATGGTTCCCAATTGGATCCCTGCAGTGAGGAGTTTATAGCCTTGACTCATTGTGAGATGTTCATTGCTTTTGTCCTATCAGCCTTGGATGATACTATTCGTATGTGTAGCAGGACCTTGGCATTGCAGGTTGCTATACGCCGGTCGGTCTGGTTGCGCCATTGGGCGGCCGATAATGCCGCTAAGAAGGCCCTCACAGGTCTTACCTTCATGGGTTTGCACCTGTTTGGGGAGCGTTTAGACTCTGTTGCCAAAGGGGGTAAGTTACCTCAACGCAAGAAGCAGCGCCGGCCCTTTTGGGGTTCGGGTTCATTCAACCCTTCCTTTCGTGGCTCTCGGTCAAGCAGGGGAACGTTTTTCACTGCGTTCAGAGGGGATGCCTGGGGTAGGTGCAGAGGACATGCCCGACCCGGGACTTCCTGGGGTACTAAACCCAAATCCGTTGCCAAGCCCGCTCAGCAATGAAGGGGCGCCCTCACCCTTGCGGGTGGGGGGACGGCTGCGGCTCTTTGCTCAGGTCTGGACCCTAGAGGTCACAGACGTCTGGATCCGGGAGGTAATCTCCTCCGGGTACAAGCTGGAGTTTGCATGCCGGCCTCCTCCCAGATTCCTCAGGTCCCGGGTTCCGTCGGACCCTCGGGCGGCACAGGGCCTTTATTCTAAGTATGTCACACACCCCACTTCATTTACTAATTATTATTACACTTGGGTAATCTCACCGCTAGGTGGCGCAGTTGCAGAGATCTCCAAAAAAGCAGCAAGCCCCTCCCGGTCTATACATACCTGGTACCTCCCATCAATTCCCCAGTGTTGGTCTCTGCAAGATGGCGACAAGACAGAAGAAAGAAGTCTCCTGCTTGCAGGTAGCCGGGGTATCATCCCGGCCCCCCCCCCCATGGTCTATTGCTGCCCGATCCTGTTTTGTGTGTTCCCCTGTTAACAGGCAGCCTCCCAGCCTTGGCTGTAGGTCGGGCAAAAGGTAGCCGGCACCATAGGTGCCCAGGAGATTAGCTCCTCCGCTCGACCCTTCATTGCGGGGCATAGCGGGATTCCCGGAGTGGTGATCCGGATGTGGGATGCCCCATTTACCTAGCGGTTAGATAGTGCCTTACAGTGGTTTACTCTCTGTCGGGCATCATGGTTGTCCGTGTGTGGCATGATTGGCGGGTTGTGTTCCCCCCCCCCCCCCCCCACCATCATGGAACCCTGAACCCTGCTTTAGCGACGTTTTTCGGCTGCGCTCTGGTCGTTGTGGGTGACTGTTTTACGTTGGGGGGGAGATGCATGTTTGGCACCGGTTTTTCATTATCCCCCTCAGGGAGCCGAGAGGCGGGGTCACGCGGCGCGCTGCGCCGCGGGCCCGCTGGGATGGACGCGCCTTGCTCGGCGCTTGTGGCTCTGTATATTTCCGCGGGGAGAGAGAGGTTTGCTGCGGGCCGGGGGGTGCATTACTGTGTGTGTGTGTGGAGTGCGTGTCTTGATACTCCGCCGGTCCGGCCTGTGATGCCGGCGCTGCCCTCGCAGGGTCAGACGCTCGGCGCGCTGGATAGGGGCGGGACCGCTGTGCTGCGTGGTCCGCGCGGTGATTGGCGCTTCAGGGGGGGCGGGGCCTCGGCGGCTCCCGCGTTTACAATCAGGCACGCCTATCTTCTCTCCTCCTGAGCGGCGCTTGTGTCCGGCCGCCATCTTACGCGCTGAGGTAGGTCCCTTTTTTCTTTGTCACTGACGGGGGTGGCCTGCCTATTGATGTGTGGCAGGGTTGTTGCTAGTTTTCCCCCGCTGTGATGTCCCCCCTTTTCCTCCCCTCTCTCGCTCCCATCCTTGGAGGTGAGGGCAGGTTCTTGATCCTGTTTTTAGGTGGAAGGGGGGAGACCTTTTCAGCATATAGTATTCATATATTATACATGTATATATTTATATATATATTCATATATCTTCGGATGTTACTTTTTACATATGTGTAGCATGTGCCCGGAATGATTGTTGTTGTATTGTGTTTCTCAGATCCTGGGACCCCATCCTGCTGGGCTCTCCCGGTCTTCCATACCTGGCTGGTTTTGGGGAAAAAAAAAAAAAAAAATTGGGATATTTGTCTGTTTAATTCCCATGGTCAGGGTAGCATAAGATTTTAGCTAGCCAGTATTAAAGGGGCATCCCGGGTTGCTTACTGCGTAAATCCCTGGGGTCTGCGAATACCATAATTTCACCATAGGGAGGCTGCCAAGGATACCGGAACTGATCCTTCGGGACAATCCAGGCTGTGTGGGGGTTGTGGGACTCCGCTCCCGGGGGATGATGTCATTGTATGCATTCCATGTGCGCAGCGGAGCATTGAGTGCCAGTCCAGCACCCCTGTGCCTGGTACTTCATCGTCCGCGCCATCTCCCTCTCCTCCTCGCCTGTTCCGGACCCCGTGTGACGTGGTCACGGGTGGGGATTCGCAATCTGAGGTGTGCGCCCGCTTGGCCAACCTCGAGAAAATGTTTTCCGCTATGTCCGCTCAGAAGGCTACGGCTAAGCGTAAACACCTATCTCCGCCTACGCCGGTCTCTGGTGAGGAGGTGATTGAGGACCTGGATTGGTCAGATCGTCCCCTCGAAGAGGGTGAGCTTGTGGAGGATTTGGATGATTCAGAGGGCCAGCAGGTGCTGGGCGCTGAGGGGGACCAGGTGGATGGTCCCGCTCCTGTTACGCCTTCTATTTTGGCCCAAATGTTTGAGGTTTTTGGGTTTGGACCCTCCCGAGGTTGCTCCTCGGCCTAGGGGCCAGCTTTTTGGGGGGCTCTAAGCAGATTCTAGAGTTCCCCAGTCAACAGCATTTCGAGGACATTGTCCTTAGGCAGTGGGAGCTTCCTACACGGCTCGTCGGGGTACCGCCTAGCTGGGATTAGAAATATCCCTTTCCGGCAGACTTGCTGACACGTTGGTCTGTCCCTCCCGAGGTGGATGCTCCGGTTTTGGGGCTGTCTAATATGGCGGCTGTTCATTTTCCTGACGCTACTTATCTTAAGGATGGCGAGGATCGCCGGATTGATCAGCTGGCCTGCCATGGTTTCGTCTGTGCGGGTTCGGTTTTGAGGCCTGTTTGTGCTTCGGCTTCTTTGGCCGTGGCGGTTAGGTCTATGGTCAGGGATTTATGTGTGGATCTTGATCCCTCGGGTGATGAGTTTCTTGCGCTTAGGCGTTGTGACTCCTTCTTGTCATTTATCCTGGCCGCTCAGGATAATGCCATGTTGATGTGTGGCAGGGCATCTGCCCTGTTGGTTGAAAAGCTGGCTTCTGTGGCCAAGGGAGGTAGGCTGCCTCAGCGCAAGAAGTTTCGCCGTTCCTTTCGGGGGGCGGCCTCCTTCAATCCGTCCTTTCGGGGAGCCAGAGCCGGCAGGAGTGCGGGCTTCTCGGCTTCCAGGGGTGCGGGTTGGAATAGGGGTAAAGGCCGTGGCCGCCCCGTTCACGCCTGGGGCGCCAAGCCCAAGTCAGCCGCCAAGCCCGCTCAGCATTGAAGGGGCGCCCTCACCCGTGCGGGTGGGGGGACAGTTGCGACGCTTCTCCCGGGAATGGGACCAGGAGGTCTCGGACAGGTGGATTCGGGAGGTGGTGTCGGCCGGTTACAAGCTGGAGTTCGAGTCCCGTCCTCCTCCAAGGTTTTTTCAGGTCTCGGGTTCCTTCAGACCCGGTGGCTGCGCAGGGGCTCCTGGCGGCGGTTCAGAATCTCGTGGAATTGGCGGTCATTTGCCCGGTCCCTCCTTCAGAGGTGGGGCGGGGGTATTACTCCAATCTGTTCACTGTACCTAAGAAGGACGGGTCGTTCCGTCCGATCCTGGATTTGAAGTTTTCCCAACCGGTTTATTCGTCCCCGGAAGTTTCGCAGGGAGACCTTGCGGTCTGCGATCGGCTCGCTTCGGCAGGGGGACTTTATGACGTCCATAGACATCAAGGATGCGTACCTTCACATTCCGTTTTTTCCGGCTCCTCAGAGGTTTCTTCGCTTTGTGGTGGAGGATCGGCATTTTCAGTTTGTAGCTCTTCCATTTGGTCTCACCTCGGCTCCAAGGGTGTTCTCCAAGGTGTTGGCAGGGGTGATGGCCCTGCTCAGAGATCAGGGGGTTCGCATTGTGCCTTACCTGGACGATCTTCTCATCATGGCCCCTTCCTTCAGTCAGGCGGCAGGGGACACCAGCATGGTGGTGTCTATGTTAGAGGGGTTCGGTCGGGTGATCAATTACCCCAAGTCCTCTCTGGTTCCGGCCAGGGTGGTGACTTTCTGGGGATGTCCTTGGACTCTTGCCAGCACAGAGTGTTTCTCCCTCAGGCCAAGGTTCTTTTGATTCAGGAATTGGCTCAGCTTCTTCTTCCAATCCTCACCCGTCCATTCGGCTAGGGATGAGACTGGTGGGGTTGATGGTGGCCTCGTTCGAGGCGTTTCCCTTCGCACAGTTTCACACGAGGACGCTGCAGCTGCATCTTTTGGTGTCTTGGGACAGGCGCCCGCGGTCATTGGATCGGTCCTTCCGGATGTCCCCTCGGGTTCGGCAGTCTCTTCGGTGGTGGTCGGTCTCGGACAATCTTCCGAAGGGCAGGTCGTTTATGACGCCGCTTTGGGACACTGTCACCACGGATGTCAGCTTGTCAGGATGGGGAGGTTTCTGGAAGGATCTTCAGTTTCAGGGGCAGTGGGTTCCTCTGGAGGCCCACTTGCCCATCAATGTTCTGGAGTTGCGAGCCATCAGGTTGGTTCTGTCCCACTTGACGCATCATTTACAGGGTCTGCCGGTTCAGGTTCGATCGGACAATCAGACGGCAGTTGCTTACATCAATCACCAAGGAGGGACTCGCAGTCTGGGTGCCCTCAGAGAAGTGTCTCTGATTCTGGTTTGGGCGGAGACTTGCGTCCCTTGCATTTCGGCAGTGTACATTCCAGGAGTGGAGAACACGGAGGCGGATTTTCTGAGCTGGTGCTCGTCCCGCCAGGGGGAATAGTCCCTTCATCCCCAAGTGTTTCGGTCCATGTGTCTTCGGTGGGGGACACCGGAGGTGGATCTGTTTGCCTCTCGTCACAATCACAAGCTTCCGACATTCGTGTCGCTGTCTCGGGGCCCTCTGGCTCTGGCGGTGGATGCCATGGCCTTGAGCTGGAGGGTTCTGGGTTTTCTGTATCTGTTACCTCCGATTCCTGTGCTAGGCAGGGTGCTGCGAAGGCTAGTTCAGGAAGGAGTTCCCGCCATTCTCGTGGCTCCAAGGTGGCCAAGGCGGGTGTGGTTCGCAGACATCATTCGTCTGGCAGTGGATCAGTTAGATCTGCCTCTTCGGCCAGATCTGCTCACCCGGGGTCAACTGTGTTACCCCAGTTTACCAACGCTGGCTTTGACGGCTTGGTTGCTGAAACCTCCATCTTGAGGGAGAAGGGTCTTTCGGATTCGGTCATTCAGACTTTCGTTAGTGCTAGGAGGAGGTTTTTCCTCTTCCATCTATTATAGGGTCTGGTGATCTTATATTGATTGGTGTGAGGCTAGATCTTTGCCCTGCCGGGTTTTTTCTATTTCTCGGATTTTGGATTTTCTTCAGTCAGGGCTGGATTCTGGTCTTCAGATGAGTACATTGAAGGGGCAGATGTCTGCCTTGTCTATTTTTTTCCAGAGGTCTTTTGCTAGCCATTCTTTGGTCAAGACGTTCTTCCAGGGGGTTTCGCTTCTGCGGTCTCCTAGGAAGCCTTTGCTCCCAGTTTGGGATTTGACTTTGGTGCTCTCTGCGTTACAGGCTCCTCCCTTTGAGCCTTTGCAGGATATTGCTCTGTCCACTCTTACTCAGAAGGTTGTCTTTTCGGTGGCCATCACTTCGGTTCGGCGTGTTTCGGAGTTGGCAGCCTTGTCGATTCAGGCTCTTTATTTTGAGAAGCATCAGGACAAAGTGGTCTTTCGTTTCAAGTCAGATTTTCTCCCTAAGGTGGTATCTGCTTTTCATCTTATTCAGGACATTGTTCTTCCTTCCTTGTGTCCTAAGCCTAGGAATGACAAGGAGAGTGCGTTGCACTGCTTGGACGTTGTGCGTTGTGTTAGGTACCTCTTGCGTGCTACGTCTTCCTTTCGTAAGACTGATGCCCTTTTTCATAGTGCCCTGTGGGCCCAGGAAGGGTTTGGCTCTGGCTAGGTCTTCCATTAGCAAATGGATTCGTCCGGCGGTTGTTGGGGCCTATTCTGCCAAGGGCAGGGTCCCACTTTTCACGTTACCGCTCATTCTACTTGTGTGGTTGGTGCGTCCTGGGCTTTTCAGCACCAGGCTTCGGTTGAACAAGTTTTTAAGGCCGCTACCTGGTTTTCGGTTCACATTTTTTCCAGGTTTTATAAGGTTGATGTGCGGGCCTCAGCGGATGCTGTGTTTGGCCGTAAGGTTCTGCAGGCTGCAGTGGTTTGAGTTTTATCTGCGTTATTGCCTGGTTTGGATACCCGCCCTTTTTTGGACACTGCTGTTGGATGTCCCAAGTGTAATAATAATTAGTAAATGAAGTGGGGTGTGTGACATACTTAGAATAATACCATTTTGTGATTACTCACCTGTAAAATGGGTATTATAAGTATGTCACACACCCCACTTCACCCGCCCTCTTTTGGTATCCTGGTTCCTTATATGGTGAAGTTTTGTTATTTACAGTTGAGGGTTACATTTGTTTTTTCCTGGTACCTTGTCTTACTGCTGTTTTAACACTGGGGAATTGATGGGAGGTACCAGGTATGTATAGACCAGGAGGGGCTTGCTGCTTTTTTGGAGATCTCTGCAACTGCGCCACCTAGCGGTGAGATTACCCAAGTGTAATAATAATTAGTAAATGAAGTGGGGTGTGTGACATACTTATAATACCCATTTTACAGGTGAGTAATCACAAAATGGTATTTTATGGCAGTGCAAAACCTTTGGGATATGGGGATAGTTTGTCCGGTTCCCCCCCACAGAGAGAGGTCTGGGTTACTATTCCAACCTCTTTACGGTGCCCAAAAAAGATGGTTCCATAAGACCCATTTTGGACTTGAAAACTCTCAACCGGTTCATCAGAACCAAAAAATTCCGCATGGAGACTCCGCTCTGCTGTCGGCTCACTGCGTCCGGGGGACTTTATGACCTAAATAGATATCAAGGACGCTTACCTTCATGTGCTGGTCTTCCCGGGACACCAAAGGTTCCTCAGGTTCGTGGTAGACAACCAGCACTTCCAGTTTGTGGCTCTTCCCTTTGGGCTGACTTCGGTGCCCAGGGTGTTCACCAAGGTTTTGGTGCCTAAGGTGCGCTTGGCCTTGCAAGGACCCCTTCAAAAGGTGCGCTTGGCCTTGCAAGGATCCCTCTTTGAGGTGCTTTCAGCCATGCAAGGACACCTCTTTAAGGTGCTCTTGGCCATAACTCTCTTTGAGATGCTCTTAAACATGCAAGGACCGTTTTTTTAGGTGCCCTCGGCCATGCAAGGACCCCTCTTTGAGGTGCTCTCTGCCACGCAGGAACCCATCTTTGAAGTGATCTTGGCTATGCAAGGACCCCTCTTTAAGGTGCTCTTGGCCATGCAAGGACCTCTCTTTGAAGTGCTCTCAGCCATGCAAAGAATCCTGTTTGAAGTGCTCTCAGTTAAGGTTCTTTTGGACATGCAAGGACCCCTCTTTGAGGTGCTTTTGACCATGCAGGATCCACTGTTTGAGGTGTTCTTGGATTTGCAAAGACCCAGCATTGAGGTTCTCTTAGCCATGCAAGAACCTCTCTTTGAGGTGCACTTAGGCATGCAAGTGATGTGTTGCAGGCTGCAGGACCATAGCTTACAAAGAGGAACATTTTTTTTAATGGTGGTAAGAGGGATTGGGGCCGAGATAGTTTTAAGCAACATCCGGGTCCATCTGACCCCCTGATTTAAAATCCAGGACCCTCTGGTGCCCCTGCAGGGCTGAATCTCTCGGTCCCCCCTGTGTAGGTCTGCTGGAGCCATGTGATCGGGCCCCAGTCTGGATGCGCAGGAAACAGCTGGAGAGCACATTGTAGATGTCAGAGGCTCTCCAGGTGAAGGACGAGAGCCCCCTGGTCACGTGTCTCGCCCCCACACTGTCCTCCCTTTGCCGGATCTTTTGGGCCGTAGATATTCCGATGAGGGTTTTGAGAGTGAGGCTTGGCTGAGGTTCGCTCCAGCTTTAGGGGGTGGGGGTGGGGGGATTTCCATTTCCAGGTCTAGACGGCGCTTCAGCGAGTCCTGGCAGAATAATTACATCTGGAGCCGGGTGAGTCACCGCTGGCTGTGCCGCACATGGAAATGTTTCCCCCTCGGTGTACTGTACCGAAACCATGTGCCAAACAGTATGGCTCCTGCCTTTGCCTTCTTATGAGTCTTTAAAGTGGACCAAAACCCAGGATTTTTACTATCCTGGGTTTTGGTCCTCCCCGATCAGGGATGCCCCACTGTGTGAAACCCTACAGATCATTAACTCACCTCTTGCCGGTCCTACAGTGCATGCACGGCCGCTCATCCAATCAGCACGCTCGGAGCCACTGACATCACGTCATCTAAGGCGTGCACTGGTGGCCGCATCCCCCGCTTCCCTCCAACATGGCCTGCGCCTGCACCCACCATCCACAAATGCTGCGGCCACGCATGCACTGTTGGTCCGAGAAACAATGTAAGTGAACAGGGCATTCTGGGGGGGTGTCACACAGCGTGGTATCACGATTTTGGATGCCCCGGGGGGAGGGAAACAATCGTCCAGGGAATCTTGTAGATTCCTGGGCCGATCGGCGTGGGTTTTGGTCCCCTTTAAAACATACTTTGCCCTGATCCCATGGAACATGTGCAGGCCCTCGTCCAATCAGAGCTGTACGCTGTGCATATAATAAACGCAATACACCTGTTTACACACAGAGCTCAGCAATAGGGATCCCCAGTTTCCCCTTAGACGTGGGGGCACGCTCCCACCCCCAGCCCAAAGGCGCTAGGGACAAGGCCGCTGATGTTTACATCCCCATGAAAGCCAGGGGGTTTCACACAGTGGGGCATCCCGATTTTGAATGTCCAGGGAAAGACCAGATTCCGGCCCGGACTCTTTTACAATCCATGGCCAGCCACTGGGTTTTGTTCAGCTTTAAAGTGGACCAAATCCACGCTGATTGTCCCGAAAAGTGTGAAAAATATGCACTTATCTGTTTTGGACCTGGGCCAGGGCAGGGGGGGCACCCCCACGTCATAAGCATGTCGTGCACAACCGGGGAAAGGGATGTTTTTTGGGATGCCCCTAGTACAGGAGAGTGTGGGCATCCGGCATCCCATCCGGGAAGGGGCTGGATACTAACTCAGGTCTTTTGTGGATATGAAAGCTGAGACAGGGAGGGACTTAAAGTGGACCAAAACCCACGCCTATCGATTCCCCCCCCCCCCGGGCATCCAAAATCGCACAGATGCCCCGCTGTGTGAAACCCCCCAGGTCGCCCATAGACTTACCTGGCTTCCCGGTTCAATGGCTCATCCCCGCTATCCCTCTAGCAGGGCGCGTGCCAGGCATTTGTGAATGGCGCACTCCCTGTTAGAGGGAAGCAGGGTAGTTGGCATTGGAGATCTGGGGGGTTTCACACAGCGGGGAATCCCCAATCGGGGGAAAGGACCAAGACCCAGGATAGTCAAAACTCACCTTTTTCCCCGTTTCAAGATGCCCCAGGGAAAGGCCAGCTGCCCACCCTGGAATCTTTTTAGATCTTTTAGATTCCAGGGTGGCCCTTTTTGTTCCGCTTTTTGGCTCTTGGTCTGCTTTACCCTAAGTGAGAGTTTACAGCGAGTGCCCTGCGCTTCCCCCCGGCTCCCGCTTGAATATGGATGAGCCTCTCTGTGTGGGAGAGCGGAGTCCTTCCTGTAACGGAGAGGCCGCGCTCCCTCCTCTGGGTCCTCCTGGATAAACAGCCAGACAAGGAGCGGAGTGTCCCCCCCCCCCCCCATCTTCTCCCCTCCTGTGTGTGTGTGTGGACATTCCCCATGAATGGCTGATCTGTAGGGACTGGCGGGAGGCGGAGGCCTCCTTTATGGACATGAATGGCCGATCTGTAGGGACTGGCGGGAGGCGGAGGCCTCCTTTATGGATGATCTGTAGGGACTGGCTGATCTGTAGGGACTGGCGGGAGGCGGAGGCCTCCTTTAGGGCCTGGCGTGACTGTGTGTTTTTCTCTCTCTCCTGCAGTGACCATAGAGAAGAGGGTCCCGGGAGGTGGAGGCCTCCTTTATGGACATGAATGGCGGACCTGTAGGGACTGGCGGGAGGCGGAGGCCTCCTTTATGGACATGAATGGCCGATCTGTAGGGACTGGCGGGAGGCGGAGGCCTCCTTTATGGACATGAATGGCCGATCTGTAGGGACTGGCGGGAGGCGGAGGCCTCCTTTATGGACATGAATGGCCGATCTGTAGGGACTGGCGGGAGGCGGAGGCCTCCTTTATGGACATGAATAGCCGATCTGTAGGGACTGGCGGGAGGCGGAGGCCTCCTTTATGGACATGAATGGCCGATCTGTAGGGACTGGCGGGAGGCGGAGGCCTCCTTTATGGACATGAATGGCCGATCTGTAGGGACTGGCGGGAGGCGGAGGCCTCCTTTATGGATGATCTGTAGGGACTGGCTGATCTGTAGGGACTGGCGGGAGGTGGAGGCCTCCTTTAGGGCCTGGCGTGACTGTGTGTTTTTCTCTCTCTCTTGCAGTGACCATAGAGAAGAGGGTCCGGGAGGTGGAGGCCTCCTTTATGGACATGAATGGCCGATCTGTAGGGACTGGCGGGAGGCGGAGGCCTCCTTTATAGACATGAATGGCCGATCTGTAGGGACTGGCGGGAGGCGGAGGCCTCCTTTATGGACATGAATGGCCGATCTGTAGGGACTGGTGGGAGGCGGAGGCCTCCTTTAGGGCCTGGTGTGACTGTTTGTTTTTCTCTCTCTCTTGCAGTGACCATAGAGAAGAGGGTCCGGGAGGTGGAGGCCTCCTTTATGGACATGAATGGCCGATCTGTAGGGACTGGCGGGAGGCGGAGGCCTCCTTTAGGGCCTGGTGTGACTGTTTCTTTTCTCTCTTACAGTGACCATCGAGAAGATCGACATTAAAGTGTCGCCGCATAAGAAGAAGGAGAGGAACTCCGACTGCAGCTTCGAGGTATTGCAGCCGCACACTGACCCTAAAGTGGGCCTGAATCTACATATCATGGGCTTTCCCTGCTGACCTTAGATCAGGGGGGTATTAAAGTGATCCTATACCCATGTCATCACCTTCTATTCCCAGCCCAGCGCCCCAGTCTGTGTTTTTTGTTTTTTTTGTTATTTAACTAAAGCCTTTGTTTGCTATTCATAAAAACACTAACAAGAATCAGAATGGTGTTTGAATGGTGGCCATATGGCTCCCTGGCCGCCCCCCTGGTGCTCTCCAGCGACGATTCAGTTGCACACAGCTCAGCATTGAATGTTGGCTTTATCAAGTTGACTATCGAGTAAACTCACCTTTCCCAGCGGCTCCCGCAAGGCTGCGATCACCGGCCCCAGCATCCCCGGCTTCCCTGTAGCTGTGCGCGCGTCTATCTGAATGAAGCCGGGAACGTCCGAGCACGCTTGAGTTCAGCCAATCGGCGATCTCAAAAGCGTCAAGTAGGCCAAGTGGGTCGGCACAGGGCGCCCCAATAGGGTTCTCATCCGCTTTAATGTCACTATTCTTTGGGGTGTACAGTGAAACTAACTGCCGGTTATGCTAATGAGCCTGCGGTGCCTGGGCATGGCCAGCGGCGGCATCTTTCTCTGGGCTGTGCCTGGCCAAGCCCCCCGTAGCTGAATGTTTGGCCACGCCCCCCGTAGCTGAATGTTTGGCCACGCCCCCCGTAGCTGAATGTTTGGCCACGCCCCCGTAGCTGAATGTTTGGCCACGCCCCCCGTAGCTGAATGTTTGGCCACGCCCCCGTAGCTGAATGTTTGGCCACGCCCCCGTAGCTGAATGTGTGGCCACGCCCCCATAGCTGAATATTTGGCCACGCCCCTTGTCACTGAATGTTTAGCCACGCCCCCGTAGCTGAATGTTTGGCCCCGCCCCTTGTCACTGAATGTTTGGCGGGGAAGCGCACAGCCTAGGGATGCCGGGGGTGCCACACATTGATCACGAGCACAGCTAAGCTCCCATTCAGCTTCTCTAATGACCCATTAATATGCGCAGCCAAAGAAGCTGATAGGAGGAGAGCCGCGGGGTATGTAGATCAGGTGATCGGGGGGGTGTCATGCAGCCGGGTGGGCCGTATCGGGATGACCTAAACCCGGAATAGTGAAAATCCTGGGTTTAAAGAGGAACAACACCCCCAAAATGTACTTGCTTGGGTTTAGTTCCTCTGTGTCAAGGCTTCCCGATTCTGTGCGTATCGCCCTCACCCTTTTTTCTGCCCCACAATGCAGTGCAGGGGACGCTCAGCCAATCAGATTGACCGACGTCAGTACAGGATTGTCATTTGAATGGAGCGAGTGCCGTCGCCCGCATCCCTGCCCCGCCCCCTGGTTGTGAGCGTGCCCATACCGACCAATCAGAAGGGCCTGGCGTGAGTGCATGTGGTATGCTGAGGATGTGGCGAGGGGATCAGGTGATCATTCGGGATGCCCCATAAAACAGATAGACCAACCCTTCCCCGGAGGGGGCGTGGCTCCTTATTAACCCCTCCCAGGAGGGGGCGTGGCTCCTTAGTAACCCCTCCCAGAAGGGGGCATGGCTCCTTATTAACCCCTCCCTTCCTCTTTTTTTTTTTAGGTGTGCTGGTCGGACTCCTCTGTGACGTCGGTGATCAAATCTTCGGGGGAAATTTCGGAGCTGGTTTCCAAGGTAACGGAGCATTGGCCGGGGTTTGGGGTGATAACAGAGGCCTGACTGCAGCTGCAGCTCTCGTTTCCAGTCCCCCATCTCTCTCTCTCTCTGTGTTTGCAGCTAGTCGCTCTGTACTCGGAGGATTTGGAGAAATGCATTCCGTACCCCGGTGCCCTGGACTCCTCCTATTCCATGGACAGGAACCATGTGGACCTAGAGCCCGACCTCCGGTAGGGTCTTTAAGATAACTTCATTCCATAATGAATCTTCCCACTTCCTGTTTATGTCCCTCATTAAAGTTGAATCTTCCCACTTCCTGTATTCTAAGTGTGCCATACACTCCACTTCGGTCTTCATGACATCTGGGTAATCTCCAGTAGAGGGCGAACTTCTGCAGAGATGAACACTTTTATTAAGGGGGATTCTCCTGTTCCTAGGGTCCCTTGGGTCCAAATTGGGTATCATTCAAATCCTCCCACGCGGGACTTCAAGGGGCATCCCCGGTGGTTGCTTACCAGCGTAATTCCCTCTGGTCATTGTTACTACCATTAAAATCACCATATGGAGGCTCCGCAGGATACTGGGCTCGGGCTCCCTCTGGGACAATCCGGGCCATGTGTGGGGTGCGGGGTATCCCTTACGGGGGAGAATGTGCTGATCTGTATACCATGTGCACAACAGGCCATAACGCGGCAGTCTGGTACCCAGCCTTCTGGGTCGGCTCCTCCCGCTTCATCGCCTTCCCCTCCCCACCTTATCCGTACCCCAAGTGACATTGGTGCCAGCGGGGAGTCGCACTCTGATGTTTGTGCTAGGTTGGCCAGCATCAAGAAATTTATTGCTAGCACGGTGGGCAAGAAGGCCCAGGCTAAAAAGAGACATTTGCCCTTGTGGGATGTTGACAACGATTCAGTTGTTTTTTCAGATTATTCCCCGTTAGAGGAGGGGGAATTGTATGAGGAAACAGAGGCTGACTATGTTCAGTCTGGTGATGCCGATGTCGGGCAGGCGCTGGGGGATGCCGTGGATACTGCCACTGTTTTGTCTCATCTATTGGAGGTGTTGGATATTGAACCGCCTGAGGCGCCTCCTCTCAAGAAGAGGAAATTTTTTTTGGGGGTCCGCAAGCCCCGTCTGGGATTCCCTACCCAGGGTCACTTTGATGCGCTGATCCTTAAAGAATGGGAGAGGCCCAGTCGGCTTCCTGGCGCTCCTCAGGGATGGCATAAGATTTGTCCTTTCCCAGTGGAGGCGGTTAAGCGCTGGTCTTCTCCTCCCGAGGTCGATGCGCCTGTTTTAGGTGTGACCAATTCTTCTGCGCTGAACACCCCTGACGCCACTTCCCTTAAGGATGGCAAGGATAAGCGCCTTGATCAGGATCAGATGGCGTGCCACGCATTTGACAACGTGGGCTCGGCCCTGCGGCCTGGTTGTGCATCTGCCCTGGTGTCGCTTGCTACCAGGTCTCTTATCAGGGACTGGCTGAATGACGCTCAGTTTGATCCAGCTGGCGCTGAGTTCGCTATCCTTAAGAGATGTGGTAGGACTTCAGCCTTATTGGTGGCTATGCGCAGATCGGTCTGGCTCCGCCAGTGGATGGCGGACTTTGGGGCCAAGAAGTCGCTCACAGCTCTTCCCTTCTTGGGTACGCGGCTGTTTGGAGATAAATTGGATGCTGTTGCTAAGGGAGGTAAGTTACCTCAGCGGAAGAAACAGCTCGTCCTAGAACAGGGGCAGAGGTCGGGCACGTCCCGCGGCTGCCTGGGGTTCCAAGCCAAAGCCTGCCGTTAACCCGGCTCAGCAATGTAGGGGCGCCCTCACCCGCCTGGGTGGGGGGGGCGGCTGCGGCTCTTCTTCCAGGTCTGGGCCCGGGAGGTCACAGACAATTGGATCTTGGAAGTGGTCTCCTCCGGGTACAAACTGGAGTTCGAGTACTGGCCGCCCCCAAGATTCTTAAGGTCTCGGGTGCCCTCGGACCCTCAGGCTGCACAGGGGCTCCTGTTAGCAGTGAAAAACCTTCTGGACATGGGGGTTATATGCCCGGTGCCTCTGTCAGAGAGAGGCAGGGGTTACTACTCCAACCTTTTCACGGTTCCCAAAAAGGGGGGTTCGTGTGACCCATTCTAGATCTCAAGGTTCTCAACAGGTTTATCAGAGCCAAAAAGTTCCTCATGGAGACTCTGCGCTCGGCTATCAATTCCCTTCGCCAAGGGGATTTTATGACATCCATAGACATCAAGGATGCGTATCTGCATGTTCCGATTTTTCAGACACATCAGAGATTCCTCCAGATTGCTGTGGAGGATCATCATTATCAGTTTGTAGCTCTTCCCTTCGGTCTGACCTCGGCACCGAGGGTCTTCACCAAGGTCTTGGCGGGCGTAATGGCTCTGCTCAGAGCTCAGGGCATTCGCATTGTGCCTTATCTGGACGATCTGTTGATCTCAGCTTCTTCCCTCCGTCAGGCGGAGCTGGACACCCACCAGGTGGTGTCGACCCTGGAGAGGTTCGGGTGGGTGATCATCCGCCCCAAGTCTTCTCTCTCCCCGTCTCGAGTGATTTCATTTCTGGGCATGAATCTGGATACCATTCAGGCCAGAGTGTTTCTGCCCCAGACCAAGGTGCAGGGGATTCAGGGCCTGATCCGCCTTCTTCTGGCCAGTCCTTGTCCCTCTATCCGACAGGGGATGAAACTGGTGGGGTTGATGGTGTCCTCCTTCGAGGCGGTACCATTTGCACAGTTTCACATGAGATCTCTTCAACTTCCCCTATTGACGCATTGGGGACAGGTGCCCGTGGTTATTGGATCAACCTTTCAGGATGTCTCCCAGGGTTCGGCAGTGTCCTTTCGGTGGTGGCTGGACTCGAGCAATCTGGTGAAGGGCAGATCCTTCTGGTCCCTTGTTGGGAGACGGTTACCACGGATGCCAGCCTGTCGGGCTGGGGAGGTTATTGGAAAAGTCATCAGTTCAGCGGGGTGTGGGGTCCCCTGGAGGCTCACACCCCCATCAATGTCTTGGAGCTCAGAGCCATCTGACTGGTTCTGGCTCGGCTAACCTCACATTTACGGGGTCTACCAGTTCACGTTCGTTCGGTCAACCGAACGGCAGTGGCCTACATAAATCACCAAGGAGGGACTCGCAGCAGGAGTGCCCTCAGGGAAGTCTCTCTGATCCTGCACTGGGCGGAGAGCAATGTTCCTTGCCTTTCGGCAGTCTACATTCTGGGAGTGCAAGTTTAAATAGTGAGGGGAACCTGGATTTAAATCCCCTCAGAAATAACCACCATACATCAGGCCGCACTCAATATATTAAAATACACATCTATTTTATTAATAAATTAATCTCACAATAATCTCAAAAAAGTTGTATAAAAATGACAAAATTATTATCAGCAAAAACAACAACACAAGACATTATTAAAAAACATATATACAAACACGGGGGATCCTATCTATGGAGACTATATGTATATTACTAGTGCTGGGAGGTAATAAAAATCAAGTCAATACAAGTGTTGGAATAATATATATAAATACGCCGATGAAAAGGAAATAGGGGGAAGTATGTGACACGTGAGAACAAGCTATACCAATGTGTGTGTGATTGTGAACAACATGATTAAATCGATTAAAAAGCTAAAAGCTTATATTAAAACTATGGAGACAATAAGCAAAAAGGTGTACCAAAATAAGGTGCATGAAGACTTGAAAAACCACAATACAGTGCTAAGTCAAAAGTGCTGCAGTGCAATACAGCGTAAGTATAGAAATTGGACCAACCAAACAGATATAAGCAGTAAATTATACCAGAGACAACTGCCCAGCAAGAATGTAAAGCAAAAAATACAAATAACAACAATTTACATCACCTGTCTCCCGGGGGTCCCCCGCCGCAGCCGCCACCTTTTCATCGGCGTATTTATATATATTATTCCAACACTTGTATTGACTTGATTTTTATTACCTCCCAGCACTAGTAATATACATATAGTCTCCATAGATAGGATCCCCCGTGTTTGTATATATGTTTTTTAATAATGTCTTGTGTTGTTGTTTTTGCTGATAATAATTTTGTCATTTTTATACAACTTTTTTGAGATTATTGTGAGATTAATTTATTAATAAAATAGATGTGTATTTTAATATATTGAGTGCGGCCTGATGTATGGTGGTTATTTCTGAGGGGATTTAAATCCAGGTTCCCCTCACTATTTAAACTTGTGCTCCTTTACCTACCATACTGGCCATTGCACCTATATGATAGATAGAAGGACGGTGCAATCCATTATTTTCTCACTTTTCCTACATTCTGGGAGTGGAGAACACGGAGGCAGATTCCCTGAGCAGGGGATCCTCTCGCCAAGGAGAGTGGTCTCTCAACCCTGAGGTTTTTCTGGATCTTTACCGCAAGTGGGGGACTCCGGAGGTGGATCTCTTTGCCTCGAGGCACAATCACAAACTTCCGGCCTTTGTGTCTCTTTCTCAGGATCCCCTGTCTCTGGCAGTGGATGCCTTGTCACTGGCTTGGAAGGAGTTGGGTTTTCTGTACCTGTTTCCACCCGTCTCCATGCTGGGCAAGGTAGTTCGCAAACTGGTTTTAGAAGGGGCACCAGCGATTCTGGTGGCTCCAAGTTGGCCAAGAAGGGTTTGGTAAGCATACGTCGTAAGGATGGCCGTAGATCAGTACCGGCTTCCCTTGCTGCCGGACCTGCTATCTCAGGGTCATCTACTTTACCCCAATTTACAAACGCTGGCTTTGACGGCTTGGCTGCTGAAACCTTCATTCTGAAGGAGGAAGGTTTGTCTGAGGCTGTTGTTCAGACCTTGATTAGGGCTAGGAAGCGGTCCTGTTCTGGCATTTACTATAGGATTTGGAGGTCCTATATTGATTGGTGTGAGGCTAGGGCCTTGCCTTGCAGGGTTTTTTCTATACCCAGGATTTTGGAGTTTCTTCAGCATAATCTGGATCTTGGGTTCCAGCTTAGTACTTTGAAACGACAGGTTTCTGCTCTGTCGGTTTTCTTCCAGAGGTCTTTTGCTTTACACCCGCTGGTTAAGACTTTTTTTCAAGGGGTGGTGCATTTGCGGCCCCCTCGGAAGGCTGTAGTTCCTGTTTGGGATTTGAATTATTTCGGCTCTGCAGGGTCCTCCTTTTGAGCCGTTACAGGATATTGCTCTTTCTGTTCTCACTCAGAAGGTTGCTTTCTTGGTGGCTATTACCTCGGTTCGGCGTGTCTCTGAGTTGGCGGCTCTGTCGATTCAGGCCCCTTACTTTGAGAGACACCAGGATAAGGTGGTTTTTCGTTTTAAGCCAGATTTCCTTCCTAAGGGGGTGTCTGCTTTCCACCTCAATCAGGACATTGTTCTCCCTTCCTTGTGTCCTAAGCCTAACAATGTCAAGGAGAGGGTTCTGCACAATTTGGACGTTGTTCGCTGTGTGAGGTACTATTTGGTGACTACTTCTTCCTTCCGCAGGACGGATGCTTTTTTCGTGGTGCCCTGCGGGCCCAGGAAAGGTTTGGCGCCTGCTAAGTCTACGATTAGCAAATGGATTTGCCAGGCCATTGTTGGGGCCTATTCTGCTAAGGGGAGGACTCCTCCTTTTAGGGTCACTGCACACTCTACTCGTGCTGTTGGTGCATCCTGGGCTTTTCAGCACCAGGCTTCTGTTGAACAAGTTTGTAAGGCTGCTACTTGGTTTCCGTTCATACCTTTTCCAAGTTTTACAAGGTTGATGTGCGGGCTTCAGCGGATGCTGTGTTTGGCCGCAAGGTTCTGCAAGCTGCAGTGGTTTAAGTTGGTACATTCTTTACTGTTTCTGGTTCCCACCCATGATGGACACTGCTATTGGATGTCCCACATGTCATGAAGAAGGAAGTGGAGTGTATGGCACACTTAGAATAATACCGTTTTGTGAGTACTCACCTTTAAAACGGGTATTATGAGTGTGCCATACACTCCACTTCACCCCACCCCTTTTTTTCAGGTATTCTGGGGCTTTTATATGGTGAACCATTGGGTTTGATTGTTAAGGTTATATTTGGTTCTTCCTGGTCCCTTTACTGCTTTTATACACTGGGGAATTGGTGGGAGGTCCCAGGTATATATGGACCGGGAGGGGCTTTCTTTTTTTGCATATTCATCTCTGCAGAAGTTCGCCCTCTACTGGAGATTACCCACATGTCATGAAGACCAAAGTGGAGTGTATGGCACACTCATAATACCCGTTTTAAAGGTGAGTACTCACAAAACGGTATTTTTAATCTTCCCACTTCCTGTTTATGTCCCTCATACAAGTTGAATCTTCCCACTTCCTGTTTATGTCCCTCATTAAAGTTGAATCTTCCCACTTCCTGTTTTAATCTTCCCACTTCCTGTTTATGTTCCTAATTAAAGTGGACCAAACCAAACCTCAGGATTTTGCCTATGCTCGTGCATGCACCATTGAATTAGGAAGCAAGATCTGGAGGGTATCACACAGTGGGGCATCCCGATTTTGGATGCCTCGGGGGGGGGGGGGGGGTTAATCTTGTAGATTCCTGGGCCGATTGAGCTGGGTTTCGGTCCACTTTAAGGTGCATAAAAAAATAGAAGAAGGAAAAGAGGCACTTTGCTAGAACGCAAAAGTATTTGCACAGCTCCCAACACAGGGAATAACCAATTTACCCATCACTCCTTGCAGTGGATGGAGCTGTAAAGAGATTATTTGCATGGCCCCGCCCACTGCAAGGAGTTATGGGTAATTATTCCTTGTGTAAATAATTGACATTCTGGGAAAGCTCCTTTTTCCCTTACCCATGAGTAGAGGTTCTTTCGGGTCTCTTTAGCTCCCTGTATATGAAAGCAGAAAATCCCAGTGTGACCTATCCTAGAATCTTAAAGATTCCAGGGCTGGCCGCTGGCCTTTAAGATTATAGGATCAGCCGCACTAGGATTTGTTCCGCTTTCATATACAGGGAGCTAAAGAGACCCGAAAGATCCTGATGCCCCGCTGTGTGAACACACACGCACCCCCCCCCCCAAGGGCGCAGCAAAACAGGTAAATATCGGCCTCCGCATCCCCAACATCCCCAGGTTTTGTAAAATTGTCCATTTTAAATCACAGCTGAAGTCCAGTTGCTTTGACTTATTACTACATACAGTATATACCCTAACCTAAATGCACCGTACAGCTGCTTTCTGTACCTTGGGCCTACACTAGCTGAAGTATTTGTGCTTTTATCTGATTGGCTGTTTGTTCTGTTCCCGCCCCCAGGTATTTGATGTCACTGCCTTCCCATTTATTAAAGAGCGAGCTGGTCAGGAAGTTCTTCACGACCAGCACTGGCCAACAACCGCTTCCAGGCCTGGGTGAGTGTCCATCATGGCCGCTGTCCTGCTCCCTATTCTGCCCCCTGCCCTAATCCCCATCATGGCCGCTGCCCTTTATGGTGGAAATTGCCCCTGTCTGGGGCGGCCCCTCTATTTTTTCCCCGCCTTGGGGTTGATGTCTCTGCCCCCCGTCACCCTATTGTGTTTATTGCCCTGCAGGTCTGGGCAGCTCATCACATGTGAAGGTGAATTCTCCGGTGGGCCCCACTATACGGTAAGTACTGTAGATGCTTAAAGATAAATACTTACCTTACACTCGCCCAGACATTTCCTCCAGCCATGAATCCTGTTTCACCATCTTCCGGTCACTATTCCATTCTTTACTGGAGCGCCCCCCACTGGCTCTCCTTGTGGGGGGGGGGGGGGGGAGGTTCAAATATTGCCTACAGATGCCATGTAAAGTGTACTCTGGATTTTCATTTCACTTCTTGGTACTTGCCCCAGGGGCATCCTGATTTGGGTTGCCCTGCTGTTTTAAGCTTAGCATTGCACATAGACATTTCTAGATGCCCTAATGTGTATATTATGTGTCAGGTGACCTCTTGTGTGTATTGTGTGTCAGGTGACCTCTTGTGTGTATTGTGTGTCGGGTGACCTCTTGTGTATATTGTGACCTCAGTTGACCTCTTGTGTGTATTGTGACCTCAGTTGACCTCTTGTGTGTCGGATGACCTCTTGTGTGTCGGGTGACCTCTTGTGTGTCGAGTGACCTCTTGTGTGTCGGGTGACCTCTTGTGTGTCGGGGTGACCTCTTGTGTGTCGGGTGACCTCTTGTGTGTCGGGTGACCTCTTGTATGTCAGGTGACCTCAGGTGACCTCTTGTGTATCGGGCGACCTCAGGTGACCTCTTGTGTGTCGGGTGACCTCAGGTTATCTCTAGTGTGTCAGGTGAACTCAGGTGACCTCTTGTGTATCGGGCGACCTCAGGTGACCTCTTGTGTGTCGGGTGACCTCTTGTGTGTCAGTTGACTTCTTGTGTGTCGGGTGACCTCTTGTGTGTCAGGTGACTTCTTGTATGTCAGGTGACCTCTTGTGTGTCAGGTAACCTCTTGTGTGTCGGGTGACCTCTTGTGTGTCGGGTGACCTCTTGTGTGTCAGGTAACCTCTTGTGTGTCGGGTGACCTCTTGTGTGTCGGGTGGCCTCTTGTGTGTCGGATGACCTCTTGTGTGTCGGATGACCTCTTGTGTGTCGGGTGACCTCTTGTGTGTCGGGTGACCTCTTGTGTGTCGGGTGACCTCTTGTGTGTCAGGGGACCTCAGGTGATCTCTAGTGTGTCAGGTGAACTCAGGTAACCTCTTGTGTGTCGGGTGATCTCTTGTGTGTCGGATGACCTCTTGTGTGTCAGGTGACCTCTTGTGTGTCGGGTGACCTCTTGTGTGTCGGGTGACCTCAGGTGATCTCTAGTGTGTCAGGTGAACTCAGGTGACCTCTTGTGTATCGGGCGACCTCAGGTGACCTCTTGTGTGTCGGGTGACCTCTTGTGTGTCGGGTGACCTCAGGTTATCTCTAGTGTGTCAGGTGAACTCAGGTGACCTCTTGTGTATCGGGCGACCTCAGGTGACCTCTTGTGTGTCGGGTGACCTCTTGTGTGTCAGTTGACTTCTTGTGTGTCGGGTGACCTCTTGTGTGTCAGGTGACTTCTTGTATGTCAGGTGACCTCTTGTGTGTCAGGTGACCTCTTGTGTGTCAGGTGACCTCTTGTGTGTCGGGCGACCTCAGGTGACCTCTTGTGTGTCAGGTAACCTCTTGTGTGTCAGGTGACCGCTTGTGTGTCAGGTGAACTCAGGTGACCTCTTGTGTGTCAGGTAACCTCTTGTGTGTCAGGTGACCGCTTGTGTGTCAGGTGACCTCTTGTGTGTCAGGTGACCTCTTGTGTGTCGGGTGACCTCAGGTGACCTCTTGTGTGTCTGGTGATCTCAGGGGACCTCTTGTGTGTCTGGTGATCTCAGGGGACCTCTTGTGTGTCGGATGACCTTTTGTGTGTCTGGTGATCTCAGGGGACCTCTTGTGTGTCTGGTGATCTCAGGGGACCTCTTGTGTGTCTGGTGATCTCAGGTGATCTCTTGTGTGTCGGATGACCTTTTGTGTGTCGGGTGATCTCTTGTGTGTCGGGTGACCTCTTGTGTGTCGGGTGACCTCTTGTGTGTCGGGTGACCTCTTGTGTGTCGGGTGATCTCTTGTGTGTCAGGTGAACTCAGGTGACCTCTTGTGTATCGGGCGACCTCAGGTGACCTCTTGTGTATCGGGCGACCTCAGGTGACCTCTTGTGTGTCAGTTGACTTTTTGTGTGTCGGGTGACCTCTTGTGTGTCGGGTAACCTCTTGTGTGTCGGGTGACCTCTTGTGTGTCGGGTGACCTCTTGTGTGTCGGGTGACCTCTTGTGTGTCGGGTGATCTCTTGTGTGTCGGGTGAACTCAGGTGATCTCTAGTGTGTCAGGTGAACTCAGGTGACCTCTTGTGTGTCAGTTGACTTCTTGTGTGTCGGGTGACCTCTTGTGTGTCGGGTGACCTCTTGTGTGTCGGGTGATCTCTTGTGTGTCGGGTGACCTCTTGTGTGTCGGGTGACCTCTTGTGTGTCGGGTGACCTCTTGTGTGTCGGGTGACCTCTTGTGTGTCGGGTGACCTCTTGTGTGTCGGGTGACCTCTTGTGTGTCGGGTGATCTCTTGTGTGTCGGGTGATCTCTTGTGTGTCGGGTGATCTCCAGTGTGTCGGGTGATTTCTTGTGTGTCGGGTGATTTCTTGTGTGTCGGGTGATCTCTTGCGTGTCGGGTGATTTCTTGTGTGTCGGGTGATTTCTTGTGTGTCGGGTGATCTCTTGCGTGTCGGGTGATTTCTTGTGTGTCGGGTGATCTCTTGCGTGTCGGGTGATCTCTTGCGTGTCGGGTGATTTCTTGTGTGTCGGGTGACCTCTTGTGTGTCGGGTGACCTCTTGTGTGTCGGGTGACCTCTTGTGTGTCGGGTGACCTCTTGTGTGTCGGGTGACCTCTTGTGTGTCTGTGTGTCGGGTGACCTCTTGTGTGTCGGGTGATCTCTTGTGTGTCGGGTGATCTCTTGCGTGTCGGGTGATCTCTTGTGTGTCGGGTGATCTCTTGTGTGTCGGGTGATCTCTTGTGTGTCGGGTGACCTCTTGTGTGTCGGGTGATCTCTTGTGTGTCGGGTGATCTCTTGTGTGTCGGGTGACCTCTTGTGTGTCGGGTGACCTCTTGTGTGTCGGGTGACCTCTTGTGTGTCGGGTGACCTCCAGTGTGTCGGGTGACCTCCAGTGTGTCGGGTGATCTCCAGTGTGTCGGGTGATCTCTTGTGTGTCGGGTGATTTCTTGTGTGTCGGGTGATTTCTTGTGTGTCGGGTGATCTCTTGCGTGTCGGGTGATCTCTTGTGTGTCGGGTGATCTCAGGTGACCTCTTTTTGTCGGGTGATCTCAGGTGACCTGTTGCGTGTCGGGCAACCACAGGTGACCTCTTTTTGTCGGGTGACCTCTTGTGTGTCAGGGGACCTCAGGTGACCTCTTGTGTGTCGGGTGATTTCTTGTGTGTCGGGTGATCTCTTGCGTGTCGGGTGATCTCTTGCGTGTCGGGTGATCTCTTGCGTGTCGGGTGATCTCTTGCGTGTCGGGTGATCTCTTGCGTGTCGGGTGATCTCTTGCGTGTCGGGTGACCTTTTGCGTGTCGGGTGACCTCTTGTGTGTCGGGTGACCTCTTGTGTGTCGGGTGACCTCTTGTGTGTCGGGTGACCTCTTGTGTGTCGGGTGACCTCTTGTGTGTCGGGTGACCTCTTGTGTGTCGGGTGACCTCTTGTGTGTCGGGTGACCTCTTGTGTGTCGGGTGACCTCTTGTGTGTCGGGTGACCTCTTGTGTGTCTGTGTGTCAGGTGACCTCTTATGTGTCGGGTGATCTCTTGTGTGTTGGGTGATCTCAGGTGACCTCTTATGTGTCAGGTGACCTCTTTTTGTCGGGTGACCTCTTGTGTGTCAGGGGACCTCTTGTGTGTCGGGTGACCTCTTGTGTGTCGGGTGACCTCTTGTGTGTCGGGTGACCTCTTGTGTGTCGGGGGACCTCTTGTGTGTCGGGTGACCTCTTGTGTGTCGGGTGACCTCTTGTGTGTCAGGTGACCTCTTGTGTGTCAGGTGACCTCTTGTGTGTCGGGTGACCTCTTGTGTGTCGGGTGATCTCCAGTGTGTCGGGTGATCTCCAGTGTGTCGGGTGATCTCTTGCGTGTCGGGTGATTTCTTGTGTGTCGGGTGATTTCTTGTGTGTCGGGTGATCTCTTGTGTGTCGGGTGATCTCTTGTGTGTCGGGTGATCTCTTGTGTGTCGGGTGATCTCTTGTGTGTCGGGTGACCTCTTGTGTGTCGGGTGACCTCTTGTGTGTCGGGTGACCTCTTGTGTGTCGGGTGACCTCTTGTGTGTCGGGTGACCTCTTGTGTGTCGGGTGACCTCTTGTGTGTCTGTGTGTCAGGTGACCTCTTATGTGTCGGGTGATCTCTTGTGTGTCGGGTGATCTCTTGTGTGTCGGGTGATCTCTTGTGTTTCGGGTGATCTCCTGTGTGTCGGGTGACCTCTTGTGTGTCGGGTGACCTCTTGTGTGTCGGGTGACCTCTTGTGTGTCGGGTGACCTCTTGTGTGTCTGTGTGTCAGGTGACCTCTTATGTGTCGGGTGATCTCTTGTGTGTCGGGTGATCTCTTGTGTGTCGGGTGATCTCTTGTGTTTCGGGTGATCTCCTGTGTGTCGGGTGATCTCTTGTGTGTTGGGTGATCTCTTGTGTGTCGGGTGATCTCTTGTGTGTCGGGTGATTTCTTGTGTGTCGGGTGATTTCTTGTGTGTCGGGTGATTTCTTGTGTGTCGAGTGATTTCTTGTGTGTCGGGTGATCTCTTGTGTGTCGGGTGATCTCTTGCGTGTCGGGTGATCTCTTGTGTGTCGGGTGATCTCTTGTGTGTCGGGTGATCTCTTGTGTGTCGGGTGATCTCTTGTGTGTCGGGTGATCTCTTGTGTGTCGGGTGATTTCTTGTGTGTCGGGTGATTTCTTGTGTGTCGGGTGATTTCTTGTGTGTCGGGTGATTTCTTGTGTGTCGGGTGATTTCTTGTGTGTCGGGTGATCTCTTGTGTGTCGGGTGATCTCTTGTGTGTCGGGTGATTTCTTGTGTGTCGGGTGATCTCTTGTGTGTCGGGTGATCTCTTGTGTGTCGGGTGATCTCTTGTGTGTCGGGTGATCTCTTGTGTGTCGGGTGATCTCTTGTGTGTCGGGTGATCTCTTGTGTGTCGGGTGATCTCTTGTGTGTCGGGTGATCTCTTGTGTGTCGGGTGATCTCTTGTGTGTCGGGTGATTTCTTGTGTGTCGGGTGATTTCTTGTGTGTCGGGTGATTTCTTGTGTGTCGGGTGATCTCTTGTGTGTCGGGTGATCTCTTGTGTGTCGGGTGATCTCTTGTGTGTCGGGTGATCTCTTGTGTGTCGGGTGATCTCTTGTGTGTCGGGTGATCTCTTGTGTGTCGGGTGATTTCTTGTGTGTCGGGTGATTTCTTGTGTGTCGGGTGATTTCTTGTGTGTCGAGTGATTTCTTGTGTGTCGGGTGATCTCTTGTGTGTCGGGTGATCTCTTGTGTGTCGGGTGATCTCTTGTGTGTCGGGTGATTTCTTGTGTGTCGGGTGATTTCTTGTGTGTCGGGTGATTTCTTGTGTGTCGGGTGATCTCCTGTGTGTCGGGTGATCTCCTGTGTGTCGGGTGATCTCCTGTGTGTCGGGTGATCTCCTGTGTGTCGGGTGATTTCTTGTGTGTCGGGTGATTTCTTGTGTGTCGGGTGATTTCTTGTGTGTCGGGTGATTTCTTGTGTGTCGGGTGATTTCTTGTGTGTCGGGTGATCTCTTGTGTGTCGGGTGATCTCTTGTGTGTCGGGTGATCTCTTGTGTGTCGGGTGATCTCTTGCGTGTCGGGTGATCTCTTGCGTGTCGGGTGATCTCTTGCGTGTCGGGTGATCTCTTGTGTGTCGGGTGATCTCTTGTGTGTCGGGTGATCTCTTGCGTGTCGGGTGATCTCTTGCGTGTCGGGTGATCTCTTGCGTGTCGGGTGATTTCTTGCGTGTCGGGTGATTTCTTGTGTGTCGGGTGATTTCTTGTGTGTCGGGTGATCTCTTGTGTGTCGGGTGATCTCTTGCGTGTCGGGTGATCTCTTGCGTGTCGGGTGATCTCTTGTGTGTCGGGTGATTTCTTGTGTGTCGGGTGATCTCTTGTGTGTCGGGTGATCTCTTGTGTGTCGGGTGATCTCTTGTGTGTCGGGTGATCTCTTGCGTGTCGGGTGATCTCTTGCGTGTCGGGTGATCTCTTGCGTGTCGGGTGATCTCTTGCGTGTCGGGTGATCTCTTGTGTGTCGGGTGATCTCTTGCGTGTCGGGTGATCTCTTGCGTGTCGGGTGATCTCTTGTGTGTCGGGTGATTTCTTGTGTGTCGGGTCACCCTGTGTGTCGGGTGATCTCCTGTGTGTCGGGTGATCTCTTGTGTGTCGGGTGATCTCTTGCGTGTCGGGTGATCTCTTGTGTGTCGGGTGATTTCTTGTGTGTCGGGTGATTTCTTGTGTGTCGGGTGATCTCTTGCGTGTCGGGTGATTTCTTGCGTGTTGGGTGATTTCTTGTGTGTCGGGTGATCTCCTGTGTGTCGGGTGATTTCTTGTGTGTCGGGTGATCTCTTGCGTGTCGGGTGATTTCTTGCGTGTCGGGTGATCTCTTGTGTGTCGGGTGATCTCTTGTGTGTCGGGTGATCTCTTGTGTGTCGGGTGATTTCTTGTGTGTCGGGTGATCTCTTGCGTGTCGGGTGATTTCTTGTGTGTCGGGTGATTTCTTGTGTGTCGGGTGATCTCTTGTGTGTCGGGTGATCTCTTGTGTGTCGGGTGATCTCTTGTGTGTCGGGTGACCTCTTGTGTGTCGGGTGACCTCTTGTGTGTCGGGTGACCTCTTGTGTGTCTGTGTGTCAGGTGACCTCTTATGTGTCGGGTGATCTCTTGTGTGTCGGGTGATCTCTTGTGTGTCGGGTGATCTCTTGTGTGTCGGGTGATCTCTTGTGTTTCGGGTGATCTCCTGTGTGTCGGGTGATTTCTTGTGTGTCGGGTGATTTCTTGTGTGTCGGGTGATCTCTTGTGTGTCGGGTGATTTCTTGTGTGTCGGGTGATCTCCAGTGTGTCGGGTGATCTCTTGTGTGTCGGGTGATCTCTTGTGTGTCGGGTGATCTCTTGTGTGTCGGGTGATCTCTTGTGTGTCGGGTGATCTCTTGTGTGTCGGGTGATCTCTTGTGTTTCGGGTGATCTCTTGTGTGTCTGGTGATCTCTTGCGTGTCGGGTGATCTCTTGCGTGTCGGGTGATCTCTTGCGTGTCGGGTGATCTCTTGTGTGTCGGGTGATCTCTTGTGTGTCGGGTGATTTCTTGTGTGTCGGGTGATTTCTTGTGTGTCGGGTGATTTCTTGTGTGTCGAGTGATTTCTTGTGTGTCGGGTGATCTCTTGTGTGTCGGGTGATCTCTTGTGTGTCGGGTGATCTCTTGTGTGTCGGGTGATCTCTTGTGTGTCGGGTGATTTCTTGTGTGTCGGGTGATTTCTTGTGTGTCTGGTGACCACAGGTGACCTCTTGTGTGTCGGGTGATTTCTTGTGTGTCGGGTGATTTCTTGTGTGTCGAGTGATTTCTTGTGTGTCGGGTGATCTCTTGTGTGTCGGGTGATCTCTTGTGTGTCGGGTGATCTCTTGTGTGTCGGGTGATCTCTTGCGTGTCGGGTGATCTCTTGCGTGTCGGGTGATCTCTTGTGTGTCGGGTGATCTCTTGTGTGTCGGGTGATCTCTTGTGTGTCGGGTGATCTCTTGCGTGTCGGGTGATCTCTTGTGTGTCGGGTGATCTCTTGTGTGTCGGGTGATCTCTTGTGTGTCGGGTGATCTCTTGTGTGTCGGGTGATCTCTTGCGTGTCGGGTGATCTCTTGCGTGTCGGGTGATCTCTTGCGTGTCGGGTGATCTCTTGTGTGTCGGGTGATCTCTTGCGTGTCGGGTGATCTCTTGTGTGTCGGGTGCTTTCTTGTGTGTCGGGTGATTTCTTGTGTGTCGGGTGATCTCTTGTGTGTCGGGTGATTTCTTGTGTGTCGGGTGATCTCTTGCGTGTCGGGTGATTTCTTGTGTGTCGGGTGATTTCTTGTGTGTCGGGTGATTTCTTGTGTGTCGGGTGATTTCTTGTGTGTCGGGTGATTTCTTGTGTGTCGGGTGATCTCCTGTGTGTCGGGTGATCTCCTGTGTGTCGGGTGATCTCCTGTGTGTCGGGTGATCTCCTGTGTGTCGGGTGATCTCCTGTGTGTCGGGTGATCTCTTGCGTGTCGGGTGATCTCTTGCGTGTCGGGTGATCTCTTGTGTGTCGGGTGATTTCTTGTGTGTCGGGTGATTTCTTGTGTGTCGGGTGATCTCTTGCGTGTCGGGTGATTTCTTGTGTGTTGGGTGATTTCTTGTGTGTCGGGTGATTTCTTGTGTGTCGGGTGATTTCTTGTGTGTCGGGTGATCTCCTGTGTGTCGGGTGATCTCCTGTGTGTCGGGTGATCTCCTGTGTGTCGGGTGATCTCTTGCGTGTCGGGTGATCTCTTGCGTGTCGGGTGATCTCTTGTGTGTCGGGTGATCTCTTGTGTGTCGGGTGATTTCTTGTGTGTCGGGTGATCTCTTGCGTGTCGGGTGATTTCTTGTGTGTCGGGTGATTTCTTGTGTGTCGGGTGATTTCTTGTGTGTCGGGTGATTTCTTGTGTGTCGGGTGATCTCCTGTGTGTCGGGTGATCTCCTGTGTGTCGGGTGATTTCTTGTGTGTCGGGTGATTTCTTGTGTGTCGGGTGATTTCTTGTGTGTCTGGTGACCACAGGTGACCTCTTGTGTGTCGGATGACCTTTTGTGTGTCGGGTGATTTCAGGTGACCTCTTGTGTGTCGGGTGACCTCTTGTGTGTCGGGTGATCTCTTGTGTGTCGGGTGACCTCTTGTGTGTCGGGTGACCTCTTGTGTGTCGGGTGATCTCTTGTGTGTCGGGTGATCTCTTGTGTGTCGGGTGATCTCAGGTGACCTCTTGTGTGTCAGTTGAACTCAGGGGACCTCTTGTGTGTCAGGTGACCTCTTGTGTGTCGGGCGACCTCAGGTGACCTCTTGTGTGTCAGGTGAACTCAGGTGACCTCTTGTGTGTCGGGTGACCTCTTGTGTGTCGGGTGACCTCTTGTGTGTCGGGTGAGCTCGGGTGACCTCTTGTGTGTCGGGTGAGCTCAGGTGACCTCTTGTGTGTCTGTTGACCTCTTGTGTGTCTGGTGACCTCTTGTGTGTCAGGTGACCACAGCAGACCTCTTGTGTGTTGGATGACCTTTTGTGTGTCGGGTGATCTCAGGTGACCTCTTGTGTGTGAGGTGACCTCTTGTGTGTGAGGTGACCTCAGGTGACCTCTTGTGTGTCTGGTGACCTCAGGTGACCTTTTGTGTGTCAGGTGATCACTTATGTGTATTGTGACCTCAGGTGACCTCTTGTGTGTCAGGTGCTAGATGCCTCTCTCTCGTTTTACATGTGGTGGGTCCTGATGAAGGGGGCCTCTGCGCACTTCCCCCGCTGTGACATTTATGTAATGTAGCGAATACAACCTTTTTCAATGAACTTTTGGAGTGCTGGTCCTTCACAAACGAATCAGGTGCTAGATGCCCTCTTGTGTGTCGGGTGAGCTCCTGTGTGTCTGGTTACCTCAGGTGACCTTTTGTGTGTATTGTTAACTCAGGTGACCTCTTGTGTGTTGGGTAAGCTCAGGTGACCTCTTGTGTGTCGAGTGACCTCAGGTGACCTCTTGTGTGTCGAGTGACCTTTTGTGTATTGTGACTTCATGTGACCTCTTGTGTGTATTGTGACCTCAGGTCACCTCTTGTGTGTATTGTGACCTCAGGTGACCTCGTGTGTCTCGGGGTAAGCTCAGGTGACCTCTTGTGTCACGGGGTAAGCTCAGGTGACCTCTTGTGTCACGGGGTAAGCTCAGGTGACCTCTTGTGTCTCGGGGTAAGCTCAGGTGACCTCTTGCGTGTGGGGATAAGCTCAGGTGACCTCTTGCATGTGGGGTTAAGCTCAGGTGACCTCTTGCATGTGGGGTTAAGCTCAGGTGACCTCTTGCGTGTGGGGATTAGCTCAGGTGACCTCTTGCGTGTCAGGTGACCTCTTGCATGTCATGTGACCTCCTCTTGATACATGCACCCTCTCTCCTCCCCTCCGCAGGCCGATATGCGGTGTCGCCGGCATCCCGTCTTCCCACAGCAGCCTGTCGCTGCACCACAGCGGGGCCACCATCAGCCTGTCGCCTTGTTCCGGCTCCTCCCTTGTCACTTACCGCCAGCAGGTGGAGCCCTCCCCCGCTCCCTCCAGCGTGCCCAGCCCCCAGACTCAGGAGCAGCAGGACATCCTGGAATGGCTGCGCAAGCTGCGGCTCCACAAGTACTACGCCGTGTTCAGCCAGCTGTCCATGAAGAAGGTAATGGCGCGCAACGCCCCTATCACTAAATACTAACCCTGTACATGTGCCAACAGAACGGGTCAGCTGCTGGGAGTTTTGGGTGTTCCTCTTAGAGCAGAACAAAACCCCTGATTTTGACTATCCCGGGTTTCGTTCCCGCCTCAAGGGGCATCCCGAACCCCCAGATCACCTCTTTTCCAATCCGGGCCTCTTTTCCAATCCGAGGCGTTTGTCATGCATATGTAATGTTCAGCAAACAGTTCTGTTTACGGCAATCAGGAGGGAGAGCGGGCATATACCCAGACGCATGCACGCTCCCACCCCCAGCCTGAATGGGTGGAGTGCGCCACAGCCCAGAGGTGCGGACTGCTGAAGGAGATGAGTTTTGCGGTGCCCCGGCAACATAGAAGATGGGATTAGAAGCACTGTCTCTATTTTTGCAGATGACACAAAGATATGTAGCACAGTGTCTATGTGTCTATTGAAGATGGTCACAAGCTTCAGGAGCACAGTGCCTATGTGTCTACTGAAGATGTTCACAAGCTTCAGGAGCACAGTGCCTATGTGTCTATTGAAGATGATCACAAGCTTCAGGAGCACAGTGCCTATGTGTCTACTGAAGATGTTCACAAGCTTCAGGAGCACAGTACCTATGTGTCTATTGAAGATGGTCACAAGCTTCAGGAGCACAGTGCCTATGTGTCTACTGAAGATGTTCACAAGCTTCAGGAGCACAGTGCCTATGTGTCTATTGAAGATGATCACAAGCTTCAGGAGCACAGTGCCTATGTGTCTACTGAAGATGTTCACAAGCTTCAGGAGCACAGTGCCTATGTGTCTATTGAAGATGGTCACAAGCTTCAGGAGCACAGGGCCTATGTGTCTATTGAAGATGGTCACAAGCTTCAGGAGCACAGTGCCTATGTGTCTATTCAAGATGGTCACAAGCTTCAGGAGCACAGTGCCTATGTGTCTATTGAAGATGGTCACAAGCTTCAGGAGCACAGTGCCTATGTGTCTATTGAAGATGGTCACAAGCTTCAGGAGCACCGTGCCTATGTGTCTATTGAAGATGGTCACAAGCTTCAGGAGCACAGTGCCTTTGTGTCTACTGAAGATGGTCACAAGCTTCAGGAGCACGGTGCCTATGTGTCTACTGAAGTTGGTCACAAGCTTCAGGAGCACATTGCCTATGTGTCTGTTGAAGATGGTCACAAGCTTTAGGAGCACAGTGCCTATGTGTCTATTGAAAATGGTCACAAGCTTCAGGAGCACAGTGTCCATTGAAGATGGTCACAAGCTTCAGGAGCACAGTGCCTATGTGTCTACTGGAGATGGTCACAAGCTTCAGGAGCACAGTGCCTATGTGTCTATTGAAGATGGTCACAAGCTTCAGGGGCACAGTGTCCATTGAAGATGGTCACAAGCTTCAGGAGCACAGTGCCTATGTGTCTACTGGAGATGGTCACAAGCTTCAGGAGCACAGTGCCTATGTGTCTACTGAAGATGGTCACAAGCTTCAGGAGCACCGGTACCTATGTGTCTACAGAAGATGGTCACAAACTTCAGGAGCACAGTGCCTATGTGTCTACAGAAGATGGTCATAAGCTTCAGGAGCACAATGCCTATGTGTCTACACAAGATGGTTGCAAGCTTCAGGAGCACAGTGCCTATGTGTCTACTGAAGATGGTCACAAGCTTCAGGAGCACAGTGCCTATGTGTCTACTGAAGTTGGTCACAAGCTTCAGGAGCACAGTGCCTATGTGTCTACTGAAGATGGTCACAAGCTTCAGGAGCACATTGCCTATGTGTCTGTTGAAGATGGTCACAAGCTTTAGGAGCACAGTGCCTATGTGTCTATTGAAGATGGTCACAAGCTTCAGGAGCACAGTGTCCATTGAAGATGGTCACAAGCTTCAGGAGCACAGTGCCTATGTGTCTACTGGAGATGGTCACAAGCTTCAGGAGCACAGTGCCTATGTGTCTATTGAAGATGGTCACAAGCTTCAGGGGCACAGTGTCCATTGAAGATGGTCACAAGCTTCAGGAGCACAGTGCCTATGTGTCTACTGGAGATGGTCACAAGCTTCAGGAGCACAGTGCCTATGTGTCTACTGAAGATGGTCACAAGCTTCAGGAGCACAGTGCGTATGTGTCTATTGAAGATGGTCACAAGCTTTAGGAGCACAGTGCCTATGTGTCTATTGAAAATGGTCACAAGCTTCAGGAGCACAGTGCCTATGTGTCTATTGAAGATGGTCACAAGCTTCAGGAGCACAGTGTCCATTGAAGAAGGTCACAAGCTTCAGGAGCACAGTGCCTATGTGTCTACTGGAGATGGTCACAAGCTTCAGGAGCACAGTGCCTATGTGTCTATTGAAGATGGTCACAAGCTTCAGGAGCACAGTGTCCATTGAAGATGGTCACAAGCTTCAGGAGCACAGTGCCTATGTGTCTATTGAAGATGGTCACAAGCTTCAGGAGCACAGTGTCCATTGAAGATGGTCACAAGCTTCAGGAGCACAGTGCCTATGTGTCTACTGGAGATGGTTACAAGCTTCAGGAGCACAATGACTATGTGTCTACTGAAGATGGTCACAAGCTTCAGGAGCACAGTGCCTATGTGTCTACTGAAGATGGTCACAAGCTTCAGGAGCATAGTTCCTATGTGTCTACTGAAGATGGTCACAAGCTTCAGGAGCACAGTGCCTATGTGTCTACAGGAGATGGTCACAAACCTCAGGAGCACAGTGCCTATGTGTCTACAGAAGATGGTCACAAGCTTCAGGAGCACAATGCCTATGTGTCTACACAAGATGGTTGCAAGCTTCAGGAGCACAGTGCCTATGTGTCTACAGAAGATGGTCACAAGCTTCAGGAGCACAGTGCCTATGTGTCTACTGAAGATGGTCACAAGCTTCAGGAGCACAGTGCCTATGTGTTGACTGAAGATGGTCACAAGCTTCAGGAGCACCGTTCCTATGTGTCTACTGAAGATGGTCACAAGCTTCAGGAGCACAGTACCTATGTGTCTACAGAAGATGGTCACACACTTCAGGAGCACAGTGCCTATGTGTCTACAGAAGATGGTCACAAGCTTCAGGAGCACAATGCCTATGTGTCTACACAAGATGGTTGCAAGCTTCAGGAGCACAGTGCCTATGTGTCTACTGAAGATGGTCACAAGCTTCAGGAGCACAGTGCCTATGTGTCTACTGAAGATGGTCACAAGCTTCAGGAGCACAGTGCCTATGTGTCTACTGAAGATGGTCACAGGCTTCAGGAGCACAGTGCCTATGTGTCTACAGAAGATGGTCACAAACTTCAGGAGCACAGTGCCTATGTGTCTATAGAAGATGGTCACAAGCTTCAGGAGCACAATGCCTATGTGTCTACAGAAGATGGTCGCAAGCTTCAGGAGCACAGTGCCTATGTGTCTGCAGAAGATGGTCACAAGCTTCAGGAGCACAGTGCCTATGTGTCTATTGAAGATGGTCACAAGCTTCAGGAGCACAATGCCTATGTGTCTACTGAAGATGGTCACAAGCTTCAGGAGCACAGTGCCTATGTGTCTACAGAAGATGGTCACAAGCTTCAGGAGAACAGTGCCTATGTGTCTACTGAAGATGGTCACAAGCTTCAGGAGCACAGTGCCTATGTGTCTACAGAAGATGGTCACAAGCTTCAGGAGAACAGTGCCTATGTGTCTATTGAAGATGGTCACAAGCTTCAGGAGCACAATGCCTATGTGTCTACTGAAGATGGTCACAAGCTTCAAGGGCACAGTGCCTATGTGTCTACTGAGGATGGTCACAAGCTTCAGGGGCACAGTGCCTATGTGTCTACTGAAGATGGTCACAAGCTTCAGGAGCACAGTGCCTATGTTTCTATTGAAGATGGTCACAAGCTTCGGGAGCACAGTGCCTATGTGTCTATTGAAGATGGTCACAAGCTTCGGGAGCACAGTGCCTATGTGTCTATTGAAGATGGTCACAAGCTTCAGGGGCACAGTGCCTATGTGTCTACTGAGGATGGTCACAAGCTTCATGGGCACAGTGCCTATGTGTCTACTGAAGATGGTCACAAGCTTCAGGGGCACAGTGCCTATGTGTCTACTGAAGATGGTCACAAGCTTCAGGAGCACAGTGCCTATGTTTCTATTGAAGATGGTCACAAGCTTCGGGAGCACAGTGCCTATGTGTCTATTGAAGATGGTCACAAGCTTCAGGAGCACAGTGCCTATGTGTCTATGATGGTCACAAGTTTCAGGAGCACAGTGCCTATGTGTCTATTGAAGATGGTCACAAGCTTCAGGAGCACAGTGCCTATGTGTTTACTGAAGATGGTCACAAGCTTCAGGATCACAGTGCCTATGTGTCTACTGAAGATGGTCACAAGCTTCAGGATCACAGTGCCTATGTGTCTAGTGAAGATGGTCACAAGCTTCAGGAGCACAGTGCCTATGTGTCTATTGAGGATGGTCACAAGCTTCAGGAGCACAGTGCCTATGTGTCTATTGAAGATGGTCACAAGCTTCAGGCTGACTTGGACACATTGAGTTGGCACTTGGCAAATGAAGTTCAATTTGGAGAAATGTAAAGTCATGCACTTGGGGTCTAACAACCTGAAGGCCACATATGTCCTCGGGGGAGTAAAACTGGGAGAGTCACTAATTGAGAAGGATCTGGAGGTACTGGTAGAACACAGTCTAAATAACAGCATGTAATGCCAAGCAGCTGCTTCCAAGGCCACCAAGATATTATCATGTATTAATAGATGCCTGGATTTACGGGATAGGTGAGTAATTTTCCCTCTTTACAAGGCACTGGTGCGCCCTCACCTGGAATATGCCGTCCAGTTCTGGGCACCCATTCATAGAAAGGACGCTCTGACTATGGAAAGGGAGCATAGGAGAGACACCAAACTAATAAGGGGAATGAAGGATCTTAGTTATGAGGAAAGATTACAAGAATTAAATCTGTTTAGTCTTGAGAGGAGACGGCTGAGGGGGGACATGATTAACTTGTATAAATATATAAATGGCCATACAAAAAAATATGGGAGAACACTATTTCAGGTAAAATCTTTTCTAAAGACAAGGACGCGCTCCCTCCGACTGGAGGCTCTGGGGCCACAAACCCAGGGTATATACAGGTTACCCCAACAGAGGCAACAATCATTCTTTACCATAAGAACTATGAATCTGTGGAATAGCCTCCCACAGAAGCTTGTTACAGCAACAACCGCTGACAGCTTCAAAAAAGGATGAGATGCTTATTTAGAAGGAAATAACATTAACAGTTACTATTAGCTGTTACCAGTAAAAAAACAAAGAAATATAAAACTTCCCATCCCCAACACCCTTTGGTTGAACTTGATGGACATATGTCTTATTCTAAGTGTGCCATACACTCCACTTCGATCTTCATGACATCTGGGTAATCTCCAGTAGAGGGCGAACTTCTGCAGAGATGAACGCCCGGCCTTCTATTGTCCCTATTACTGCCAGGACCCTTCTGAATTGCCCCTATATTGAGGCTCCCAGCTTAGGCTGCGGGTCCTGGTGAAGGTAGGAGCACCCTACGGGTGCAGTAGGAGCATTGCTCCACCGTGAGACCTCACTATGGGGTAGGGGGTTATCCAGGTTTCTTGGTGGTCCTGGTGTGGGATGTCCCATCCCTCTAGGCTTATGGCCGGCTTCTGGCAGGGTTCCCCCCCTTCCGGGTCCCTTATTCCCCTCCGGGGGGGGGGGGGGGGGGGTTGCCTGGCCTGGCCGTTATTTCGTTTTCCCAGCTTATGTCCCTGTGTGTGTTGGTGTTTTTACTGTGTGTGAGTGACATACGGGGAGTGCCTTTACTGGCATAACAGGGCTAGTGGCTGCCTGGGGGAGCTTCTCCCCCTCAGGCTGCGTTCGGGAAGGGGGCGGGGCCGTAGCCCCGCCCCCTTCTTCGGCGCTATTGCTGTGCTCGTTTCTAGGGGTCCGCGTTGCTGGGAGGGGGGCGTGGCCTCGGCAAGCGCACGTTCTGCGCTGGCCCGTCCTCCCCCTGCTCTCCCTCTTCATGCATGAGGCTTCGTGGGAGCCTTCTTCTATAAGCAGGCCGCATAGCAGATCGGTGGGGTAAGGGCCTTATGGCCACTTCATTAGCTTGTGTGTTGGGGCTCCTCTCTAGCGGGGGCCCCCACTGGTGGCGAGCATGTGTGTGTGAGTGTTTTTCACACTGTCTGGCTCGGATATAGTTAACATATATAGTGTGGCTGCAAGATCAAATGCTGTGGTCTTTTATACTGTAAGGTTATTGCCATTATTCTAAGTATGTAACACACCCCGCTTCAGATAGTCATTACACTTGGGTTTATACCGACCTGTAGAGGGCGATCTTGCAGAGATGTCATGAAAAAAAGGGAGCCCCTCCCGGTCCATAAATACCTGGGACCTCCCACTCATTCCCCAGTCTTTCATCTCTGCAGACGGCGAGCAAGTCAGAAGATGGATGTCTCCTCCTTGCAGGTAGCCGGGGTAACTCCTGGCCCCCCTCTTTCGGTCTATTTCTGCCTGGACCTACTGTTATCCCCCTTTTTAGTAAAGAGCCTCCCAGCCTAGGCTGCGGATCCTGGCAAAGGTAGACGGCACCTTAAGGTGCTTTAGGAGCTATGTTCCACCGTGAGACCCCATACTAAGGGGTAGGCGGTATTCCGGGTTGGTGATCCTGGTTGGGATGCCCTGTCCTAGCCCTTACACCTTTGGGGTGTTTATTCCCCCTTCCCCGGTCACCCATCGTTCCCTACTGCTAGGGGGGGGCTGCTTATCCCCCTTTTAGTTTAGTCCCTCTTTTGAGTGCATGCTTGTGTGCAACTTTTTGTGTGTGTGTGGTGCGCGTGATTGATGCTTCCATGGCCGGGCCGGCGGTTTGCGGTGCCGCCGGCCGTTACTGTCAGTCTTCGGGGGAGCTTCTTCCCCTCCGGTGCGATTTCGGGGGGGGCGGGGCCGAGCGCGGGGCGCGATCCTGCGGCCCGCCCCTCCCTCCCCCCGTGCTGCTGGTGCCGCTGCGGAGCCCGGTCACTGGCCGGGAGCCGCCTGTTGTCAGCAGAGAGGGTCGGGCGCAGCGCGCGATCCGCGCCGGCCCGCCCTTCTTCATCCTCGCTGCCAAGTCCCTCCGCCTCGTGCAGGACGCCATTCAGTAAGCGCCCAGTGGGCTCCAGTCTTTCATTGCCTTGAAGCTGCTTGTCAGCGCAAGATTGATTTCTATATATCTCTATATTGATTTGTATGTGTGCCTTGGCCCTTCTGTTATGTGCCCTGCATTGTGTGACAGTCCCCTTTTCTATTCCAGGCGGACCCTTGTTGGATCTTAAAGGGTCCTCCCGGTGCTAGGGTCCCTGGTTTAATTTAAGAACTCCCTATAAATCCTCCCACTCGGGACACAGAAGGGGCATCCCGGGTCGCTTATATTGCGTAATTCCCTTGGACTACCGATAAAATCACCATATGGAGGCTTCCCAGGATACCGGCTCGGGCTCCCCTCGGGGCAACCCCGGCAGTGTTTGGGGTGTGGGGTATCCCTTACAGGGGATGATGTTTTCCTTTGCATACCATGTGCACAGCAGACTATTACGCGGCAGTCCGGATCCCATGCATCTGGTTCTGCGCCGCCGGTCCCTTCTCCTACCCCTCCCCGCCTGATCCGTACCCCGTGTGATGTGGTCATGAGTGGGGAGTCGCAATCTGAGGTGTGTGCCAGATTGTCCAATCTTGAAAAATTATTTTCTAGCGCTGTGGCCAGAAAGGCCCCGGCTAAGAGAAAGCACTTGTCCCCAGCCACGCAGGCTTCTGATTTTGAGGAGTTTGATTCACTGGACTGGTCTGATTACCCCCCGCTAGAGGAAGGGGAGCTATTTGAGGAGTCGGATGGTTCTGATGATCAGCAGTTTGTTGGCACCGATGCCGAGCGGGGTCAGGGGGATTCTTTGGATACCCCTAAGGTCCTGGCTCATATGTTTGAGGTTCTGGCAATTTCTCCTCCTGAAGTGACTCTTCCGCAGAAGGGGGAGTTCTTTGAGGAGGCTAAGCCGCGCTTGGAATTCCCTAATCAAAGGCATTTCGATGGCATTATTCTTAAGGAATGGGAGAGGCCTACTCGGCTTCCGGGTGTCCCTCCGGGTTGGGATAAGGAATATCCCTTTCCGGTGGATGCAGTGAAGCGCTGGTCGTCCCCTCCCGAGGTGGACGCCCCTGTTTTGGGGTTGTCTAGCACCTCTTGTTTTGCATTCTCCTCACTGTTCTACTCTCAAGGATGGTGAGGACAAACGCATTGACCAGATGGCTTGTCACGGTTTTGCCAGTGTTGGGTCGGCTTTGCGGCCCGTTTGTGCTTCGGCGCTTTTAATTTTGGCTTCCAGGTCGGTTGTTAGGGACCTGTTGTCTACCTCCAGGCTTGACCCGGCTAGTGATGAAATGTTTTTGTCAATTGTGCTAGCCGCCCTGGATGACACCATGGTGATGTGTAGTAGAACTTCGGCCTTGCTGGTGGCTATTCGGCGGTCGGTTTGTTTGCGCCAGTGGGCGGCTGATTTTGTGTCCAAAAAGTCGCTTACGGCTCTTCCCTTTCTGGGCTTGCGGCTCTTTGGAGAAAAATTGGATTCGGTCGCAAAAGGAGGTAGGTTGTCTCAGCGAAAGAAGCAACGTCATCCCTTTCGGGGGGCGGCTTCCTTTACCCCTTCCTTTTGTCCTTTCGTAGGGCCAGAACTGGACGGGGATTGGCTGTCTTCTCCTCCAGAGGTGATTCCTGGAACAGGGGAAGAGGACGTGCCCGTCCAGGTCACAGCTGGGGCTCCAAGCCCAAAGCCGCTGCCAAGCCGCCTCAGCAATGAGGGGGCGCCCTCACCCTCGCGGGTGGGGGGAGGGCTGCGACACTTCTCCCAGGTCTGGGACCAGGAGGTCTCGGACAGATGGATTCGGGAAGTGGTGTCGTCCGGTTACAAGCTAGAGTTCGAGATCCGGCCTCCTCCCAGATTCTTGAGGTCTCGGGTGCCCTTGGATCCTCTGGCCGCGCAGGGGCTCCGGGCGGCAGTAAAAGATCTCCTGGACATGGCTGTCATCTGCCCGGTGCCTCCCACGGACCGGGGCCTGGGATACTATTCCAATCTGTTCACGGTGCCCAAGAAGGATGGCTCCGTTCGTCCCATCCTGGATCTGAAGTTTCTCAACAGGTTTATCCGTCCCAGGAAGTTCCGCATGGAAACTCTGCGTTCAGCCATAAATTCGCTTCCTCAGGAGGACTTCATGACGTCCATAGACATCAAGGATGCTTATCTGCATTTCCCAATCTTCCCGGCACATCAGAGATTTCTCAGGTTTGTGGTGGAAGATCGGCATTTTCAGTTTGTGGCTCTTCCGTTTGGCCTTACCTCGGCTCCAAGGGTATTCACCAAGGTGCTGGCGGGGGTGATGGCCCTCCTCAGTGCCCCAGGGTATCCGCATCGTGCCTTATCTGGACGATCTTCTCATTATGGCATCCTCTCTCAGCCAGGCGGAGCTAGATACCAGGACTGTGGTAGCCACTCTGGAGAGATTCGGCTGGGTGATCAACTATCCCAAGTCCTTCCTCTCTCCATCCAGGGTGGTGTCGTTCCTGGGAATGTCTCTGGATACTTCTCAGGCCAGGGTGTTCCTTCCCCGGCCCAAGGTTCTTTTGATTCAGGAATTGACTCAGCTTCTAATATCCATCCCTCGTCCGTCCATCCGGCTGGGGATGAGACTGGTGGGATTGATGGTGGCTTCTTTCGAGGCGGTTCCCTTTGCCCAGTTTCACACAAGGACGCTCCAGCTCCATCTCTTGGCGGCCTGGGGCAGGTCTCCGCTGTCATTGGATCAGTCTTTTCTGATGTCCCCCCGGGTTCGGCATTCCCTTCGGTGGTGGCTGGAACCAAGCAATCTGATGAGGGGAGATCCTTTCTCACCCCTTGTTGGGAGACGGTCACCACGGATGCCAGCCTGTCAGGTTGGGGGGGGGGGTTTGGAAGGATCTTCAGTTTCAGGGACTGTGGGGGCCTCAGGAGGCTCACGATCCCATCAATGATCTGGAGCTGAGAGCCATCAGGTTGGTTCTGGTTCACTTGACTCATCAGGTACAGGGTTTGCCTGTTCAAGTTCGGTCGGACAATCGGATGGCGGTCGCTTACATCAATCACCAGGGAGGGACTCGCAGCAGGTGTGCCCTCAGGGAATTGTCCTTGATCCTGGCTTGGGCAGAGAGCAATGTCCCATGCATCTCGGCGGTGTACATTCCGGGAGTGGAGAACACGGAGGCGGACTCCCTGAGCAGGGGGTCATCTCGCCGGGGGGAATGGTCTCTCAGCCCCAAGGTGTTTCGGTCGCTTTGCCACCGGTGGGGGACTCCGGAGGCGTCCCACATTTATGGGGTCTTCTGGTTCAGGGTCTTTCGGACAACTGACAGTAGCTTACATAAATCACCAAGGAGGGACTCGCAGCAGGAGTGCCCTCAGGGAAGTCTCTCTGATCCTACACTGGGCGGAGAGCAATGTTCCTTGCCTTTCGGAAGTCTACAGACCGGGAGTGGAGAACACGGAGGCGGATTCCCTGAGCAGGGGATCCTCTCGCCACGGAGAGTGGTCTCTCAACCCCAAGGTTTTTCTGGATCTTTGCCGCAAGTGGGGGACTCCGGAGGTGGATCTCTTTGCCTCGAGGCACAATCACAAACTTTGTGTCTCTTTCTCAGGATCCTCTGTCTCTGGCAGTGGACACCTTGTCACTGGCTTGGAAGGAGTTGGGGTTTCTGTACCTGTTTCCACCCGTCTCTATGCTGGGCAAGGTAGTTCGCAAACTGGTTCTAGAAGGGGAACCAGCGATTCTGGTAGCTCCAAGGTGGCCAAGAAGGGTTTGGTACGCAGACGTTGTAAGGATGGCCGTAGACCAGTACCGGCTTCCCTTGCTGCCGGACCTGCTATCCCAGGGTCATCTACTTTACCCCAATTTACAAACCCTGGCTTTGACGGCTTGGCTGCTGAAACCTTCATCTTGAAAGAGGAAGGTTTGTCTGAGGCTGTTGTTCAGACCCTGATTAGGGCTAGGAAGCGGTCCTCTTCTGGCATTTACTATAGGACTTGGAGGTCCTATATTGATTGGTGTGCGGCTAGGGCCTTGCCTTGCAGGGTTTTATCGATACCCAGGATTTTGGAGTTTCTTCAGCATAATCTGGATCTTGGGTTCCAGCTTAGTACTTTGAAAGGACAGGTTTCTGCTCTGTCGGTTTTCTTCCAGAGGTCTTTTGCTGTACACCCACTGGTTAAGACCTTTTTCCAAGGGGTCGCGCATGTGCGCCCCCCTCGGAAGGCTGTAGTTCCTGTTTGGGATTTGAATTTGGTTCTTTCGGCTTTGCAGGCTCCTCCCTTTGAGCCGTTACAGAATATTGCTCTTTTGGTTCTCACTCAGAAGGTTGCTTTCTTGGTGGCTATTACCTCTGTTCGGCGTGTCTCTGAGTTGGCGGCCTTGTCGATTCAGGCCCCTTACTTTGAGAGACACCAGGATAAGGTGGTTTTTCGTTTTAAGCCGGATTTCCTTCCTAAGGTGGTGTCTGCTTTCCACCTCAATCAGGATATTGTTCTCCCTTCCTTGTGTCCTAAGCCTAACAATGACAAGGAGAGGGTTCTGCACAATTTGGATGTTGTTCGCTGTACTAGTAGTACTATTTGGTGACTACTTCTTCCTTCCGCAAGACGGACGCTTTTGTCGTGGTGCCCTGCGGGCCCAGGAAAGGTTTGGCGCCTGCTAAGTCTATGATTAGCAAATGGATTCGTCAAGCCATTGTTGGGGCCTATTCTGCTAAGGGGAGGACTCCCCCTTTTAGGGTCACTGCGCACTCTACTCGTGCTGTTGGTGCATCCTGGGCTTTTCAGCACCAGGCTTCTGTTGAACAGGTTTGTAAGGCTGCTACTTGGTCTTCCGTTCATACTTTTTCCAAGTTTTACAAGGTTGATGTGCGGGCTTCAGCGGATGCTGTTTTTGGCCGCAAGGTTCTGCAAGCTGCAGTGGTTTGAGTTGGTACATTCTTTACTGTTTCTGGTTCCCACCTATGACGGACACTGCTATTGGATGTCCCATATGTCATGAAGATCGAAGTGGAGTGTATGGCACACTTAGAATAATACCGATTTGTGAGTACTCACCTTTAAAACGGGTATTATGAGTGTGCCATACACTCCACTTCGCCTCACCCCTTTTTTTCAGGTATTCTGGGGCTTTTATATGGTGAACCATTGGTTTTGATTGTTAAGGTTATATTTGGTTCTTCCTGGTCCCTTTACTGCTTTTATACACTGGGGAATTGGTGGGAGGTCCCAGGTATATATGGACCGGGAGGGGCTTTCTTTTTTTGCATATTCATCTCTGCAGAAGTTCGCCCTCTACTGGAGATTACCCAGATGTCATGAAGACCGAAGTGGAGTGTATGGCAAACTCATAATACCCGTTTTAAAGGTGAGTACTCACAAAACGGTATTATTTCATCCGTATTAACTATGTAACGGGGCATCTCGATTTTCTGCTTTAAAGAGGACCAATATCTGGGATAGGCCCTTGTCTCAAATCAGGAAACCCAATTGTGTGATCCCCTCTGGTTGCACTTAAAACTCACATTTCACTGCTCCCACGGCGCATGTGCGGGCTCTCGTCCAATCGGTGCTGTGTGCATACTAATGCATTGATGAGAGCTCTGCCATAGGAAAAGGAGAGCGGGGCATCCTGAGTCCTTTAGACTCTAGCTCGAGCTATACGACGGATATGTCCACTTTAAAGAATAACAAATAACAAAACATGAGACCCGAGAGGCTACCTTGATCCTCCTGCTAGGGGCATCCCGATTTTGGATGCCCAGCTGTGTGTGTCCCCTCAGACTCGTGTTATTCTTGTTCCCACGGTGCATGTGCTAAGCCAATCAGCACAGTGGCAGGGAAAGCCTAAATGGAGCCAGTACCGCTGGCCGCATCCCTGCTCACCTATAGCTGTGGGCCATTCAGAAAGGCCTCGAACAGGTGTGTGCCCCCAGCTAAAGGTATAGCAGAGATGCGGCATTGGGATCGCTGGAGAGGTGAGTTTTCTGGCCGATCACCGGGAATACACATAGCGGGGCATCCCAGATTGGATAATAAAGAGTGAGACTGGATGTGGGATTCCTGGGCCGATCAATCCCCCCCCAGGGCATCCAAAAATCGGGATGTCCCGCTGTGTGAAACCCAACAGATTGCCCCATACACTTACTTTGCTTCCCGGTCCAACGGCGCATGTGTGAGCCGCGGCCGCTTCCCCGCTTTCCCTCTAGCAGGGCACGTGCCCGCACCAGGAATTTGTGAATGGCTGGCACACTGCCTGTTAGAGGGGAAGCGGAGGATGCAGCGGCCAGCATACTCGGAGCCACAGGAGTAAGGAAGTGATGTCACTCCAGCCGGGCTACTCACATAGAGCCGGTAGGCGGAGGAGAGAAGAAGGAAAAGGGGAGAAGTCGAGGAGGAGGTGGGCGGGCGCTGGGTAACCGGGGCACACACCCGTCATGGGGCACCTGGGACACCAGAACCCTCAGCCTCCCCGTGCTACACCTCTGCCCCTTTCCTTGTTGGTTCTGGTAGTGGGCCGCAGACTACAGTCTACAGTCCCTGTAGTGGGCTGCAGACTATAATCCCTTTAATGTATCTGTAGGTCCTCATCCACCTCATTGATGTAGAGCAGTAGTAACTATATAGGGTGGGGGTTACAGCCCCATTAATGTACCTGTAGGTCCTCATCCACCTCAATGACGTGGAGCAGTAGTAACTATATAGGGTGGGGGTTACAGTCCCTTAAATGCACCTGTAGGTCCTCATTAATGTAGAGCCGTAGTAACTATAAGCCTTGTATCTGTATAGTTCGTCCTGATGCCCTTATCCTCTGTTTCAGACTCTGTTTTGTACAGCTGCGTTTAGAGGCGGAGTTAAGCTTAGTACGCAGGTATCACTGTTTCTGCCCCGCCCCCTTATCCCCGCCTACTTACCCACCGACGCCATGCGCCTGTACTCACTCTGCTCTGTGTGTGTCCCTCCCGCAGTTCCTGAGCCTCACCGAGGAGGACCTGAACAAGTTCGAGTCCCTGACCATGGGCGCCAAGAAGAAGCTGAAGACACAGCTCGAGCTGGAGAAGTGAGTAACCCAACTAGGTGTGAGCTCATTAAAGAGGACCAAAACCAACCCTGGAGTCTATGAGACCTCCAGGGCAGGCATAATCGCTCCCCTCAGTGGCAAATTTGACTATCCTGGGTTTTTGGTCCTTGCCCTTGGAGCAACCCCCGATCGGGGGTCGCCCGGCTGACGCTTGACGAGGGGGCAGGGCTCTGAACGGCAGCCAGGTTCGGGTGACAGACCTGCCACTCTGTGCATTCTTTTCAGGATGGCTGTGCCCATGAACGCACATATCGGCGTTACATAGACTGCACTTTAATATATAAACAAGCTATCAAAGCTATAAATAGATATATAACTTACATCACCACAGGGTAAAATCAAAGTTATAAATAGATATATAACTTACATCACCACAGGGTAAAATCAAAGCTATAAATAGATATATAAATTACATCACCACAGGGTAAAATCAAAGCTATAAATAGATATATAAATAGATATATAACTTACATCACCACAGGGTAAAATCAAAGCTATAAATAGATATATAAATATATAAATTACATCACCACAGGGTAAAATCAAAGCTATAAATAGATATATAACTTACATCACCACAGGGTAAAATCAAAGCTATAAATAGATATATAACTTACATCACCACAGGGTAAAATCAAAGCTATAAATAGATATATAAATAGATCTATAACTTAGATTACCACAGGCGAAAAATCAAAGCTATAAATAGATATATAACTTGCATCACCACAGGGTAAAATCAAAGCTAAAAATAGATATATAAATAGATATATAACTAAATATCCCTGCCCCAGCCCTAAGCATCCTTCAGTCCAACTTCCAATTTCGTTGGGCCCCGGGAGCCCTATCCTACTTGGGCGTCAAAATCACGCCGCATTATCAGATAGGCAAACTATCCTCCCCTCTTTAGAAGGTTAAAGAAGATGCTGGATACCTGGCGAGGTCACGAGATATCCTGGATCGGAAGGATTAATGCAATAAAAATGACCCTGCTCCCGAAGCTATTATACTACTTTAGAACTCTCCCGGTGCATATCCCACAGTTTCAGATTAACCGCATACAAAGCAGCATAATGAAATTTGTCTGGGGGAAGACTAGGCCGAGAGTAGCTAGAGCTACCATGACTAGGCACAGGAAGGAGGGAGGTTTGGGGGTTCCGTGCATTTACAAATACTACCACGCAGCCCAGATAGGGCAGCTCCAACAGCTACATGTTCAAACAGAGACCCCTTTGTGGGTAGCACTGACAGCCTTGGCGTGTGACCCAATTCCGGTGGATAGCTTGATGTGGTTACCGCCGCAATATAGACCGCAAATCTTGTGCCCAATCTTAAATCACTCTATCCGAGTCTGGGATGGGATGGGATAAAATATTCGGGGAACTTAATCTCACCACACCTCCCATTAATGCGAATCACTAAGAAACCGATGTTCCCTCCGGGGCTGGACCCCAAAGTGTTCAGTTGGTGGGAGCATGTAGGGATCAGCAAACTTTACCATCTCCTGATTAAAGGTGAGATAATCCCCTGGCCCACACTACAGGAAAGGGAGAATGCACCGCCTTTGGAGCAATTTAGGTATTTACAACTCTGCCATTGGGTTGCGCTCTTGCTCAAAAACAAGATTAAGGACTCAGACATGACTCCTTTCGAGAAACTTTGCGTGCGGGGGACCCCTACTGCAGGCCTTGTGTCCACTATTTACTTGAACCTCATAGCGCTGTCCGCCAACTCAAAACATGGGTACATGGCCAGATGGGAGGCTGACCTGGGTCTGGCGAGAGATAGGAGGGACTGGGAGGAGATATGGGCTGGAATTAACAGATGCTCCATTAATGTTACGACTCTAGAAGCAGCATATAAGATGCTCACTAGGTGGTATCTGGTGCCTTCGTGTATAGCTAAGGCGATCCCAGGCTACCCAGCGCACTGCTTTAGAGGCTGTCCCGCGGAGGGTTCTGTTTTGCATATATGGTGGGAGTGCCCGAAGGTCAAGAGATTTTGGTTGCGAGTTTTTGGTCTCCTGAGCACTCTTTTGCGAACTCACATACGTCAAGACCCTTGGGTGGCCCTATTACATGTGAAGCCGGAGGGTGTCACCAGAACCCAACATACCCTGCTTACTCAGCTTATGTTGGCAGCAAAGTTAACGATTGCTGGCTCCTGGAAGAAGCCGGGAATCCCCTTCCAGGCAGTTAAAGTCAGGCTTAACGGCATCTTGATTAATGAGAAACTGACCAGTATTTTGAGGGACTCACACGCCAAATTTATCAAAATATGGAGGCCTTGGGTGGATTATGCCTACCCGGAAATATGCATGTAGCGATAACCCTTATCGCCGGAGGGCTTCACTGCCCGAGACGTCCTTTTCCCAATCGTAAGAGGTGCTGCTGGAATTCCAGAGTCGTCCGTGAGGAAACAGGAACAGCCCTTACAAGGGCTAGTGAATTGTAATATAGCATTTCCCCCAATAAGAGACAGAACTTCAGTATTGAGGGTGAAGGTGAAGTGTTTTTATTAGTGCCACTCTAGGCCTCTAGGCCTCATATACACACTGACCAATAGCAGCAGGGCACACAATCCCTCAACTCTGCCAGGTGACGCAATCAGTAGAACAATAGCAGGCTGTAATACCATCAATCAGGACAATGCCATTGACTGTGACGTAATCAACAATACACAATGGCAGTCAAAATACAATGACGTTGCCTGTAACAGTATCAAAATACAATTACATTGTCTGGAACCTAATTAAGAAAAGGCCAGTGAATGACCCGGTGGGCAACTGAATAGTGATGACATCCAAAAGACAGAGCGTCTGTCACAATGCCCCCTTTTTGTGGAACACCCGGCAGACCCGGATTGACCCTGTTCGGGTTAACGTGGGGCTGTCCGAACTCTTGTTATGGGCAGAGTTCTGTGTAAGGACAAGTCTGCACATAGTGAGTAACCGGACTAAACATTGACGTGGGCTGTACATAGGAATCGGTCATGGGTGGGGTCCAAACACTGGGATATTGTGGCGTTGGTGAGTTCAGCACCAAAGTCCTTGGTTGGATGTGTGCACAGGTGCTCTGCTTTCTTATAGCTGGTCCAAGTTTCAATCTCTTTCCATGGAAGCTGATCGGAGAATCCACAATTTTCTGCACATCTACATCATCGTAAAAGTAGACAAAACCATAACCCTTAGAAACGCCAGAGGCATCCCTAATAATTTTGACATTCTTTACAGCGCCATACTTTGAAAAAACATCCTTAATTTCAGGCTGATTAATCCGACGGCCAATGCCCCCAACAAAGATAGTGTTTGGCATAAGTTTCCCTTCTGGAAGGACGTAACCTGATGGCTGATCCTCTTCTTGGCTTCTTGTAACAGACATGACGTGATGCAGACGAAACCCCTGGGTCTCCCCGACCCGTGGGCTGGAGTCGGCAGCTCGGGCTGGAGCCTGGGTTGTAACAGGGTTGACGCTGGCTGGTCCAGAGGTAGCGTAGGCAGAAGTCATTGGTCCTAGATCATTTCCCAATAGTACTTCTGCTGGTAAGTTGTCCATAAGTCCCACCTGTACCCTGCCGGATCCAGCGCCCCAGTCAAGATGTACTCGGGCGGTGGGGAGTCGAAACACAGCTCGTCCCGCCACCCTTACTGCAACGGTGTGTCCAGTGCGGTCTTTGTTCTTGACCAAATGAGGTTGGAGCAAGGTAAGTGTGGCTCCGGTGTCGCGTAATCCTTGCGCGGTGCGCCCATTGACTTGTACCTCCTGGCAATGGTGCTGTCGGTTGTCTTGGATGGCCGCTTGTACGGGATCAGCTTCATACAGTACCCCCAGATACTCTTCCGAACTGCTCTCAGCTTCCAAACAGTGTGCCACAGGAGTACGGGAGGTGGAAGGTTGCTTTTGCCCCCACGTGTTTCGGGGAGGCTCTAGGGCGCAATCACTGTGATAATGTCCCCATTGTTTGCAACGATGGCACTGAACTGTGGAGAGGTTCGGTTGCTGCGCTGGCCTATGTGGCCCAGAGTCACGAGTTGGCGCTGAAGCCAAAGGTGCTTGAAATTTGATGGGAGGTTGTGGTTTTGGAGCGGACTGTTCTGTCCGGCGAGCATCAGTGTACTCGTCGGCTAGACGAGCAGCCTCATGTAGCGTTAGAGGCCTCTGGTCACGTACCCACTCTCTTAGCTCTGGTTGCAGGGCATTGAGAAAATGTTCTAGTAAAAACAACTGTAGTACATCCTCAGCGGTCGTGGCTTTGCATCCAGTGACCCAGTGTGATGCTGTACGATGGAGGCGACATGCCCACTCCGTGTAAGAATCCCCTCCCTTCTTTTGGGATTCCCGAAATCGTCGCCTGTAGGCTTCCGGGGTGACAGCGTACCGGGCTAACAAAGCCTCCTTTACCAGATGGTAGTGTGGTAAGTCCGCATCAGGGATGGCCCGGAAAGTATCGGAAGCTTTCCCAGATAGTTTCCCTGATAATATGGTGACCCATTCCTCCGTGGGTACTCGGTGTAAAGCGCACTGCCGTTCAAAATCGGCCAAAAATCCGTCAATCTCGTCGTCACTTTCCTGGAAGGACTTAAATGCTGCAAATGGAATCTTTCTCCCCCCAGTGTAACTGAGGCTGAGAGGCTGCTGGGTTGAAAGTCGCCGATCTTCCCTTCGCTTACTGGCCTCTGCCTCCGCTGCGGCAAAGACTCGGTCGATCAGTTCCTGTGATGGATTCGGGCCATAGACCGACAATCTGTTCCGAACCGCTTGAACAAGAGCAGCGTCTTCATCGATCTCTATATTGGTTTCGGTCCTCACTGCTGCATGATCCATTTCGATCAGCTCGGCTATCAGTTCCTGACGTGGGCGGTTGCTAGCTGACCTTCCCCGGCTCTCGAGTAGATCCTTCAGGGTCAGCCTTTTCAACTTGTCATACTGACTCTCCATCAGGGTAGCACTCTCTCTGGGTAGAAAGGACCATCCGACCGCTGCCACCAATTGTAGCGATAACCCTTATCGCCGGAGGGCTTCACCGCCCGAGACGTCCTTTTCCCAATGGGGAGAGGTGCTGCTGGAATTCCAGAGTCGTCCGTGAGGAAACAGGAACAGCCCTTACAAGGGCTAGTGAATTGTAATATAGCATTTCCCCCAATAAGAGACAGAACTTCAGTATTGAGGGTGAAGGTGAAGTGTTTTTATTAGTGCCACTCTAGGCCTTATATACACAAGTCTCCATGCAATGACAACCACACTGACCAATAGCAGCAGGGCACACAATCCCTCAACTCTGCCGGTGACGCAATCAGTAGAACAATAGCAGGCTGTAATACCATCAATCAGGACAATGCCATTGACTGTGACGTAATCAACAATACACAATGGCAGTCAAAATACAATGACGTTGCCTGTAACAGTATCAAAATACAATTACATTGTCTGGAACCTAATTAAGAAAAGGCCAGTGAATGACCCGGTGGGCAACTGAATAGTGATGACATCCAAAAGACAGAGCGTCTGTCACAATGCAATACTTTGTTACAATGAGCAATGATCTGTATTTGCCCTTCTTTCTTTCTTATATCTTTTCTCCTCTTCCCCCCCCCCTCAATCTCAACTTAGGCCACCCCCTCCCCCACCTCCCTCTTCCCCCTCCCTCGCGCCAACCCCCTTCCCCCCCCCCCCTTCTTCCCACCTGGCTTACCACTCCGCGAATTTAATATTGGACCCTTATGCACACTAAGCTGGGAAGCGGGAGAACAACGTCCAGTGTAAAAGATGCTACTGGAGTTAGGCTGCCCAGGCAGACATGCTGGCACTAGATGAACAGCTAAGTTGTGCAAACACATTTACAGATGTAGTGAATACTTTATTGTTATCTTGCAATGTTTACAATGTGTCAGTTCTGTGAAAGCTTTTATGCTGTACAACAACTGTATGCCATTGTCATTTGTTTACCTTTAAAAAAAAGGAAAAATCTTAATAAAAAGATTGAAACATAAATAGATATACTTACATCACCACAGGGTAAAATCAAAGCTATAAATAGAAATATAACTTACATCACCACAGGGTAAAATCAAAGCTATAAATAGATATATAACTTACATCACCACAGGGTAAAATCAAAGCTATAAATAGAAATATAACTTACATCACCACAGGGTAAAATCAAAGCTATAAATAGAAATATAACTTACATCACCACAGGGTAAAATCAAAGCTATCAATAGAAATATAACTTACATCACCACAGGGTAAAATCAAAGCTATAAATAGATATAACTTCAATAAAGGTGGGTGGGAGCAGCTCAATCACTATTATTTATACAAAATTATTATTATTCAGGGCCTGGGAACTAATTTACCGCCTAGTTTAACCCTCTCATCATCTAAATATCAAGCAACAAACATGTCTAGCTGTGTGGAAAGACAGAGATTTGGTCGCATATATCTGCAGATACATGTGGAAGCCACACTGCCCCGACAAGGCACTCTGTGTTTAGTGTGGTCCCTACTCTTATATTCTTAGTATACAATACGTCCTGCTCCAGATATAATACTTACACTTGGGTTATCCTCCGCCAGATGCGCTGCACTGCAGAGACATGCAAAACAGGCTCCTCCCGGCCCCTCAAATACCCGGGGACCTCCCACAAATCCCCAGATTTCTCTGCAGTGCCGACTGCGAAGACATGAAGTATCACTCTCTCGCAGGTGAGCGGGGCTATTACAGCCTGCGGCCCTGTTGGATTATTCCCACCCGTCCTCCTCGTGATGTGCCACCCAGCCTGGGCTGCGCTGGTCGGGTGAAGGTAGGCAGCACCACGCGTGCTTATGGAGCCATGCTCCACCGCAGTCCCCCACCAAAGGGTAGGCGGTTTAGGCTGATGGTGAGCCTCTAGGGGATGCCCCTCCCGCATTATTGCCCATGCCCCGTGTAGCGGTGGGCCCTGTACAAAGGGTCGCCATCCTCCCTCGCTCCCCCCCCGTAGCTCGGGGAGGAAGAAAGGGGGGGGGTGTGTGTGCCTGTAGTGTCTGTGTATGATTGCACGTCTATGGCACTTAGTCTGTCTTTGGACTTTTATATATATGGTGTCAGCTGCCCGATGTTGGACTTCGTGCTCTTCGGGAGGGCGGGGCCTGTTCTGGCGCGCTCCGCGTCATGGCTAGCTCTGGCCCGCCCTTCGACGTTCCTGATTACCGTGGTCCGTAAGTTCCCTCTCGGGCGGCTTATACTCATTGTAGTGTTTCGGTTCTGACACCATTCTTTTCTCATTGTGTCTTTCAGACTGGTGAACACCATTGGCTTCTCCCGGCCTGGTGTATTTGATAGCGGGCCTTGTAAAATTCTCCCACTAAAATCCCTAGCGAGTCTTTGGGGCATCCAGGGTTGCTTACAGCGTCAATCCCTGCTGGCATATTGAGCCTAAATAATCACCATATGGAGGCATCTCAGAATTATGTGACCAGGGTCCCCCTGGGACAAGACCGGCTGTGTATAGCATGTGGACAACCCCATGCTGATGCTGACAGGGCACGGTTCTGCGTACCCTGTGCCGAGCAAGCACTGGCTCTGCAATCAGGCCTGCCAGTGGCTGCACCTCGTTTCAATTCGCCCCATGCTTAAATCTCACTCCTGCTGAGTCGCATACAAGTGGGGATTCGCAGCCTGTTGTGTCTTCTAGACGGCCTACAGCTGAACAGATTATTGCGAGGTTGTCAGAGCGCAAGGGCCCTGGTAAGAAGCAGCACTTGACGCCTCATGTTACTGTTTTCCCTATGGGAACTGAGGAGTTTACTACTCGGTTTGGTTATACCCCTTCTGAGGAAGGAGAGCTCTTCTCTGACTCAGGCTCATCTGATGGGCCGGGTAGTCATGACGATTCTGTCCATGAATACTGGGCCCAGAGTGACACTGATGATCTGTTGATTAAGGTCTTTGAGGTTCTGGCTATCTCTCTCCCTGGTGAGGCTCCCAAGCAGAGAGGGGAGCGTTTCCATACAGCAACAGCACGCTTGGAATTGTGACTCTTGTGCTCAAGGAATGGGAGTGCCCCAGTAAACTGCCAGGGGTCCCAGGGGACTGGGATAGGAAGTACCCTTTCCCCCCTGAGGTGGTTAATTGTTGGTCATCCCCCCCCCCGTGGTGGATGCTCATAGGGGTTCCTAACCCCCCCTTTATTGCAGCCCCTGCTTATACTACCCTTCGGGATGATGTGGACCGGCGCATTGATCTGCTGGCCTCCCACGGCTTTTCTTGTGCAGGGACGGCGCTGCGCCCGGTCTGTGCCGCGGCTATTACTGCCGTGGCCGCTAGAACCCTAATTAGCAAGATGCTTGCTCGTCCCCCCGATGATCTCCCCTGGGATGCGTTTAATGCACTCTCCAGTTGTGATATGTTTGTAAAATTTATCCTATTAGCGTTGGATGACACCATTAAAATGTGTGCAAGAACTTCTGCCCTTGTGGTGGCTATACGTCGCTTGGTCTGGCTGTGACAGTGGGGTGCTGATGATGCTTCTAAAAAGACTCTTACCGGGCTTCCCTTTAGAGGGCTACGCCTGTTTGGGGCCCGTCTAGACCTGTTTGGTAAGAATGGTAAGTCACCGCAACGCAGGCGGCCGTCTCGGCCCCCTCGGGGCAGAGGCACCCCTCCCCCCCTACCATAGTGTTAAACAAGAACCAGGGCTGTCCTTCGCGGGGACTCGCGCAGACTCCTGCCCCGGGAGCAGCAGACAACGCCCTGGCCCCTCCGGCGGGGCTAAGCCTAAATCTTCCACCAAGTCCCCTCAAGCATGATGGGGCGCCCTCGCCCGTCTGGGTGAGGGGATGGCTGCGGCACTTTGCTCTTGTCAGGAGGCATCACGCCTCATTCTGGTGGATTCAGGAGGTAGTGTCCTCCGGATGCAAGATAGAGTTTGCTGCGCGGCCTCCCCCAAGATTATCAGGTCCCGGGTACTCCTGGTCCCTGCCTCTGTTCAGGTACTGGCGCAGGCCGTGCAAGGTCTGCGGGGTCTGAGGGGTCACTTGCAGATTGCCCTTAACAAGCAGAGGCAGGGGCCGCTACACCAACCTTTCCACAGTCCCCCAAAAGGATGGGTCCATCTGGCCCATTTTGGATTCACAGGTTCTCAGCAATTCTCCAAGATGGGCCATCAGCGCCTTGCGCCCAGGAGGCTTCTTGCCGTCTGTGGAGCTCTAAGATGCTTATGTTCACATCCCTGTGCCTTCAGGACACAGAGGCTCTTCAGGTTCGTGTTGGTAGGCCAACACTGCTAATTGTGGCCTTGTTTTCTGGCCTCTCTTCAGCTCCCAGAGTGCTCACCCAGGTGCTGACGGGGGTGATGTCTCTGATGAGACCAAGGGGCGTCCGCGCGATGACCTACCTGGACGTCCTTTTTCACTTCCCAGTCTCTACGTCAGGCTAAGTTGTACACCCGGCTGGTGGTGTCCATTGGGAGTCCTTTGGATGGGTGATCAATCACCTCAAGTCCTCATTGTCCCTTTAATTGGTAACTCCATTCCTAGGAATGACTCTGGACTCGGTTCAAACGAGAATCTTCCCTTCTCAGCAATAAAGTGGACAATCTGGTCGCACGGGCTCAGTCCCTCATTGCTGTCCCGGTCCCTTCACCAGGCAGGGATGCAGCTGGTGGGCCCGTTGGTGGCTTGCTCAGAAGAGGTCCCTTATGCTCAGTTCCCCTTGGACCCTTCTGCGACTTCTATTGTTAATACAGGACAGGGATCCAGCATCCCTGGAGCAGGGTCTGTGTGCCTTCCCACCTGGTAAGGAGGTCCCTCTTGGAGTGGATGAACTCAAGGAACCTGTCTGGGGGCAGTACCTTCTTGCCCCTTCCTGGAAACGGTCACCATGGATGCCAATCTATCAGGTTGAAGCGGGAGGGTTTTCTTCTGAAACTCCCTGCGGTTCTGGGGGAGGTGGGGTCCTTAGAAGGTTCATACACCTATCAATGTTTGAAACAGTGAGCGTTTTCAGTTGGTTCTATCTCGCTTGACTACTCCTCTTCTGGGCCTGCCTGTTCGGGGGCGCTCGGTCTGTCTGAGGACCGTGTCCTACATTAATTATTGGGAGGGGCCTGGAGCTGGAGGACCCTCCAGGAAGTGTCTATGATCCTAATCTGGGTGGAGACAATGTTCCCTGCATATCAGTGATACTTGCTCCGGTGGGGGTCCCTCTGCGACAGGATGTGCTAATCCCTGTGTCACTATGGGGTCCAACCAGTTGTGGATCTGTTTGTGTCCCGTCACTATCACAAGCTCTCGGCCTTGTTTCCCTGTCCCAGGATCCTCTGGCCGTCGTCCGGATGCCTTAGTAATGTCATGGCTGGACGTTTGGTTCTGTGTGTCTTTTCTCCATTCCCCCCTGCTAGGCAGGGTTCTGCGCAAGATTGCTCTGGTAAGGGGACCAGTGATTCTGGTGGCCCCCGGGTGCCCTAGTAGAGTGTGGTTTGCAGACGTGGTACCGAGGGCAGTAGTTCTGTAGGTTCTGCCAGGAGTGCCAGCTCTGCTCACTCAGGGCCCCTTTACATCACCCCAATCTACAGACTCTGGCCTAGACGGCCTGACTGCTGAAACATCCATCTTGATGGAGACAGGCTTATCTGTCTCGGTGATTGAGACTATGGGAAGACTAGGAGCAAGCTTCTTCTTCTTCCATCTGTTATAGGGTATGGCATACCCATATTGATTGGTGTGAGTTTAGGTCTCTTCCCTGTTGGGCGTTCTCGGTTCCCAGGGCTCTAGAGTTATTACAGCATGAGTTGGAGTTTCTCCAACTCAGTACTCTAATGGGTCAGGTTCTGCCCTGGCCGCCTTACTTTAGAAGTCTTTTGTTCAGTTTTCCTTGGTTAAGACTTCTTTCGGGGGTATTCAAGTGCGTCCCCCATGTAATCCTATGGTCCCTGTTGGGATTTGTATTTGATTCTGTCTGCCTTGCAGGGTTTTTCCCTTTGGTCCTATTCAGGATGCTGTCTGGCTGTTCTTACTCTCAAGGTTGCCCTTCTGGTGGCTGTTACTTTGGTCAGACGTGTGTCTGGCAGGCGGCTCTGTCTGTCTAGCCCCCATTCTTGAGATCACCAGGATGGGTGGTGTTCCACCTGAAGCCGTATTTTCTACCTAAGGTGGTGTCTTATGTTCATTGTCAGGATGTTGTTCTTCCTTCCTGCCTTATTCCTAGCAACCCTGAGGAAAGGGTTCTGCATTCCTTGATCAGGTGTTGGAAGTTTTTTCCTTGGTAGTCACTCTGTCCCTGGAGAACTGATGTTCCTTTGGGCCTACAGCCACTCCATCCTCAATGTGCCCGATCTCGTCTGCTTTCGGGAGTTAGGCGGCTTTGGCCCTGGTCATTACTTGAATAGGATGGTCCCTTCTGGTCTTAGGAAAGGGTTTTTGGCTTCTGCCAAGTCTACTGTTAGCGATTGGATTCATCAGGCTGTTACTCAGGCCTATTCCACCAAAGGGAAGATTCTTCCCTTCGCTTTACTTCTTACTATACTCGTGCTTGGTGCCTCTTGGGCTTTTCAGCACCAGGCTTCTGTTGAACTGGTTTGCTAGGCCGCTACTTGGCCTTCTGTTCATACCTTTGCAAAGTTTTACAAGGTTGATGTTAAGGCCTCAGCTCAGGCTGTCTTGGCCGCATGTTTATGCAGGTGCCAGTGGTTTTAAACTGTCTGCTGTTGTCGTTTTTGTTGGGGATCCCACCCTACTTTATGGACACTGCTATTGGATGTCCCAAGTGTAAGTATTATATCTGGAGCAGGACGTACTGTATACTAAGAATAATACAATTCTGTGAAATACTCACCTGTAGAATTGGTGGTATTTGTATACAGTACGTCCTGCACCACCCCACCCTGGTTTTTGCATTATTCTGGATCCCCTGTATGGTGATTGTTACCATTATTATAGTTACCAGTTTCTGTGGTTTATTCTCCCGGCTTCTTATTCACTGCTTTTCAATGCTGGGGAGGAGCCTGTTTTGCATGTCTCTGCAGTGCAGCGCCATCTGGCGGAGGATAACCCAAGTGTAAGTACTATCTCTGGAGCAGGACGTACTGTATACAAATAATATCAATTCTACAGGTGAGTATTTCACAGAATTGTATTTTTTGAGTCCCCAAAGTTGGGCCATGCAATGCAGTCAGAGCTACTCACCTGGGAAGGGAGAGATCCATATTGTGAAGTGTTCTAAAGGGAGGCTGGCAGCTTCCCAGGTGAGTAGCTGTGACTGCATTGCATGGCCCAACTTTGGGGACTCAAAAATAAGAGTAGGGACCACACTAAACACAGAGTGCCTTGTCGGGCGGTGTGGCTTCCACACGTATCTGCAGATATATGCAACCAAATCTCTGTCTTTCCACACAGCTAGACATGTTTGTTGCTTGATATTTAGATGATGAGAGGGTTAAACTGGGCGGTAAATTAGTTCCCAGGCCCTGAATAATAATGATGATGCTTATTTTGTATAAATAATAGTGATGGAGCTACTTCCACCCCCTTTACTCAGTTTGAATTGCCATGAACACACACCAGACAGAGACTGCCATTTGGAAGGGAAGTATTGCTTTATATAATTAAGATTGTTTAAAGCGAGTTCAGGAGCTTTTGCGAGTTCCAGTTGTATTTTCAAGTGAGGTTGTATTATAAGTGAGGGGACTTTTCATTAAGGGACTTTAGATTGGGACTTCAAGTGTTCCTATTGCCTATGTGCTAAAATAAGAAGGTAAAAGCCAAAGTTGCTGTATCTGTGAGTACTAAAATTGTTTTTACTGCTGTATTGTAACTAGGATAATGGCTAGCAATATTGGAGGTCTACTTCAGTGCACAGTTTGTCATATGTATACACTTCAGGAGCTGCAGTTCCCGGGTGAATACCTCTGTGGTAAATGTGAGCAAATTGCAAACCTGGAAGCTCGGGTTAGAGATCTGGAGGAGCAAAATGCAAGACTGAGGAGGATTGACAATATGGAAAAGAGTTTTCTGCTCACTGAGCAGGTAGTAAATGGGGTAGATACAGAGGGTGGAGAAATGGGTCAGGAGGAGCAGATAAGTAGCTGGGTAAATGTAGATAGAGGGAGTAGAAAGGGTGCACAGAAAAGGAAGGCCATTCCTGTGTCTGCGCACCCTAGCAAAATTGCCAAGTTGGGTAATGATGCAAGAGTGTCAGTCTCAGAAATGGCAGCCCTAGCAGATACTGTTCTCCCTAACAGCCGGGAGAACAGCCCAGCTAGTGAGTGGGTGGTTGGGACTGCAGGTAGGACTAGACAGTTAGTGGTCATAGGGGATTCTATTATCAGGCGGACTGATAGAATAATTTGTCACCAAGACCGCCTCAACCGAATGGTTTGCTGTCTCCCTGGTGCCAGGGTTCGGCATGTGGTGGAAAGGGTGGACAAATTACTGGGAGGGGCTGGGGATGACCCAGCGGTCGTGGTCCATGTGGGGACCAATGACAGAATTAATGGGAAATGGAGGATCCTTAAGAATACATTTAAGGAATTAGGCACCAAGTTGAAGGGAAGGACCTCCAAGGTTGTATTCTCTGGAATACTGCCAGTGCCATGCGCTACACATGAAAGACAGCGGGAGCTTAGAGAGTTAAACGCATGGCTCAAGTCCTGGTGCAGGGCAGAGGGATTTGGGTTCCTAGAGCACTGGGCTGACTTTTCATTGGGGTACAAACTGTATTCTAAAGATAATTTGCACCTGAATGGAAGGGGGGCTGCTGTGCTGGGTAAGAGGATACTAGAGGGGGTGGAGAGTTATTTAAACTAGTGATGAGGGGGGAGGGCAAGAGTGAAAATAAAAGTGAAGACAGGTTACTTAGGGGACAGCATATGATGGTGGGTGGAGAATTAGAAGGGGGGAGGACTGCTATGATGGATAAGGAGATCCATGAGTTGCAAACCAGCAGTAAAAAATTAGACGGATGCATTACTGCAGGAACTAATACTATACCCCAATGTGTCAAACTAGATAGGAACATAAAGTGTATGTTCACAAATGCCAGAAGTCTGGCATGTAAAGTGGGGGAGCTTGAGGCTCTGGTGCTGGCAGAGAATATTGATGTTGTTGGTGTGGCTGAGACATGGCTGGATTCCACACATGACTGGACTGTCAATCTACAAGGTTTTGCTCTTTTTCGGAAAGACAGAGCAAAAAGGAAAGGGGGTGGCGTGTGTCTTTATGTAAAGCAAGAACTCAAAGCATATATTAATGAGGGGATACTAGCAGAAGATTGTGAGGATGTAGAATCCTTGTGGGTAGAAGTAGGGGGCGATATAAACAATGCTAAAATACAGTTTGGTGTAATCTATAGGCCCCTATTCTATATAACTGAGGAAATAGAGGGTCAACTGCATAAACAGATAGAGCGGGCATCACAGGCTGGTACAGTGGTGGTGATGGGGGACTTCAACTATCCAGGAATCGACTGGAGACATGGTTCTGCTTCCACTACAAGGGGGAGAGCATTCCTCAGCTTGCTACAAGATAATTATATGAATCAGTTTGTGGAGGCACCAACTAGGGGTGATGCTATTCTAGATCTTGTAATATCAAATAATGATGACCTGATGGGGGCAGTAACAGTCCGTGAAAATCTTGGTAACAGTGACCACAATATAATTGTATTTAACATAAACTGTAAGAAAGATTTTCTTCCTGGGAAGGCAAAAACATTAAATTTTAGAAAGGCCAACTTCCCCAGGCTCAGAGCTGCACTCAAGGACATAGACTGGGAGCATCTGTTCAGGGATAAGGATACAGATGCCAAATGGGAGTGCTTTAAATCAATTGTGAGTAGCAACGTTGCAAAATGTATTCCTACGGGTAACAAATATAAGCGGCTAAAGTTAAACCCCTCATGGCTGACACCTGCGGTTAAAAGGGCAATAAAGAACAAAAAAAGGGCATTTAAACATTACAAGGCTGAACTCTCAGCTGTAACACTTGAACAGTATAAACTAGTAAATAAAGTGTGTAAGAAAGAAATAAGGTTGGCAAAAGCACAAAATGAACGAGATGTGGCCAAAGAAAGCAAAACAAACCCTAAACGATTTTTCAAATATATTAATTCGAAGAAAACTAAATCAGAACAGGTAGGTGCCCTAATTAATGATAATGGGGAAATGGTCACTGGGGATGAGGATAAGGCAGAGCTGTTAAATGGATTCTTTAGCTCTGTGTACACAAGAGAAGCGCAAGGAGCCAACACAGGAGATGCCACTGATAGTAATAGCCCAAGTATAATAATTAACAAGCTAAACGTGGATATCATCCAAGAAAAACTCAATAATTTAAATGTGAATAAGACTGGAGGACCAGATGGACTTCACCCAAGAGTTCTCAAAGAACTCAGTTCCGTTATCTCGTCACCTCTGTTGTTGATCTTTAAAGACTCACTAGCAACTGGTATAGTGCCAAGGGACTGGCGCAGGGCAAATGTGGTGCCCATTTTTAAAAAGGGCTCTAGGTCTTCTCCGGGCAATTACAGACCTGTTAGCTTAACATCCATTGTGGGGAAATTGTTTGAGGGACTATTAAGGGACAACATACATGAATATGTAACTATCCATAATATTATAAGTGACAAACAACACGGTTTTACTAAGGACAGAAGCTGCCAAACTAACCTGATTGGCTTCTATGAGGAGGTGAGTAGAAGCCTGGACAGAAGGGCGGCTGTGGATATAGTTTTTCTGGATTTTGCAAAAGCATTTGACACTGTCCCCCATAGACGCTTATTGGGGAAATTGAGATCTTCAGGATTAGAAAACGCAGTTTGTAACTGGATTGAAAACTGGCTGAAGGATCGTGTGCAGAGAGTTGTGGTTAATGATACCTACTCTGAATGGTTACCAGTTGTAAGCGGTGTACCCCAGGGTTCAGTGCTGGGCCCACTATTATTCAACTTGTTTATAAATGACATAGAAGATGGAATTAAAAGCACTGTCTCTATTTTTGCAGATGACACAAAGATATGTAGCACAGTGCAGTCTATTGAAGATGTTCACAAGCTTCAGGCTGACTTGGACACATTGAGTGTCTGGGCATCCACTTGGCAAATGAAGTTCAATGTGGAAAAATGTAAAGTCATGCATTTGGGGTCTAATAACCCTAAGGCAACATATGTCCTCGGGGGAGTAAAACTGGGAGAGTCACTTGTTGAGAAGGATCTGGGGGTACTAGTAGATCACAGACTAAATAACAGCATGCAATGCCAAGCAGCTGCTTCCAAGGCCACCAAGATACTATCGTGCATTAAAAGAGGCATGGAATCACGGGATAGAGATGTAATTTTGCCTCTTTACAAGGCACTGGTGCGCCCTCACCTGGAGTATGCCGTCCAGTTCTGGGCACCCGTTCATAGAAAGGACACCCTGACTCTGGAAAAGGTGCAAAGGAGAGCCACCAAACTAATAAAGGGAATGAAAGATCTTAGTTATGAGGAAAGATTACGAGAATTAAATCTGTTTAGTCTTGAGAGGAGGCGATTGCGGCGGACATGATTAACTTGTATAAATATATAAATGGACCATACAAAAAATATGGGGGAAAACTATTTCACGTAAAATCCTCTCTAAGGACAAGGGGGCACTGCCTTCGATTGGAAAAAAAGAAATTTAGTCTCCGGAGGCGACAATCGTTTTTTACCATAAGAACTATAAATCTATGGAATAGCCTCCCACAGAAGCTTGTTACAGCATCAACCGCTGACAGCTTCAAAAAAGGATTAGATGCTTATTTTGAAGAAAATAACATTAACAGTTACTACTAGTGGTTATCAATAAAAAAAATAAATAAAGACAAAAAAATAAAATAAATGGCTTCCCCTATGAAATAAAAAATAACTTCCCCCTACCCCAACACCCTTGGTTGAACTTGATGGACATATGTCTTTTTTCAACCGTATTAACTATGTAACTATGTAAGGGAGGGATTCAGTCAATATGGATCTCTTCCTGTGGAGTGTTCTAAAGGGAGGCTGGGGCCTGCATTCCCTGGGGCAGGGAAACTGGCCACTCAACTGCTGATTAAGGTGGACCAAAACCCAGGATTTTGTCTATGTGCACGTTAACCAGTCAGCAGCTGAGTGGCCAGTTTCCCTCTGTAACAAGTAACTATAAACACAACTCCAAGTACAAATAGTCCTATGCGTTATTTTTTTCTTTTAAAGTGGACCAAAATGTTGACTATCCTGGGTTTAGGTCCTTTCCCCCGATCGGGGATGCCCCACTGTGTGACACCCTCCAGATCGCCAAACCCACCTCGCCTTCTCCCGGTCCTACGGCGCATGCGCGGCCGCTCATCCAATCAGCACGCTCGGAGCCGCTGACGTCACGTCGTCTAAGCTTTCGTCTAAGCCAGCGGCTCCGAGCATGCTGACGGCCGCATCCCCCGCTTCCCTCTAACAGGGAAAATGCCCACACCAGCCATTCACAAATGCCTGTCACAGGGGCATGCCCTGCTAGAGGGATAGCGGGGATGCGTCTCACGCATGGACCGGGAAGCACATTGGGATGCCCCGGTGGGAGGAAATCATTCAGCCTGGGATTCATATATATATATATTCTTATATTATTATTTATTATTAAATATAATTATAATATAATATATTTATAGTTATATAATTAATTAATATATAGATACTTTATATCCTAAATCTTTGTATTTCCCATCGCAGGGAGAAATCGGAGAAGCGTTGCCTGAATCCGGCGCCGTGCGCCTTCCCTGTCGGCAGCGGAGGCGTGGCCAGGGTCCCGCCCACCAGCCACGTGGGGCCCATGCAGAGCGTTCACTGCAGCCATTCTATAGGTGAGTGCTTCGCGCCGGCAGCTGCGACCTAAGGACCCAGGAGGAGGCGGAGCTACCGAATATTGGCTTAAAGCTAACCAAAACCCAGCTGGCGGCCGCATCCCCCGCTTCCCTGTAACAGGGAGCGTGCCTGCCCCGGCCATTCACAAATGTCTGGTGTGGGCATGTGCCCTGCTAGAGTGATAGCGGGGATGCGGCTCGCGCATGCACCATTGGACCAGGAAGCAAGGTAAGTGTATGGGGTGACCTGGGGGGTGTCACACAGCGGGGCATCCTGATTTTGGTGTGGGTTTTGGTCCACTTTAACGCTGCACAGTTAAAGTGGAACTCTATTCTCTCTCTTTCAACATTGTGCCTCCTTTACGGGGCAGCTCATCTAACCTTATCATCCGTTCATTAGAGACATAGAAAGGTATCTCTCTCTAATGCAGGGTCACTGATGGTGTGAGGGGGGAGGTGCAGTAGTTTCCTGTCCCCCATCAGATGGAGCTCTGCTAGGAAAAGGTGAGTATCTCTCTAATGCAGGGCTTATTGATGGTGTGAGGGGGAGGTGCAGTAATATTCTAAGTATGTCACACACCCCGCTTCAGAATAGTCATTACTCTTGGGTTATACCGACCTGTAGAGGGCGATCTTGTAGAGATGTAATGGAAAAAAGGGAGCCCCTCCTGGTCCATAAATACCTGGGACCTCCCACTCATTCCCCAGTCTTTCATCTCTGCAGTCGGCGAGCAAGTCAGAAGATGGATGTCTCCTCCTTGCAGGTAGCCGGGGTAACCCCCGGCCCTCTTGTTGGTCTATTTCTGCCTGGACCCCCTTTAATTAAAATTCCCCTTGCCTCCCAGCCTAGGCTGCTGGTCCGGGCAAGGGTAGACAGCACCTTACGGTGCTTAGGAGCTATGCCCCACCGTGAGACCCCATACTAAGGGGTAGGCAGTTGCGGGATGGGATGCCCCGTCCCTTGCCCTTCCACCTTTGGTGTGATTTACCCTCTCCCGGTCACCCATTGCTCCCTAAACGAGGGGGGGAGGGGCATTTTCCCTTGAGGATTGATTGTTTGATTGTTTTTATTGAAACTGTGTTTTATTAGTTTGTGTGTCTTTATGTTACACCTTGGCCGGCGCCGGCTGTTGCTGCGGCGCTGGCCATTGACATGCGTTTTTTTCTTTCGTTGGGGGAGCTTCTTCCCCTCAGGTGCGGTGATGTGGGGGGCGGGGTCGGGCGCTCGGCACGATCCTACGGCCCGCCTCCCGTGCTGCTGGCGCCGCTGCGGAGCCCGGCCACTGGCCGGGAGCCGCGTTATGTCGGGGGAGGGGGGCGGGGCCGGGCGCGAACCGCGCCGGCCCGCCCTTCTTCTTCCTCATCTCGCTCTCTGCCTCGCCTCATGCTCTGCATCTCGGTCTGTGGACGGCGCCATTCTTGTAAGCGCCCTGTGGGCTCCATGCTGTTCTTGATCCTTTTATCTGCAGAATGGCTTTTTATTATTATGCATTTATATATATTTATATATTTTTGTAATGTCACACTGCTCAGTTTATGTGTGGGCCATGTTGTGTGTGTGTGTGTGATTAGCCCTTTTCCTTATGTCTTCCAGGTGGACTCTTATTGGATTTTTAAGGGGTCCTCCTGGTCCTAGGGTCCCTGGGTTTGATTAGGGCTCCCAATAAATCCACGTGGGACTTAAAGGAGCATCCCGGGTTGCTTATTAGCGTAATTCCCTTGGTCATTGCGACTACCATTAAAATCACCATATGGAGGCTCCCCAGGATACCGGGCTTGGGCTCCCCTCTGGACAATCCCGGAAGTGTGGGGGTTGTGGGGCATCCCTTTCGGGGGATAATGTATTACTTTGTATACCATGTGCGCAGCAGGCTATAACGCAGCAGTCGGGGGCCCAGGCGTCTGGTTCTGCGCCGCTGGCCTCATCGCCTACCCCACCTAGTCTGATCCGTACCCCGAGTGATGTCGTCATGGGTGGGGAGTCGCAATCTGATGTGTGTGCCAGGTTGGCCAATCTTGAGAAATAATTTTCTAGCGCTGTGGCCAGAAAGGCCACGGCTAAGAGAAAGCACTTGTCTTCAGCCACGCCGGCCTTTGATTTTGATGAGTTTGATTCACTTGACTGGTCTGATTATTCCCCGCTAGAGGAAGGGGAATTATTTGAGGAATCTGATGGTTCTGACGATCAGCAATTGTTGGCGCTGATACCGAGCAGGGACAGGGGGATGCCGTGGATACCCCTAAGGTCCTGGCTCATCTATTCTAAGTATGTCACACACCCCACTTCAGACTTAATAATTACACTAGGGTTAACGCACCTCTAGGTGGCAGCATTGCAGAGAACTTCTCCAAAAAACTTCAACAGGCCCCTCCCGGTCTATACATACCTGGTACCTCCCAAGAACCTCCCAGTGTTGTTCTCTGCAAGGTGGCGACAAGACAGAAGAAAGAAGTCTCCTGCTTGCAGGTAGCCGGGGTATCCCCCCGGCCCCCCCCCCCGTGGTCTATTTCTGCCCGGCTTTTGTTTGAATGTGTTCTATGTAATGGCAGCCTCCCAGCTTCGGCTGTAGGCCGGGCAAATAGGTAGCCGGCACCATTGGTGCCTAGGAGATTAGCTCCTCCGCTCGACCCTTCATTGCGGGGCATAGCGGGATTCCCGGAGTGGTGATCCGGATGTGGGATGCCCCATTTTATAGGAGTTAGTGGTCAGGTTATGTCTTCCGCTGGGTTATTGTGTCTCTTCCGGGGTGTGGGACGCGCTGGGGACAGTGTCATGCTTTTAATATGTACATGCTGTGTGAGTGTGCTGCTGCGCTTTTCCTTGTGATTCCCTTTGTGATTTTACTTGGTCTGATTTCACTGTCTGTTCTCCGTTTTTCTTTTCTCCCATGGCTGTGTGTGTATCTCCCCTCAGGAGCCGGGGGGGGCGGGGCCTCGCGGCGTGCTGCGCCGCGGTCCCGCTGGTGGCTGGGCGCCGTACCCGGCGCTTGCAGCCTGCTTGCCCGGCTGCTCAGGGGGGACCTTTTATCAGTGTGTGGGTCTGTGTTTACTCCGGCGCTGTACACCGGGAGCCAGCGGGTGGCGCCGCCGGTCCCGTGATCGAGGTCTGATTGCGGTCCCCGCAGGCAGACGCTAACGCTGCCTGGGGGCAGGGTCGCGCGCGGGCCGCGCACGGATTGGACGCCCGGAGGGGCGGGGCCTTCTCGGCTCCCGCGCTCCCGGAGCTTCTCTCTTCCTCCGTCCTCTGTGTGCTGGCCGCCATCTTCTGCTGGCTGCGCGGTTCCTCTCCTCTCCAGGTAGGCGTTCTTAGGCTGGTTTGTCAGTGACCCCTCGGATCCTTTCCTCCTCCTTTGCCTCCCTCCTCGCCCCGGCGCATCTTGATGGTGCCGGCTGGCATTAACCATTTCCGTTGCTCTGGTTAATGAGGGGGGGGTGTAAGGGGGGTTTTTGTATATTATGTGGTGTTTTGGCATGGTGCTGATTGACGCCTGTCTCTCTCCCTTGTGTTTTTCAGATCCTGGGATCCCGTCTGGCAGGGCTCTCCCGGTCATATATACCTGGCTCGTGGGGGGTGTTTTTTCTTTGCAATATATTTATATATATACACTTATTTGTATTTTTATAAGGGTCTTATGCTATTCCCCTGGGTCAGGATCTTGTGACTGTCCTTAGACAAGTGTTAGGTTATTAAGGGGCATCCCGGGTCGCGTACCGCATAAATCCCTGGGTTCTGCAAATACCATAATTTCACCACATGGAGGTTGCCACTGATACCGGGAATGGTTCTTCGGGACAATCCAAGGTGTGCGGGGGTTGTGGGGCTCCGCTCCAGGGAGATGATGTCATTTTGTGTATCCCTTGTGCACAGCAGAACATTGCACGGCAGTCCAGTACTGCGGTGCCTAGCACTTCGTCAGCCGCGCCATCTCCCTCTCCCCCTCGCTTATTCCGGACCCCGTGTGACGTTGTCCTAGGCGGGGATTCGCAGGCTGAGGTATGTGCCCGTTTGACCAGCCTTGAGAAGCGGTTTTCTGCTATAGCCGCTCAGAAGGCTTCAGCTAAGCGAAAGCATCTGTCTCCGCCTCCGCCGGATTCAGATGAGGAAGTTGTGGGAGATCTGGATTGGTCGGATCGTCCCCGTGAAGAAGGTGAGCTCATTGAGGATGAAGATTCTGATGTTCAGCAGTTGCTGGGTTCTGAGGGGGATCAGGATGATGGCCTCCCTCTCGATTCCTCTACCATTTTGAGCCAGATGTTTGAGGTTTTGGATTTGGAGCCTCCGGTGGTTGCTCCCAGGCCCAAGGGTCAGCTTTTTGGGGTGTCCAAGCAGCGTCTGGAATTTCCCAGCCAGCAGCATTTTGAAGAAATTGTCTTCAAGCAATGGGAGCAACCTACACGTCTTGTTGGTGTGCCGTCTAGCTGGGATAGGAAGTATCCTTTTCCGGCGGAATTGATGAAGCGTTGGTCTGTCCCCCCTGAGGTAGATACTCCGGTCTTGGGACTGTCCAACACGGCGGTCGTGCATTCCCCTGACACGACTTCGCTCAGGGACGGTGAGGATCGCCGGGTTGATCAGCTTGCCCGTCATGGTTTTGTATGTGCGGGTTCGGTGTTAAGGCCTGTCTGTGCTTCGGCTCTTTTGACTTTTGCTGTCAGGTCTATTGTCAGGGACTTGGGGGTGGATCTCGAGCCCACCAGTGATGAGTCCCTTGGGCTTAAGCGCTGTGATGCTTTTTTGTCCTTTATCCTGGCCGCTCAGGAGGATGCCATGCTGATGTGTGGCAGGGCTACTGCCTTGCTGGTGGCTATCCGGCGCTGTGTGTGGTTGAGACAGTGGACGGCCGATTTTAATTCAAAAAGATCGCTTACGGCTCTGCCCTTTCTGGGTTTGAGGCTTTTTGGTGAGAGGCTGGACTCTGTTGCCAAGGGAGGTAAGTTACCTCAGCGCAAGAAATTTCGCCGTTCCTTTCGGGGGATGGTCTCGTTCAATCCGTCCTTTCGGGGTGTTGGCGCCGGTAGAGGTGCGGGCTCCTCGGCCCCCAGGGGCGGCAGTTGGAATAGGGGCAGAGGCCGTGGCTGCCCCACTCGCGTCTGGGGTGCCAAGCCCAAGCCGGCTGCCAAGCCCACCCAGCAATGAGGGGGCGCCCTCACCCGTTCGGGTGGGGGGACGGTTGCAACTTTTCTCCCGGGTGTGGGACCAGGAGGTCCCGGACAGATGGATCCGGGAGGTGGTTTCGGCCGGTTACAAGTTGGAGTTCGAGTCCCGTCCTCCTCCAAGGTTCTTCAGGTCTCGGGTGTCTTTGGATCCTTTGGCCGCGCAGGGGCTCCTGGCGGCAGTAAGGAATCTTCTGGATTTGGCTGTCATTTGCCCGGTTCCTCCTTCAAAGGTGGGGCGCGGGTTTTATTCCAATCTCTTCACGGTCCCCAAAAAGGACGGGTCCTTCCGTCCTATTCTGGATTTGAAGTTTCTCAACAAGTTTATCCGTCCTCGGAAGTTTCGCATGGAAACCCTGCGGTCTGCGATCGGTTCGCTTCGGCAGGGGGACTTTATGACGTCCATAGACATCAAGGATGCGTACCTGCACGTGCCGATCTTTCCTGCTCATCAGCGGTTCCTCCGTTTCGTGGTGGGGGATCGGCATTTTCAGTTTGTGGCTCTTCCATTCGGCCTCACCTCTGCTCCGAGAGTGTTCACCAAGGTGTTGGCGGGGGTGATGGCCCTGCTCAGAGCTCAGGGGATTCGCATTGTGCCTTACCTGGACGATCTTCTCATCATGGCTCCTTCCTTCAGTCAAGCAGAGGGGGACACCAGCACGGTGGTGTCTCTGTTGGAGAGGTTCGGCTGGGTGATCAATTACCCCAAGTCCTCGCTGGTTCCGGCCAGGGTGGTGACCTTTCTGGGGATGTCGTTGGACTCCTGCCAGCACAGAGTGTTTCTTCCTCAGGCCAAGGTTCTGATGATTCAGGAATTGGCCCAGCTGCTCCTCTCCCATCCTCATCCGTCCATTCGTCTGGGGATGAGACTGGTGGGGTTGATGGTGGCCTCGTTCGAGGCAGTTCCCTTTGCTCAGTTTCATACGAGGACTCTTCAACTTCATCTTTTGGCGTCTTGGAACCGGTGTCCGGGGTCGTTGGATCGGTCCCGTTTCTGACTCCACTTTGGGAGACTGTCACCACGGATGCCAGTTTGTCAGGCTGGGGAGGTTATTGGAAGGATCTTCGGTTTCAGGGGCAGTGGGACCCTCAGGAGGCCCACTTGCCCATCAATGTTCTGGAACTGCGAGCCATCAGGTTGGTTCTGTCTCACTTGACGCATCATTTACAGGGTCTGCCGGTTCAGGTTCGTTCAGACAATCAGACGGCGGTTGCTTACATCAATCATCAAGGAGGGACTCGCAGTCTGGGTGCCCACAGGGAAGTGTCTCTGATTTTGGTCTGGGCGGAGACTCATGTCCCTTGCATCTCGGCAGTTTACATTCCGGGAGTGGAAAACACGGAGGCGGATTTTCTGAGCCGGTGTGCGTCCCGTCGGGGGGAGTGGTCTCTCCATCCCCAGGTGTTTCGGTCACTTTGTCTCCGGTGGGGGACGCCGGAGGTGGATCTGTTTGCCTCTCGTCACAATCACAAGCTTCCGTCCTTTGTGTCCCTGTCCCGGGACCCTCTGGCTCTGGCGGTGGTTGCCATGTCCCTGAGCTGGAGGGACCTGGGGTTTCTTTATCTGTTTCCTCCGATTCCCATGCTAGGCAGGGTTCTGCGAAAGTTGGTTCTGGAAGGAGTTCCCGCCATTCTCGTGGCTCCAAGGTGGCCAAGGCGGGTGTGGTTCGCGGACATCGTCCGTCTGGCCGTAGATCAGTTCGATCTGCCTCTTCGGCCAGATCTTCTCACTCAGGGTCAACTCTGTTACCCCAGTTTACAAACGCTGGCTTTGACGGCTTGGCTGCTGAAACCTCCATCTTAAAGGAGGAGGGTCTTTCGGATGCGGTCATTCAGACTCTTATTAGTGCTAGGAAGAGATCTTCTTCTTCCATCTATTACAGGTATTGGAGATCTTATATTGATTGGTGTGAGGCTAGGTCTTTGCCCTGCCGGGTCTTTTCTGTGTCTAGGATTTTGGAGTTCCTTCAGGCGGGTCTGGACTCTGGTCTTCAGTTGAGTACCTTGAAGGGGCAGGTTTCTGCTTTGTCAATTTTTTTCCAGAAATCTTTTGCTAGTCATTCCTTGGTCAAGACTTTTTTCCAGGGGGTTTCGCATGTGCGGCCTCCTAGGAAGCCTTTGCTCCCAGTGTGGGATTTGAATTTGGTTCTTTCTGCTCTTAAGGCTCCTCCTTTTGAGCCTTTGCGGGATGTTGCTTTGTCCATTCTTACTCAGAAGGTTGCCTTTCTGGTGGCCATTACTTCGGTTAGGCGTGTTTCAGAGCTGGCTGCTTTGTCTATTCAGGCTCCTTATTTTGAGGATCATCAGGACAAAGTGGTTTTTCGTTACAAGTCAGATTTTCTCCCTAAAGTGGTCTCTGCTTTTCATCTTAACCAGGACATTGTTCTTCCTTCTTTGTGTCCTAAGCCTAAGAATGTCAAGGAGAGTGCTTTGCATTGCTTGGATGTGGTACGTTGTGTCAGGTACTATCTACGTGCGACGTCTTCTTTTCGTAAGACTGATGCCTTTTTTGTTGTGCCGTGTGGGCCTAGGAAGGGTTTGGCTCCGGCCAAGTCCTCCATTAGTAAATGGATTCGTCAGGCCATTGTTGGTGCTTATTCGGCCAAGGGGAAGGATCCCCCTTTCCGAGTTACTGCTCATTCTACTCGTGCGGTTGGTGCGTCCTGGGCTTTTCAGCACCAGGCTTCGGTTGAACAAGTGTGTAAGGCTGCAACTTGGTCTTCTGTTCATACCTTTTCTAAGTTCTATAAGGTTGATGTGCGGGCTTCAGCGGATGCTGTTTTTGGCCGCAAGGTTTTGCAGGCTGCAGTGGTTTGAATTTTTTCTGCGCTATTGCCTGTTCGGATACCCACCCTTTTCTGGACACTGCTGTTGGATGTCCCTAGTGTAATTATTAAGTCTGAAGTGGGGTGTGTGACATACTTAGAATAATACCATTTTGTGAATACTCACCTGTAAAATGGGTATTATAAGTATGTCACACACCCCACTTCACCCGCCCTTTTTGGTATCCTGGCTCTCTATTTGGTGAAGTTTGGTTCTTTACGTTGAGGGTTACATTGTTTGGTTCTGGTACCTTGTCTTACTGCTGTTCTAATACTGGGAGGTTCTTGGGAGGTACCAGGTATGTATAGACCGGGAGGGGCCTGTTGAAGTTTTTTTGAGAAGTTCTCTGCAATGCTGCCACCTAGAGGTGCGTTAACCCTAGTGTAATTATTAAGTCTGAAGTGGGGTGTGTGACATACTTATAATACCCATTTTACAGGTGAGTATTCACAAAATTGTATTTTTCGAGGTTCTGGCTATTTCTCCTCCAGAGGAGTTCTTTGGGACTTCTAAGCATTTTGATGGCATCATTCTTAAGGAATGGGAGAGGCCTACTCGGCTTCCGGGTGGGCCTCAGGGCTGGGATAAGAAATATCCTTTTCCGGTGGACGCGGTGAAGCGCTGGTCGTTCCCTCCCGTGGTTGATGCCCCCGTGTTGGGGTTGTCTAATTCTTCTATTTTGCATTCTCCTGACTCCACCACCCTAAAAAGATGGTGAGGACAAGCGCATTGATCAGATGGCTTGTCACGGTTTTGCCAGTGTCGGTTCGGCCTTGCGGCCTGTTTGTGCTTCGGCGCTTTTGGCGGTAGCTACCAGGTCGGTTGTTAGGGACCTGTTGACTACTTCCAGGCTTGACCCGGCTAGTGATGAGTTCACCGCCCTTAAGCGGTGCAAATTGTTCATGTCCTTTGTGCTAGCCGCCCTGGATGACACCATGGTGATGAGTAGTAGAACTTCGGCCTTGCTGGTGGCTATTCGACGGTCAGTTTGGTTGTGCCAGTGGGCAGCTGATTTTGTGGCTAAGAAGTCGCTTACGGGTCTTCCCTTCATGGGGTTGCGGCTTTTTGGAGAAAAATTGGTTTCGGTCGCGAAAGGCGGCAAGTTACCTCAGCGAAAGAAGCAGCATCGTCCCTTTCGGGGGGGGTGGCCTCCTTTAACCCTTCCTTTCGCGGGGCCAAAGCGGGCAGGGGATTGGCCTTCTCTTCCTCCAGAGGTGATTCCTGGAACTGGGGCAGAGGACGTGCCCGTCCAGGTCACACCTGGGGTTCTAAACCCAAGCCCGCTGCCAAGCCAGCTCAGCAATGAGGGGGCGCCCTCACCCTTGCGGGTGGGGGGACGGCTGCGACACTTTTTCCAGGTCTGGGACCAGGAGGTCTCAGACAGATGGATTCTGGAAGTGGTGTCTTCCGGTTACAAGCTGGAGTTCGAGATCCGGCCCCCTCCCAGATTCTTCAGGTCTCGGGTGTCTTCGGATCCTCTGGCCGCGCAAGGGCTCCGAGCAGCAGTAAGGAATCTTCTGGACATGGCTGTCATTTGCCCGGTGCCTTCCTTGGAAAGGGGCCTGGGCTACTATTCCAATCTGTTCACGGTGCCCAAGAATCACGGCTCCATTCGTCCCATCCTGGATCTGAAGCTCCTCAACAGGTTTATTCGTCCCAGGAAGTTCCGCATGGAAACTCTGCGTTCAGCCATAAATTCACTTCGTCAGGGGGACTTCATGACGTCCATAGACATCAAGGATGCTTATCTGCATGTTCCTATCTTCCCGGCACACCACAGATTTCTCAGGTTCGTGGTGGAAAATCAGCATTTTCAGTTTGTGGCCCTTCCGTGCGGCCTTACCTGCTGGCAGGGGTGATGGCCCTTTTCAGAGCCCAGGGTATTCGCATCGTGGCATATCTGGATGATCTTCTCTCCCAAGCGGAGCTAGACACCAGAGCTGTGGTATCCACTCTGGAGAGATTCGGCTGGATGATCAACTATCCCAAGTCTTCCCTCTCCCCGTCCAGAGTGGTGTCTTTTCTGGGAGTGTCTCTGGATACTTCTCAGACCAGGGTGTTCCTTCCCCGGCCCAAGGTTCTGTTGCTTCAGGAATTGATTCAGCTTCTTCTGTCCCACCCTCGTCCGTCAATCGGGCTGGGGATGAGACTGGTGGGATTGATGGGGTGGCTTCCTTCGAGGCAGTTGCCTTTGCTCAGTTTCAGACAAGGACGCTCCAGCTCCATCTTTTGGCGGTTTGACACAGGTGTCCGCTGTCGTTGGATCAGTCTTTTCTGATGTCCCCCCAGGTTCGGCATTCCCTTCGGTGGTGGATGGAACCAAGCAATCTGATGTGGGGCAGATCCTTTCTGACCCCTCGTTGGGAGACAGTCACCATGGATGCCAGCCTTTCTGGTTGGGGGGTTTCTGGAAGGATCTTCAGGTTCAGGGACTGTGGGGGCCTCAGGAGGCTCACGACCCCATCAATGTTTTGGAGCTGAGAGCCATCAGGTTGGTTCTGTTTCACTTGACTCTTCAGTTACAGGGCTTACCGGTTCAAGTTCGGTCGGACAATCGGACGTCGGTCGCGTACATCAATCACCAGGGAGGGACTCGCAGCAGGAGTGCCCTCAGAGAAGTGTCCTTGATTCTTGCCAGGGCGGAGAGCAATGTCCCATGCATCTCGGCGGTGTACATTCCGGGAGTGGAGAACACGGAGGCAGACTCCTTGAGCAGATGCTCATCTCGCCGGGGGAAATGGTCTCTCAATCCCAAGGTTTTTCGGTCACTTTGCCACAAGTGGGGGACTCCGGAGGTGGATCTCTTTGCCTCTTGTCACAATCACAAGCTTCCGGCATTTGTGTCTCTCTCGCGGAATCCTCTGGCTTTGGCAGTGGATGCCATGTCTCTGGGCTGGAGGGATCTGGGGTTCCTGTACCTGTTCCCTCCATTCCCTATGGAGGGCATGGTGGTGCGCAAGCTGGCTCTAGAAGGGGCGCCAGCAATCCTGGTGGCTCCAAGATGGCCAAGGCAGGTTTGGTTCACAGACATCGTTCGGCTGGCAGTGGATCAGTTCGGTCTGCCCCTTCTGCCGGATCTGCTCACTCAGGGTCAACTACTTTACCCCAATTTACCAACGCTGGCTTTGACGGGGTGGCTGCTGAAACCTCCATTTTAAAGAAGGAAGGTCTTTCTGATGCTGTGATTCAGACTCTTGTTAGTGCTAGGAAGAGGTCTTCCTCTACCATCTACTTTAGGACTTGGAGGTCTTATATTGATTGGTGTGAGGTCAGGGATAGTTTTCTATCCCTAGGATTTTGGATTTTCTGCAACATGGTCTGGACTTGGGGTTCCAGCTTAGTATGTTTAAAGGGCATGTTTCTGCCCTTGCGGTTTTCTTTCAAAGGTCTTTTGCTCTTCATCCTCTGGTTAAGACTTTTTTCCAGGGGGTTACGCATGTGCGGCCTCCTAGGAAGCCTCTGCTCCCTCTTTGGGATTTGAATTTGGTTCTTTCTGCTCTTCAGGGTCCTCCTTTTGAGCCATTGCAGGATATTGCTCTTTCTATGCTCACTCAAAAGGTTGCCTTTTTGGTTGCTATCACCTCAGTTCGGCGTGTCTCAGAGTTGGCGGCTTTGTCCATTCAGGCCCCTTACTTTGAGAGGCATCAGGACAAGGTTGTTTTCCTCTTGAAGACAGATTTTCTTCCTAAAGTGGTTTCTGCCTTTCATCTTAATCAGGATGTTGTTCTTCCCTGCTTGTGTCCTAAGCCTAGCAATGACAAGGAGAGGGTTCTGCATTCCTTGGATGTGGTTCGCTGTGTGAAGTATTATTTGGTGACTACTTCTTCCTTTCGTTAGACTGACGCCCTTTTTTGTGGTGCCCTCTGGGCCTAGGAAAGGTTTGGCTCCCGCCAAGTCTTCCATTAGTAAATGGATTCGCCAGGCCATTGTTGGGGCCTATTCTGCTAAGGGGAAGATTCCCCCTTTTCGTGTTACTGCTCATTCTACTCGTGCTGTTGGGGCGTCCTGGGCCTTCCAGCACCAGGCCTCTGTTGAGCAGGTTTGTAAGGCTGCTACTTGGTCTTCGGTTCTTACTTTTTCCAAGTTTTACAAGGTTGATGTGCGGGCCTCAGCGGATGCTGTTTTTGGCCGCAAGGTTCTGCAAGCTGCAGTGGTTTGAGTTTGTGCATTATTGCCTTGTTTTTTGGATCCCCGCCCTTTATGGCCACTGCTATTGGATGTCCCAAGTGTAATGACTATTCTGAAGCGGGGTGTGTGACATACTTGGAATAATACCATTTTGTGATTACCCACCTGTAAAATGGGTATTATAAGTATGTCACACACCCCGCTTCACCCAGCCCTTTGGTATTCTGGATCCTTTTTAATGTTACTGTTTATAATTGGCTCTTCCTGTCCTTTTACTGCTGTATTAATACTGGGTAATGAGTGGCAGGTACCAGGTATTTATGGACCGGGAGGGGCTCCCTTTTTTTCATGACATCTCTGCAAGATCGCCCTCTACAGGTCGGTATAACCCAAGTGTAATGACTATTCTGAAGCGGGGTGTGTGACATACTTATAATACCCATTTTACAGGTGAGTAATCACAAAATGGTATTTTCCTGTCCCCTATCAGATGGAGCTCTGCTAGGAAAAGGTGAGTATCTCTCTAATGCTGGGCTCACTTGATGGTGTGAGGGGGAGGTGCAGTAATTTCCTGTCCCCAATCAGATGGAGCTCTGCTAGGAAAAGGTGAGTATCTCTCTAATGCAGGGGGCTCATTGATGGTGTGAGGGGGGGAGGTGCAGTAGTTTCCTGTCCCCCATCAGATGGTGACTGTTGATTGCAGGTCCACGTTAGGCTCATTAGCATATGTTTTCCTTCCTTGCAGAGCTTTCTGTGGAGGTGGAGCCGTCTCAGTTGCCCCAGGAGGGCAGCTCGTCCCCCGAGTCCTCCAGCTCCCCCTCCAGCCCCCTGGGGCTCCGGGCCCGCGGCGAGGAGAGCTCTGACAGCGCAGAGGAAACCGACAGACGTACGTAACCTCTTTCCCATCCTTAAAGTGTGCGCGCCCTCGTGACAATGGCGGCTGTTTGTGTCATGTGACCAAAAAGCAAAAAGAATCATTTCAGAGCTTCCTCCGCCTTTAAAGTGGACCAAAACCCAGGATTTTGACTATCCTGGGTTTTGGTCCTTTCCCCTGGGATCGGAGGATGCCCCGCTGCGTGACACCCCCCAGATCACCAAGTGCAACTCACCTCTACCTGGTCCTATGGGTCATGTGCGGCTGCTTGTCCAGTCAGCACACTCAGAGCTGCTGACATCACGTTGTCTACGGCCAGTGGCTCTGAGCGACAGCACATGCGCCGTAGGACCAGGAAGAGGCAAGTTGGCTTTGGCGATCTGGGGGGTTTCACACAGCGGGGCATCCCCGCTATCCCTCTAGCATGGCCATGTTAAGAGGGTAGCGAGGGATGCGGCCACCAACGCGCTCGGAGCCAAGACGTGACGTCAGCGTGCTGATTGGACGAGCGGCCACGCATGCATCGTAGGACTGGGAAGAGGTGAGTTGCTTGTGGTAATCTGGGGGGTCTCACACCCGATCGGGGTGCCCCGGGGGAAAGGACCAAAACCCAGGATAGTCAAAAACCTTGGTTTTGGTCCACTTTAATGCGACCTCCGACCTGTGGGTTTTGTTCGCTGATTTGTTTACGTGACAGAATCCCGCAATACGCAGTGACAACTAAATACAAACACAAGGGGGACAGTGGACAACTAGTCCGCCTCCACCCCAACAATAGGAGCACCACTCAATATCAACGCCAAAGATTATGTTCAATATATACAAAAGTTTATTATACAAAAATGGTACAATTACATAGAGACAGACGTATTAAAAACACTGCATCCAGTGCTGCCAGACCACTGGCAAGCAATAATATCTGGGGAACTCAACATATAAAAAGGATCGGAACACACAACAATTACAATCTTTGTGCCAGCACAAAAAAATCTCTTTTTCTGTTATTCCAAGACAACCAAACCCAAGCGGCACGGGCGGCCGCTGCGCAGGTGTCCCCTCTGCTCTCCCCCCTCTAATATTTGTGGAACGGTTTTTGCTGCCTGGCTTATGGTTTGTGAAAAAGGGAAAAATATTTTTTTGTGCTGGCACAAAGATTGTAATTGTTGTGTGTTCCGATCCTTTTTTATATGTTGAGTTTCCCAGACATTATTGCTTGCCAGTGGTCTGGCAGCACTGGATGCAGTGTTTTTAATACGTCTCTATGTAATTGTACCATTTTTGTATAATAAACTTTTGTATATATTGAACATAATCTTTGGCGTTGATATTGAGTGGTGCTCCTATTGTTGGGGTGGAGGAGGACTAGTTGTCTACCGTCCCCCTTGTGTTTGTGTTGATGATTTATAGTGTAGCACAGCATATGCATTAGGCAGTGCACCCCCTTTGTGTAGCAGTGACGGCTAAATATTGTTAGCATAAATCCTGGGTTTTGGTCCACTTTAATGTGGCAGAAACCTGCAGTAGTCACGTGGGCGCGCAGGCCGTATCCATAGGGCGGTTTTCGGAGTGGGCGTGTAACGGCTTCGGTTTCTTCGCAGGTCTCGCAAGGCCCCCGGACGGCGGCGAGAAGGAGAAGTCGTCGCTCCTGTTGGTCAATCACTTCCCGTCGGCGCGTCCCACGGCCCAGGTGTTGCCTGTGCAGAACGAGGCGGGGACCCACCACCCGATGCCTCTGCAGATGATGGCGGGAGCCCAGTCGCACATGCCTCCCCTTCACCTGATCAGCACAATGCTCAAGCCGGGGACCTCCCCTCACCCGCTGCTCCTGCCCCCGGAGGACAGAGCGAAACCGGCGCCGAGGGGCGCCATCAAACCGGAGAAGAGCTTCGGCAACCTCCTATTGGACGTCAAGGGCGGCCCCGGGCAGATCCTCTCCGTGATGCCGGAGAGCAGCCGGGCAAGCCGGCCGGGCAAGGAGAGCGTTCCCCCCGCCGCCCCCTCCTTCCGAGCGCCGGTAAAGCTCCTGGTGTCGACGGGCGGCGAATCTCCAGCGGTCCGAAACAACGTTCCCTACGCGGCCAACACCAAAGTTGCCTTCTCTACCGTGCCCGTCGCCCCCCTGGCGGCCGGTTTCTGCCCCAGCAGCACCAGCCCGACGTCGGAAAACAGTTACTATGGAAACGTGAACTTGCAGGTCGCCGGCCACCACGCGCATGCACAGCAGCAATCCGGGTGCAGCTCGTGCGGCTGCAGTGGGAGCTGCGGCGGCGGCAACGTGACGGTCAATTACGGCAACTACTTCCAGCAGCCGTTCTCGCCGGCCTCCGTCTTCCCGTTCTCGCTGGTGCCCTTCGGCGCCGTGTGCAATAACGGCTACGCCCCCCAGCAATATGGCGGCGGAGGAGGAGGAGGCTCTGCCTTCCCGTACCCTGCGGACTCCATGCAGCCCGGCTTCTCCCTGCCGCCGCCGCTGCAGAGCTTCATGGCCGGCGCGGCGGGCGTCTACCAGCCGCAGGGGATGATGGGAGTCGGCAACAACGGCGCCGCGCAGCCACCGCACAAGAGGCCCGCCAACGTCTCGTGCTACAACTGCGGGGGCGGCGGCCACCGGGCTCAGGACTGTAAGCAGCCGCCTATGGATTTTAATCAGCAAGGTAAGGCCCTTGGGGGCGGTCTCTAGACACAGGGGGCGGAGCTTTTATAGGTAACGCTCTTTGGAGGGGGCGGTCTCTACACACACAGGGGTGGAGCTATAGTGATGGCCAGTATTAGCCATGTAGGTAGTTTGGGGGCAGCGGCAAAAAGGTAAAGCTTCAGAGGAAGCGGAGTGCACACATAGGGGGGCGGGGCTTGTATAGTGATAGCCAATGGTCAGTATTAGCCATGTAGGTAGGTAACACTCATTGGATGGGGGCGGTCTCTACACACACAGGGGGCAGAGCTATAGTGATGGCCAGTATTAGCCAGCCAGGTACTTTCAAGGCAGCGGCAAGAAGGTAACGCTTATTGGTAGGGGGCGGTCTCTACACACACGGGGCGGAGCTTGTATAGGTAACGCTCTTTGGAGGGGGCGGTCTCTACACACACAGGGGGCAGAGCTATTGTGATAGCCAGTATTAGCCAGGCAGGTACTTTCAAGGCAGCGGCAAGAGGGTAAAGCTCTTCGGAGGGGGGAGGTCTGTAGACACACACGGGGCGGAGCTTGTATAGGTAACGCTCTTTGGAGGGGGTGGTGTCTACACACACAGGGGGCGGAGCTTGTATAGGTAACGCTCTTTGGAGGGGGCGGTCTCTACACACAGGGGGCAGGGCTTCTATAGTGATAGCCAATAGTCAGTATTCGCCATGTAGGTAATTTGAGGGCAGCGACGGGAAGATAACGCTCTTCAGAGGGGGCTGTCTTTACACACACGGGGGGCGGGGCTTGTGTAGTGATGGCCAGTGACCAGCATTAGCCAGGTAGATACTTTGGGGACAGTGGCAGGCAAGTAACTCTCATTGGAAGGGCGGTCCCTACACACACAGGGGGCGGGGCTTGTATCGTTATGGCCAATGGTCAATATTAGCCAGGTAGGTACGTTTGGGGCAGCGGCAGGCAAGTAAGGAAGGGCGGTCCCTACACACACAGGGGGCGGGGCTTGTATAGTGATGGTTAATGATCAGTATTAGACAGGTAGGTACTTTGGAGCAGTGACAAGAAGATAAAGCTCTTCGGAGGGGGCAGAGCTATAGTAATGGCCAATGGTCACTATTAGCGAGGTAGGTACTTTGAAAGCAGCAACAACAAGGTAACGCTCATCGGAGGGGGTGGGCTCCACACACAGGGGGCGGGGCTTGTATATCAATGGCCAATAGTCAATATTAGCCAGGTAGGTACTTTGGGGACAGCGGCAGGCAAGTAACTCTCATTGGAAGGGCGGTCCCTACACACACACAGGGGGCGGAGCAGGAAGGTAATTCTCTTTGTAGGGGGCGGGATGTACACACACAGGGGGCGGGGCTTGTATAATCAATATTAACCAGATAGGTACTTTTCCCTATATCCAGTCCAGGTCGTCCCAGTGATGACATGTGGGTATTCCGCCCCCAGGGGGCGCTCGACTGCAAGATCAAAAGCTGTCGCTCCTCCCGGCCCCCTATAAAGGCAGGTTTCCCCAGTGTTCATCTTGCAGTCTGGCTGCTGAAGATCGTTGGATACTCTCTCTCGGATATTGGCAGCAGAGCGGGGCCTCCTAGCCCGTCGGCCGCTGCGGACTCTATTCCCATTGATCCCGTGAGACCCACTCTTGCCTCCCAGCCGCTGGCTGCCTCGGGATCGTGACGGTAGGGAGATGCCGGGGTCAGGCGTTTGTTGGCAGAGCTAGGCTCTGGGCCACAGACCCTGTGCAATAGGTAGCCGGCCATTGGCTGATGGTGAGCCTAACTGGGGGAACCACGTGCACAGGTTAGTTGGTGCCTTTCTATCCCTCCCATCCCACAAGCTTTATTATTGTGTATGCTGTGCTTTGACTGTGCAACGTTCTTGGGTTGCTTTTTGAGTTTCATCCTTACCTCCCTCGCGGTTCCTCTCGAGCTGCTGTTCTACCCTCCCCTCCATCTTGTCTAACCACATACGCTGCGGGGGACGCCGCTCGCACGGCTCTGCTTTGACCGGCAGCGCTGCGCGGAGTGGATTGCTGCGGCCTTGGCGCTTTTTTTGGTGGGCGGCGCGGAACCATACGCTGACGCTTTTCGCGTCATCGCGGTGCGGCCCACCTCTCGAGGTTCGCGCCAGAAGCTGTGTGTGCGGACAGCGCCTCTCTCTCTCCGGTGACGCTGCTGCTACCTTGGCCTGTTGCATATCGCTCCTGTCTGTGTCGTGAGTCCCTCTTGCTAACGATTGTGCTTTGCTTTACTCTACATACACTTGTGGGAGTCTGTTGGCCCTCTCTCTTTTTCTGTTATAGGTTGGGCCTAGTGATTGAGGGTTGTGGTTCCTCCCGGTCCCCCATTCCTTATTAAGAGGGATCATATAAGTTTGGGCCGTTAGTGCCTTGTAACTTATTCTTAGTATACAGTACGTCCTGCTCCAAATAGAATACTTACACTTGGGTATTACTCCGCCAGATGGCGCTGGACTGCAGAGACATCGAAAATAGGCTCCTCCCGGCCCCTCAAATACCCGGGACCTTCCACAATCCCCAGATATTCTCTGCAGTCTGGACTGTGAAGGACAAGAAGATGGCTGTCTCTACTCGCAGGTGAGCGGGGCTATTAGCCTGCGGCTCTATAGGACTATTCCCACCCGTTCCATTAGTAATATGCCGCTGGTCGGGTGAAGGTAGGCAACACCGCTGTTAGGTGCTTAGGAGCGCTGCTCCACGCCGCAATCCCCCACCAAAGGGTAGGCGGTTCAGGCTTTTGGTGAGCCTCTATGGGATGCCCCTCCCGCACTATTGCCCCTTGCCCCTGCCTATCAGTGGGCCCTATTATGTGGCCGCTGTCCCCCTTCATTCTCCTGGTAGCCTTCGGGGGAAAAAAGGGGGGGGGGGGTGTCGGTAATGGATGCTTTGCATTTACGTGTTTTAGACATTTATTTTTTATTCATTGTCTTGTGCCAGCCGCCGTGCTGTCTCGCTTTACTTTTACTGTATTTTAAATTGCCGCCGCCGGGCGCCTTTTCTGTCACTATGCTCTGCGCTTGGCGGCGGCGTTACATCAGGCGCCGGTGCGCCGTCATTGGCTGCTTGTCATGTGCTGGCTTTGCGCTCTTCGGGGGGGCGGGGCCCGTCTGTGGCGCGTTCCGCGTCATTGCTGTTACCGGCCCGCCCCTCGAGGTATACCGACGCCATCTTGTCTACTTGGCTGGCTTATGCGCAACGTGTCCCCTACCTACCGCGGCCTGTAAGTGCCCTCGCAGGCGGTTTTTATTATCAAAACTTTTTTAATACTGTCTGCTTACGGCCCCCTTTTTATTATGTTTTTCAGGCGAGCGAATCCTTTGGCTTCTCCCGGCCCTCTTAGTTTGCTCATTTTTATAGGCCTAGTTGTATTTACTCCCACTCCCTAGCGGGCTATTGGGGCATCCAGGGTTGCTTTATAGCGTTAATCCCTATCGGCCTATAGCGCCGCTATAATCACCATATGGAGGCATCCCAGGATAATGTGACCGGGGTCCCTTTGGGACAAGACCGGCTGTGTGTAGCGTGTGGGCAGCCTCATGCTGACGCTGACAAGGCGCGGGTCTGTGTACCCTGTGCTGAGCAGGTGCTTGCATTGTAATCTGGCCTGCCAGTGGCTGCACCTCGTTTCACTTCTCCTACTCCCCCAAGCTTAAACCTCACTCCTACTGAGTTGCATACTAGTGGGGATTCTCAGCCTGATGTGTCTTCTAGACTGGCTACTGTTGGCTAAGTTAATACCTTGGCGCGTAAGGCCCCTGCAAAAAAGCGGCACTTAACGCCCAATGTCACTCTTTTTCCTATGGAAACTTTTTGATCTTTGTGGCTATACCCCCTCGGATGAAGGGGAGCTTTTCTCTGACACGGGGTCCTCTGATGAGAGGCCCAGGGGCCATGACGAGGCTGGCTCTGACCCCTGGACCCCGGGTGACACTGACAGATTGCTGACCCAGATTTTTGAGGTTCTGTCCATTTCTCCCACGGTTGCGGCTCCCAGGCAAAGGGGGGAACTCTTCCATACAGCTAAATCACGTTTGGAATTTCCCGTGCAAGCACATTTCAATAACCTTGTGCTCAAGGAATGGGAGCGCCCCAGTAGACTTCCCGGGGTACCTAAAAGTTGGGATAGGAAGTATCCCTTTCCTGCTGATGTTGTAAAATGTTGGTCATCCCTTCCCGAGGTGGATGCCCCGATCCTAGGGCTATCTAACACCTCTGTCATGCATCCCCCTGACTCTACTACCCTGCGGGATGCTGAGGACCGGCGCATTGATCAGCTGGTGTCCCATGCCTTTGCATGTGCGGGGACAGCGCTGCGCCCGGTCTGTGCCTCTGCCATTACTGCTGTGGCCACTAGAACCCTTATCAGAAATATGCTTGATAGTGCCCCTGATGATTTGCCTTGTGAGGTGTTTAATGCACTCTCCGGTTGTGATGTTTTTGTAAATTTTGTCCTCTCTGCCTTTGATGACACAATTAGAATGTGTGCCAGAACGTCTGCCCTCGTGGTGGCTATACGCCGCTCGGTTTGGCTGCGCCAGTGGGCTGCTGACAACGCTGCCAAGAAGGCCCTCACTGGGTTTCCCTTTAAAGGACTGCGCCTGTTTGGGGACCGCCTGGACTTTTTTCCTAAGGGAGGCAGGTTACCCCAGCGCAGGCGGCAGTCTCGGCCCTTTCGGGGTCAGGGCTCATTCTCCTCCCCCTACCGTGGTGCTAGACAAGGGAGGGGGGTTTCCTTTACTGGGGCCTGGGGAGATTTCTGGGGCAGAGGACGTGGGCGTCCTGGCTCCTTCTGGGGCCCCAAGGCAAAATCCTCTCCCAAGCCCCCTCAGGCATGATGGGGCGCCCTCACCCATCCGGGTGGGGGGATGGCTTCAGCACTTTGCTCACGTCTGGAGGCTTCATGTCTCAGACCGGTGTATTCAGGAGGTAGTGTCCTCCGGTTACAAGAAAGAGTTTGCTGCCTGCCCCCCCCCCCCCCAAGATTCATCAGATCCCGGATTCCTCAGGATCCTGTGTTAGCTCAGGAGCTGATGCAGGCAGTGTAAGGCCTCCTGGAGCTGGGGGTCATCTGCAAGGTCCCTTTAAGAGAAATGGGCAAGGGTTTCTATTCCAACCTATTCACAGTCCCCAAAAAAGATGTTTCAGTCAGGCCCATCATGGACTTAAAGATCCTCAACAAATTTGTCAGGAGCAGGCGTCTACGCATGGAAACTCTGCGCTCTGCCATCAGTTCCCTGCGCCCAGGGGATTTCATGACTTCTGTGGACAACAAGGATGCTTACCTTCATATTCCTGTATTTCCAGGTCATCAAAGGTTCCTCAGGTTCGCTCTGGAGGATCAACACTACCAGTTTGTGGCATTGCCCTTTGGTCTCACCTCAGCTCCCAGGGTGTTCACCAAGGTGCTGGCTGGCGTGATGCCTCTGCTCAGGTATCAGGGCGTCCGCGTGCTTCCTTATCTGGACGACATTCTCATCACTTCCCAATCTCTACATCAGGTAGAATTGGATACTCAGCTGGTGGTGTCCACCCTGGAGTCATTTGGTTGGGTGATCAACCACCCCAAGTCCTCACTGTCCCCTTCCTTGGTGACTCCATTCCTAGGAATGAATCTGGAAAGGATTTTACTTCCTCAACAGAAGGTGGACAGTCTGATTGCACAGGTCCAGTCCCTGCTATCTTGTCATCATCCCTCCATCAGGCAGGGGATGCAGCTGGTGGGCCTGATGGTGGCGTGCTTCGAGGTGGTCCCTTATGCTCAGTTCCACTTGAGGCCTCTGCAACTCCACCTCTTGTCAGTGTGGGACAAGGATCCAGCGTCCCTGGACAGGGTCTGTGTGCTCTCCACCCTGGTCAGGAGGTCCCTCTTGTGGTGGATGGACTCAAGGAACCTGTTGGGGGGTAGATCCTTTCTTACCCCTTCCTGGGAGACGGTCACAACGGATGCCAGTGTGTCAGGTTGGGGGGGTTTCTGGAAGTCCCTGCGGTTCCAGGGGAGGTGGGGCCCTCAGGAGGCCCACACACCTATCAATGTCTTGGAACTGCGGGCGATCAGGTTAGTTCTGGCTCAGTTGACTACTCACCTTTGGGGCCTGCCTGTTCAGGTGCGCTCGGACAACCAGACGACAGTTGCCTACATCAATCATCAGGGAGGGACCCGGAGCAAGGGGTCCCTCCAGGAATTGTCTCTAATCCTGACCTGGGCGGAGGCCAATGTTCCCTGCATATCAGCTGTGTACATCCCGGGGGTGGAAAACCATCCTGGCAGACTCTCTGAGCAGGGGGACCTCTCGACAGGGAGAATGGTCCCTATGCAGCAGGGTGTTCCAATCTCTGTGTCACCGTTGGGGCCAACCAGATGTGGATCTGTTTGCGTCCCGTCACAATCACAAGCCACCGGCCTTTGTCTCCCTGTCCCAAGATCCTCTGGCCTTGACCACGGATGCTCTAGCAATGTCATGGCAGGACTTTCAGCTTCTGTATGTCTTCCCTCTGTTCCCTCTGCTGGGCAGGGTTCTGCGCAAGATTGCTCTGGAGGGGGTGCCAGCAATTCTGGTGGCCCCCAGGTGGCCAAGAAGAGTGTGGTTCGCAGACGTGGTGCAGCTGGCAGTAGATCAGTACGCTCTGCCCATGGTGCCAGATCTGCTCACTCAGGGCTCACTACGCCATCCCAATTTACAAACTCTAGCTTTGACGGCCTGGCTGCTGAAACCTCCATCTTGATGAAGAAGGGGCTGTCTTGCTCGGTTGTGGATACCTTGATAAAGGCTAGGAAGAAGTCTTCTTCTTCTATTTATTACAGGGTTTGGCGTGCCTACATTGACTGGTGTGAGTCTAAGTCTCTTCCCTGGCGTGTGTTGTCTATTCCCAGGATTCTGGAGTTTCTACAGCATGGGTTGGAGATGGAGCTCCAACTTAGTACTCTAAAAGGTCAGGTTTCTGTCCTGGCTGTTTTCTTCCAGAAGTCCTTTGCTCAGCATTCTCTGATTAGGACTTTTTTCAGGGGGTGACTCATGTGAGTCCCCCACGTAAGCCTATGGTGCCTGTTTGGGATTTGAACTTGGTTTTGTCAGCCTTGCAGGGTGCTCCCTTTGAACCTGTGCAGGATGCTGCCCTGGCCACTTTTACTCTCAAAGTTGTCTTTTTGGTTGCTATCACCTCTGTTAGGCGTGTGTCTGAATTGGCGGCGTTTTCCATTCATTTCTTTAAGCTAGTGTCTGCCTTTTCATTTGAATAAGGACATTGTTCTCCCTTCATTGTGCCCTAATCCTAGCAATGCTAAGGAGAGGGTTTTGCACTCTTTGGATGTGGTTAGGTGTCTGAAGTACTATCTGGTGGCTACTGCACCTTTCAGGAAAACTGATGCTCTTTTTGTGGTCCCTTCTGGTCCTAGGAAGGGTTTGGCTCCTGCCAAGTCTACTATCAGCAAATGGATTCGTTAGGCTGTGATTCAGGCTTATTCTGCTAAGGGGAAGAATCCTCCCTTCCACCTTACTGCTCATTCTACTCGTGCTATTGGTGCCTCTTGGGCTTTTCAGCACCAGCCTTCTGTTGAACAAGTTTGCAAGGCCCCAACTTGGTCTCCTGTTCATACCTTTTCAAAGTTTTACAAGGTTGATGTTAGGGCCTCAGCTGACGCTGCCTTTGGCCGAAAGGTTCTGCAGGCGGCAGCGGTTTAAACTGTCTGCTGTTACCTTTGGGGATCCCACCCTACTTTATGAACACTGCTATTGGGTGTCCCGAGTGTAAGTATTCTATCTGGAGCAGGACGTACTGTATACTAAGAATAATACAATTCTGTGATTACTCACCTGTAGAATTGGTATTATGAGTATACAGTACGTCCTGCTCCACCCCACCCTTGGTTTTGCATTATCTTGGATCCCCTGTATGGTGATTGTTATCATTGTTATAGTTACTAGTTTGGGTTGTTTTTATTCTCCCGGCTTCTCGTTAACTGCTTTTCAATGTTAGGGATTTGTGGGAGGTCCCTGGGTATTTGAGGGGCCGGGAGGAGCCTATTTTCGATGTCTCTGCAGTCCAGCGCCATCTGGCGGAGTAACACCCGAGTGTAATAATTCTTTCTGGAGCAGGACGTACTGTATACTCATAATACCAATTCTACAGGTGAGTAATCACAGAATTGTATTTTGTCCACCACGTAAGCATATTTTACCGGTGTGGGATTTGAATTGGTGCTTTCCGTTCTCCAGGGTCCTCCTTTTCAGCCTTTGTGCAATGCTGAGTTATCCATTCTGACTCTAAAGGTGGTCTTTTTGGTAGCTATCACTTTGGTGCGTCGCGTTTCAGAGCTGGTGGCGCTTTGTATGAAGCCTCCTTACTCTGACCGGCATCAGGATAAGGTGGTTTTTCGTCTTAAACCGGATTTTCTGCCTTTGTTGTTTCTGCCTTTCATCTCAATGAGGACATTGTCGTGCCTTCCTTGTTTCCGTGCCTTCTGATTCTATGGAGAGGACTCTCCATGTTCTGGATGTGGTCAGAGTCCTTAAGTACTACCTGGTTGCTACGGAATCTTTCAGGACATCGGACTCTCTTTTTGTCCTTCCTGAAGGGTCTAGGAAGGGCTTGCCACCAGCCAAATCCACTCTCAGTAAGTGGATCAGAGGGGCCGTGGTGCAAGCATATTCTGCCAAGGGTAAGGAAACCCTTTCTTCGGATTACAGCTCTCTCTACCAGAGCTATTGGAGCTTCTTGGGCTTTTCAGCACCAGACTTCGGTGGAACAGGTTTGTAAGGCCGCTACTTGGTCTTCAGTTCATACTTTTACAAAGTTTTACAAGGTTGATGTTAAGGCCTCAGCTGATGCTGTTTTTGGCCATAAGGTACTGCAGGCGGTAGTGTCATGAACTACATGCTGTCGCTCTTTGGGGATCCCACCCTTCTTTGGACACTGCTTTTGGATGTCCCACTGAATGAAGAGGCTCTTCATTTTCAGGTGGCCACAGAGATACCTGGGGTAGAGGTAGTTCCCGCGGCCGACCCAATCCCGCCTGGGGAGCCAAGTCTAAACCCCCTGCCAAGTCCCCTCAGGCATGAGGAGGCACCTTCAACCATTCGGATGGGGGGACGGCTTCTGCTATTTGCTCATATCTGGAGACGGCATGTCTCGGATCGGTGGATTCAGGCAGTAGTGTCCTCCGGTTACAAAATATAGCTGACAGTCCGCCCACAAAATTTCTTCGGTCTCGGATATCACAAAACCCATTGAAGGCACAGGGTTTGAGAATGGCCGTGCAACACCCTCCTGCGGTTAGGTGTGATTTGTCCTGTACCTCGTCAGGAACAGGGTCAAGGTTTGTACTCCAACCTGTTCATGGTTCCCAAGAAGGATGGAACGCTAAGACCTATCCTGGACCTGAAGGATCTCAACAGGTTTGTCAGAGTCAGACATTTCCGCATGGAAACCTTACGGTCGGCGGTGAGCTCGCTTCGGCCCGGCGACTTCATGACCACGGTGGACATCACGGATGCTTATCTGCACATCCCGATATTCCAAGTATGTCACACACCCCGCTTCCACTATTCATGACATATGGGTTATGGTCCAGTAGAGGGCGAACTTCTGCAGAGATGAAAGCAAAAAAGAAGCCCCTCCCGATCCATAAATACCTGGGACCTCCCACACATTCCCCAGTTCCTTCTCTGCAGGACGGCGAGCAAGTCAGAAGATGTATGCTGCTCTTCTTTGCAGGTAAGCCGGGTTTACACCTGGCCATGTTGGCTCTATTTCTGCCCGGACCTTTATGCACTAAGCCCATTTCTAGCCTCCCAGCCTTGGCTGCAGGTCCGGGTGATGGTAGCATTCACCTTAACAGGTGTTTAGGGAGCCATGCTCCCCCGTGAGACCCTATACAAGGGGGTAGGCGGGATCTGGGTTAGTGACCCCGGTTTGGGATGCCCTGTCCCCATTTAATTTCCTTACACCTGTTGGTGAGGGATTCTCCCCCTTCCGGGTCCCCTCTGTTACCCTCCAGCGTGGGGGGGGGGGGGGGGGATGGCATTGTTCTCCTATTTTTCACTTTATGTATATGTGCGTGTGTGAGTTGCGCTGTGCGCTCTGCCTGCAGTCTGGGGGAGCTTCTTCCCCTCAGGCTGATTCTGGGAGGGGGCGGGGCCGGGCGCTCGCGCGTTGCCGCGGCCCGCCCCCTTCTGTTGGCGCCATTGCGGGCCCATCCCCTTGCTGGGAACCGCATTACTTGGACTCGGAGGGAAGGGGGTGCGGCGCGCGATCCGCGCTGGCCCGCCCCTTCTTCTCCCGCCCTCTTTCTCACAAGCGCTGCTGGCCAATTAGGACGCCATTTTCTGTGGTGGGTGAGTGCCCTGCTGGGCTTCCCCCTATCCTTGCGATGTTTGGCCAATATGCCTCAGTCGCAGCTTGGGGCAGCGCTGGCCTCTCTGCTTTTGTTTTACTCATGACATGTATTTATTGTGCAATGCTGTGTGTGGGTGCATGTGCTTATGGCCACATAAGGCGGTTCTCCCGGTCCTAGGGTCCCTAGCTGTAATTGGGGCACTTATAAATCCTCCCACTCAGGACTTAAAGGGGCATCCCGGGTTGCTTACCAGCATAATTCCCTCTGGTCTTTGCGACTACCTTAAAATCACCATATGGAGGCTCCACAGGATACCGGGCTTGGGCTACCTTCGGGACAATCCCGGCTATGTGTGGGTTGTGGGGTACCCCTTATGGGGGAGAATGTGCTAATTTGCATACCATGTGCGCAACAGGCCATTACGCGGCAGTCGGGATCCCAGGCGTCTGGGTCCGTGCCACCCACCTCATCTCCCACCCCACCCCGCATCATCCGTACCCCAAGTGACACTGTCATTAGTGGGGAGTCGCACTCGGATGTATGTGCTAGGCTGGCCAACCTCGAGAAAATTATTTCTAGCTCAGTGGGCAGAAAGGCCCCTGCTAAGAAAAGGCATCTGTCACTGGCTACGCCGGTAATTGATTGTGATGATTATGACTCCCCTGACTGGGCTGATTATTCCCCGCTCGAGGAGGGGGAATTATCTGAGGAATCCGAGACTGAGGAACTGCAGTTCTTTGATTCTGATGCCGGGCAGGTGCTGGGGGATGCTGTGGATACTCCCAGGGTCCCATCTCTCCGAGGTTCTGGGTATTTCCCCACCAGCGGAGGCCCCTCCGAAAAAGGGGGGATTCTTTGGGTTCTCTAAGCCCCGCTTGGAGTTTCCAAATCAGGATCATTTTGACAGCATGATTCTTAAAGAATGGGAGAAGCCGAGTCGCCTTCATGGTGTTCCTCAGGGATGGGATAGAAAGTATCCCTTTCCGGTGGACGTGGTGAAGCGCTGGTCTTCCCCTCCCGAGGTTGATGCACCCATCTTAGGACTGTCCAACACCTCCGTTGTACATACACCTGACGCCACTACCCTTAAGGATGGCGAGGACAAGCGCATTGATCAGATGGCTTGCCATGCCTTTGCCAGTGTGGGTTCAGCCTTGCGGCCTGTCTGTGCATCGGCACTCGTGGCTGTGGCTACCAGGTCGGAGATCAGGGACATGTTAAATGGGTCCCTGCTTAAAGTGGACCAACACCCAGGGGGGATCGGCCCGGAAATCTATAAGATTCCCGGACCGATCAGATCCCTCCCCGCGGGGCATCCGAAATCGGGATGTCCCGCGGGGAGGAACCCCCCAGGAGGCCCACAATCCTCACCTTACCTGCGATCCAACGGCGCATGCGCGAGACGCGGCCGCGTCTCTCGCTTCCCTCTAGCAGGGCGCGCTCCCGCGCCGGCCGTTTTGTGAATGGCCGGCGCAGGAGCGCTCCCTGTTAGAGGGAAGCGAGAGACGCAGCCAATGACAGCGCTCTGGTATGCGCGTCCAAGCGGCTTTGGACGCGCATACCAGAGCTGCTCTGAGCGCTGTCATTGGCCGGACGAGGTCACGTGGGAGCGGGGAGAGGTGAGTTTTTGCGGCGATCGGGGGGGTTTCAGACAGCGGGGCACCCCCGATCGGGGTGCCCCACCTAAGTGGACCAACACCCAGGATAGTCAAAATCCTGGGTGTTGGTCCACTTTAACCCGGACAGCGTTGAATTCACAACCCTTAAGAGGTGTGAATTGTTCATGAATTTTGTTTTGTCGGCTATGGACGACACTATTACCATGTGTAGTAGAACTTCGGCCCTGTTGGTGGCCATGCGCCGATCGGTCTGGCTGCGCCAGTGGGCAGCTGACATTGCGGCAAAGAAATCACTTACAGCTCTGCTCTTCCTGGGAACGCGGCTGTTTGGAGACAAATTGGATTCTGTGGCGAAAGGTGGAAACCTACCTCAGCGTAAGAAGCAGCGTCGCTCCTTTCGGGGGGGCAAGCTCCTTCAGTCCTCGCTTTCACTGCGCCAGAGGGGGCAGAGGTCTTGCCTACTCTGGCTTCAGAGGGGGTTCCTCGAACAGAGGTAGAGGACGTGCCCGTCCAGCCTCTACCTGGGGTTCCAATCCCAAGCCCGCTGCCAAGCCAGCTCAGCAATGAGGAGGTGCCCTCACCCTTACGGGTGGGGGGACGGCTGCGGCTCTTCTTCCAGGTCTGGGCCCAGGAGGTTACGGACAAGTGGATATTGGAAGTGGTCTCGTCTGGGTACAAACTGGAGTTCGAGTACCGGCCTCCTCCCAGATTCCTAAGGTCTCGGGTGCCTTCAGATCCTCGGGCGGCGCAAGGGCTACTGTCGGCTTTAAAGAACCTCCTGGACATGGCGGTCATATGCCCGGTGTCTCTTTCAGAGAGAGGCCGGGGCTATTATTCCAATCTTTTCACGGTTCCCAAAAAGGATGGCTCCATAAGACCCATTCTGGATTTTAAGCTTCTCAACAGGTTCATCAGAACCAAGAGGTTCCGCATGGAGACTCTGCGCTCTGCCATCGGTTCCCTTCGTCAGGGGGATTTCATGACGTCCATAGACATCAAGGATGCTTACCTTCATGTACCAATTTTCCCAGCACACCAGAGATTTCTCAGGTTTGTGGTCGGAGATCAGCATTTTCAGTTTGTGGCCCTCCCGTTCGGGCTGACCTCGGCACCGAGGGTGTTTACCAAGGTTCTCGCGGGCATTATGGCCCTGCTCAGAGCCCAGGGCATTCGCATTGTGCCATATCTGGATGACCTGCTCATTACAGCTTCCTCCCTCTGCCAGGCGGAGCTGGACACCAGGACGGTGGTGACGACGCTGGAGAGGTTCGGATGGGTGATCAACCACCCCAAGTCTTTTCTCTCCCCATCAAGGGAGATTTCCTTTCTGGGCATGAATCTGGATACCAGTCAGGCCAGAGTGTTCCTACCTCAGCCAAAGGTGCAGAGGGTTCAGGATCTGATACGTGTTCTCCTGACCAACCCTCGCCCTTCTATTCGGCTAGGGATGACTCTGGTAGGTTTGATGGTGGCCTCCTTCGAGGCAGTCCCCTTTGCTCAATTCCTCATGAAGTCGCTACAACTCCATCTATTGCTGAAATGGGACGGATGTCCACAGTCCTTGGATCAGTCATTTCTTATGTCTCCCAGGGTTCGGCAGTCCCTTCAGTGGTGGCTGGAATCAAGCAATCTGATAAGGGGCAGATCGTTCCTGTACCCTCGTTGGGAGACGGCTACCACGGATGCCAGCCTGTCGGGCTGGGGAGGTTTCTGGAAGGATCATCAGTTCCAGGGGTTGTGGGGTCCTCAGGAGGCTCACACCCCCATCAATGTCTTGGAGCTCAGAGCTATCCGCTTGGTTCTGTCGCGTCTGACACTTCACCTACAGGGTTTACCGGTTCAGGTTCGATCAGACAATCGTACTGCGGTAGCTTACATCAATCACCAGGGAGGGACTCGCAGCAGGAGTGCCCTCAGGGAAGTCTCTCTGACTCTGACATGGGCGGAGAGCAATGTTCCTTGCATCTCGGCAGTATACATTCCGGGAGTGGAGAACACGGAGGCGGACTCCCTGAGCAGGGGATTCTCTCGCCAAGGGGAATGGTCTCTCAACCACAGAGTATTTCGGGCCCTGTGTCACAAGTGACGGACTCCGGAGGTGGATCTCTTTGCCTCCCGGCACAATCACAAGCTCCCAACCTTTGTATCTTTGTCTCAGGATCCTCTGGCCCTGGCAGTGGATGCCTTGTCCCTTGCCTGGAGGGATCTGGGGTTTCTGTACCTGTTTCCCCCCTTCTCCATGGTAGGCAAGGTAGTGCGCAAGCTGGCTCTAGAGGGGGCACCGGCAATTCTGGTGGCCCCAAGGTGGCCAAGACAGGTTTGGTTCGCAGACGTCATAAGATTGGCGGTAGATCAGTACAGGCTGCCCCTGTTTCCGGATCTGATTTCTCAGGGTCAACTACGTTACCCCAATTTACAAACGCTTGCTTTGACGGCGTGGCTGCTGAAACCTTCATCCTGAGGGAGGAAGGTTTGTCTGAGGCGGTTATTCAAACCTTGATTAGAGCTAGGAAGCAGTCTTCCTCTACCATTTACTATAGGACTTGGCGGTCCTATATTGACTGGTGTGAGGCTAGGGCCTTACCTTGCAGGATGTTTTCGATTCCTAGGATTTTGGAGTTTCTACAACACGGTCTGGATCTGGGGTTCCAGCTCAGTACTTTGAGGGGTCAGGTTTCTGCCCTGGCTGTCTTTTTTCAAAGGTCTTTTGCTTTGCAACATCTGGTCAAGACTTTTTTCCAAGGGGTCACTCATGTTCGGCCCACTAGAAAGTCTTTGGTTCCCATTTGGGACCTAAATTTGGTTATTTCGGCCTTCCAGGGGCCTCCCTTTGAACCGATGCAGGATGTGGCTCTTTCTGTGCTCACTCAAAAGGTTGTCTTTTTGCTGGCTATTACCTCTGTTCGGCGTGTCTCTGAGTTGGCAGCTCTGTCTATTCAGGCCCCTTACTTTGAGAGACACCAGGATAAGGTGGTTTTTCGCTTTAAACCAGATTTCCTTCCTAAGGTGGTTTCTGCCTTCCATCTCAATCAGGATGTAGTTCTCCCTTCCTTGTGTCCTAAGCCTAGCAATGACAAGGAGAGGGTTTTGCACTCTTTGGATGTGGTTCGTTGTGTGAGGTACTATTTGGTTGCTACTTCTCCTTTTCGTAAGACGGACGCTTTGTTCATGGTGCCTTCCAGGCCCAGAAAAGGTTTGACGCCCGCCAAGTCTACCATTAGTAAATGGATACGCCAGGTCATTGTTGGGGCCTATTCTGCTAAGGGGAGGGTTCCTCCTTTTAAGATCACTGCTCATTCTACTCGTGCTGTTGGGGCGTCCTGGGCCTTCCAGCACCAGGCTTCTGTTGAACAAGTTTGTAAGGCTGCTACTTGGTCTTCCGTTCATACTTTTTCCAAGTTTTATAAGGTTGATATGCGGGCCTCAGCGGATGCTGTTTTTGGCCGCAAGGTTCTGCAAGCTGCAGTGGTTTAAATTGGTGCATTTTTTTGCTGTATTTGGATCCCCACCCATGACGGACAGTGCTATTGGATGTCCCATATGTCATGAATAGTGGAAGCGGGGTGTGTGACATACTTGGAATAATACCATTTTGTGATTACTCACCTTTAAAATGGGTATTATAAGTATGTCACACACCCCGCTTCATCCCGCCCTTTAGTATTCTGGATCCTTTATATGGTGAACCTTTTATTGTTAAGAATGTTTTATTAGTTCTTGGTCCCCTTACTGCTGTCATATACTGGGGAATGTGTGGGAGGTCCCAGGTATTTATGGACCGGGAGGGGCTTCTTTATTCTAAGTATGTCACACACCCCGCTTCAAGATATCCATAACATGTGGGTAATACCGACCTGAAGAGGGCGTTCTGCAGAGATGATAGGAAAAAGAAAGCCCCTCCCGGTCCATAAATACCTGGGACCTCCCACTCATTACCCAGTCTTCCATCTCTGCAGTCGGCGAGCAAGTCAGAAGATGATGCCTCCTCCTTGCACAGGGGGAACTGAGGTAGCCGGGTCCTTCCCGGCCCGCTTTTGATTTCTATTTCCGCCCAGATCTCTCTTTCTTAATACTATACATGCCTCCCAGCCTTGGCTGAGGTCTGGGCGAGGGTAGGACAGCACATTAGGTGCTCAGGAGCTAAGCTCCACCGTGAGACCCTGTACCAAAGGGTAGGCGGTTTTCCGGGCTGGTGACCCCGGTTTGGGATGCCCTGTCCCTTGGCCCTTTACCCCTGGTAGTGTCCCCCTCTGCGGTTGCCCTTCTCCTTGTGGGGGGGGTGTTTAGGGGCTTTTATTGTTGTGCAGTGCTTTTACTTTTTTGTGCTGGCTGAGGAGATCCCTCTCCTCAGCCTGGTTCTTGGAGGCGGGGCCGGGCGCGGACTTGCTACGCCGCGGCCCGCCTGTGTGTGGCTTTACATGTAACCGGCGCCGCGGTCGCCGCCATTACCGCGGCGCCGGTACCCTGTCACTTGCGGCGCGCGGGTGAGGAGTTTTCTCCTCACACACCGGAGTTGGGGGGCGGGGCCGGTCGTCGGAGCGTCGCCGCGGCCCACCCCCCTCCTTTCTTGCGGTCTGTTCACCGGCACCGCAGCCGCCGCATACCGCTGCGGCGCCGGTCCTTGTGCCTGTGTGTCGTGAGGGGAGATCTCCCCTCACGCTTGTGTTGGAGGGGGCGGGACCGGACTTTCGGCGGGACGCCGAGGCCCGCCCCCGTTCGGCAGGCGCCGCCGCGGAGCCTGGCCGTGACACGGAGGGGGGGGCGGGGCCATGGATACTCGCGCTCCCTGCGCTGGCCACGCCCCCCTTCTCTTCTCTCCCTCGTGCTATTGCTGCTGCTGGCTCCTGTGAGACGGACGCCATCTTGCAAGAAGGAAGCACCGTGAGTGGCCCTGTGGGCCCCATATCTTTTTTATTCTCTGTGTATTTTTCAATTTGCTGATAGCCTTTTCTGTTGTGTCTTACAGGTAGACCTACGTTAGGTTTAGGGGGTTTCTCCCGGTCCTAGGGTCCCTGGGTTACCTTTCACTATTTCAAATCCTCCCACTTGGGACATTAAGGGGGCATCCCGGGTTGCTTATACGCGTAATTCCCTTGGTCATAGCGACTACACACAAGTTCACCATATGGAGGCATCCCCGGATACTGGGCTTGGGATACCCTCGGGGCAATTCCGGAAGTGTATGTTGTGTGGGGTATCCATTACTGGGGATGATGTACTTCTGTGTATACCTTGTGCACAGCAAACTATTACGCGGCAGTCCGAACCTCAGGCGTCTGGGTCAGCACCGCCGGTCGCTTCCTCTCCTCCTCCCAGCTTGATACGCACCCCGTGTGACGTTGTCATGGGTAGGGAGCTACAATCTGAGATGTGCGCTAGATTGGCCAACCTTGAAAAATTAATTTCCAGCTCGGCCGTCCGTAAGGCTCCGGCTAAGAGAAAGCATTTGTCGCCGGCTCCGCCGGCGGATGATTTTGATGATGTTAATAATTTGGACTATTCTGATTATTCCCCGCTAGAGGAAGGGGAGGTTTATGAGGACTCTGATAATTCAGACGATGAGCAGTTTGTTGGCGCTGATGCTGAGCTTGGGGACTTGGGGAGATCCTCGGATACTCCTAACGCTCTGGCTCAGATGTTTGAGGTTTTGGCTATCTCTCCTCCTGAGGAGGCTCCACAGCAGAAGGGTGAGTTTTTTGAGGAATCCAGGCCGCGCTTGGAATTTCCTAATCAAAGACACTTTGACAAAATTATTGCTAAGGAATGGGACAGGCCGGCTCGGCTCCCTGGTATTCCTCAGGGGTGGGATAAGAAATATCCCTTCCCTTCGGATACGATTAAGCGTTGGGCATCCCCCCCGAGGTGGATGCACCGGTTTTGGGGTTGTCCAACACTTCTGTTTTAAATAATCCTGATTGTTCCACCCTCAAAGATGGAGAGGATAAACGCATTGACCAGATGGCTTGTCATGGTTTTGCTAGCGTTGGGTCTGCCATGCGGCCCGTTTGCACTTCGGCGCTGATGGTGGTGGCCGCCAGGTCCGTGGTCAGGGACCTGTTGTCTTCTGCCGGGCTTTGTCCTGGTAGTGACGAGTTCCTTGGCCTTAAACGGTGTGAGTTGTTTTTGTCTTTTGTATTAGCCGCCCTGGATGACACTTTTATGATGTGTGGTAGGACGTCGGCTCTGCTGGTGACTATTCGGCGGTCGGTGTGGTTGCGCCAGTGGGCGGCCGATTTTATGTCCAAAAAGTCGCTGACGGCTCTACCTTTTGTTGGATTACGGCTCTTTGGAGAGAAATTGGATTCTGTCACCAAGGGTGGTAGGTTACCTCAACGCAAGAAACAACGCCGGCCCTTTCGGGGGGCGCCTTCCTTTACCCCCTCCTTTCGTGGGGCCAGATCTGGCAGGGGATTTGCCTTCCCCTCTTCCAGAGGAGATTCCGGGAACAGGGGCAGAGGACGTGCCCGTCCAGGTTACAGTTGGGGCTCTAAGCCCAAACCTGCTGCTAAGCCAGCTCAGCAATGAGGGGGCGCCCTCACCCATGCGGGTGGGGGGACGGCTGCGACACTTCTCCCAGGTCTGGGATCAGGAGGTCTCGGACAGATGGATCCGGGAAGTGGTGTCTTCCGGTTACAAGCTCGAGTTCGAGCTCCGCCCCCCTTCCAGATTTTTCAGGTCTCGGGTGCCTTCGGAACCTCTGGCCGCGCAGGGGCTCCTGGTGGCAGTAGAGAGTCTTCTGGACATGGCTGTCATTTGCCCAGTGCCCCCCTCAGACCGGGGCAGGGGTTTTTATTCCAATCTTTTTTTTTTTTTTTTTTTTTAATTTTTTTTTCCCAATCTGTTCACGGTACCCAAGAAGGACGGATCGGTCCGACCCATCTTGGATCTGAAGTTTCTCAACAGGTTCATCCGGCCGCGGAAATTCCGCATGGAAACGCTGCGTTCGGCTATCCACTCTCTTTGTCAGGGAGACTTTCTGACGTCCATAGACATCAAGGACGCTTACCTACACGTTCCGATTTTTCCAGCACACCAGAGGTTTCTCAGGTTCGTGGTGGAGGATCGGCATTTTCAGTTTGTGGCACTTCCTTTCGGTCTCACCTCGGCTCCTCGGGTGTTCACCAAGGTGCTGGCGGGGGTGATGGCTCTACTCAGGGTTCAGGGTATCCGCATTGTGCCCTATTTGGACGATCTTCTGTTTATGGCTTTTTCCTTCAACCAAGCGGAGTTGGACACCAGAACGGTGGTATCCACTCTGGAGAGGTTCGGTTGGGTGATCAACTACCCCAAGTCCTCTCTTTCTCCGTCCAAGGTTGTCACCTTTCTGGGAATGTCTCTGGACACTTCGCAGGCCAGGGTGTTTCTGCCCCAGGCCAAGATTCTTTTGATTCAGGAGTTGGTTCGGCTTCTCGTGTCGGCCCCTCGTCCGGCCATCCGGCTAGGGATGAGGCTGGTGGGGTTGATGGTGGCCTCATTCGAGGCAGTTCCCTTTGCGCAGTTTCACACAAAGACGCTCCAGCTTCATCTGTTGAAGGTTTGGGACAAGTCTCCGCTATCGTTGGATCAGTCCTTCCGGATGACCCCCCGAGTCCGTCGATCCCTGCATTGGTGGCTGGGGTCTGCCAATCTGTTGAAGGGCAGATCTTTTCTGGCGCCGTGTTGGGAGACGGTCACCACGGATGCCAGTCTGTCAGGTTGGGGGGGTGTTTGGAAGGACCTTCAGTTTCAGGGTCTGTGGGGCCCGCAGGAGGCCCACGAGCCCATCAATGTTCTGGAATTGAGAGCCATCAGGTTGGTTCTGTTTCGCTTGACTCATCAGTTGCAGGGCCTGCCAGTTCAGGTTCGGTCGGACAACCGGACGGTGGTTGCTTACATCAATCACCAGGGAGGGACTCGCAGCAGGAGTGCCCTCAGGGAAGTATCTTTGATTCTGGACTGGGCGGAGAGCCACGTCCCGTGTATCTCAGCAGTCTACATTCCGGGAGTGGAGAACACGGAGGCGGACTCTCTGAGCAGGTCCTCCTCTCGTCAGGGGGAGTGGTCTCTCAGTCCGCAGGTGTTTCGCTCAATTTACCTCAGGTGGGGGTTCCCGGCTGTGGACCTCTTTGCCTCTCGTCACAATCACAAACTTCCGGTATTTGTGTCTCTCTCGCAGGATCCACTGGCTCTGGCGGTGGATGCCATGTCTCTGAACTGGAGGGATCTGGGGTTTCTTTACCTGTTCCCTCCGTTTCCAATGGTAGCCAGAGTGGTGCGCAAGCTGGCCCTGGAGGGCGCGTCGGTGATTCTGGTGGCTCCAAGGTGGCCAAAGCAGGTTTGGTTCGCAGACCTGGTAAGACTGGCAGAGGATCAGTTCGTTCTGCCTCTGCTGCCGGACCTGCTCACCCAGGGTCGGCTACGCTATCCCAATTTACCATCGCTGGCTTTGACGGCGTGGCTGCTGAAACCTTCATCTTGAAGGAGGAAGGTCTTTCTGATGCGGTGATTCAGACTCTTATTAGCGCCAGGAAGCGGTCTTCCTCTACTGTTTACTATAGGACCTGGAGGTCCTATATTGACTGGTGTGAAGGTAGGTCTTTCCCGTGTCGGGAGTTTTCCATTTCCAGGATTCTGGAGTTTCTTCAACATGGTCTGGATCTGGGGCTCCAGCTCAGTACCTTGAAGGGGCAGGTTTCTGCCCTGGCGGTGTTCTTTCAAAGGTCTTTTGCTCTTCATCCCTTGGTCAGGACTTTTTTCCAAGGGGTTACGCATGTTCGACCTCCTAGGAAGCCCTTGGTTCCAGTTTGGGATTTGAACCTGGTTCTTTCTGCTCTTCAGGGTCCCCCGTTTGAGCCCTTGAATGAGATTGCTTTGTCTTCTCTTACTCAAAAGGTGGCATTTTTGGTGGCTATCACTTCGGTTAGGCGTGTTTCTGAGTTGGCAGCTTTGTCCATTAAAGCTCCGTACTTCGAAAGGCATCAGGACAAGGTTGTCTTTCGTTTCAAGCCGGATTTTCTTCCTAAGGTGGTTTCTGGCTTTCATCTGAATCAGGACATTGTTCTGCCTTCTCTATGTCCTAATCCTAGCAATGACAAGGAAAGGGCGCTGCATTCTTTGGATGTAGTTCGCGTTGTGAAATATTATCTGGTGGTTACGTCTTCCTTTCGTAAGACTGATGCTTTTTTTGTGGTGCCCTTTGGGCCTAGGAAAGGTTTGGCTCCTGCCAAATCTTCCATTAGTAAATGGATTCGTCAGGCCATCATTGGGGCCTATTCTGCCAAGGGGAGGAGTCCCCCTTTTCGTGTTACTGCTCATTCTACTCGTGCGGTTGGAGCGTCCTGGGCTTTTCAGCACCAGGCCTCGGTTGAGCAAGTTTGTAAGGCTGCTACTTGGTCCTCTGTTCACACTTTTTCCAAGTTTTACAAGGTTGATGTTCGGGCCTCAGCGGATGCTGTTTTTGGCCGCAAAGTTCTGCAAGCTGCAGTGGTTTAAGTTGTGCCTTGTTGCCTTGTTTTGGATCCCCGCCCTTTTTATGGACACTGCTATTGGATGTCCCACATGTTATGGATATCTTGAAGCGGGGTGTGTGACATACTTAGAATAATACCATTTTGTGAAATACTCACCTGTAAAATGGGTATTATAAGTATGTCACACACCCCGCTTCACCCGCCCTTCTCGTATTCTGGATCCTTTATATTGTGAAATTTGCGTTGCTTTGGTTTATATTTGCCTCTTCCTGGTCCCTTACCTTACTGCTTTCTTTATACTGGGTAATGAGTGGGAGGTCCCAGGTATTTATGGACCGGGAGGGGCTTTCTTTTTCCTATCATCTCTGCAGAACGCCCTCTTCAGGTCGGTATTACCCACATGTTATGGATATCTTGAAGCGGGGTGTGTGACATACTTATAATACCCATTTTACAGGTGAGTATTTCACAAAATGGTATTTTTGCTTTCATCTCTGCAGAAGTTCGCCCTCTACTGGACCATAACCCATATGTCATGAATAGTGGAAGCGGGGTGTGTGACATACTTATAATACCCATTTTAAAGGTGAGTAATCACAAAATGGTATTTTTCCTGGGGCATCAGAAGTTCCTAAGATTTGCTCTGGAGGATCAGCACTACCAGTTTGTGGCACTTCCATTCGGGATATCCTCAGCCCCCTGTGTCTTCACCCAGGTGCTGGCAGGCATCATGTCTATCTTGAGGAACCAGGGCATTTGTGTGCTGCCTTATCTGGACGACTTGCTGATTGCGGCCCAGTCCTTGCAGCAGGCAGAGAGCGATACTCGGACGGTGTTGTCAACCCTGGAGCCTTCGGCTGGGTAATCAATTGCCCCAAGTCCTTTATCTCTCCCTCAACAGTAAGATCCTTCCTGGGAATGACGATAGACACCGCTCAGGTAAAGGTCTTTCTGCCACAGCAGAAGGTCTCGGGTCTCCAGACGCAGGTGCAGGTCTTGCTGGCCTGTCAGCAGCCGTCGATACGTCTGGGGATGAGATTGGTGGGCCTAATGGTGTCATGCTTCGAGGCGGTGCCCTTCGCCCAATTTCACAGGAGACCTCTTCAACTGAACCTGTTGACCGGCTGGGACCGGGTCAGTGGGTCCGCAGAAGAACCGCTTACCCATAAATCTCTTGGAGCTGAAAGCAATCCGGTTGGCGCTTCTTCACTTGACTCCCCATTTAAGGGGTCGTGCGATCCAGGTTCGCTCGGACAATCAGACGGCTGTCGCCTACATCAATCACCAGGGCGGAACTCGGAGCAGGCGAGCCCCCAAGGAGGTGACCCAGATTCTGACTTGGGCAGAGGAGAATGTTCCCTGCATCTCGGTGGTTTACATCCCCGGGGTAGAGAACCAGGAGGCAAACTCCCTGAGCAGGAGCGCCTTGCGCCTGGGGGAATGGTCTCTCAGCAACAAGATCTTTCACGCTCTGTGTTTCCGCTGGGGTCAGCCAGACGTGGACCTGTTTGCGTCCAGACACAGTCACAAGCTCCCAGGGTTCGTCTCCCTCTCAAGAGATCCTCTGGCCATGGCCACAGACGCTCTGGCAATTCCCTGAAAGGAGTTAAGTTTCCTTTATGCATTCCCTCCGTTTCCACTCCTGGGTAGAGTGCTGCGCAAGATAGCCCAGAAAGGGGTACCAACTATCCTGGTGGCTCTTCGCTGGCCGAGAAGGAGTTGGTTTGCTGACATAGTTCAGATGTCAGTAGATCACTACATCATGCCCAACGACCCAGGGCTTCTCACACAGGGGTCGCTGTGGCACCCCAATTTACAGACGCTGGCTTTGACGGCCTGGCTATTGAAACCTCAATCCTGACGGAAGAGGGGCTGTCGGCCACGGTTGGGCATACTATGATTCAGGCACAGAAGAAGTCTTCTTCCGTGATATACTACAGAGTTTTGCTGGCCTATATCGCTTGGTGCGAGGCCAAGAGTCTCCCTTGCTGCACATTTTCTATTTCTAGGATTCTGGAGTTTTTACAACACGGCTTAGACTTGGGTCTCCAGCTGAGCACCCTCAAGGGTCAGGTCTCGGCTTTAGTCATCTTCTTCCAGAAATCCATTTCCAACCATAGGTTGATCAAGACTTTTTTCCAGGGAGTCACCCATGTCCGACCACCGCGTAAGTCAGTAATACCGGTGTGGGACTTGAATTTAGTACTTTCTGCTCTTCAGTGTCCTCCCTTTGAACCGTTGTGCGATGCTGCATTGCCTATTTTGACTCTTGGTGGCGATCACCTCGGTGCGTGGTGTGTCAGAGCTGCCGCGCTTTGTATGAAGCCTCCCTATTTTGAGCGGCATAAGGATAATGTGGTTTTTCGCTTTGAACCTGATTTTTTGCCTAAGGTCGTTTCTCCCTTTCACCTTAATGAGGAAGTTGTATTACCTTCCTTGTGTCCAGCACCAACTAATTCTAAGGAAAGGATCCTCCATGCCTTGGATGTGGTCAGAGCCTTAAACTATTACCTGGCTGCAACTGAATCCTTCAGGAAATCGGATTTGCTCTTTGTCCTAATAGAGGGTTCTGGGAAAGTTTTGCCACCAGCCAAGTCCACTCTCAGTAAGTGGATCAGACAGGCGGTGGTGCAAGCATATTCTGCCAAGGGGAAGGAACCCCCTTTTCGGATCACTGCTCATTCTACCAGAGCTATTGGTGCCTCTTGGGCTTTTCAGTACCAGGCATCGGTGGAACAAGTTTGTAAGGCCGCCACTTGGTCTTCAGTTCATACTTTTACACATTTTTACAAGATTGATGTCAGGGCCTCAGCTGACGCTGTTTTTGGCCGAAAGGTGCTTCAGGCTGTAGTGAAATGAACTACATGCTGGGGATCCCGCCCATATGGACACTGCTTTTGGATGCCCCACATGTCATCACTGGGACGACCTCAACTGGATATAGGGAAAAATACAATTCTGTGAAACTCACCTGTAGAATTATTTTTGAGTATATCCAGTCCAGGTCGCCCCACCCCGCCCTTGTTCATTATCTCTTGTTTTCCTGTTATGATGATTACCATTTTTTATTCTTGGATTGAGTCCTTAAGTTTTGTTTCGAGAGCGTACAAGCTGAAGCCATGTGGAGTAACGGCCTGTCTCCTCTTTTACTGCTTTTTAACCACTGGGGAATGATAGAGAGACACCTGACTTTATAGGGGGCCGGGAGGAGCGACAGCTTTTGGGGGTGGAATACCCACATGTCATCACCGGGACGACCTGGACTGGACATACTCAAAAAAAATTCTACAGGTGAGTAATCACAGAATTGTATTTTTTGGGGGCTGTACCCTAAAGCCTACCCTCCCCTCTCACTGCGACTGTGTCTCTCTCTCATCCAGGTACTTACCGTCTTAAATTCTCTCCGCCGTCAGACAGCCTGGACTCAGCGGAATAGCCCCTTCCGGAAGCTCTTATTCTGAAGATGAGGCGTCGGCGCTCCCCTCACCCGGCACCAGGGGGCGACGTTCTCATCGGCATCGGTGCTTTTATCCATTATTTTAAGCCACGCCTCTTCAGGGAAGTTTTTTTTCTGCCAAATTTAACGACCTCGTCCAGTGTTAGCGGCTGCAGCAGAGGAGGCGGAGCCCCTGCTAGCTCCACCCACTTTTTTTATTTGTAATAGGGCAGCTACAATAAAAAGTTTAAAGAGGTAAGTGACCCGAAACGTCTCCAGGGGGAAACGAATCACTGGGATTCCTTGTATGGATTGCACTAGGGGAAGTTTTTTTAAAAACAACTTTATTTCAAACGAGACAAACGGACATCTGCCGACACTAAGGAAGACGTGTAACTATGTCACTTTTTTTTTTTCAAAAAAACTTTATTTCAAATGAGACAAACGGACATCTGCCGACACGTGACCCACGCTCCCCGCTTCGGAGGAGGTTTGCACTTTAAGATTTCTTGGTATTAACTTTTTCTTTTCTTATCGCTGGATCCGTGAACGGATTGGACACTCCCCTCCCAACGGAGCGAGGCCGCCACTAAGCCACGCCCCCCTCGGGCATCGCAGTATTACTCGCTCAGACTTTTCGACAAAAGGGCTTCAGCTTTTTGTTTTTACGTCCGACGCATTTCACGGAGTCGCAAATGTTTTTGTGTTTTTTGTTTTTTTTTTTTTGTTTTTTACAAAAAAAAAAGTTTGTAAAAACGTTTACAAAACTTTCGGAGCCGCAGAGGATCGTGCGGCTGTCATCGTTGACTTTTAGCACTTGGTTCTATGATTGTTTGTAGGGCGGGGCCACAGAAACCAAAGACGAATGAGATGGAGAGGGAGCGAATAGGCCACGCCCCTCACACTTAAACGTATTACAGTAGCTGGGCCTGAGGAAGGTATTATGCAATGACATCACGTCAGAGATCTGATGGGGGAGGAGCCTCTAGCTTGAGCCGCACATCTCATTGGGAATTCTGGTGTTAAGGGGACAGTCCAGCGATCGGGGGAGAAAAAGGCGAGTACCCTTTTTGTTTTGCTTTTTGGGTGGTCAGTCCCTTTAAAGGAACAGTCCTTTTGCTTCAGGATTTGGGTGGTCAGTCCCTTTAAAGGAACGGTCCTTTTGCTTCAGGATTTGGGTGGTCAGTCCCTTTAAAGGAACAGTTCTTTTGCTTTAGGATTTGGGTGGTCAGTCCCTTTAAAGGAACAGTCCTTTTGCTTCAGGATTTGGGTGGTCAGTCCCTTTAAAGGAACAGTCCTTTTGCTTCAGGATTTGGGTGGTCACTCCCTTTAAAGGAACAGTCCTTTTGCTTTAGGATTTGGGTGGTCAGTCCCTTTAAAGGAACAGTCCTATTGCTTCAGGATTTGGGTGGTCAGTCCCTTTAAAGGAACAGTTCTTTTGCTTTAGGATGTGGGTGGTCAGTCCCTTTAAAGGAACAGTCCTTTTGCTTCAGGATTTGGGTGGTCACTCCCTTTAAAGGAACAGTCCTTTTGCTTCAGGATTTGGGTGGTCAGTCCCTTTAAAGGAACAGTCCTTTTGCTTCAGGATTTGGGTGGTCAGTCCCTTTAAAGGAACAGTCCTTTTGCTTCAGGATTTGGGTGGTCAGTCCCTTTAAAGGAACGGTCCTTTTGCTTCAGGATTTGGGTAGTCACTCCCTCTAAAGGGACAGTCCATTCTGAATAGCTCCTATGGTTCATGGGAGCAGCCATGATGGGATGACTACGGCTGCCGCCTCATTGACTTCTATTGAGGGGAGTGGCATTGTCTCATACATATCAGTAGAAGACAATGGGGCGGCAGCTGCAGGTAATCCCCTCATGGCTGCTCCTGTGAATCATAATTTATTTAGAATGGATTTTCCCTTTAAAGGGACAGTCCTTTTGTTTAGTTTTTGGTTAGCCACTCCCTTTTAAAGTAACAGTCCATTCTAAATAACTCTTACGGTTCATGGCAGCAGCCATAATGGGATTACGGTGGCTGCCGCCCCATTGCCTTCTATTGAGATGTATGAGACCAAGCCCCTCCCTTCTCTTCTCAATAGAAGTCAGTGGGGCTGCAGCCCATCATACTTGATGCACACGAACCCCAAGATTTTTTTTTAAACCGGACTGTCCCTTTAAAGAGACAGTTCGGTATAAATAACTCTTGGGGGGGGTTGGAAGCAACCATGATGGAATTACCCGCAGCTGCCTCCCCATTGTCTTCTGTTGATGACAGTAAATAACTTTTGGGGTTCATGGGAGCAGCCATGATGGGATTACCTGCAGCTGCCGCCCCATTGTCTTCTGTTGAGAGGTGAGGGGAGTGGCTTGGTCTCGACAGAAGCCAATGGGGCGGCAGCTGCGGGTAATCCCATAATGGCTGCTCCCATGAACCCCAAAAGTTATTTACTGTCATAAACAGAAGACAGTGGGGCAGCAGCCACAGTTATATCCCATCATGGCTGAACATGCACATGCCTGAGTTATTTAGACTGAACTTTCCCTTTAAAGTGGACCAACACCCAGGGGGGATCGGCCCGGGAATCTTATAGATCCCTCCCCGCGGGGCATCCGAAATCGGGATGTCCCGCGGGGTGAAACCCCCCAGGAAGCCCACAATCCTACCTTTTCCACGTACCAGCGACGCATGCGCGTCCGCCGCCGCCTCCCGCGCGTCCCTCTAGCAGGGCGCGCTCCCGCACAGGGCGTTTGTGAATGGCCGGCGCGGGTGCGCTCCCTGTAAGAGGGACGCGCGCGAGGCGGCGGAGGACGTGCTCTGCTTGTCCGGCACTGCCTCTCGCTTGTCCGGCGGCGGCGATTGGGAGCGGGGTGAGGGGAGTTTTCGGGGCTTTCTGGGGGGTTTCACACAGCCCCGATCGGGGTGCCCCACCGAAGTGGACCAAAACCCAGGATAGTCAAAATCCTGGGTGTTGGTCCACTTTAAAGAAACTGATCACCCCCAAAAAAACAAAACAAAACTGGACTGTCCCTTTAAAGGGATTGACCCCCCCCCCCCCCCCCAAAAAAAATAAAAACAGAAAGTTACTCACTCTTTTTGTCCCCCCACAACTGATTGGCCGGTGATGCAGCACGGCCTGTGTGCTTCCCTGTCGGGCTCGCATCCCCACTGCCATCAGTCAGTGGTGTGGCCACGCCCTCTTCATTCACTACGATGGAAGGGGTGTGCTGAGGCCGGACACACCCCCTCCATTGTAGTGAATGGAGAGGGCGTGGCAGTGCCACTGTGACTGATAACACGTAGGTCCCGGTGACTGGAGCTCGGGTCCAGACGGTGCTGGATCATCTGCCGCAGACAAAAGGTGAGTACCCATGTTTTGGATGGTCAATTCCTTAAAAGATCCAGGATTCCTGCTTCCCGGCTTCAGTACAGTCTGCCCTTCGCTCAGTCCCACGCCCACTTCAAGCCACGCCCCCTTGCCTCATCACCATGCACCTCCTGCTGCCAATCAATGGAGGAGCCGACACGAGCCAGGGTAAGGGAAGAAACGTGCGGTTTGCATAGTAGCCGACTGTGCTGAATCCTGGACGACAGGCACTTGGGATCAAGTCTGCTGGCTGGCAAGGTAATGGCAGGGAAGCCCCTGTGTGTGAGCTCTCTTCCAATCAGAATAGATTTCTGTACATATTAATGGCCCTCTATGAGCAATCTATTGTGAATGGATATCTTGACGCTCTCCCGCTGGCTGCTCGCTCCTAATGAGACATCTAGACATGCTGGCGGGGGGGGGGGAGTGTCAGATAAGACGGTGCCGGGGACGCCTGCACATGCACCGCGGGTAACAAAGTGTTTCACACTCTATTGCTCTCAGTGTTGAGGGTTCTGGTCTGCTTTAAAGGGGCTATCCGTGCATATTTAAACAAAACGAACTTCCCCGCATACAGTCTCGATCCCCAATAGTCCTGTGGACTGCAGCCATCTTGTTTTGCAACTAAGCACTCCAAAAGTGAGAGCGCATCAACAGTAAGTGAGCGTTTCCTGTCCCATCTGGCCTATAGGATCTGTTCCCTGTCCCATCTGGCCTATAGGATGTGTTCCCTGTCCCATCTGCCCTATAGGATGCGTTCCCTGCCCCATCTGGCCTATAGGATGTGTTCCCTGTCCCATCTGGCCTATAGGATCTGTTCCCTGCCCCATCTGGCCTATAGGATGTGTTCCCTGTCCCATCTGCCCTATAGGATGCGTTCCCTGCCCCATCTGGCCTATAGGATGTGTTCCCTGTCCCATAGGATGCATTCCCCGTCCCATCTGGCTTATAGGATGCGTTCCCCGTCCCATCTGGCCTATAGGATGTGTTCCCTGTCCCATCTGCCCTATAGGATGTGTTCCCTGTCCCATCTGGCCTATAGGATGTATTCTAAGTGTGCCATACACTCCATTTCCTTCTTCATGACATCTGGGTAATCTCCAGTAGAGGGCGAACTTCTGCAGAGATGAATATGCAAAAGAAGAAAGCCCCATATATACCCCAAAGAAAGTCCATATATACCTGGGACCTCCCACCAATTCCCCAGTTTTTCTTCTCTGCAGAGAAGGCGACAAGACAGAAGATGTCTTTGCTTTCAGGTAAGCCGGGCTCGGCCCGGCCTTCTATTATCCCTATTACTGCCAGGACCCTTCTAAATTACCCTGTATTGAGCCTCCCAGCTTAGGCTGCGGGTCCTGGTGAAGGTAGGAGCACCCTATGGGTGCAGCAGGAGCACTGCTCCACTGTGAGACCTCACTATGGGGTAGGCGGTTTACAGGTATCTTGGTGATCCTGGTGTGGGATGCCCCATCCTGTTAGGCTTATGGCCGGCTCCTGGCTGGATTTCCCCCCTTCCGGGTCCCTTATTCCCCTCCGGGGGCAGGGGGGGGGGGGCCTGGCCTATATTTCGTTTTGCCCGATATTTCGTTTTACCCAGCCCTTGTCACGGTGTGAGTGTTTCACGTGTGTGTGTTTGTGTGTGTGTGTGTGTGAGTGCTTGATGCTTACTGGCCTCACTGTCTGACTACAGCCTGGGGGAGCTTCTCCCCCTCAGGCTGCGTTCGGGAAGGGGGCGGGGCCGGGCTCTCGGCGCGGCCACGGTAGCCCCGCCCCCTTATTTGGCGCCATTATAGTGCTCGTTGTCTAGGGGGTCCGCGTTGCTGGGAGGGGGGCGTGGCCACGGAGAACGCGCGTTCTGCGCTGGCCCGCCCTCCCCCTGCTCTCCCTCCTCAGGCACGAGGCTGCGTGGGGGCCATCTTCCCTGGCCGGCCGCTTTGCACTCGGGGTGGTAAGGGCCTGATGGCCATCTCTTTAGCCTGTGTGTGTGCGGGGGCCCCCACTGGTCTCTAACATGTGTGTGTGTGTCTAGGCTTTATTTGCACTGTTTGGCTGTGTTGTGGTATATATATATTATATATATATATATATATTTCCATTATGTGGCTGTAAGATCAAATGCCTTGCATTTTTTACACTGCTCTGTTCTTATGTGGCCTATTTTGTGTGTTACAGGTTGCCCTGTATATGTGTATATTAAGGGATCCCTCCTGGTCCTGGGGTCCCTAGATATAAAAATTGTCCACCCAAAAATCCTCCCACCGGGACTTTTAAGGGGCATCCCGCGTTGCTTATGCGTAATTCCCTGCGGTCTTGCGACTGACCACAAAAATTCACCATATGGAGGCTCTGCAGGATACTGGGCTCGGGATCCCTTCGGGACAATCCGGGCCATGTGTGGGGTGCGGGGTATCCCTTACGGGGGAGAATGTGCTGATCTGTATACCATGTGCACAAAAGGCCATAACGCGGCAGTCTGGTACCAGCCTTCTGGGTCGGCTCCTCCCGCTTCATCGCCTTCCCCTCCCCACCTGACATTTGTCGTCGGCCCAGCCCTTGTGGGACACTGACGATGAATCGGCTGATTGTCAGATTATTCCCCGTTATAGGAGGGGGAATTGTATCAGGATTCAGAGGCTGACTATGGTCAGCCTGGGAATTCCAATGTCGGGCAGGCGCTGGGGGATGCCGTTGATACGGCCACTGTTTTGTCACATTTATTGGAGGTGTTGGATATTGATCCACCTGAGGCGCCCCCTCTTAAAAAGGGGGAATTTTTTGGGGCCCACAAGCCCCGTCTGGAATTCCCTACCCAGGGTCATTTTGATGCGCTGATACTTAGAGAATGGGAGAGGCCCAGCCGGCTTCCTGGTGTGCCTCAGGGATGGGATAAGATGGTCTTCTCCTCCTGAGGTCGACACGCCTGTTTTAGGTTTGACCAACTCTTCGGTGCTGAACATCCCTGAAGGATGGCGAGGATAAGCGCCTTGATCAGATGGCGTGCCACGCATTTGCCAACGTGGGCTCAGCCCTGCGGCCTGTTAGTGCATCTGCCCTGGTGTCGCTTGCTACCAGGTCTCTTATCAGGGACTGGCTGAATAACGCTCAGCTTGATCCAGATGGCACTGAGTTCGCTATACCTAAGTGCGAATTGTTCATGGATTTTGTCATGGCTACGATGGAAGACTCCATTGTCGTGTGTAGTAGGACGTCAGCCTTACTGGTGGCCATGCGCAGACTGGTCTGGCTCCGTCAGTGGACTGGGGACGTTGGAGCCAAGAAGTCGCTCACAGCTCTCCCCTTCTTGGGTGCGCGGCTGTTTGGAGATGCTGTTGCTAAGGGAGGTAAGTTACCTCAGTGGAGGAAACAGCGCCGTCCCTTTCGGGGGGCGGGCTCGTTCACTCCTTCCTTTCGAGGGGCCAGAGCGTCTAGGGGGCTGGCCTTCTCAGGTGTCGGGCTCCTCCTGGAACAGAGGCCGGGCACGTCCCGCGGCTGCCTGGGGTTCCAAGCCTGCCGTTAAACCGGCTCAGCAATGAAGGGGCGCCCTCACCCGCAAGGGTGGGGGGACGGCTGCGGCTCTTCTTCCAGGTCTGGGCCCGGGAGGTCACAGACAATTGGATCTTGGAAGTAGTCTCCTCCGGGTACAAACTGGAGTTCAAGTACTGGCCGCCCCCAAGATTCTTAAGGTCTCGGGTGCCCTCGGACCTTCAGGCTGCACAGGGGCTCCGGTTAGCAGTAAAAAACCTTCTGGACATGGGGGTTATATGCCCGGTGCCTCTGTCGGAGAGAGGCAGGGGTTTCTGCTCCAACCTTTTCACGGTTCCCGAAAAGGAGGGTTCGGTTAGACCCATTCTAGATCTCCAAGGTTCTCAACAGATTTATCAGAGCCAAAAAGTTCCGCATGGAGACTCTGCGCTCGGCTATCAATTCCCTTCGCCAAGGGGATTTTATGACATCCATAGACATCAAGGATGCGTATCTGCATGTTCCGATTTTTCAGGCACATCAGAGATTCCTCCGGTTTGCGGTGGAGGATCAACATTATCAATTCGTAGCTCTTCCCTTCGGTCTGACCTTGGCACCGAGGGTCTTCACCAAGGTTTTGGCGGGTGTAATGGCTCTGCTTAGATCTCAGGGCATTCGCATTGTACCTTATCTGGACGATCTGTTGATTTCAGCTTCTTCCCTTCAGCAGGCGGAGCTGGACACCCACCAGGTGGTGTCGACCCTGGAGAGGTTCGGGTGGGTGATCAACCGCCCCAAGTCTTCTCTCTCCCCGTCTCGAGTGATTTCATTTCTGGGCATGAATCTGGATACCAGTCGGGACAGAGTGTTTCTGCCCCAGGCCAAGGTGCAGGGGATTCAGGGCCTGATCCGTCTTCTTCTGGCCAGTCCTTGTCCCTCTATCCGACAGGGGATGAAACTGGTGAGTCTGATGGTGTCCTCCTTCGAGGCAGTGCCGTTTGCACAGTTTCACATGAGATCTCTTCAACTTCTCCTATTGACGTATTGGGACAGGAGCCCACAGTCATTGGATCAACCTTTCAAGCTGTCTCCCAGGGTTCGGCAGTCCTTTCGGTGGTGGCTGGACTCGAGCAATCTGGTGAAGGGCAGATCCTTTCTGGTCCCTTGTTGGGAGACGGTTACCACGGATGCCAGCCTGTCGGGCTGGGGAGGTTATTGGAAGAGTCATCAGTTCAGTGGGGTGTGGGGTCCCCAGGAGGCTCACACCCCCATCAATGTATTGGAGCTCAGAGCCATTCGACTGGTTCTGGCTCGGCTGACCACACAGTTACGGGGTCTTCTGGTTCACGTTTGTTCGGACAACCGAACGGCAGTGGCTTACATAAAACACCAAGGAGGGACTCGCAGCAGGAGTGCCCTCAAGGAAGTCTCTCTGATCCTGCACTGGGCGGAGAGCAATGTTCCTTGCCTTTCGGCAGTCTACATTCCGGGAGTGGAGAATACGGAGGTGGATTCCCTGAGCAGGGGATCCTCTCGCCACGGAGAGTGGTCTCTCAACCCCGAGGTTTTTCTGGATCTTTGCCGCAAGTGGGGGACTCAATCACAAACTTCCGGCCTTTGTGTCTCTTTCTCAGGATCCCCTGGCTTTGGCAGTGGATGCCTTGTCACTGGCTTGGAAGGACCTGGGTTTTCTGTACCTGTTTCCACCTGTCTCCATGCTGGGCAAGGTAGTTCGAAAACAGGTTCTAGAAGGGGCACCGGCGGTTCTGGTGGCTCCAAGGTGGCCAAGATGGGTTTGGTACGCAGACATTGTAAGGATGGCCGTAGACCAGTACCGGCTTCCCTTGCTGCCGGACCTGCTATCTCAGGGTCATCTACTTTACCCCAATTTACAAACGCTGGCTTTGACGGCTTGGCTGCTGAAACCTTCATCTTGAAAGAGGAAGGTTTGTCTGAGGCTGTTGTTCAGACCCTGATTAGGGCTAGGAAGCGGTCCTCTTCTGGCATTTACTATAGGACTTGGAGGTCCTATATTGATTGGTGTGAGGCTAGGGCCTTGCCTTGCAGGGTTATTATAAGTATACAGTACGTCCTGCTCCAGATATAATACTTACACTTGGGTTATCCTCCGCCAGATGGCGCTGTACACTGCAGACATGCAAAAACAGGCTCCTCCCGGCCCTTCATATACCCAGGGACCTCCCACAAATCCTCAGATTTCTCTGCAGTGCTGACTGCGAAGACATGAAGTTTCACGCTCTCGCAGGTGAGCGGGGCTATTACAGCCTGCGGCCCTGTTGGACTACTCCCACCCGTCCTATTTGTGATGTGCCTCCCAGCCTGGGCTGCGCTGGTCAGGTGAAGGTAGGCAGCACCATGCGTGCTTAACGGAGCCATGCTCCACCGCAGTCCCCCACCAAAGGGTAGGCGGTTTAGGCTGATGGTGAGCCTTTAGGGGATGCCCCTCCCACATCATTGCCCCACGGCCCGTGTAGCGGTGGACCCTGTGTAAAGGGTCGCCATCCTCCCTCGGAAAGAAAGGGGGGGGGGGTTTGTGAGTATGGCGGCCTTAGTGTACCCTATTACACGCTTATGGCCCTAGTTTCGCTTTTGACTGGAATGGGTGTCAGAGCCGCGCGGTGTACTTTTTACTTGTATTGGTCGCCGCTGCTCCCTTCCTATATGGTTGTACTGCACGGGCGGCGGTAGCCTTGCTGATGCTGCGGCGTCTCTTTCTTAGCGTAGTAGTGGCTCTGCTGCGGTAATCCACTCCATCAACTCCTTCAGGCGTCACTGCCCTGTTTTTTCTATTGGCTACGCTTTTTTTGGAGCTTCGCGCTCTCCGGGGGGGGCGGGGCCCCGGATTGGCGCGCTCCGCGTCACGGTTTGGCGTGCTCCGCGTCACGGTCAGCTCTGGCCCGCCCTTCGAGGTTCGTTTGGCGCCATTCTGGCTCGCATGCGCGCGTGGTGAAGACCGCCCTCCCCCCTCTGTCTGTAAGTGCCCTCGGGGGCGACTTTATATTACCTTTATACTACCTTATATTACCTTTATCATACCCTTGCGCATGGCTCTGACATTCCTGTTCCCCTTATGTCTTTCAGACCGTGAATTCCGGTGGCTTCTCACGGCCCGGCGTATCCCCCGGTTGAGAAATTTACTCCCACTTCCCTGCGGGTTATTGGGGCATCCAGGGTAGCTTACAGCGTCAATCCCTACTGGCCTATTGTGCCGATTAAATCACCATATGGAGGCATCCCAGGATATTGTGAACGGGGTTCCTTCCGGACAAGCCCAGCTGTGTGTAGCTTGTGGGGTCTTACCTAGCAGTGGTGACAATGCACGGGTCTGTGTTCCTTGTGCACAGCAGGCGTTATCGGTTCTTCCCGCCTCTTCAGTGGCTGGGCCTGCACCTCGCCTCACTTCACCTACTCCCCCAATACAAGCGGGGATTCTCATCCTGATGTGGCTACTAGACTGGCCAGTGTTGAAATATTGCTTGCTAGCTCATTAGCGCATAAGGCCACCGCTAAGAGGCGGCATTTAACCCCTGATTCTGCTCTTTTCCCTTTGAAATCTGATGACTTGTTGCAGCCTTACGGCCACCCCCCCTCGGACGAAGGGGAGCTGTTCTCTGACTCAGGGTCATATGACGAGGAGTCAAGGGGTCATGACGAGTCTGGTTCCGAGCACTGGACCTCGGATGATATTGACAGACTGCTGGTTCAGATATTTGAAGTTTTGTCCATCTCTCCCCCTGTTGCGGCTCCCAGGCAAAGGGGTGAGCTTTTTCATACTGCTAAGGCTCGTCTGGAATTTCCAGAGCAAACCCATTTCAATTGCCTCGTGCTTAAAGAATGGGAACATCCCAGCAGACTGCCTGGGATCCCTAAGAGTGTGGATAGGAAGTATCCCTTCCCGGCTGACTTGGTTAAGTGCTGGTCATCGCCCCCCGAGGTCGATGCTCCTATTCTAGGGTTGTCCAACACCTCTATTATGCACTCCCCTGACACTACTACGCTACGGGACTCTGAGGACCGGCATATTGATCAATTGGCATGCCATGCCTTTGCATTTGGGGGAGCGACCCTGTGCCCGGTTTGCGCCTTAGCCATTATGGCGGTAGCGCTCAGGGCCATGGTCAGGAATGCACTGGATGGCACAGATGAGTTGCCCTCTGATACTGTCAATACTCTGTCTAACTGTGATGTGTTTGTAAACTTTATCCTGTCTGCATCGGACGATGCTATTAGGATGTGTGCCAGATCTTCTGCCCTGGCGGTAGCTATACGCTGCGCGGTTTGGTTGCGACAGTGGGCTGCTGACATTGCCGCTAAGAAAGCCCTTACTGGGCTTCCATTTAAGGGGCTGCACCTGTTTGGGGACCGTCTAGACCTCTTTGCCAAAGGAGGCAAGTTGCCCCAGGGCAGGCGGCAGATTCGGCCCTTTCGAGGCCAGGGCACCCTTTCAATTCCCTAGCGTGGGGCTAAACAGGGAAAAGGGGTGTCCTTCTCTGGGTCCCGCGCAGATTCCTGGCACAGGAATAGAGGACGCCGTCCCGGTTCCTCCTGGGGGCTCAAGTCCAAAGCCCCTCCCAAGACCCCTCAGGCATGAGGGGGCGCCCTCACCCGTCAGGGTGGGGGGACGTCTGCAGCACTTCGAGCATGTCTGGAGGTGCCACGTCTCAGACCGGTGGATTCAGGAGGTAGTGTCCTCCGGCTACAAGATAGAATTTGCTGTACGCCCCCCCCCCCCCCCCCCCACCAGATTCATTGGGTCCCGGATTCCTCAAGACCCTGCCTCAGCTCAGATCTTGTTGATGGCCGTGCAGGGTCTCCTGGATCTAGGGGTCATTTGCAAGGTCCCCTTAGGAGACAGGGGCATGGGGTTCTACTCCAACCTTTTCACAGTACCCAAGAAGGATGGGTCAGTCAGGCCCATTCTGGATTTAAAAATCCTCAACAAATTTGTCAAGAACAGGCACTTTCGCATGGAAACTCTGCGCTCGGCCATTGGCTCCCTGCGCCCAGGGGACTTCATGACGTCCGTAGACATCAAGGATGGCTTACCTTCACGTCCCGGTGTTTCCAGGACACCATAGGTTTCTCAGATTTGCACTGAAAGATCAGCATTACCAATTTGTGGCCCTGCCATTCGGCCTCACGTCGGCTCCCAGGATGTTCACCAAGGTGCTGGCAGGGGTGATGTCCCTGATAAGGCTAAGGGGCATACGTGTGCTTCCCTACCTGGACGATATACTCATCACCTCTCGGTCTCTGCGGCAGGCAGAGTTGGACACTCAGATGGTAGTGTCCACCCTGGAGTCCTTCGGCTGGGTGATCAATTACCCCAAGTCCTCTCTGTCCCCCTCCTGGGTGACCTGCGCAGGCCAGGTTCCTGCTCTCGTGCCCACAGCCCTCCATCAGGCAGGGAATGCAGCTGGTGGGCCTGATGGTGGCGAGCTTCGAGGCGGTGCCCTTTGCTCAGTTCCATTTGAGACCTCTGCAGCTTCACCTTCTGTCAGTATGGAACAAGAACCCAGCGTCCTTGGACGGGGTCTGTGTGCTTCCCCCCTCGGTCAGACAGTCCCTTGCGTGGTGGCTGGACTTCGGGAACTTGATAGGGGGCAGGTCCTTTCTGGCCCCTTCCTGGGAGATGGTCACAACGGATGCCAGTCTGTTAGGTTGTGGGGGATTCTGGAAGTCCCTGCGCTTCCAGGGGACGTGGGGTCCTCAGGAGTCCCATTTACCCATCAACATTCTGGAATTGCGGGCAGTCCGGTTGGTACTGGAGCGGTTGACCCAACACCTGAGGGGTCTGTCGGTCCAGGTACGCTCAGACAACAGGACGGCGGTTGCCTACATCAACCATCAGGGAGGGACCCGGAGTAAGGGTGCCCTCCAGGAGGTGTCTCAGATTCTGACATGGGCGGAGGCCAATGTACAATGCATTTCGGCTGTTTACATTCCAGGGGCGGAGAATCTGCTTGCAGATGCTCTGAGCAGGGGGACCTCCCGGCAGGGAGAGTGGTCCCTTTGCAACAGAGTATTCCAGTCCCTGTGTCACCGTTGGGGTCTACCGGATGTGGATCTGTTTGCATCCCGTCACAACCACAAGCCCCCGGCCCTTGTCTCCCTGTCTCAGGATCCTCTGGCCTTGGCCACGGGTGCCCTGTCTATGTCATGGAAGGAGTTTTGCCTCCTGTATGTATTTCCACCATTCCCCCTTCTGGGCAGGGTTCTGCGCAAGATTGCTCTGGAAGGGGTGCCTGTGATTCTAGTGGCCCCCAGATGGCCAAGAAGAGTGTGGTTCGCATGACGTGGTTCAAATGGCAGTAGACCAGTACGATCTGCCAGGGGTGCCAGATCTGCTAACTCAGGGCTCCCTACGCCATCCCAATTTACAAACGCTGGCTTTGACGGCCTGGCTGCTGAAACCTCCATCTTGATGGAGAAAGGCTTGTCTGCCTCTGTGGTAGGTACTATGGTGCAGGCTAGGAAGAAGACTTCTGCTGCTATCTATTATAGAGTATGGCGTACCTACATTGACTGGTGTGAGTCTAGGTCTCTTCCCTGTAGGGAGTTCTCTGTCCCTAGGGTTCTGGAGTTCTTACAGCATGGTTTGGAGTTAGGTCTAAAACTCAGTACTCTGAAGGGTCAGGTTTCTGCCCTGTCCCTCTTCTTTCAGAAGTCCTTTGCTCAACATCATTTGGTTAAGACCTTCTTTCAGGGGGTCACTCATGCGCATCCCCCTCGTAAACCTGTGGTCCCCGTTTGGGATTTAAACTTGGTTTTATCTGCCTTGCAGGGTGCTCCCTTTGAGCCTATTCACGATGCTGCTCTGGCTGTGCTTACTCTCAAGGTTGTCTTTTTGGTGGCCATAACTTCGGTTAGGCGTGTGTCGGAGCTGGCTGCTCTATCCATTCAGCCTCTGTACTATAAGAGGCACCGGGACAAGGTGGTGTTCCGCTTCAAGCCGGATTTTCTGCCTAAGGTTGTGTCTGCTTTTCATTTGAATCAGGACATTGTTCTTCCTTCGTTGTGTCCCAATCCTAGTAATGACAAGGAAAGGGTTCTGCATTCCTTGGATGTGGTCAGGTGCTTGAAGTATTACCTGGTTGTCACTGCGGCTTTCAGGAAGACTGATGCTCTCTTCGTTGTGCCTTCTGGGCCTAGGAGGGGTTTGGCTCCTGCCAAGTCTACTATCAGTAAATGGATCCGTCAGGCTGTGATTCAGGCCTATTCTGCTAAGGGGAAGAGTCCTCCTTTCCGTCGTACTGCTCATTCTACTCGTGCTTCCAGCACCAGGCTTCTGTTGAACAAGTTTGCAAGGCCGCTACTTGGTCTTCTGTTCATACCTTTTCAAAGTTTTACAAGGTTGATGTTAGGGCCTCAGCTGATGCTGTGTTTGGCCGCAAGGTTTTGCAGGCGGCAGTAGTTTAAGCTGCGTGCTGTTGCCTTTTTTGTTGGGGATCCCACCCTACTTTTATGGACACTGCTATTGGATGTCCCCAAGTGTAAGTATTATATCTGGAGCAGGACGTACTGTATACTTAGAATAATACAATTCTGTGAAATACTCACCTGTAGAATTGGTATTATACGTATACAGTACGTCCTGCTCCACCCCACCCTGGTTTTTGCATTATTCTGGATCCCCCTTATGGTGATTGTTGCCATTGTTGTTGTTACCAGTTTTTGGTGGTTAAATTCTCCCGGCTTCTTGTTCACTGCTTTTCAATGCTGGGGATTTGTGGGAGGTCCCTGGGTATATGAAGGGCCGGGAGGAGCCTGTTTTTGCATGTCTGCAGTGCACAGCGCCATCTGGCGGAGGATAACCCAAGTGTAAGTATTATATCTGGAGCAGGACGTACTGTATACGTATAATACCAATTCTACAGGTGAGCACTTCACAGAATTGTATTTTTTCTATACCCAGGATTTTGGAGTTTCTTCAGCATAATCTGGATCTTGGGTTCCAGCTTAGTACTTTGAAAGGACAGGTTTCTGCTCTGTCGGTTTTCTTCCAGAGGTCTTTTGCTTTACACCCGCTGGTTAAGACCTTTTTCCAAGGGGTGGCGCATGTGCGGCCCCCTCAGAAGGCTGTGGTTCCTGTTTGGGATTTGAATTTGGTTCTTTCAGCTCTGCAGGGTCCTTTTGAGCCGTTACAGGATATTGCTCTTTCGGTTCTCACTCAGAAGGTTGTCTTCTTGGTGGCTATTACCTCTGTTCGGCGGGTCTCTGAGTTGGCGGCCCTGTCGATTCAGGCCCCTTACACCAGGATAAGGTGGTTTTTCGTTTTAAGCTAGATTTCCTTCCTAAGGTGGTGTCTGCTTTCCACCTCAATCAGGACATTGTTCTTCCTTCCTTGTGTCCTAAGCCTAGCAATGACAAGGAGAGGGTTCTGCACAATTTGGATGTTGTTCGCTGTGTGAGGTACTATTTGGTGACTACTTCTTCCTTCCGCAAGACGGACGCTTTTTTCGTGGTGCCCTGCGGGCCCAGGAAAGGTTTGGCGCCTGCTAAATCTACGATTAGCAAATGGATTAATCGGGCCATTGTTGGGGCCTATTCTGCTAAGGGGAGGACTCCTCCTTTTAGGGTCACTGCGCACTCTACTCGTGCGGTTGGTGCTTCCTGGGCTTTTCAGCACCAGGCTTCTGTTGAACAAGTTTGTAAGGCCGCTACTTGGTCTTCTGTTCATACTTTTTCCCAAGTTTTACAAGGTTGATGTGCGGGCTTCAGCGGATGCTGTTTTTGGCCGCAAGGTTCTGCAAGCTGCAGTGGTTTGAGTTGGTACATTCTTTACTGTTTCTGGTTCCCACCCATGACGGACACTGCTATTGGATGTCCCGGATGTCATGAAGAAGGAAGTGGAGTGTATGGCACACTTAGAATAATACCGTTTTGTGAGTGCTCACCTTTAAAACGGGTATTATGAGTGTGCCATACACTCCACTTCGCCCCACCCTTGTTTTTTTCAGGTATTCTGGGGCTTTTATATGGTGAACCATTGGTTTTGATTGTTACGGTTATATTTGGTTCTTCCTGGTCCCTTTACTGCTTTTATACACTGGGGAATTGGTGGGAGGTCCCAGGTATATATGGACCGGGAGGGGCTTTCTTTTTTGCATATTCATCCCTGCAGAAGTTCGCCCTCTACTGTAGATTACCCAGATGTCATGAAGAAGGAAGTGGAGTGTATGGCACACTCATAATAACCGTTTTAAAGGTGAGTACTCACAAAACTGTATTTTTCCCTGCCCCATCTGGCCTATAGGATGTGTTCCTCATCCCATCTGGCCTATAGGATGTGTTCCCTGTCCCATCTGGCCTATAGGATCTGTTCCCTGCTCCATCTGGCCTATAGAATCTGTTCCCTGCTCCATCTGGCCTATAGGATGTGTTCCCTGCCCCATCTGACCTATAGGATGCGTTTCCTGCTCCATCTGGCCTATAGGATGTGTTCTCTGGCCTATAGGATATGTTCCCTATCCCATCTGGCCTATAGGATGTGTTCCCTGTCCCATCTGGCCTATAGGATATGTTCCCTGTCCCATCTGGCCTATAGGATGTGTTCCCTGTCCCATCTGGCCTATAGGATGTGTTCCCTGTCCCATCTGGCCTATAGGATGTGTTCCCTGTCCCATCTGGCCTATAGGATGTGTTCCTTGTCCCATCTGGCCTATAGGATGTGTTCCCTGACCCATCTGGCCTATAGGAGGTGTTCCTTGTCCCATCTGGCCTATAGGATGTTTCCCTGCCCCATCCCATCTGGCCTATAGGATGTGTTCCCTGCCCCATCTGGCCTATAGGATGTGTTCCCTGTCCCATCTGGCCTATAGGATGTGTTCCTTGTCCCATCTGGCCTATAGGATGTGTTCCTTGTCCCATCTGGCCTATAGGATGCATTCCCTGTCCCATCTGGCCTATAGGATGTGTTCCTTGTCCCATCTGGCCTATAGGATGTGTTCCCTGTCCCATCTGGCCTATAGGATGTGTTCCTTGTCCCATCTGGCCTATAGGATGTTTTCCCTGCCCCAACTGGCCTATAGGATGTGTTCCCTGCCCCATCTGGCCTATAGGATGTGTTCCTTGTCCCATCTGGCCTATAGGATGTTTTCCCTGCCCCATCTGGTCTATAGGATGTGTTCCTCATCCCATCTGGCCTATAGAATGTGTTCCCTGCCCCATCTGACCTATAGGATGCTTTTCCTGCTCCATCTGGCCTATAGGATGTGTTCCCTGCCCCATCTGGCCTATAGGATGTGTTCCCTGTCCCATCTGGCCTATAAGGTGTGTTCCCCATCCCAAGAATAAATACTTGGGAGCCATGCAGTTGGGACCTCCCATGGGTCAGCCAATCACAGGTGCTGTGGTCGGGGGGTCTGTAAGGCCAGGGATATAGGAGAAAAACACGATGACAAGGTGAGTATTTTTTTTCTACTCTACCAAATCGGGCTTATGGGTAAGGCGCTCCTCTTTAACGTCTGCACACTTTGGGTAAGCAAGGTTGTTTTCCCCGCCCCCCGGGGGTTCCTGGTACTTACCTGACCCTCAGATCTACTGGACCTGTCTACACTAACACGGCTATAGACATGGTGATTGGTCAGATCGGATTGTACGCTTTGTGTGTGTGAGCCTGATTGGGCGCTTACCTGTGGGCGGAGCTTTTAGCCAGGACACTACGAGCCTATCGCGTCCCTCGCGATGTTTCTCGTTTCCCTTTCAGCCATTTTTATATTTGGGGGAGGGGACACTTTGTATTCGCAGTATTAGGCGGGGGCGCGGCGGGTCTCTGTACATAGGCGGCGCGCTCCTTCGCCGCATGTTTTTGTTTCTTTTTTACCGTTTGTTACTATTGTACATTTTTTTTAAGAGACGTTTTTATCGGTTTTAACGTTTTGGAAGCCGTTTATACGAAAATGCACAAAACAAATAAAAGATGTTTTTGTTTCTTTTTTGTGTTGTGGTTTTAAACTCTGTGTTGTGTCATATGTGTGTGACTCCACCTAGATAGGGGGAGGGGCTCTGACCACCGGAAGGGGAGGGGCTCTGACCACCGGGGGGGGCGCTCTGACTATCAGGGGGGAGGCACTCTATCAGGGGGGAGGCGCTCTTGACTATCGGGGGAGGAGGGGCTCTGACTGCCAGAGGGTGAGGGGCTCTGACCACCAGGGGGTGAGGGGCTCTGACCACCAGGGGGGGAGGGGCTCTGACCACCAGGGAGTGAGGGGCTCTGACCACCAGGGAGTGAGGGGCTCTGACCACCAGGGGATGAGGGGCTCTGACCACCAGGGGATGAGGGGCTCTGACCACCAGGGGATGAGGGGCTCTGACCACCAGAGGGAAAGGGGTTCTGACCAATGGGGAAGGGCTCTTACCGCCAGGGGCGAAGGGGCTCTGACAGCCAAGGGCTAAGGGGTTCTGACAGCCAAGGGCTAAGGGGTTCTGACAGCCAAGGGCTAAGGGGTTCTGACAGCCAAGGGCTAAGGGGTTCTGACAGCCAAGGGCTAAGGGGTTCTGACCGCCAGGGGGGAAGGGGCTCTGACCAATGGGGAGGGGCTCTGACCGCCAGGGGCTAAGGGGTTCTGATTAATGGGCAGGGGCTCTGACCACCGGGGGGGGGCGCTCTGACTATCAGGGGGGAGGTGCTCTTGACTATCGGGGGAGGAGGGGCTCTGACCGCCAGGGGGCTGAGGGGCTCTGACCGCCAGGGGGCTGAGGGGCTCTGACCGCCAGGGGGCTGAGGGGCTCTGACCACCAGGGGGCTGAGGGGCTCTGACCAATGGGGAGGGGCTCTGACCGCCAGGGGGAGTGGCACTGACCACCAGGGTGTGTTTCCTGCTTCATACGGGTCTAGGGCTGCTTTAAAGCAAACCAAAATCTCGGGCAGCCCTGGAATCTTTAAAGCTGAACAAAACCCGTGAATTTTACTTTTCCCATTGAAGGCAATCGGAGCTGCTTGTCAAAGGATGTAAACACGACAAAGGGCTCTGATTGGATGCATGCACCATTGCACCAAGGAGAGGTGTGTTTTACTGGGATAACTGGGGGGTTACACACAGCGGGGCTAAAACCGAGCAGCGGCTGGCCTGAATCTTAAAGATTCCAGGGCTGGCCACTGACTTTTCCATCGAAAGAAAGAAAGAAAGGGTGAAAGAAAAGTGAGTGAGAGAGAAAAACTGGAAAGGGAAGGATAAAAAAAGAGGCTTGCGTCTCCAGCTGAGAGCTCTTGGTGCCCCGTCACACACAGGGGGATCCTTTAGATTCCAGGTGCAGCCATACCGGATTTTTTTTAAGACCTCCCCCGGCAGCAGCTGTGAGTGATTGGGGCTCGTGCAGCAGTCGGGTGGATCCCTGGTCGGGTGCTGGATGTCTCTCCTTCAGGTAGGAAAGATTTTATAGATTTGGTCAGTTTTTTTGTGCAGCGTTTCCCTAGGCCCAGATTTGTATTTGCATATATAATATAATATATGATAATAATAGAATATAATAATATATGATAATAATAGAATAGAATTACTGTATGATAATAATAGAATATAATAATATATAATAGAATATAATAATATATAATAATAGAATATAATATATGATAATAATAGAATATAATAATATATGATAATAATAGAATAGAATAGAATTATATGATAATAATAGAATATAATAATATATGATAATAGAATATAATAATATATAATAATAGATGATAATAGAATATAGAATATAATAATATATGATAATAGAATATAATAATATATAATAATAAAATATAATAGATGATAATTATAGAATGTAATAATATATGATAATAGAATATAATAATATAAAATAATAGATGATAATAATAGAATATAGAATATAATAATATATGATAATAGAATATAATAATATCTGTTAATAGGATATAGAAAATAATATGTGATAATAGAATATTTGATATAATAGACTATATAATAATAGAATATAGACATATTTGTGTGTAAATGACATTATCGGTTAATTTTAATATAATAGATCTTCTTAAAAAAAGGGTTCAATCCCTAAACGGAACCTGCGGCTGACCCTTTCATTGTTCATAAACGCTCCGGGTGTCGCAGCCGTAATGCTGGCTGTGGGGGCTCTCTAACCATCCTCTAATAGTTGGGGCCTCAGTTTGAACTGGGCCTCTGTCCCCCAAGGCAGCCAGGCCTATCCTCAGGCCAGATAGGAAACTGGGGCCCAGCCATTACATCACTGGTTATGGGGGCCCCAGACTTAATATAGGCTGTATAGAGACTGGGCCCCTCTCTAACCTATACGTGATGGCTGGGCCCCTAGTTTGAAATGGTATCCATAGTACATAGGAAAAGTTCAAATGAGGGGCGTAACTTGAGAGGGTGCTACTGCACCGGGGCCCAGATTGTCAGCGGGCCCCATCATTGTTGCTCCTCCACCTTATTTATCATAACACCTTTTCAGGGTGAGAATAAGGGACATTTGTTAAATTAGGCCACGCCCCCTCATTGGGGGATGGATGAGGCCACACACCCCCATTGAGGGATTGATGAGGCCACACACCCCCATTGAGGGATTGATGAGGCCATGCCCCCTCATTGGGGGATGGATGAGGCCACACCCCCTCATTGAGGGATGAATGAAGCCACGCCCCCTCATTGGGGATGGATGAGGCCACACACCCCCATTGAGGGATTGATGAGGCCATGCCCCCTCATTGGGGATGGATGAGGTCACACCCCCTCATTGAGGGATGGATGAAGCCACGCCCCCTCATTGAGGGATGGGTGAAGCCACGCCCCCTCATTGAGGGATGGCTAAAGCCACGCCCCCTCATTGAGGGATGGATAGGAGATACATTGTAACAGTTACAACAATAGAAACACTTTCAATAGGAAAATGAATCACTTATTGCTGCAGATCTGCATGTTACACCTCAAAGAGGGACAATATGTAAACGAAGCCACGCCTCCTCATTGCGGGGGAGATGGACTCAAAAGAGGGACACTTGGGGGGTATGCTTTCATTGCCTCGCTGCATCCAACGGAAATAAAAGACTGTATGACCTGTGAAAGGGCCCCATTTAATGTTGGCCCCAGGGCCCCCGGTCACATTTAGTCACAGCACTGGCATACCTCCCAAGTGTCCCTCTTTGGAGTCCATGTCCCCTGTTGTTCTCATTTGTCCCTCTTTGATTGACAGCCCCTCCAAATCGGGAACAGCAGGGAGGTATGTGGCAGGCATCCTTAAATTGCCTGGTGGAGGGATGCAGCCGTTTCCGCCCCCCTGTCCTGCTGTGTGAACACCCCCCTCCGATTGCCTGAAAATTGGGGTACACATAGAAGCCGGAGGTGAGTGGGTTGTGGCCTTAGCATGCGCCGTGGGATCACCGTCTGTGGAGTTTCATGCATTGCCCCTAGAGGCCATATTGACACCAGGCCAGCGGCTGCTTCTCTTCAAAGCGGACCCAAAATGTCCTCTGTTTACCACTCTCCCTTGGGGCATCCCAGTTTTGCCTTTACTTAGGCTTGCCCATAGCATCCAACCCCCCACGTCCCGGGGTCACACTGCAGTCCCGCGGGGTTACCCACCTGTCCCGTAAAAGGTAACCGCATCCCTGATTGGTGCATCCCTGCCAAGCAACGCTGCACTGCCCTGGTTTTAAAGTGGACCAAAACCCAGGATTTTAACTATCCTGGGTTTTGGTCCACCCCGATTGGGGATGCCCCACTGTGTGACACTCCCCAGATCACCAATGCCAACTCACCTCTTCCCAGTCCTAAGACACATGCATGGCTGCTCGTCCAATCAGATCCGCTCCGTCCAGGAGCTCGTCTAATGCGAGCACATCCGAGCGCACTGGCGGCCGCATCCCCCGCTTCCCTCTAACAGAGAGCGTGCCCTGGCCATTCACAAATGCCTGGAGCCGGCAAGTGCCCTGCTAGAGGGATGGCGGGGATGCAGCCACTGCTCGTGCATGTGCCACTGGAAAGAAGTTGAGTTTATGGGGGGTACCACACCGCGGGGCATCCCGATTTTGGATGCCACGGGGGAGGGAATCAATCAGCCCTGGAATCTTATAGATTCCTGGGTGGGTCGATCTCCGTGGATTTTGGTCCATTTAATGTCATGAGTCTCAAGGTACCCACCTGTCCATCGCTACCGAGCCAGCTTAAAGTGGACCAAATCCCAGGGTTTTCACTCACCTGAGTTTTGGTTTTCTTTACATAGACATCCGACTTGGGTTTCCCTGGGTACCTTACCCTGCTCTAGTCTCCCACGGTGCATGTGCAGGCTCTTAGCCAACCCGAACAGCTTGCAGCACCCGGCGGTTTATGCATTAGCCGGCGGGATGCCACTGTGGCTGACACATGCGCCGTGGGATCACCAGAAAGCCAATCATGGGGCAATCTTTTAGACTCCAGGGCCAACCAAAGCAGGTTTTGCTCTGCCTTGGGAAAGGCTGGGTGTGAACTGGTGGGAGATTTGGTGTGGTTAGGGGGGTGTGGCTATGGATGTGGTTAGGGGGGTGTGGCTATGGATGTGGTTAGGGGGTGTGGCTATAGATGTGGTTAGGGGTGTGATTAGGGACATGGTTTAACCACAAAAAAAATTGTCGCGCTCCTTCATTTGTCCCTCTTTTCACTATATCCAGTCCAGGTTGTCCCAGTGATGACATGTGGTATTCCGCCCCCAGGGGGCGCTCGACTGCAAGATGAAAAGCTGCAGCTCCTCCCGGCCCCCTATAAAGGCAGGTGTCCCTCTATCATTCCCCAGTTGTTCATCTTGCAGTCTTGGCTGCAGAAGATAGTTGGACACTGTCTCAGATGATGGCAGCCACCTAGCCCGTCGGCTGCTGCGGTCCCTATTCCCACGGATCCCTCCTGACCCACTACTGCCTCCCAGCCTGGGGCTGCTTCGGGATCATGACGGTAGGGTGAACGCCGGGGTCAGTTGGCGTTCGGCAGAGCTCGGCTCTGGGCCACAGACCCTATGTGAAAGGGTAGTCGCCGCAGGCTTATGGTGAGCCGGGGGGGGGGGGGGGGGAACCACCTTTTGTTGTATATACCCTCCCTGCCCACAAGCTTTATTAGGGTCTTGGCACTTGTGTATTCTAAGTATACAGTACGTCCTGCTCCAGATATAATACTTACAATTGGGTTATCCTCCGCCAGAGGGCGCTGTGCACTGCAGACATGCAAAAACAGGCTCCTCCCGGCCCTTCATATACCCAGGGACCTCCCACAAATCCCCAGATTTCTCTGCAGTGCTGACTGCGAAGACATGAAGTATCACGCTCTCGCAGGTGAGCGGGGCTATTAAAGCCTGCGGCCCTGTTGGGCTATTACCACCCGTCCTCCTTGTGATGTGCCTCCCAGCCTGGGCTGCGCTGGTCGGGTGAAGGTAGGCAGCACTATGCGTGCTTAACGGAGCCATGCTCCACCGCAGTCCCCCACCAAAGGGTAGGCGGTTTAGGCTGATGGTGAGCCTCATAGTGGATGGCCCTCCCGCATTCTTGCCCCGTGTAGAGGTGGACCGTGTGTAAAGGGTCGCCGTCCTCCCTCGTTTCCCCCCATATTCGGTGGAAAACAAGGGGGGGGGTTGTGTGTCCGTTGGCGGTCTCAGTGTACAGTATTGTCACGCTTATGGCCGTGCTTTTGCCTTCTCAATTTAATATGCAATGGTGTACAGCACGTCCTGCTTTATTATACTGCATCTTGGGCAGGAAACTAATTTTGTGCACGCCTACGGGCGTCAGAATGGTGGCGGTGTATTTAGACTTCACGAGTATCCACTAGCAGATGCCTTTACTGGCACATTCTATGCTTGGCTTGCCGAGCTTTTAACGGCTGCTTCAAAGCTTCGCGCTCTTTGGGGGAGGCGGGGACCTGGTGTGGCGCGCTCCGCGTCACACCCAGTTTAGACCCGCCCTCCGAGGTTCGGTCGGCGCCATTTTGTTGATCTCCGCACGCGTGCGTGTTGGCGGTCCTTCTCCTCCCCAGGTTGCTGAGTGCACTGGCGGGCATTTTCATCATTAGTATTCTTTCTGTTGCGCATGGCCCTGACACCCCTTATTCCCCTTCTGTCTTTCAGACCTTGAAGAGTCCGGTGGCTTCTCCCGGCCTAACATATATTGTAGCGGACTTACAAATTATCCCACATTCCTAGCGGGTCTTTGGGACATCCAGGGTGGCCTATTGCATAAATCCCTACTGGTATATTACATTAACAATCACCATATGGAGGCATCTCAGAATTATGTGACCGGGGTCCCTCCGTGACAAGACCGGCTGTGTACAGCGTGTGGACAACCCCATGCTGATGCGGACAGAGCACGGGTCTGCGGACCATGTGCTGAACAAGTACTGGCCCTGCAGTCAGGGTTGCCAGTGGCTCCGCCTCGTTTCAATATACCTGTCTCCCTGTGCTTAAATCTCACTCCTGATGAGTCGCACTCGAGCGGGAATGAACAGCAAGTCGTGCCGCGCAGACTGCCTACATCCGAGCAGGTGATTTCGAGGTTGGCAGAGCGCTTGGGCCCGGGTAAGAAGCGGTCCCTGACGCCTCCGGTTTCGCCCATTCCTTCTGAATCTGAGGAGTTCACTGCTGAGCAGGGTTTTGCTCTTTCTGATGAAGGTCGGCTATTCTCTGACTCGGGCTCATCGGACAAGGGGCTGAGGAGTCATGATGATTCGGGCCCCGGTTCTTGGGGCCTGTGTGACACCGACGAATTACTTATCAAGATCTTCAAAGTCTTGTCTATCTCTCTCCCTGGTGAGGCTTCCAGGCCTAGAAGGGAGAGTTTCCATACAGCGCTGCCGCGTTTGGAATTTCTGGAGCAGGATCACTTCCAGGCTCTTGTACTCAAAGAATGGCAATGCCCTAATAAACTTCCAGGGGACTGGGATTGGAAATACCCTTTTCCCCCTGATGTGGTTAAATGCTGGTCATCGCCTCCCGTGGTGGATGCACCGATCATTGGGGTTCTTAACCCCCCCTTTATTGCAGCCCCTACTTATCTTACCCTTCGGGATGCTGAGGACCGGCGCATTGATAGGCTGGCTTCCCACGCCTTTTCTTGTGCAGGGACGACTCTGCGCCCAGTCTGTGCCGCGGCCATCGCTGCAGTGGCCACTAGGACCCTCATCAGAAAGCTGATTGATCATCAACCTGAGGATCTCCCCTGGGAGGAATGCACTCTCCAGTTGTGATGTATTTGTAAGATTTATCCTTTTGGCGCTGGATGACACCATCAGCATGTGCGCTAGAACTTCCGCCCTTGCTGTAGCTATACGCCGACTGGTCTGGCTGCGACAGTGGGGTGTTGACGATGCTACAAAAAATATTCTTACTGGGCTTCCCTTTAGAGGGCAACGCCTATTCGGGGCCCGTCTGGACCTGTTTGGAAAAAAGGGCAAAACACCCCTTTACAGAAGGCGGTCTCGGCCTTCTCGAGGCAGGGGCACCCCTCCACCCCCCTATGTTAGCGTCAAACCCGAACCGGGGGTGTCCTTCCAGCTTTTTGGTATAGATCCCTGCCCCAGGAGTAGCAGACAACGCCCCGGTCCCTCCGGCAGGACTAAGTCCAAACCTTTTACCAAAACCCCCCAAGCATGATGGGGGGATGGCCGCAGCACCTTGCCCCTATCAGGAGGCATCATGCATCGTTCTGATGGAGTCAGGAGGAAGTTTCCTCTGGATGCAGGATAGTGTCTGCTGGGCGGCCCCTTCCCGAGATATTCAGGATGCTTCTGGTCCCTGTCTCTCTTCTTGTGTTGGCGCAGGCCACGCGCGATCTGCGAGGTCTGGGGTCACCTGCTGGTTGCCCTTAACAAACAGAGGCAGGGGCCTCTACACTAACCTTTCCACATTCCTCCAAAAGGATGAGATACTCTGTCCATTATGGCCTTCTATAGGTGAGGCAATTTACATTCACAGGCGGTTTTACTGCATGGTTCTTTGAGTTGGGCCGCCAGTGCCCTGTGTCCAGGGACCTCTTGCTGTCGGTAGGGACCTAGGACGCTTATTTCATCGCCATTGTGCCTTCCGGGCACCAAGGACCTTACGGGTTAGTGTTGGCACTCCAACACTGCTGATTGTGGCCTTATTATATGGCCTTGGTTCTGCTCCCTGAGTGATCGCCTAGGTGATGACGGGGGTGATTTCTCTACTGAGACCAAGGGGGCGTCCGCACAAGGAACTGCCTGGCCGTCCCTCTTTGCTTCCCAATCCCTGCGTCAGGCCGAGCTTGTTACTCGGTTGGTGGTGTCCTTTGGGAGTCTTTGGATGGGTGCTCAATCACCTCAATTCCTCCTTTTCCCCTTAGTGGTATCTCCATTCCTAGGGTTGAACTTGGATTCGGTTCATACGGGAACCTGCTTCCTTGACTATAAATGGACAATATGTTTGCAGGAGCTTGGTCCCTCTTGCTGTTCCCGTCTCTTCACCAGGCTGTATTACAGCTGGCGGGCCTGTTGGTGGCTGTTCAAAGGTTGTCCCCTATGCTCAGAGCCCTTTGGCTCCTCCGCTACTCATATTGTTAATGCTGGACTGGGTTCCAGCTTCCCTGGAGCTGGGTCTGTGTACCCTTCCACCTTGGTACGGTGGTTACCCTTGAGACTGTGGTACTAGGGGTACCAATCAGGGGGCGCCCCCTTCCTTGCGTCTTCCTGCGGATGGATTCCAAATCTATCAGGTCGATGGAGGGGGGACTTTTTTCTCCTAAATTCCCCTGTGATTCCGGGGGAGGTGGGGCCTTTAGGGGTCCTTCCACCTGTCTATTTTGGAAGAGGTAGGCCTTCAGGTTGGCTCTATATCGCTGGACTTCTCCCTTGCGGGATCGGTCTATTTGGGGGCCCCTTGGTCTGTCTGACGTTAGTGGCCTGTATTAATTATCTGTGTGGACTTGGAAGCAGGATTCTCCCCCAGGAAGGTATCTGATCCTGTTCTGGGTGGAGGACAGCGTTCCCTGCATATCTGCGATATTCGCTCCGGTGGATGTCCTTCTGCGACAGGATGTGCTAATTCTTGTGTCTCCATGTGATCCGTCTAGTGTGGATCTTTCTGGGCCTGTCGCCTTCATGGGTCCTGGGCCCTTGTTTCCCTGTCTCAGATTGTTCTGTCCTTGGTCATGAGGCTTCGTGACTTTATGCTGGACATTCTGTTTTCTATATGTTTTATCCTCATTCACCCTGCTGGAAACAGGGTTCTGTGCAAGTTTGCTGCTGGAAGGGGGAACCAATGATACTGGCGGCCCTTGGGTGGCCTAGTGAAGTGTGGTTATGTGGACAGCGGACCTGTATGTCCGGTCAGGAGTGCTGGCCTGCTCACTCAGGCCCCCCTTTTCTATTTCACCCCTATCTACAGACTCTGGTCTGGATGGTCTGACGGTTGGTTCATCCACCTTGATGTAAGTGGGTGTACCTTCTGGGTGTCTGTGACTTCTGGAAGCCTAGGAGTTGGCTTCTTCTGCCTCTTCTTCCGTCTATTGTGGGGTATTCTTACCCATATTGATTGGGTTGAGTTTTTGGTCTCTCCCCTGTGGGCGAGTTCTGTTCCCAGGGTTATATAGTTATTACAGCATGGGTTGGAGTTGGCTCTCCTACTCGGTGCCCTGGTGGTTCAGGCTCTGTCTTGTCCGTTTTCTGCAAAAGTCTTACTCAGTTCCTTGCCTGGGTTGACTTTCTTTCAGGGATTGCTCAGCGGCATCCCCCACGTAGTTCTAGGATCCCTGTTGGGATTGATTTCTATTCGATTTGCCTTGCGGGGTGTTCCCCTTGGCTCTATTCCGGATGCTGTCTGACAGTTCTTATCCATGAGGTTGCCCTTCTGGAACTGTTACCTCAGTCGGCCGTGCGCCTGAGCGGGCGGATCTGTTTGGCTAGCCCTCCTTTTCTTACTGTATCTTCACCGTGATGTGGTGGCGTTCCGCCTTACGCCGGTTATTATGCCTAAGGTGGTGTCTTAGGCTCAGGTATTAAGACATTATCCTTCTTCTGGGATTATTCCTTGTAATGCTGAGGCACGGGAATCTATTTTCCCTCAATAGGTGCTGGAATTTTTTTCCTGGATTGTCTCCTGTCCCTTAGGGGACTGATGTCCCTTGGGGTTGTGGGCACTTACATCTGGATGTGCCTGATCTCGTCTGCCTCTAGGGGTTAGGCGGCCTTGGGCCTGGCCTTTACCTGTATAAGATGTCCCTTCTGGTCCTGGGGAAGGCTTGGCTTCTTCCTGGGCTACTTTGGTTTTTGCTCTTGTTAGGCCTTTACTCAAGCCTATTCCTTAAGGGGAAGAGTTCTTCTCACTCTATTCTGAGTACGCTGGTGCCTTGGTATCCTTGGGCCTTTCAGCACCAGGTCTTGTTGAACAGGTTTGCTTGAACGCTACTTGTTTTCTTGTTTGTGCCCTTTCAAGGGTTGTTTTGATGTTGAAGTTAGAGCCTTTGCTCATGTCGCTCTTGGTAGCGCGGTATTGCAGGTGACAGTGCTTTCAACTGTCTGCTGTTGCCTTTTTTGTTGGTGATCCCACCCTGTTCTATGGACACTGCTATTGGATGTCCCAATTGTAAGTATTATATCTGGAGCAGGACGTACTGTATACTTAGAATAATACAATTCTGTGAAGTGCTCACCTGTAGAATTGGTATTATACGTATACAGTACGTCCTGCTCCACCCCACCCTAGTTTTTGCATTATTCTGGATCCCCTGTATGGTGATTGTTGTTATTTTTATCATTACCAGCTGTTTTGGTGGTTGGTTTCTCCCGGCTTCTTTTCTCACTGCTTTTCAATGCTGGGGATTTGTGGGAGGTCCCTGGGTATATGAAGGGCCGGGAGGAGCCTGTTTTTGCATGTCTGCAGTGCACAGCGCCCTCTGGCGGAGGATAACCCAATTGTAAGTATTCTATCTGGAGCAGGACGTACTGTATACGTATAATACCAATTCTACAGGTGAGTACTTCACAGAATTGTATTTTTACTTGGTGATTTTACTTTTGGCTCCTGGCTGGCTCAGCTGGCCTTAGGGAGCATGATGCATACTTGCATACTCACCTCCCTCACTCCCTCGTCATCACCTGCCTGATGGGTTGCCGTACCCCACGGGCCTCCGCTTCGCCGCTGGTGCGGCGCTGTCTGTGACGGGGGGGGGGGGGGTCCCTGCTGCTTTTCAGGCGCGGTGGGTCGTGGTGTCCCCACAGCCATTTTCTGGCCATGCAGCATGAAGACGGTGGGCGGGCGCGTCTCCTCACGCGCTGCCGGAGGGGGCGGAGCCTGGCGCTGACGGGTTCCGTGTCATCACGGCGCCACCCGCCCCTCGAGGAGTGTTTTCTGGAAGGCTCTGTCCCTTGTGTTCTGCACACTCTGGTGCTGCTGCGCTGGGATCCTGGTGCGTCCCTCTTACTGCTGCTGCTGGGGGATCCTTCATCGTCATCGGAGGCTGCGCTGTCCCTCTGTCGGTGTCGTGAGTCCCTCCTTTTTTTTTCTGACTGTGTATTATGACCAATTGCTTTGGCTTATTCTGATCATGGGCATTTCTCCCCCTCTCTTGTATAGATCATGGGCTTGTGGTTGAGGGTTGTGGTTCCTCCCGGTCCCCCTTTTTATTAAGAGGGATCACTTATAGGTTTGGGCCATTAGTGTCTTGTAACCTCATTGATTTTGACCATTTTTAAGCACCATAATGGAGGCATCAGGGGATAGTGAGCTGGGGGCCCCATTTTGGCAGGACAGGCTCTGCCCCTTGTGCAGTAGGAATCCTGGGCGGATTCAGCACTGTTTGTATTCTAAGCATACAGTACGTCCTGCTCCATATATAATACTTACACGTGGGTAATCCTCCGCCAGATGGCGCTGTTCACTGCAGACATGCAAAAACAGGCTCCTCCCGGCCCTTCATATACCCAGGGACCTCCCACAAATCCCCAGATTTCTCTGCAGTGCTGACTGCGAAGACAGCAATCCACCGCAATCCCCCACCATAGGGTAGGCGGTTTAGGCTGATGGTGAGCCTCTAATAGATGCCCCTCCCGCATTATTGCCCCGTGCCCCTCGTAGCGATGAACCCTGGGTGAAGGGTCGCCTTTCTCTCTCGTTTCCCCCGTGTGGCGGTCTCAGTGTAATGTTGTACACGTTTATGGCCGTTGTTTTGTCTTTGAACTGGGTGTCAGAGCCGCGCTTCTTGATCCACATAACCCTTGACAGGTTGCGCGCGTGTTTATTTTTCCCTTACTGAAGTGTGCGGCCCGGGCGGCAGTGTCATTCAGTAGTTTTGGCGGTTCCCTTAGCTAAATTCTAACTGTGTGTCTTATCCACTGCTTGTCATGAACGTTACTGCTGGTTGAAGCTTCGCGCTCTTTGGGGGAGGCGGGGACCTGGCATGGCGCGCTCTGCGTCACGGCCAGATTGGGCCCGTCCCACGAGGTTCGCTTGGCGCCATTTTGATGGTCTGCGCGCGCGTGGTTGCAATCCTCCTCCTCCCTTGGTCATGTAAGTGCCCTCCTGGGCGTTTTTTTTCCTATGATCTTCGTTCAGCTGCGCATGGCTTTGACACCCCCCCCCCCCCCCCTTATTCTCTTTATGTCTTTCAAACGCCAAGATTTCGGTGACTTCTCCCGGCCTGACATATATTATAGCGGGTTCACATAAAAATTCTCCCACATTCCTAGTGGGTCTTGGGTCATCCAGGGTTGCCTATTGCATAAATCCCTGCGGGCATATTGCTCAGATAATCACCATATGAAGGCATCTCAGAATTATGTACCCGGGGTCCCTCGGGGACAAGACCGGCTGTGTTCAGCGTGTGGACAGCCCCATGCTGATGCTGACAGAGCACGGGTCTGCGGACCGTGTGCTGAACAGGTACTGGCCCTGCAATCAGGTTTACCAGTGGCTGCACCTCGCTTCAATACACCTGTCTCCCCGTGCTTAAATCTCACTCCCAATGAGTCGCACTCGAGCGGGGATGACCAGCAAGTCGTGCCGCGCAGGCTGTCTATGGCTGAGCAGGTGATATCTAGTTTGGCTGAGCGCTTGGGCCCTGGAAAGAAGCGGTCCCTGACGCCTCCTGGTTCTCTGGTTCCTACTGAAACTGAAGAGTCTGCTGCTATGCAGGACCTTGCTCCTTCTGATGAAGGTGAGCTGTTCTCCGATTCGGGCTCCTCGGACGAGATGCCTTGGAGCCGTGATGATTCTGGCCCCGGTTCTTGGGGCCTGTGCGACACTGATGAACTACTTATAAAGATCTTTGAGGTTTTGTCAATCTCTCCTCCTGGAGAGGCTCCCAAGCCTAAGAGGGAGAGTTTCCACACAGCGACACCGCGCTTGGAATTTCTGGAACAGGATCATTTCCAGGCTCTTATATCCAAAGAATGGGAATCGCCTTGTAAACTTAAAGGGGTTCCAGGGGTCTGGGATTGGAAGTACCCTTTTCCCCCTGATGTGGTTAACTTTTGGTCAGCACCTCCCGTGGTGGATGCACCGATCATAGGGGTTACTAACCCCCCCTTCATGACTGCTCCTAATTACCGCACCCTTCGGGATGCTGAGGACCGGCGCATTGACAGACTGGCTTCCCACGCCTTTTCGTGTGCAGGGACGGCTCTGCGCCCGGTCTGTGCCGCGGCCATCACTGCGGTGGCCGCCAGGACTCTCATTAGAAAACTACTTGATCACCAACCTGAGGATCTCCCCTGGGAGGTCTTTAATGCACTCTCCGATTGTGATGTGTTTGTGAGGTTTATCCTCTCAGCGCTGGACGACACCATTAAGATGTGTGCTAGAACCTCTGCCCTTGTGGTAGCTATTCGCCACCTGGTCTGGCTGCGACAGTGGGGTGCTGACGATGATACAAAAAAGGCTCTCACTGGCCTTCCCTTTAGAGGACGGCGCCTATTTGGGGCCCGTTTGGACCTTTTTGGAAAAAAGGGTAAGGCACCCCTACGCAGAAGGCCGTCTCGGCCTCCTCGGGGCAGGGACACCCCTCCCCCCCCTACGTTAGTGTCAAGCATGAACCAGAGGTGTGCTTCCAACTTTTCGGTGTAGATTCCCACCCCAGGGTGGACAGGCAACATCCTGGGCCCTCCGGCAGGACTAAGTCCAAATCTGCCAAGACCTCCCAAGCATGAAGGGACGCCCTCGCCCTTCTGGGCGAGGGGACTGCCGCAGCACCTGGCTCCTATCTGGGAGCGTTTCGCCTCCTTCTGGTGGATCCAGGAGGTAGTTCCCCTGGATACAGGATAGAGTTTGCTGGGCAGTCCCTTTCCGAGGTTGTCAGGGTGCTTCTAGTCCCTGTTTTCTCTTCAGGAGTTGGTGCAGGCCGTACTCGGCCTGCAGGGTCTGGGCTCACTTGCAGGTTGCCCTTAACAGGCTGGGGCGATGGCCTCTACATTAACCTTTCCTCTCTCCCTCAAAAGGATGAGGCAGTCTGGGCCATGCTGGCCTATTGTAGGCTTGGCAATTCTACACTCACAGGTAGTCCCTGCATGATATCTCTGTGTTGGGCCACAGGCGCCCTGTGCCAGGGGGGCCTCTTGCCACCTGTGGAGATCTAAGATCCTTTTAGTTTCCCCTGTGTCTTCTGGACACCGAGACCTTTACAGGTCAGTGTTGAAGGACCAACTCCTTGTTTTTGGCCTCTCTTCTGCTCCCAGGCTGCTCGCCAAGGTGCGGATGGGGGTGATGTCTCTGACATGCCCATGGGGCGTCCGCACTAGGACCTACCGGATCGTCCTTCTTTACTTCCCAATCTCTACGTCAGGCCGAGTGGGTTAGTCGGCCGGTGGTGTCCTTTGGGAGTTATTTGGATGGGTGCTCAGTCACCTCAATCCCTCATTGTCCCTTATTCGCTATCTCCATTCCTTGGATTCGGTTCAGGCTTGAACCTTCTTCCTTGGCAATAAGTGGACTCCTGGTTACATGGGGTCTGTCCCTCTTTGCTGACACCTTACTTTCACCAGGCAGGATTGCAGCTGGTGGGCCCGTTGGTGGCGGATCAGATGATGTCCCTTATATTCAGAGCCCTTGGGCTCTTCGGCACAGTATGTTATTAATCCTGGATGGGGTTCCAGCATCCCTGGAGCTAGGTCTGGGCTCATTCCCCCTTGGTACGGTGATTCCTCTTGAGCTGGTTAAATTCAAGGAACCTGTCAGGGGGCACCCCCTCCTTTTCTTGCATCTTCCTGTTGATGGTCACCTTGGGTACCAAGTCTCGCAGTTGGACGCGGGGGGGGGGGGGATTTTCTTCTAAAATCCCCCGCGGTTCCTAGGTAGGGGCCCTTAGAGGGTCCATTTACCTACTGATTTTGTTAAAACAGTGAGCCTCCAGTTGGCTCTATCTTGCTGGACTACTCCTCTTCAGGACCTGTCTATTTGGGGACTCTTGGCCTGTTGGAGGACAGTGGCCTGTATTTATTATCGGTCTGGAACTTGGAGCAGGATGATTCTCCTGGAAGGTTTCTGATCCTGATGTAGGTGGGGGTCAATGTTCCCTGCATCTCAGTTGTATTCGCTCCAATGGATGTCCTTCAGTGGCAGGTTGTGCTATCCTGGTGTCCCTCTGAGAGCCATCTAGGGTGGCTCTGTTGGGCCCCGTTACTATCACAGGGGCTCTGCCCTTGTTTTTACTGCCCCAGAATATTCTGACTTTGGTCATGGGGGCTTAGTAATTTTATGTCTGGACATTCTGTTTTATCTTCATTCACCCTGCTAGACGGGGTTCTGCGCAAGATTGCGCTGATAAGGGGGGACCCGTGATACTGATGGCCCCTGGGTGGCCTAGTGGAGTGTGGTTCGCAGGTGTTTCTGCTGAGGACAGCGGACCTGTACGCTCTCTCAGGAGTGCGGTTCTGCCTTTTTCAGGCTCCTGCTTATGTCGCCCCACTCTACAGGCTCTAGTCTGACGGCCTGACGGTTGATTCATTCACTCTTTTGGGTTATCTTCTGGGTGACTTTGTCTATGGAGGGCTAGGAGCAAGCTTCTTCTTCTTCTTCCTCCGTCTATTATAGGGTATGGCGTACCCATATTGATTGGCATGAGTCTAGGTCTCTCCCCTGTTGGACGTTCTCTGTTCCCAGGGTTCTAGAGTTATTACAGCATGGGTTGGAGTTGGCTCCCCATCTCGGTGCTCTGAAGGTTCAGGTTCTGCCCTATCCGCCTTTCCGTAGCAGTCTTGTTCAGTCTTCCTTGTTAAGCGTTCTTTTGGGGATTGCTCAGGTGCATCCCCCAAGTAGTTCTACGGTCCCTGTTGGGATTAATTTTTTATTCTGTTTGCCTTGCGGGTTGTTCCCTTTGGACCTATTCCGGATGCTGTCTGAACTGTTCTTACTTCAAGTTGCCCTTCTGGGGGCTGTTGCTTCAGTCAGACGTGTGCCTGAGAAGGTGGCTCTGTTTAGTTAGCCCTCGTTCATTATATATACACACCATGATGTGGTGGTATTCCGCCTTACGCCAGACCTTATGCCCAAGGTGGTGTCTTATGCTCATTTATTCAAGACCTTTTGTTTGCCTCTGGGCCTTATTCTTAGTAATGCTGAAGTAAGGGGGTCTACATTCCCTCAACAGGTGTTGTAGTTTTCCTGGTTTGTCTCTTGTCCCTTAGGGGGACTGATGCCCCTTGGGGTTTGCGGGCGCCTCCATACGTATGTGCCTGATCTCATCTGCTTCCAGGGGTTATGCGCCCTTTGGACTGGTCTTGCTTGGATGGATTGTCCTTTCTGGTCCTAGGTAAGGGTGTTGGCTTCTAGCTGATCCTTGTTAGTGTAGTGGTCAGTATCCCCGCCTGTCACGCGGGAGACCAGGGTTCAAATTCCCTGATGGGGAGAGCTCTAAGTTTTGCTGAGGCTACTGTTTGCAATTGGACTGGTCAGGCTTTTACTCTGGCCTATTCTTTTAAGGGGAAGAATCTTCTCTTTTTATTCTGTTTCTACTTGTGCTTGGGTACCTTTGGCCTTTCAGCACCAGGTTTCTGTTAAACAGGTTTTGCTAGACCTCTGCTTGTTTTCTGTTCTATGAGGTTGACTTTAGAGCCTTTGCTCCAGTCGCTCTTGGTAGCAAGGTTTGCAGGGGACAGCGCCTTTACTGTCTGCTGTGCCTTTTTTTATGGGGATCCCACCCTACTTTATGGACACTGCTATTGGATGTCCCACGTGTAAGTATTATATATGGAGCAGGACGTACTGTATGCTTAGAATAATACAATTCTGTGAAATACTCACCTGTAGAATTGGTATTATACGCATACAGTACGTCCTGCTCCACCCCACCCTGGTTTTACATTTTTCTGGATCCCCTGTATGGTGATTGTTTTCATTGTTATTGTTACCAGTTTGGTGGTTGGCTTCTTTTCTCACTGCTTTTCAATGCTGGGGATTTGTGGGAGGTCCCTGGGTATATGAAGGGCCGGGAGGAGCCTGTTTTTGCATGTCTGCAGTGAACAGCGCCATATGGTGGAGGATTACCCATGTGTAAGTATTATATATGGAGCAGGACGTACTGTATGCGTATAATACCAATTCTACAGATGAGTATTTCACAGAATTGCATTATCACTTGCGCCAGAGGCATTATTTTGGACCATGAACGGGTGGGCATTCCTGCCTCTAGCCCCGTTCTGCCATCGGCCTCTCCAGACCCTCCATTGCTGCATTCAGCCCCCAGCGAGGGGTCCCATGCGGACTTGGCGCATAGGCTGGCCAATCTCGAGAGACAGATCTTCCGGACGGCTCCTAAGAAGGCCACGAGTAAGAAACAGCACCTCAAGCCCGTTTACTCGGATAATGACGAACTTTTTGATGATCTGGGTTCTGTGGAGGAAGGTGAGTTGCCAGATGATTCACGCTCCACTGTGGATTATTCTGCTGGCAATGACAGTATGTATGGTTCTTCCTCGGACGAGGATGCGTGGCTCCCGGATGATGCGGAGAAATTGCTTACCTCAATGTTTGAGACACTACACATTGTTCCTCCCAGAGCGGCTAAGAGGAAGCAGGGAGATTTGTTTCGACCTGAAAGACAAAGACGGGTCTTTCCGGAGCAGGCCCATTTTTCTAACATGATTTTCAAGGAAAGGGAGAGGCCTAACAAGTTACCGTCGGTGCCTAAGGGCCTGGATAGGCGGTATCCCTTCCCTGATGAGCTGGTTCGGCTATGGTCTCGTCCTGATCCCCCTGTGTCGGGGTTGTTCAACACTACTGTTATGCCATCACCTGATAATGCTTCCTTACGTGACCCGGCTGACAAGCGCATGGACCAGCTGGTCTGCCATGCGTTCACCTTTGCTGGTGCCCTCTTTCGCCCTGTGTGCGCGGCGGCGATTGTCTCTCTAGCCATCAGAAAGAAGGTGATACATCTTGTGGATATAGCTAAGGCTCGCAAGCGGGCGGAGGAGTATAAAAAACTCAAGGCCTGCTTGGAATTCATTGGTTTTGTTTCTTTTGCCATGGACGATGGGGTCCGGCTTGGTGCCAGTATTTTTGCCTTGCTTGTTGCTCTCCGCCGTTCCCTCTGGCTGCAGCAATGGTCGGCTGAATGGTCGCTTACGAGTATCCCCTTTGTGGGGCACAGGCTGTTTGGGGAACGCCTGGACCTCCTGGTCAAGGATGGTAGGCTCCCTCAGAGACGGAAGCCTGCTCGGTCCTTTCGGAATCCCTCTGCCCATCGCTCCTTTCGGGGAGGAAGAGGCTCTTCATTCCCAGGTGGCCGCAGAGATAACTGGGGGTAGAGGTAGGTCCCGCAGCCGACCCAATCCCTCCTGGGGAACCAAATCCAAGCCCCCTGCCAAGTCCCCTCAGGCATGAGGGGGCGCCCTCACCCATCCGGGTGGGGGGACTGCTTTTGCTGTTTGCTCAGGTCTGGAGGCGGCATGTCTCGTATCAGTGGATTCAGGAGGTAGTGTCCTTCGGTTACAAGATAGAGCTGGCAGTCAGGCCGCCCACAAAATTCCTCCGTTCTCGGATATCCCGAAACCCACTAAAAGTGCAGGGTTTGAGAATGGCTGTGCTATACCTTCTGCGGATAGGTGTGATTTGCTCTGTACCTCGGCAGGAACGGGGGCAAGGTTTTTACTCCAACCTGTTCACAGTTCCCAAGAAGGACGGAACGTTAAGACCAATCCTGGACCTGAAGGGTCTCAACAGGTCAGAGTCAGACATTTCCGCATGGAAACCTTACGGTTGGCGGTGAGATCGCTTCGATCTGGCGACTTCATGACCACGGTGGACATCAGGGATGCTTATCTGCACATCCCGATTTTCCAGGGGCATCAGAAGTTCATGAGGTTCGCTCTGGAGGATCAGCATTACCAGTTTGTAGCACTTCCATTCGGGATATCCTCAGCCCCCCGTATCTTCACCAAGGTGCTGGCAGGCATCATGACTATCCTGAGGAACCAGGGCATTTGTGTGCTGCCCTATCTGGACGACTTGCTGATTGCGGCCCAGTCCCTGCAAACTTCCAAGGTTCGTCTCCCTCTCAAGAGATCCTCTGGCCTTCGCCACAGACTCTCTGGCAATTCCTTGGACGGAGTTCAGGCTCCTTTATGCGTTCCCTCCGTTTCCACTTCTTGGCAGAGTGTTGCACAAGTGTTCCCAGGAGGGGGTACCAACTATCTTGGTGGCTCCTCGCTGGCCGAGAAGGAGTTGGTTTGCGGACTTAGTTCAGATGTCAGTAGATGGTTACATCATGCCCGACGGCCCAGGGCTTCTCACACAGGGGTCGCTGTGGCACCCCAATTTACAGACGCTGGCTTTGATGGCCTGGCTATTGAAACCTCAATCCTGACGGAGAAGGGGCTGTTGGCCACGGTTGTGCATGCTATGATTCAGGCACAGAAGAAGTCTTCTTCCGTGATATACTACAGAGTTTGGCATGCTTATATTGCTTGGTGCGAGGCCAAGAGTCTTTTTCTATTTCTAGGATTCTGGAGTTTTTACAACACGGCTTAGACTTGGTTCTCCAGCTGAGCACCCTCAAGGGCCAGGTCTCGGCCTTAGCCATCTTTTTCCAGAGATCAATTGCCAACCATAGGTTGATCAAGACATTTTTCCAGGGAGTCACCCATGTCCGGCCACCGCGTAAGTCAGTAATACCGGTGTGGGACTTGAATTTAGTACTATCTGCTCTTCAGGGTCCTCCCTTCGAACCTTTGTGCGATGCTGCATTATCTATTTTGACTCTCAAAGTGGTCTTTTTGGTAGCGATCACCTCGGTGCGTGGTGTGTCAGAACTGGCCGCGCTTTGTATGAAGCCTCCCTATTTTGAGCGGCATAGGGATAATGCGGTTTTTCGTTTTAAACCTGATTTTTTTGCCTAAGGTCGTTTCTCCTTTTCACCTTAATGAGGAAGTTGTATTACCTTCCTTGTGTCCAGCACCGAGTAATTCCAAGGAAAGGACCCTCCATGCCTTGGATGTGGTCAGAGCCATAAACTATTACCTGGCTGAGACTGAATCCTTCAGGAAATCAGATTTGCTCTTTGTCCTAACAGAGGGTTCTAGGAAAGTTTTGCCACCAACCAAGTCCACTCTCAGTAAGTGGATCAGACAGGCGGTGGTGCAAGCATATTCTGCCAAGGGGAAGGATCCCCCTTTTCGGATTACTGCTCATTCTACCAGAGCTATTGGTGCCTCTTGGGCTTTTCAGCACCAGGCATCGGTTGAACAAGTTTGTAAGGCCGCCACTTGGTCTTCTGTTCATACTTTTACAAGGTTGATGTCAGGGCCTCAGCTGATGCTGTTTTTGGCCGAAAGGTGCTTCAGGCTGTAGTGAAATGAACTACATGCTGGGGATCCCGCCCATATGGACACTGCTTTTGGATGTCCCACATGTCATCACTGGGACAACCTGGACTGGATATAGGGAAAAATACAATTCTGTGAAGCTCACCTGTAGAATTATTTTTGATTATATCCAGTCCAGGTCGTCCCACCCCGCCCTTGTGTTCATTATCTCTTGTTTTCCTGTTATGGTGATTACCATTTTTTATTCATTGAACTTGTATCTTTAAGTCTTGTTAGAGAGAGTACAAGCTGAAGCTATGTGAAGTAACATGGTTTCTTGGCCTCCCGGCCTGTTTTTTAACCACTGGGGAATGATAGAGGGACAGCCGCCTTTATAGGGGGCCGGGAGGAGCGACCGCTTTTGATCCTGCAGTCGAGCGCCCCCTGGGGGAGGAATACCCACATGTCATCACTGGGACGACCTGGACTGGATATAATCAAAAACAATTCTACAGGTGAGTTTCACAGAATCGTATTTTCCCATCCTCAAAAACAGGGGGTTATAGATTATGGGGGCCTGAGGCACTTTCTTTATTTGTCTTTTTTCTTACTTTTCTCTTTCTTCATTTTCATTTCTCCTCCAGCCTTATTCAGCTCTTTAGCTTCCACATTCTTTCCATCTTTCTCTTGTCACATTATCACAGTCTCCTTACACTCACTTTCTATGTCGTATTATTTTTTTTTACACTTTTTCTTTTCCACATTTCCTCCATCCTCTCTCTTTTCACTTTTTATATTACATTCATTTTTCTTTCAATATCGTTTCCACATTCCCTCCATTCTCTTTTTTCACCTTGATATTACATTCCCTTTTCCTTTTTATCTTGTTTCTACATTCCCTTCATCCTCTCATTTCACCTTTATATTATATTCCTTTTTCATTCTTTCTTTCGATCTTTTTTCCACGTTCCCTCCATCCTTTCTCTTTTTACCTTTATATTACATTCCTTTTTTCAGTTTCTTTTCCACATTCTCTCCATCCTCTCTTTTTCACCTTTATATTACATTCATCTTTCCTTCCTTTAACCTCTTTTCCACATCCCCTCTAGCCTCTGTCTCATCACCTTTTATATTACATTCCTATTTCCATCCTTCAATCTCTTTTCCACATTCCCTTCATCTTTCACCTTTATATTACATTCCCTTTTTCTTCTTGAGACCTTGTTTCCACATTCTCTCCATCCATTCTCCTTTATATTAAATTCCTTTTTTTTCCGATCTTTTTTCAAATTCTCTCCATCCTTTCTTTTCACCTTTATATTACATTCCTATTTTCAATTTTGTTTCCACATTCCCTCCATCCTCTCTCTTTTCACCTTTATATTATATTCCTTTTTTTCAATCTGTTTTCCACATTCCATCAATCCTCTCTCTTTTCACCTTTATATTACATTCCTTTTTTCGATCTCTTATTTCCACATTCCCTCCATCCTCTCTCTTTTCACCTTTTATATTACATTCCTTTTTTCAATCTTTTTTCCACATTCCATCAATCCTCTCTCTTTTCACCTTTATATTACATTCCTTTTTTCGATCTCTTATTTCCACATTCCCTCCACCCTCTCTCTTTTCACCTTTTATATTACATTCCTTTTTTAAATTTTTTCCAAATTTTCTCCATCCTCTCTCTTTTCACCTTTATATTACATTCCTTTTTTCAATCTTTTTTCCACATTCCCTCCATCCTCTCTCTATTCACCTTTTATATTACATTCCTTTTTCCTTATTTCAATCTCTTTTCTACATTCTCTCCATCCTCTCTTTTTACCTTTATATAACATTCCTTTTCCTTCTTTCAATCTTTTTTCCACATTCCATCCATCCTCTCTCATTTTACCTTTATATTACATTCCTTTTTCCTTCTTTCAATCTCTTTTCTACATTCCCTCCATCCTCTCTCATTTCACCTTTATATTATATTCCTTTTTCCTTCTTTCAGTCTCTTATCTACATTCCCTCCATCCTCTGTTTTCACCTTTATATTACATACATTTTTCCTTCTTTCAATCTTTTTTCCACATTCCCTCCATCCTCTCTCTTTTCACCTTTATATTACATTCCTTTTTCCTTCTTTCAATCTCTTTTCTACATTCCCTCCATCCTCTCTCATTTCACCTTTATATTATATTCCTTTTTCCTTCTTTCAGTCTCTTATCTACATTCCCTCCATCCTCTCTGTTTTCACCTTTATATTACATCAATTTTTCCTTCTTTCAATCTTTTTTCCACATTCCCTCCATCCTCTCTCTTTTCACCTTTATATTACATTCCTTTTTTAATCTCTTTTCCACATTCCCTCGATCCGCTCTCTTTCACTTTCTCTTCATATTACATTCCTTCTTTTGATCTTATTTCCACATTTCCTCTTATTTCTCTCTTTTTCACCTTTTCCTCATTTTCTCTTCCCCTGTGTCTGCCTCCCTCTTTACCTCTGTTGTCTGGGGGGAGGAGCATCCTGAAACCTAGATGAGGGCGATGCGGACCCTAAGGCCGGCCCTGGATATAAACCGCTTTACATAATATGTTACTTCAGTGTGCCTTGCTTTGTATGGTCTTCATAGTTTACAGGTGATCTGATGAAACATTAACCCTCTATAGTGGTATCTTGGAGTCAAACTACAAATTAAATATAAATAAATAAATATATAAATTTATTTATAAAATATAGGTTTCACCAATGCTGGTGGTGATGTCACAGCATAGACGGTGGTGTCACCTTCTCGCTTAGGACGGTCAGCCAATGAGAAGCCTTTCCATTGATCTTCCTGAGGAGTGTAGCGCTCATTGAAGGGCGGACGACATTTCATTCCGAGGGGGAGAGTGTGGCTACCACCCATCCACCACAAAGGGACCCTCCAGGCTTATCCTGGCATCCTGCACCTCCCATTTAAGCAGGACCAGACCTTTCCAATGACTTTCCCAAATAGAAAGATCATGTTGGCAGAGGAGGATGAGTGTGCTGGTCATTGAAGGGCGGACGACATATTCCAAGTATGTCACACACCCCGCTTCCACTATTCATGACATATGGGTTATGGTCCAGTAGAGGGCGAACTTCTGCAGAGATGAAAGCAAAAAATAAGCCCCTCCCGGTCCATAAATACCTGGGACCTCCCACACATTCCCGTTCCTTCTCTGCCGGACGGCGAGCAAGTCAGAAGATGTATGCTGCCCTTCCTTGCAGGTAAGCCGGGCTTGCACCCGGCCATTTTTTTCCCTATTTCTGCCCGGACCTTTAGATTGTAAGCCCTATACTAGCCTCCCAGCCTCGGTTGCAGGTCCGGGTGAGGGTAGGAATCACCTTAAAAGGTGCTTAGGGAGCCATGCTTCCCCGTGAGATCCCATACAAGGGGTAGGCGGTATCTGGGTTGGTGATCCCGGTTTGGGATGCCCTGTCCCCATTTACTTCCCTTACACCTTACGGTGAAGGGTTCTCCTCCTTCCGGGTCCCCTCCACTAACCCTCCAGGGGGGGGATGACTTCATTCTGCTATTCTTTTCACTTGACGTGTGTGTGTGAGTGTGCGTGTGTGCTTATTTACGTTGCCGCTCTGCACGCAGTCTGGGGAGCTTCTTCCCCTCAGGCTGCGTCTGTGAGGGGGCGGGGCCGGGCGCTCGCGTTGCCGTGGCCCGCTCCCTTCTGTTTTGGCGCCATTGCGGGCCCATCTTCTGGCTGGGAACCGCATTGCTGGATCAGAGGGAAGGGGCGGGGCCAGGCGCGGCGCGCGATCCGCGCTGGCCCGCCCCTTCTTCTCCCTCCCTCTCTCTCTCTCTCAGGAGCTGCTGGATAGCTGGACGCCATTTTCAGTGTGTGTGAGTGCCCTGCCGGGCTTCCCCCCGTTTTTACTATATTTAATGCCCCAGTCGCGCTTGGGGCAGCGCTGGCCCCCTCTGCTTTTACATGTTTTTTATTATGCAGTTGTGTGTGTGCATGTGCTTATTGACATCTCTTGTGTCTTTCAGGAGGACTCCCTGTGTCAATTGCTTAAAAGGGGGTTCTCCCGGTCCTAGGGTCCCTAGCAGAAATTGGGGCAATTGTAAATCCTCCCACTTGGGACTTAAAGGGGCATCCCAGGTTGCTTACCAGCGTAATTCCCTTGGGTCATTGCGACTACCTTAAAATCACCATATGGAGGCTCCAGAGGATACCGGGCTCGGGCTCCCTTTGGGACAATCCCAGTTATGTGTGGGTTGTGGGGTATCCCTTACGGGGGAGAATGTACTTATTTGCATACCATGTGCGCAACAGGCCATAACGCGGCAGTCGGGACTCCAGGCGTCTGGGTCAGTGCCGCCCGCCTCTCCTACCCCACCCCGCATCATCCGTACCCCAAGTGACATGGTCATTAGTGGGGAGTCGCACTCGGATGTATGTGCCAGGCTGGCCAACCTCGAGAAAATTATTTCTAGCTCAGTGGGCAGAAAGGCCACTGCTAAGAAAAGGCATCTGTCACTGGCTACGCCAGTAATTGATTTTGATGATTATGACTCACTTGATTGGGCTGATTATTCCCCGCTCGAGGAGGGGGAATTATCTGAGGAATCCGAGACTGAGGAATTGCAGTTCTTTGATTCTGATTCCGGGCAGGCGCTGGGGGATGCTGTGGATACCCCCAAGGTCCTGACCCATCTGTTAGAGGTTCTGGATATTTCCCCACCAGCGGAGGCCCCTCCGAAGAAGGGGGAATTCTTTGGGTTCTCTAAGCCCCGCTTGGAGTTTCCAAATCAGGATCATTTTGACAGCATGATTCTTAGAGAGTGGGAGAAGCCGTGTCGCCTTCATGGTGTTCCTCAGGGATGGGATAGGAAGTATCCCTTTCCGATGGATGCGGTGAAGCGCTGGTCTTCCCCTCCCGAGGTTGACGCACCCATTTTAGGATTGTCCAACACCTCCGTTGTACATTCTCCTGACGCCACTACCCTTAAGGATGGCGGGGACAAGCGCATTGATCAGATGGCATGTCATGCCTTCGCCAGTGTGGGTTCAGCCTTGCGGCCTGTCTGTGCATCGGCACTCGTGGCTGTGGCCACCAGGTCGGAGATCAGGGACATGTTAAATGGGTCCCAGCTCAACCTGGACAACGTTGAATTCACAACCCTTAAGAGGTGTGAATTGTTCATGAATTTTGTTTTGTCGGCTATGGACGACACTATTACCATGTGTAGTAGAACTTCGGCCCTGTTGGTGGCCATGCGCCGATCGGTCTGGCTGCGCCAGTGGGCGGCGGACATTGCGGCCAAGAAGTCGCTTACAGCTTTGCCCTTTTTGGGAACGCGACTGTTTGGAGACAAATTGGATTCTGTGGCGGGAGGCTACCTCAGCGTAAGAAGCTGCGTTGCTCCTTTCGGGGGGCAAGCTCCTTTAATCCTTCCTTTCGCGGTGCCAGAAGGGGCAGAGGTCTTGCCTACTCTGGCTTTAGAGGTGATTCCTGGAACAGAGGTAGAGGACGTGCCCGTACAGCCTCTACCTGGGGTTCCAGGCCCAAGCCCGCTGCCAAGCCAGCTCAGCAATGAGGAGGCACCCTCACCCTTGCGGGTGGGGGGACGGCTGCGGCTCTTCTTCCAAGTCTGGGCCCAGGAGGTCACAGACAAGTGGATATTGGAAGTGGTCTCGTCTGGGTACAAACTGGAGTTCGAGTCCCGGCCTCCTCCCAGATTCCTAAGGTCTCGGGTGCCATCGGATCCTCGGGCGGCGCAGGGGCTCCTGTTGGCTGGACATGGCGGTCATATGCCCGGTGCCTCTTTCAGAGAGAGGCCGGGGCTATTATTCTAAGTATACAGTACGTCCTGCTCCAGATATAATACTTACACTTGGGTATCCTCCGCCAGATGTCGCTGTGCACTGCAGACATGCAAAAACAGGCTCCTCCCGGCCCTTCATATACCCGGGGACCTCCCACAAATCCCCAGATTTCTCTGCAGTGCTGACTGCGAAGACATGAAGTATCACTCTCTCGCAGGTGAGCGGGGCTATTACAGCCTGCGGCCCTGTTGGACTACTCCCACTCGTCCTCCCTGTGATGTGCCTCCCAGCCTGGGCTGCGCTGGTCGGGTGAAGGTAGGCAGCACCATGCGTGCTTATGGAGCCATGCTCCACCGTAGTCCCCCACCAAAGGGTAGGCGGTTTAGGCTGATGGTGAGCCTTTAGGGGATGCCCCTCCCGCATCATTGCCCCACGCCCCGTGTAGCGGTGGACCCTGTGTAACGGGTCACCATCCTCCCTTGTTCCCCCCTTAGCCCAGGAGGAAAGAAAGGGGGGGGAGGGGTTTGTGAGTATGGCGACCTCAGTGTACCCTATTACACGCTTATGGCCTTAGTATCGCGTTTGACTGGGAATGGGTGTCAGAGCCGCGCTGTTTACTTTTAACTTGTATTGGTCGCCGCCGCGTCTTTCCTATATGGTTGTACTGCATGGGCGGTGGTGGCTTTGCAGATGCTGTGGCGTCTCTTTTTTAGCTTGTAGTGGCTCTTCTGCGGTAATCCACTTGATCAATTCCCTTCAGGCGTCACTGCCCTGCCTTCTATATTGGCTACGCGTTTTTGGAGCTTCGCACTCTCCGGGTAGGGGGGGGGGGGCGGGGTCCTGGCTTGGGGCACTCCGCGTCACGGTCAGCTCTTCGAGGTTCGCTTGGCGCCATTTTTACTCGCGCACGCGTGGTGAAGACCGTCCTCCCCCCTCTGTCTGTAAGTGCCCTCGCGGGCGACTTTATATTACTTTTATTACTCCCTTGCGCATGGCTCTGACATTCTTGTTCCCTTTATGTCTTTCAGACCGTGGATTCCGTTGGCTTCTCCCGGCCCGGTGTAGCTCCCGGTTGAGACTATTAAATTTACTCCCACTTCCCCGCGGGTTATTGGGGCATCCAGGGTAGCTTACAGCGTCAATCCCTACTGGCCTATTGTGCCGATTAAATCACCATATGGAGGCGTCTCAGGATATTGTGAACGGGGTTCCTTCGGGACAAGCCCGGCTGTGTGTAGCTTGTGGGGTCTTACCTAGCAGCGGTGACAATGCACGGGTCTGTGTTCCTTGTGCACAGCAGGCGCTATCGGTTCTTCCCGCCTCTTCGTGGCTGGGCCTGCACCTCGCCTCACTTCCCCCAAGCCTGAGTCTAACCCCCAATACAAGCGGGGATTCTCATCCTGATGTGGCTACTAGACTGGCCAGTGTTGAAAGATTGCTTGCTAGCTCATTAGCGCGTAAGGCCACCGCTAAGAGGCGGAATTTAACCCCTGACTCGGCTCTTTTCCCTATGGAATCTGATGAGTTGTTGCATCCTTACGGCCATACCCCCTCGGATGAAGGGGAGCTGTTCTCTGACTCGGGGTCATATGACGAGGAGTCAAGGGGTCATGACGAGTCTGGTTCCGAGCACTGGACCCCGGATGATATTGACAGACTGCTGGTTCAGATTTTTGAGGTTTTGTCCATCTCTCCCCCTGTTGCGGCTCCCAGGCAAAGGGGTGAGCTTTTTCATACTGCTAAGGCTTGTCTGGAATTTCCCGAGCAAACCCATTTCAATAGCCTTGTGCTTAAAGAATGGGAACATCCCAGTAGACTTCCTGGGATCCCTAAGAGTGTGGATAGGAAGTATCCCTTCCCGGCTGACTTGGTTAAGTGCTGGTCATCGCCCCCCGAGGTCGATGCTCCTATTCTAGGGTTGTCTAACACCTCTATTATGCACTCCCCTGACACTACTACGCTACGGGACTCTGAGGACCAGCGTATTGATCAATTGGCATGCCATGCCTTTGCATTTGGGGGAGCAACTCTGTGCCCAGTTTGCGCCTTAGCCATTACGGCAGTAGCGCTCAGGGCTATGGTCAGGAATGCACTCGATGGCACAGAAGAGTTGCCACCTGATACTGTCAATTCACTATCTAACTGTGATGTGTTTGTAAACTTTATCCTGTCTGCATCGGACGATGCTATTAGGATGTGTGCCAGGTCATCTACCCTGGTGGTTGCTATACGCCGCGCGGTTTGGTTGCGCCAGTGGGCTTCTGACAATGCCGCTAAGAAAGCCCTTACTGGGCTTCCATTTAAGGGGCTGCGCCTGTTTGGGGACCGTCTAGACCTCTTCGCCAAAGGAGGCAAGTTACCCCAGCGCAGGTGGCAGATTCGGCCCTTTCGAGGCCAGGGCACCCTTTCAACCCCCTACCGTGGGGCTAAACAGGGAAAAGGGGTGTCCTTCGCAGGGTTCCGCGCAGATTCCTGGCACAGGAACAGGGGACGCCGTCCTGGTTCCTCCTGGGGGCCCAAGCCCAAAGCCCCTCCCAAGACCCCCCAGGCATGAGGGGGCACCCTCGTCCGTCAGGGTGGGGGGACGTCTGCAGCACTTCGAGCATGTCTGGAGGCGCCACGTCTCAGACCGGTGGATTCAGGAGGTAGTGTCCTCCGGCTACAAGATAGAATTTGCTGTACGGCCCCCCACCAGATTCATTGGGTCCCGGATTCCTCAAGACCCTGCCTCAGCTCAGATCTTGTTGCTGGCCGTGCAGGGTCTCCTGGATCTAGGGGTCATTTGCAAGGTCCCCTTAGGAGACAGGGGCATGGGGTTCTATTCCAACCTTTTCACAGTACCCAAGAAGGATGGGTCAGTCAGGCCCATTCTGGATTTAAAGATCCTCAACAAATTTGTCAAGAACAGACACTTTTGCAAGGAAACTCTGCGCTCGGCCATCGGCTCTCTGCGCCCAGGGGACTTTATGACGTCCGTAGACATCAAGGATGCTTACCTTCACGTCCCGGTGTTTCCAGGACACCAAAGGTTTCCCAGATTTGCACTGAAAGATCAGCATTACCAATTTGTGGCCTTGCCATTCGGTCTCACGTCGGGTGTTCACCAAGGTGCTGGCAGGGGTGATGTCCCTGATAAGGCTAAGGGGCATACGCGTGCTGCCCTACCTGGACGATATACTCATCACCTCTCGGTCTCTGCGGCAGGCAGAGTTGGACACTCAGCTGGTAGTGTCCACCCTGGAGTCCTTCGGCTGGGTGATCAATTACCCCAAGTCCTCTCTGTCCCCCTCCTCGGTGACTCCGTTCCTGGGAATGATTCTGGATACGGTTCAGTCAGGGATATTCCTTCCTCAACAGAAGGTGGAAGCTCTGACTGCGCAGGCGAGGTTCCTGCTCTTGTGCCCACAGCCCTCCATCAGGCAGGGAATGCAGCTGGTGGGCCTGTTGGTGGCGAGCTTCGAGGCTTTGCCCTTTGCCCAGTTCCATTTGAGACCTCTGCAGCTTCACCTTCTGTCAGTATGGGACAAGAACCCAGCGTCCTTGGACGGGGTCTGTGTGCTTCCCCCCTCGGTCAGACGGTCCCTTGCGTGGTGGCTGGACCACGGGAACTTGATAGGGGGCAGGTCTTTTCTGGCCCCCTACTGGGAGACGGTCACAACGGATGCCAATCTGTCAGGTTGGGGGGGATTCTGGAAGTCCCTGCGCTTCCAGGGGAAGTGGGGTCCTCAGGAGGCCCATTTACCCATCAACATTCTGGAATTGCGGGCAGTCAGGTTGGTACTGGAGCGGTTGACCCAACACCTGAGGGGTCTGTCGGTCCAGGTACGCTCAGACAACAGGACGGCGGTTGCCTACATCAATCATCAGGGAGGGACCCGGAGCAAGGGTGCCCTCCAGGAGGTGTCTCTGATTCTGACATGGGCGGAGGCCAATGTACAATGCATTTCGGCTGTTTACATTCCGGGGGCGGAGAATCTGCTAACGGACGCTCTGAGCAGGGGGACGTCCCATCAGGGGGAGTGGTCCCTCTGCAACAGGGTATTCCAGTCCCTGTGTCACCGTTGGGGTCTACCGGACGTGGACCTGTTTGCATCCCGTCACAACCGCAAGCTCCCGGTCTTCGTATCCCTGTCTCAGGATCCTCTGGCCTTGGCCACGGATGCCCTGTCCATGTCATGGAAGGAGTTTCGGCTCCTGTATGTGTTTCCACCATCCCCCCTTCTGGGCAGGGTTCTGCGCAAGATTGCTCTGGAAGGGGTGCCTGTGATTCTAGTGGCCCCCAGGTGGCCAAGAAGAGTGTGGTTCGCAGACGTGGTTCAAATGGCAGTAGACCAGTACGACCTGCCAGGGGTGCCAGATCTGCTAACTCAGGGCTCCTTACGCCATCCCAATTTACAAAAGCTGGCTTTGACGGCCTGGCTGCTGAAACCTCCATCTTAATGGAGAAGGGTTTGTCTGCCTCTGTGGTGGGCACTATGGTGCAGGCTAGGAAGAAGACTTCTTCTGCTATCTATTATAGAGTATGGCGTACCTACATTGACTGGTGTGAGTCTAGGTCTCTTCCCTGTAGGGAGTTCTCAGTCCCTAGGGTTCTGGAGTTCTTACAGAATAGTCTGGAGTTAGGTCTAAAACTCAGCACTCTGAAGGGTCAGGTTTCTGCCCTGTCAGTCTTCTTTCAGAAGTCCTTTGCTCAACATCATTTGGTTAAGACCTTCTTTCAGGGGGTCACTCATGCGCATCCCCCTCGTAAACCTGTGGTCCCCGTTTGGGATTTAAACTTGGTTTTATCTGCCTTGCAGGGTGCTCCCTTTGAGCCTATTCACAATGCTGCTCTTGCTGTTCTTACCCTCAAGGTTGTCTTTTTGGTGGCCACAACTTCGGTTAGGCGTGTGTCTGAGCTGGCTACTCTTTCTGTTCAGCCTCCGTACTATGAGCGGCACCAGGACAAGGTGGTGGTCCGCTTCAAGCCGGATTTTCTGCCTAAGGTTGTGTCTACCTTTCATTTGAATCAGGACATTGTTCTTCCTTCATTGTGTCCCAATCCTAGCAATGACAAGGAAAGGGTTCTGCATTCCTTGGATGTGGTCAGGTGTTTGAAGTATTACCTGGTTGTCACTGCGGCTTTCAGGAAGACTGATGCTCTCTTCGTTGTGCCTTCTGGGCCTAGGAAGGGTTTGGCTCCTGCCAAGTCTACTATCAGCAAATGGATCCATCAGGCTGTGATTCAGGCCTATTCTGCTAAGGGGAAGAGTCCTCCTTTCCGTCTTACCTTTTCAAAGTTTTACAAGGTTGATGTTAGGGCCTCAGCTGATGCTGTGTTTGGCCGCAAGGTTTTGCAGGCGGCAGTAGTTTAAGCTGCATGCTGTTGCCTTTTTGTTGGGGATCCCACCCTACTTTTATGGACACTGCTATTGGATGTCCCAAGTGTAAGTATTATATCTGGAGCAGGACGTACTGTATACGTAGAATAATACAATTCTGGTTTTTTGCATTATTCTGAATCCCCTTATGGTGATTGTTACCATTGTTGTTGTTACCAGTTTCGGTGGTTAAATTCTCCCGGCTTCTTGTTCACTGCTTTTCAATGCTGGGAATTTTTGGGAGGTCCCCGGGTATATGAAGGGCCAGGAGGAGCCTGTTTTTGCATGTCTGCAGTGCACAGCGCCATCTGGCGGAGGATACCCAAGTGTAAGTATTATATCTGGAGCAGGACGTACTGTATACGTAGAATACCAATTCTACAGGTGAGTACTTCACAGAATTGTATTATTCCAACCTCTTCACGGTTCCCAAAAAGGATAGCTCCATAAGACCCATTCTGGATTTGAAGCTTCTCAACAGGTTCATCAGAACCAAGAAGTTCCGCATGGAGACTCTGCGTTCAGCCATCGGTTCTCTTCGTCAGGGGGATTTCATGACGTCCATAGACATCAAGGATGCTTACCTTCATGTACCAATTTTCCCAGCGCACCAGAGATTTCTCAGGTTTGTGGTGGGAGATCAGCATTTTCAGTTTGTGGCCCTCCCGTTCGGGCTGACCTCGGCACCGAGGGTGTTTACCAAGGTTCTGGCGGGCATTATGGCCCTGTTCAGAGCCCAGGGCATTCGCATTGTGCCGTATTTGGACGACCTACTCATTACAGCCTCTTCCCTCTGCCAGGCGGAGTTGGACACCAGGACGGTGGTGGTGACGCTGGAAAGGTTTGGATGGGTGATCAACCACCCCAAGTCTTCTCTCTCCCCATCAAGGGAGATCTCCTTTCTGGGCATGAATCTGGATACCATTCAGGCCAGAGTGTTCCTACCTCAGCCAAAGGTGCAGAGGGTTCAGGATCTGATACGTGTTCTCCTGACCAACCCTCGCCCTTCCATTCGGCTAGGGATGACTCTGGTGGGTTTGATGGTGGCCTCCTTCGAGGCAGTCCCCTTTGCTCAATTCCACATGAGATCGCTACAACTCCATCTATTGTTGAAATGGGACAGATGTCCACAGTCCTTGGATCAGTCATTTCTGATGTCTCCCAGGGTCCGGCAGTCCCTTCAGTGGTGGCTGGAATCAAGCAATCTGATGAGGGGCAGATCATTCCTGGCCCCTCGTTGGGAGACGGTTACCACGGATGCCAACCTGTCGGGCAGGGGAGGTTTCTGGAAAGATCATCAGTTCCAGGGGTTGTGGGGTCCTCAGGAGGCTCACAACCCCATCAATGTCTTGGAGCTCAGAGCTATCCGCTTGGTGCTGTCGCGTCTGACACTTCACCTACAGGGGTTCGATCAGACAATCGAACTGCGGTAGCTTACATCAATCACCAAAAAGGGACTCGCAGCAGGAGTGCCCTCAGGGAAGTCTCTCTGATTCTGACATGGGCGGAGAGCAATGTTCCTTGCATCTTGGCAGTATACATTCCGGGAGTAGAGAACACGGAGGCGGACTCCCTGAGCAGGGGATTTTCTCGCCGAGGGGAATGGTCTCTCAACCACAAGGTGTTTCGGGCCCTGTGTCACAAGTGGGGGACTCCGGAGGTGGATCTCTTTGCCTCTCGGCACAATCACAAGCTCCCAACCTTTGTATCTCTGTCTCAGGATCCTCTGGCCCTGGCAGTGGATGCCTTGTCCCTTGCCTGGAGGGATCTGGGGTTTCTGTACCTGTTTCCCCCCTTCTCCATGGTGGGCAAGGTAGTGCGCAAGCTGGCGCTAGAGGGGGCACCAGCAATTCTGGTGGCCCCAAGGTGGCCGAGACAGGTTTGGTTCGCAGACGTCGTAAGGTTGGCGGTAGATCAGTACAGGCTGCCCCTGTCTCCGGATCTGATCTCTCAGGGTCAACTGTGTTACCCCAATTTACAAACGCTTGCTTTGACGGCGTGGCTGCTGAAACCTTCATCCTGAGGCGGTTATTCAAACCTTGATTAGAGCTAGAAAGAGGTCTTCCTCTACCATTTACTATAGGACTTGGCGGTCCTATATTGACTGGTGTGAGGCTAGGGCCTTACCTTGCAGGGTGTTTTCGATTCCTAGGATTTTGGAGTTTCTTCAACACGGTCTGGATCTAGGGTTCCAGCTCAGTACTTTGAAGGGTCAGGCCCTGGCTGTCTTTTTTCAAAGGTCGTTTGCTTTGCATCATCTGGTCAAGACTTTTTTCCAAGGGCCCCCTAGAAAGCCTTTGGTTCCCGTTTGGGACCTAAATTTGGTTCTTTCGGCCCTCCAGGGGCCTCCCTTTGAACCGATGCAGGATGTGGCTCTTTCTGTGCTCACTCAAAAGGTTGTCCTTTTGGTGGCTATTACCTCTGTTCGACGTGTCTCTGAGTTGGCGGCTCTGTCTATTCAGGCCCCTTACTTTGAGAGACACCAGGATAAGGTGGTTTTTCGCTTTAAACCAGATTTCCTTCCTAAGGTGGTTTCTGCTTTCCATCTCAATCAGGATGTAGTTCTCCCTTCCTTGTGTCCTAGGCCTAGCAATGACAAGGAGAGGGTTTTGCACTCTTTGGATGTGGTTCGTTGTGTGAAGTACTATTTGGTTGCTACTTCTCTATTTCGTAAGACGGACGCCTTGTTCGTGGTGCCTTCTGGGCCCAGAAAAGGTTTGGTGCCCGCAAGTCTACCATTCGTAAATGGATACGTCAGGCCATTGTTGGGGCCTATTCTGCTAAGGGGAGGGTTCCTCCTTTTAAGATCACTGCTCATTCTACTCGTGCTGTTGTGGCTTCCTGGGCTTTTCAGCACCAGGCTTCTGTTGAACAAGTTTGTAAGGCTGCTACTTGGTCTTCTGATCATACTTTTTCCAAGTTTTATAAGGTTGATGTGCGGGCCTCAGCGGATGCTGTTTTTGGCCGCAAGGTTCTGCAAGCTGCAGTGGTTTAAATTGGTGCATTTTTTGCTGTATTTGGATCCCCACCCATGACGGGCACTGCTATTGGATGTCCCATATGTCATGAATAGTGGAAGCGGGGTGTGTGACATGCTTGGAATAATACCATTTTGTGATTACTCACCTTTAAAATGGGTATTATAAGTATGTCACACACCCCGCTTCATCCTGCCCTTTTTTTGTATTCTATATCCTCTGTATCCTTTTTATTGTTAGCTCTTCCTGGTCCCCTTACTGCTGTCATATACTGGGGAATGTGTGGGAGGTCCCAGGTATTTATGGACTGGGAGGGGCTTCTTTTTTGCTTTCATCTCTGCAGAAGTTCGCCCTCTACTGGACCATAACCCATATGTCATGAATAGTGGAAGCGGGGTGTGTGACATACTTATAATACCCATTTTAAAGGTGAGTAATCACAAAATGGTATTTTTAGTGCATGTGGGAAAGTGTGGCTACCCCACCTCCTCTAAAAGGGGACGCTCCAGGACAATCCTGGCATCCTGCACCTCCCAAATATCCAGCACCAGACCTTTGCATTGACTTTCCTAAGCCGACATAAGAGGATGCTGGTCATTGAAGGGCGGACGACATTTGATTCCGTGGGGGAGAGTGTGGCTACCATCTTTCCACCACAAAGGGGCCCTCCAGGCTAATCTTGGCATTCTGCAACTCCCATATAAGCAGTACCAGACCTTTCCACTGACCTTCCTAAGCCGGCAGATTAGTGTTCTATGGTCATTGAAGCGCGGATGATATTTTAGTTCGTGTGGGAGAGTGTGGCTACCCCACCTCTTCCAGAAAGGGGACCCCCAGGACAATCCTGGCATCCTGCACCTCCCAAATAACCAGCATCAGGCGTTTCCATTGACTTTCCTAAGCCGACAGATCATGGCGACAGAAGAGGATGCTGGTCATTAAATGGCGGACGACATTTGATTGTGTGAGGGAGAGTGTGGCTACCCCACCTTCTCCAGAAAGGGACACTCCAGGCTAATTTTGGCACCCTGCACCCCCTAAAAAAAGCAGTGCCTGGCCTTTCCACTGAGCTGACAATTCATGCCAGCAGAGGAGTACTGGTCATTGGATAGCGGACATTTAATGTTGTGGGGGAGAGTGTACCTACCACACTTTCTCCACATAGGGACCCTCCAGGACAATCTTGGAATCCTGCACACCCCCCGAATAAGCAGCACCAGGCCTTTACCTTCATCTTTCAGAGGTCATTGAAGGGCGGACAACATGTCATTGCATGGAGGAGAGTGTGTCTACCACCTTTCCACCACAAAGGGACCCTCCAACCTAATTTTGGCATCTTGAACCTCCTGAATAACCAGCACCAGACCTTTCCATTGACTTCCTAAGCCGACAGATCAGTGTTCTATGGTCATTGAAGGGCGGACGACATTGAATTGCGTGGGGGAGAGTGTGGCTACCGCACTTCCACCACAAAGGGACCCCTCCAGGTTAATCTTGGCAACCTGCACCTCCCAAATAACCAGCACCAGGCATTTACCTTCATCTTTCAGAGTCTATGTACACAAAGGTGAGGCCCATTCTGGAGCAGTAACAGGTTGTCTCTGTACAGTTTTTCTTACTAATCTTTATTGCGGATATTTATGATAGACATCGATCCCAAGTCCCAATGCTGCTCTTTTCTTCTGACTGGTGTTGTCGGCGATGTCACAGCATGGACATGGGTGTCACCTTCCAGATTAGGATGGTCAGCCAATGAGAAGCCTTTCCAATTACCTTCCTGAGGAGTGTAGCGCATATTTAGGGGTAGAAGGCATTTAATTCTGTGGGGGAGAGTGTGGCTTCCCCATCTGCACCATAAAGGGACCTTCCAGGCTAATGTTGGCATTCTACACCTCCTATATAAGCAGTGCCAGACCTTTCCACTGACCTTCCTAAGCCGTCAGATCAGTGTTCGATGGTCATTGAAGGGCGGGCAACATTTTAGTGCATGTGGGAAAGTGTCTACCCCACCTCCTCTAAAAGGGGACCCTCCAGGCTAATCCTGGCAAGGGGAGTGACCGGCCGTCACTGTACACACAGGGAATCTTGATAAGGTGATGCTCATGCTGTAGCTGCAACAGGTCACTGTACAGTTCTAATTGCTAATCTTTATTGCATGTCTATTGGTGGAAGACATTGACCCCGCCTACTCTTTTATTTTGACTGGTGTTGGCGGTCATGTCACTGCTCGGACAGTGTTGTCACCTTCAAGATTAGGAGGGTCAGCCAATGAGATGCTGTTCCTGAGCCGACAGATCATGCCAGCAGCAGCCCGACAGAGGAGTGTAACAGTAATTGAAGGGTAGACAATATTTCAGATATTTCAACTTCCCATTGATCTTCCTAACCTGACATATACCAGCAGCAGCCAGGCCTGGAAGAGGATGTATCGGTCATTGAAGGGCGGACGACGTTTAATTTTGTGGGGGAGAGTGTGGTTACCACATTTCCACCAGAAAAGGACCTTCCAGGCTAATCTTGGCATCCTACACCCTAAATAAGCAGCACCAAACCTTCCCATTAATCTTCCTAACATGACATATCATGCCATCAGCAGCCAGGCCTGGAGGAGGAGTGTACCGCTCATTGAGGGGTGGACGACATTTCATTGGGTGGGGGAGTGTTGCTACCACAATCCTACCACAAAGGGACCCTCCAGGCTAATCTTGGCATCCCACACACCCCAAATAAGCATCGCCAGGCCTTTCCATTGATGTTCCAGGGCCAACAGATCATGCTGGCAGAGGAGGAGGAGTGTACCAGTCCCCAGTGGGGGGAGAGTGTGGCTACAATTCCTCCAGGAAAGGGACCTACCAGGCTAATCTTGGCATCCTGCAAAGCGAGTGACTATCCATCTCTGTACACACACGGAATCTGGATAAGGTGAGGCCCATTAACAGGTAGTTACTGTATAGTTCTTCCCACTAGTCTTTATTGCATTTCTGTACGCAGATGACATAAGAGCTTACGGCCCCATGCTGCTCTTTTCTTTTGACTGGTGTTAGCTGTGACATCACTGCGTGGACAGTGGTATCGCCCTCTATATTAGGAAGGTCAGCCAATGAGACGCCTTGCTTTTGATCTTCCTGAGCTTACAGATCATGCCAACAGAGGAGGAGGACTAAACCGGTCATTGAACAGCGGACGGCATTTGATTCTGTGGGGGAGAGTGTGGCTACCATGCTTCCTCCAGGCTAATCTTGGAAAACTGCTAGAGGAGTCTGTGCACAGGGAGTCCCGTGCTGTTCTATTCTTTAGACTGGTGGTGATGTAACAGTTTCACCTTGTACATTAGGAAGGTCAGCCAATGAGACGCCTTGCCTTTGATCTTCCTGATCCCACAGAAGTAATGCACCGGTCATTGAACAGTGGATGACATTTGATTCTGTGGGGGAGAGTGTGGCTACCATGCTTCCTCCAGAAAGGGACCCTCCAGGCTAATATTGGCAAACTGCAGGAGAACTTTGTGCACAGGGAGCCCCATGCTGCTCTATTCTTTAGACTGGTGCTGATGTCACAGCATGCACAGTGGTTTCACCTTCTACATAAGAAGGTCAGCCAATGAGATGCCTTGCCTTTGATCTTCCCGATCCCACAGAGGAGGACTGAACCGGTCACTGAACAGCAGACGACATTTAATTATGTGGGGGAGAGTGTGGCTACCATGCTTCCTCAGGAAAGGGACCCTCCAGGTTAATCTTACCATCTTGCACTCCCCCAAATGAGCAGCCCCAGGCCTTTCCATTGATCTTTCTGAGCCAACAGAGGAGGAGGGTTGTAGCGGTCATTGAAGGGTGAATAGAATTTCAGTGTGTGGGGAAGAGTGTGGCTACCCGAATCCCTCCGGGCTAATTTTGGCATCCTGCACCCCTCAAATAAGCAGTGCTAGGCCTTTTTATTGATCTCCCTGAGTTGACAAATCATGGCAGCAGCAGCCAGTCCGGCGGAGGAGTGTAACTAACTGTCATTGAAAACATTTCTGCATGTGGGGGAGAGTGTGGCTACCACACTTCCTCCAGAAAGGGACCCACAAGGCTAATATTGGCAAACTGCAAGAGGAGTCTGCTCCCATGGTGCCCTTTTCTTTAGATTGGTGCTGATGGTGATGTCACAGCATGCACAGTGGTTTCACCTCCTACATTAGGAAGGTCAGCCAATGAGATGCCTTGCCTTTTCCTGAGCTCAAAGGACAACTGAACCAGTCATTGAACAGCGGACGGCATTTGATTCTGTGGGGGAGAGTGTGGCTACCATGCTTCCTCCAAAAAGGATAATACTGACAAACTGCAAGAGAAGTTCGTGCACAGACTGCTCTATTCTTTAGACTGGTGGTAATGTCACAGCATGCACAGTGGTTTCACCTTCTACATTAGGAAGGTCAGCCAATGAGACACCTTGCCTTTGATCTTCCTGAGCCCACAGAGGAGGAGGACTGAACCAGTCATTAAACAGTGGACGACACTTTGTTCTGTGGGGGAGAGTGTGGCTACCACACTCTTTCCAGAAAGGGACCCACCAGGTTATTTGGACGGCATTTGATTCTGTGGGGGAAAGTGTGGTTACCACTCTTCCTCCAAAAAGGGACCCTCCAGACTAATCTTGGTAGGCCGCGCCCCCCAAAATAAGCACCGCCAGGCATTCATTAAACTTTAAATAAAATGTTATATTTAAAAAAAAAAAAAAAAAAAGTCAACAAGCCTCATGAATCGTGTGCACTATGGGCAGCGACAATCCGAGGACCCGAAACCAAGGAGCGTGAACAAAATCCAGGACCCCTGAAATGAAACATTTAAATCTGAGCACGACCCCGCAGCGTTATCCTCAGAAGGGGGTGGGGGGAAGGGCTGGTGAGCACACCACACATCTGACTTTACACATATTTAATGGCAAGTGGCAGGCCTGGGAGTAAAATTAAGGCATAGCGAGGATACTTGGGGATTGAATAAAGAGGGAGGAGAGGAGGGGGCGGAGCTTCGGGTTACCACGCGGGATTTAAATGAAAAACGTTTCTTTCAAAAATAAAATGTCGGCAGCGGAGGGCGGGGCTACAGGCCGCTCATCCCGAAGGTTTCCTGTGACGCGTAGACCATGTAGAGGAAGCCGTCCTCGTCCTTTTCCCGTTCGTACACCTCGGAGATGGGGGTGGAAACGCTCACCATGCTGTGCCCGTTCACCAGCAGGAAGAAGGCTTGGTTGGCGTTGAGCTGTAGGCGTCTCCTGCGGGACAAAAATGAGACGTTTATCAAACTCCCTCTAGTGGTCACTGTGAGAAGCGCATGTAATAACACACACTGACCACTAGAGGCCATCATGAGCTCCTTCTGCTTAGTGTGATGTAAGAGCGCGCTCCCTCTAGTGGTCAGTGTGTGTATTACACCCTCCATCACATTGCACACTGACCACTAGAGGGAGCACACTGCCATCATGAGCTCCTTCTGCTTAGTGTGATGTAGGAGTGCGCTCCCTCTAGTGGTCAGTGTGTGTATTACACCCTCCATCACACTGACCACTAGAGGGAGCACTGCCATCATGAGCTCCTTCTGCTTAGTGTGATGTAGGAGTGCGCTCCCTCTAGTGGTCAGTGTGCAGTGTGATGGAGGGTATAATACACACACTGACCACTAGAGGGAGCGCACTCCTACATCACACTAAGCAGAAGGAGCTCATGATGGCAGTGTGCTCCCTCTAGTGGTCAGTGTGCAATGTGATGGAGGGTGTAATACACACACTGACCACTAGAGGGAGCGCTCCTACATCACACTAAGCAGAAGGAGCTCATGATGGCAGTGCTCCCTCTAGTGGTCAGTGTGAGAAGCGCATGTAATAACACTCACCGCCCCTACATCCCATGTGCTGTGGCCCCAGGTACACTCACCGGATGATCTTGATGAGCTCGCTCATGTTGACGTGGTCGGGGACGAGGAATTTAGTTTTATCCAACACGGGCAGCTGCTTCTCCCCCTTGTAGCGCTCGATGATCACCTGCAAGCATACAGCCAACCAATCAGGAGAGAGGGGAGGGACAAGGAGGAGGATACGCCCCCTCCTCTAACAGAAGAAATGAAGCCCCTCCCACAGCTTTGCATTCATTTTGTGTTTGGGATGCCCCATTGTTTGAAACCCCAGGATTGCCAGTAAGCTCACCGTGTTCTGTGTTCCCATGCAGCATGAGCATCCCCCCCGCCAGGGACATGCGGATGGCTGGTGGCAGGTGCGCGCAGCGGGAATTAGCGCAGATTGCATGCGCCAAGGGAGTAAGTACGTTTTTCGGGCATGTCCTTAAATAGGATGCACCAGTATAGAGTAGCAGCCAGCCCTAGAGGTTAAAAGGATTCAGGACCAAGTTAAAGTGCTCCCCAGGGGCAAAGACATAACCTGGGTTCAGAAATCCCGTTGGCGCATGTGCAGGCCGCCGCCAATCCCCTGCGAGCAGCCGCGGCGTGCGCATCTGAATGGCGGGTGCGTGTTCATTGGAGGAGAACCGGGAAAGATTACCAAACGGGGGGCATCCCAAATCTGTAAAGCGAGCTGAAACCCGACCAAAGGGTTTGGGTCCGCTTCAAAGCCAAAGGAGCTGAAGGTAGAGGCAGGAAGGGTCGGAACCCATTCGTAGGTCGCCCCCTGCGGGGGTCACTCACCGGGATCTTGGTGGGATGCTGCTCGCGGATCAGTCGCACGTCCTCCACCCTCTGCTCTGGAGACGGAAAAGAGAGAGACACGGTTGTAATCTGACCTATAGTGAGCAAGTTTGGGGGAGGGGCTCTCCAATACCTCTACTGAGCAGGAGCAGGTGGAGAAGCTCTCCAATACCTCTACTGAACAGGCTCAGGTGGAGAAGCTCTCCAATACCTCTACTGAGCAGGAGCAGGTGGAGAAGCTCTCCAATACCTCTACTGAACAGGCTCAGGTGGAGAAGCTCTCCAATACCTCTACTGAGCAGGAGCAGGTGGAGAAGCTCTCCAATACCTCTACTGAGCAGGAGCAGGTGGAGAAGCTCTCCAATACCTCTACTGAGCAGGAGCAGGTGGAGAAGCTCTCCAATACCTCTACTGAGCAGGAGCAGGTGGAGAAGCTCTCCAATACCTCTACTGAACAGGCTCAGGTGGAGAAGCTCTCCAATACCTCTACTGAGCAGGAGCAGGTGGACAAGTTCTCCAATACCTCTACTGAGCAGGAGCAGGTGGAGAAGCTCTCCAATACCTCTACTGAACAGGCTCAGGTGCAGAAGCTCTCTAATACCTCTACTGAGCAGAAGCAGGTGGAGAAGCTCTCCAATACCTCTACTGAACAGGCTCAGGTGGAGAAGCTCTCCAATACCTCTACTGAGCAGGCTCAGGTGGAGAAGCTCTCCAATACCTCTATTGAGCAGGCTAAACATCCTATTATCCATTATAGCCCCCAATACTCACCTCCCCCAACTCACCAATATCACAGGGAGAGCTAATTGCTGAATAACCGGAGAGCTGCTCCCATCACCCACCATTACCCAGATCATCAGCTCTCCCCGGAGAAGCTCCAAACCATTAGCAGAGGAAGCGGCATCCGCTATTAGTGCCCCCCTCCCCCACCTGACCCCGGAATACTCCCTTATTATACATTATATAGCGCTGACATATACCACAGCGCTGTACATAGAAGCAGTCACATATCTTTTATTGTAAACTCACTGACAATTACTTACACATTGCTGGTTTGCAGATTGTATATACAGATACATAACACTATATACATGTTGAAATCAGAAGGAAAACAGTGAAATATTAATATGACCCCAGTAAGTATTGGGGGGGGGGCAGACTGGTCTCTGTTCTGCGCACCCCTCAGACTCTGCAGAATACTTTAACAAAGGAAACATCAGCATTGGATCTCATCCTGGTCTCGTGCAGCAACAACACTGCTGAAATATCACCTGGCGACGGGTCTCCACTCACACTCAGTGAATATACCCTGAGCCTCATCCAGGTCACCTGGCTTTCCTCGCCTTTTTCTTCTTCCCACTGCCATGTCCTTTGGAGCCCCATCTCTTAATGGCCACAGGAGCCTCTACCTCCTCTTCCTCATTGATGTCCTCAGTGGTATTGATGGACACCTGGGAGGCCCCATCATCCAAATCTTTGTCCTCCATCATGCTGCCCATTGGTTGCTCGTCCAAATTTTCCTTACGGTCTCTTAGCACATAATAGCGACCCCGGGAAATGTCCAAAGAGGCCGGCTCTTGGGGTTTGCTTTCACTTGATAATTTTTTTAACTTGTCTTTTCCTGCTGCTGCTTTATTTTTCCTTTTTACAGTCTGAAATCCGACATTATCATCCTTAGCTGTTGTGCCAGATTCTGCCACAACTTCTAGCATCACTGGGGCAGAATATAGAACTGGGGCTTCTGTTAGCATCACTGGGGCAGAATATAGAGCTGGGGCTTCTGTTGGCATCACTGGGGCAGAATATAGAACTGGGACTTCTGTTGGCACCACTGAGCCAAGACTATTGGACGTTGCACTGATTGGTGGTGGGTGAAATTTACCAGCCTCAGGATCAGTCACTTCATGCTCATGGCCGGCATTGACCACCTCATTCTCTACCAGCAGGTCAGTAGTTTTATTGTGCTGGGCATGAGGGCACTCGCGGAATGTATGCCCCACTCCTGAGCACAGGTTACACACAATAATACCTGTACACGAGTCCTTTGTGTGCCCAAGCTCCCCACACAATGAGCACTTTATATGAGGGCAGCTAAAAGCCAAATGTCTGCCTCCACATTTATGGCAGCGCCTGGGCTGCCCAGGGTAGTAACATATGCCCCTATCAGGGCCCAGGTAAAAGGCATGTGGCAGGTGCCTGGTTACCCCATTTTCCTGGGTCAGCTGCACTTTAATAGTGTATCCACCATTCCAGAATCCTTCTTCATCATAGATCTTGGCAGGTTGGCTGAGCACCTTGCATTGCCGGCCTATCCAATGCATCACGTCTGCCAGGGCCACCACCTCAGACTGGAACAAAATGGTGACTGTAACTGCCTGGGGTTTAGACAACTGGATTACATGAAGATTTTTCCAGATTTCATTATCACGAGTCTTGTTATAAATGTCCCAGAAAAGATCCAGGCTGTGCGGCAGCTTAAAACTGATGTCATATAACCTGCTGGAGGGAACATGAATTAAAGCGAAGATTTCAGCAGCCTCAAACTTCATGAAGTCCTTTATCAGAGTTCTCCCAATGTACTGCCTGGTGGGGAGATCCTCCTCTGGCCCCACATATTTTATTCTCACCGCGTTACTCCTCTGTGCCGGTGGGTTTGCCAGTCCTGTGACGCTGGAGAAGAGCCGCCTCTGCTGGGGAGTCGGGTCTTGGTCTTGTGCCTTAGAGTTACTGGCCACTGGATTATTTTTTGGCATGCTAGTTCCAGGGTTTTCATCCTTATGAGGTATCCTGATTCCAGGGCCCTCACTTGTGCCAATGATACTGGTAACAATGTTCTGTAATGCAGATTCTGTAATTAATAGGCTGCCAGGGTTCTCATTGGCTGGCTGCGCTCGCTGGGTTTCTGGATCAGACATTCCTATTGTTATTATCTGAGAGTCCATAATGGGTCTATTAGGAACCACTTGCATGTCTGGCTCTGGAGTCACTGGTATTTGTGGAGTCTGATCAAGACCTGAATTCCCTGAGTTAAGCAAATTTTGCTCCATAGTCTCTATACCAGGGATTATTACTTCTGAAGCAATATTTTTCACAGATATTCCCAGGGTGTCACTTGCAGGGGCTGCATTATCCGGTGTGTTGCACAGTTCATTAGTAACAGGAGCTGCCACCCTTAACTCCTCGCTTGCTGGGTCTGGCAGATCAGACTGATCAGTATGAGAGGTATAGGGAGCCGGGGGAGATAACTCCTTACTTGCTGGATCTGGCAGATCAGACTGGTCAGTATGAGAGGTATAGGGAGCCGGGGGAGATAACTCCTTACTTGCTGGATCTGGCAGATCAGACTGGTCAGTATGAGAGGTATAGGGAGCCGGGGGAGATAACTCCTTACTTGCTGGATCTGGCAGATCAGACTGGTCAGTATGAGAGGTATAGGGAGCCGGGGGAGATAACTCCTCACTTGCTGGATTGCCCCTGAATGTCCCCGGCCTCACCCGCACTGGGCAGCCTTGGGTCACTACAGTGAGCACAGTGTCCTCATCAATGCCTTTCTTAGCAATAATGTCTCTCCTCTTTATACTCTGTAGCCGGGCGTCTCTGACTCTCTGGGGGGACCAGTGCTCCATCTTAGGGGGCTCCCCGCTGTCTGCAGCACATTTATCTTTCATTGCATTTAATTCCTGCTCACACTGATCAATAGCTTCATAGATCTGCTCCTTCTTATTAACATCATTTTCCTGCTTTAATTCCTCCCGCAACTTGGAGATTCGCATTTGCAGCATAAACTTTCCTTTCTGACCCATAAGCATTTGTTTCCCAACAGTAACAAAACTTTCCTTAGATTCACCAACCTCCATTTCCAAGGAACATCCTTCTCCAGGGTCCTGCTGTAGGCCTGACTCCAATCCCTGGACTTTCCTGAATCCTTGATCCCAGCTCCCATCACCTCCTCCTGGGTCAGATTCCATGCTGCACACACCCTGCTCCTCCGCCCGAATGAGCTGAACTGAGAAGCAGTCACATGACCTCCTGTCCCTCAGAGCTCACACTCTAATGTCTCCCCCACACTCACACACTGTTATTATACATTATATAGCGCTGACATTTACCACAGCGCTGTACATAGAAGCAGTCACATGACCTCCTGTCCCTCAGAGCTCACACTCTAATGTCTCCTCCACACTCACACACTGTTATTATACATTATATAGCGCTGACATATACCACAGCGCTGTACATAGAAGCAGTCACATGACCTCCTGTCCCTCAGAGCTTACACTCTAATGTCTCCTCCACATTCACACACTGTTATTATACATTATATAGCGCTGACATATACCACAGCGCTGCACAGAGGTCACATGACTCCCTGTCCCTCAGAGCTCACACTCTAATGTCTCCTCTGCACTCACACACTGTTATTATACATTATATAGCGCCGACATATACCACAGCGCTGTACATAGAAGCAGTCACATGACCTCCTGTCCCTCAGAGCTCACACTCTAATGTCTCCCCCACACTCACACACTGTTATTATACATTATATAGCGCTGACATATAGCACAGCGCTGTACATAGAAGCAGTCACATGACCTCCTGTCCCTCAGAGCTCACACTCTAATGTCTCCTCCACACTCACACACTGTTATTATACATTATATAGCGCTGACATATAGCACAGCGCTGTACATAGAAGCAGTCACATGACCTCCTGTCCCTCAGAGCTCACACTCTAATGTCTCCTCCACACACACACACTGTTATTATACATTATATAGCGCTGACATATACCACAGCGCTGTACATAGAAGCAGTCACATGACCTCCTGTCCCTCAGAGCTCACACTCTAATGTCTCCTCCACACACACACACTGTTATTATACATTATATAGCGCTGACATATACCACAGCGCTGTACATAGAAGCAGTCACATGACCCCCTGTCCCTCAGAGCTCACACTCTAATGTCTCCCCCACACACACACACTGTTATTATACATTATATAGCACTGACATATACCACAGCGCTGTACATAGAAGCAGTCACATGACCTCCTGTCCCTCAGAGCTCACACTCTAATGTCTCCCCCACACACACACACTGTTATTATACATTATATAGCACTGACATATACCACAGCGCTGTACATAGGAGCAGTCATATGACCTCCGGTCCCCCAGAGCTCACACTCTAATGTCTCCCCCACACTCACACACTGTTATTATACATTATATAGCGCTGACATATACCACAGCGCTGCACAGAGGTCACATGACTCCCTGTCCCTCAGAGCTCACACTCTAATGTCTCCTCTGCACTCACACACTGTTATTATACATTATATAGCGCTGACATATACCACAGCGCTGTACATAGAAGCAGTCACATGACCTCCTGTCCCTCAGAGCTCACACTCTAATGTCTCCTCCACACTCACACACTGTTATTATACATTATATAGCGCTGACATACTCCGTGGCGATCAGATTTCTAGGTGCAGGAACGCGGCAGCGTCCATTGTGCAACATTAATGAGATACATGAAATAAGATATGGAGCAGCTGGACGCCTCGGGCTAGAGCTGAACCACAAGTCCCAGCATGCCCCTTACTAAACTACCTGAAGGAGCCAGGCCTGATAGCCCCGCCTCTTCTGCTGTAGAACAATCACTCAGTGCGAAACCTAAGCCCCTCCCACGGGGAGTAGCCAGGGCTCGCTCACTATACCATTAGTTTTAGTTTTACCCAGTGTTTAATGTTTACCTTGTACAGCGCCACAGAACATGATGGCGCTCTATAAATAACCAATAATAAAGGATTTTAAAAAAGGGTTCTAATCCCCCCCCCCCCCTCCCCTATATCCGAAACTGAACAGTTTTCTGCCTGGAATGATTTATGATCTAGAAATATTGTTTCAAGAATAATAATAATAACATATTAACAATAATAATATTATTAATAATAATAATAATAATACATTAAAAATAATAAAAATAAATTAAAGAAAGTAATATATTTAAAAAAAATAAATAATTTATAAAAATATATATCATAATATATACAAAAATATATAAAAAAAAATAATAAAAATAATAATAATATAGATCTATAAATAGAAATGCAATATTTATTTTTATCATCTCGCTTTTTTTTTTTATATTGGAGGAGAAAAAAAAAAGGGGCCCCAGGCTCCAGCTGCGCCTGCATTTCCCAGAGCTGCGCGTCTTCATTTCCTGCGCCGTCACTCGCAGCCTGCGGTTGAGCGAGGAACAAATACTGCAGCATGACTTCACTGGCAGCTTAACCCCTCGCTGCCCGGCCCACAGCAAATGGAGCGACCGGCGCATCACCGCGATTTATAAATAGCGACCGGGGGATGGGGGCGCTACTGCGCCATAACGCAGCTCCTGGCACAACACAACCCGGCAACCGGCCAATAGCAAAGCGGCATAAACACAACTGTAACTGGAGCCCGAGCTGCTCATGTTAAAGGGCCACAGAGCTTACACTCTATTAGGGTATATGGGAGGATACAGGAGGAGAAGAGCGTACACTCTATTAGGGTATAAGGGAGGATACAGGAGGAGAAGAGCTTACACTCTATTAGGGTATAAGGGAGGATACAGGAGGAGAAGGGCTTACACTCTATTAGGGTATAAGGGAGGATACAGAAGGAGAAGAGCTTACACTCTATTAGGGTATAAGGGAGGATACAGGAGGAGAAGAGCTTACACTCTATTAGGGTATAAGGGAGGATACAGAAGGAGAAGAGCTTACACTCTATTAGGGTATAAGGGAGGATACAGGAGGAGAAGAGCTTACACTCTATTAGGGTATAAGGGAGGATAGAGGAGAAGAGCTTACACTCTATTAGGGTATAAGGGAGGATACAGAAGGAGAAGAGCTTACAATCTATTAGGGTATAAGGGAGGACACAGGAGGAGAAGAGCTTACATTCTATTAGGGTATAAGGGAGGATACAGGAGGAGAAGAGCTTACACTCTATTAGGGTATAAGGGAGGATACAGAAGGAGAAGAGCTTACAATCTATTAGGGTATAAGGGAGGACACAGGAGGAGAAGAGCTTACATTCTATTAGGGTATAAGGGAGGATACAGGAGGAGAAGAGCTTACACTCTATTAGGGTATAAGGGAGGATACAGAAGGAGAAGAGCTTACACTCTATTAGGGTATAAGGGAGGATACAGGAGGAGAAGAGCTTACACTCTATTAGGGTATAAGGGAGGATACAGGAGGAGAAGAGCTTACACTCTATTAGGGTATAAGGGAGGATACAGGAGGAGAAGAGCTTACACTCTATTAGGGTATAAGGGAGGATACAGGAGGAGAAGAGCTTACACTCTATTAGGGTATAAGGGAGGATACAGGAGGAGAAGAGCTTACACTCTATTAGGGTATAAGGGAGGATACAGGAGGAGAAGAGCTTACACTCTTATTAGGGTATAAGGGAGGATACAGAAGGAGAAGAGCTTACACTCTATTAGGGTATAAGGGAGGATACAGGAGGAGAAGAGCTTACACTCTATTAGGGTATAACGCTCTTCTCCTTCTCTATCCTGCCTTATACCCTAATAGAGTGTAAGCTCTTCTCCTTCTGTATCCTCCCTTATACCCTAATAAGAGTGTAAGCTCTTCTCCTCCTGTATCCTCCCTTATACCCTAATAGAGTGTAAGCTCTTCTCCTTCTGTATCCTCCCTTATACCCTAATAAGAGTGTAAGCTCTTCTCCTCCTGTATCCTCCCTTATACCCTAATAGAGAGTAAGCTCTTCTCCTCCTGTATCCTCCCTTATATCCTAATAGAGTGTAAGCTCTTCTCCTCCTGTATCCTCCCTTATACCCTAATAGAGTGTAAGCTCTTCTCCTTCTGTATCCTCCCTTATACCCTAATAAGAGTGTAAGCTCTTCTCCTCCTGTATCCTCCCTTATACCCTAATAGAGAGTAAGCTCTTCTCCTCCTGTATCCTCCCTTATACCCTAATAGAGTGTAAGCTCTTCTCCTTCTGTATCCTCCCTTATATCCTAATAGAGTGTAAGCTCTTCTCCTCCTGTATCCTCCCTTATACCCTAATAGAGTGTAAGCTCTTCTCCTTCTGTATCCTCCCTTATATCCTAATAGAGTGTAAGCTCTTCTCCTCCTGTATCCTCCCTTATACCCTAATAGAGTGTAAGCTCTTCTCCTCCTGTATCCTCCCTTATACCCTAATAGAGTGTAAGCTCTTCTCCTTCTGTATCCTTTCTTATACCCTAATAGAGTGTAAGCTCTTCTCCTCCTGTATCCTCCCTTATACCCTAATAGAGTGTAAGCTCTTCTCCTCCTGTATCCTCCCTTATACCCTAATAGAGTGTAAGCTCTTCTCCTTCTGTATCCTCCCTTATACCCTAATAGAGTGTAAGCTCTTCTCCTTCTGTATCCTCCCTTATACCCTAATAGAGTGTAAGCTCTTCTCCTTCTGTATCCTCCCTTATACCCTAATAGAGTGTAAGCTCTTCTCCTCCTGTATCCTTTCTTATACCCTAATAGAGTGTAAGCTCTTCTCCTTCTGTATCCTCCTTTATACCCTAATAGAGTGTAAGCTCTTCTCCTCCTGTATCCTTTCTTATACCCTAATAGAGTGTAAGCTCTTCTCCTTCTGTATCCTCTCATACCCTAATAGAGTGTAAGCTCTTCTCCTTCTGTATCCTCCTTTATACCCTAATAGAGTGTAAGCTCTTCTCCTCCTGTATCCTTTCTTATACCCTAATAGAGTGTAAGCTCTTCTCCTTCTGTATCCTCTCATACCCTAATAGAGTGTAAGCTCTTCTCCTTCTGTATCCTCCTTTATACCCTAATAGAGTGTAAGCTCTTCTCCTCCTGTATCCTTTCTTATACCCTAATAGAGTGTAAGCTCTTCTCCTTCTGTATCCTCTCATACCCTAATAGAGTGTAAGCTCTTCTCCTCCTGTATCCTCCCTTATACCCTAATAGAGTGTAAGCTCTTCTCCTCCTGTATCCTCCCTTATACCCTAATAGAGTGTAAGCTCTTCTCCTTCTGTATCCTCCTTTATACCCTAATAGAGTGTAAGCTCTTCTGTACCCTGCGTTATTCCCCTATTATACAATTGAGGCAGTAACCAGGATTACATCACTGAGCTTTCCGCTGTGACATCACACTTGATGAGGTTGGGGAAGAGGCTTGACAGAGAAGTGACCTTGTTGTTTCTTCCTTCATTAGTTACCAGGAAGGGGGAGCTCACCCATATGGGGGGGGGGGCAGATTTATGTGGGTGCCGGGCTAAGAGGTGAAACGATTAAACCTGATATATAATATATATAATATATAATATAGATTGCTAGCTTTTGGGGGTCACATTAAAGTGTTTGGCAAGTCAAAAAAATTAATATCAGAAGGTCACATCACTCCAGAGTTGTCCTTCTCCTTAGTGTGGAAATCACTTCCTCATTCAGCTTTCAATCAGCAGCCCACTGACCTGGACCGAGTACGGAAACACCCCCCAAACCCTCCCCAGACTATGGATTCAGAGGTTCAGGGTGTAGGACTGAAATCATTTCGGGAGTTTGGGGTCAGGATAAGGGATTGGGTTTGTTACATAGTCAGGTTAAGGAGATTTGATACTTGTATATAAGGGGTTAAAATTAGGGTTAGGAGCTAGGGCTGCGAATACATTTACCTTTATGGGGTTGGGGTCAGGGATCTGGATTTGGGACCAGGAGTCGGGGTTCGGGTCAGGGATTTGGATTTGGGAGACGGAGTTGGGGGTTCGGGTCAGGGATCTGGATTTGGGACCAGGAGTCGGGGTTCGGGTCAGGGATCTGGGACACGGAGTCGGGGTTCCCCTCTGGGATCTGGATTTGGGACACGGAGTCGGGGTTCGGGTCAGGGATCTGGGACACGGAGTCGGGGTTTGGGTCAGGGATCTGGGACACGGAGTCGGGGTTCCCCTCTGGGATCTGGATTTGGGACACGGAGTCGGGGTTCCCCTCTGGGATCTGGATTTGGGACACGGAGTCGGGGTTCCCCTCTGGGATCTGGATTTGGGACACGGAGTCGGGGTTCCCCTCTGGGATCTGGATTTGGGACACAGAGTCGGGGTTCGCCTCAGGGATCTGGATTTGGGAAACGGAGTTGGGGGTTCGGGTCAGGGATCTGGATTTGGGACACGGAGTCGGGGTTCGCCTCTGGGATCTGGATTTGGGACACAGAGTTGGGGTTCGCCTCGGGGATCTGGATTTGGGACACGGAGTCGGGGTTCCTCTCTGGGATCTGGATTTGGGACTCGGGGTTTGCCACGGGGATCTGGACAGAGTCAGGTCAGGTATCTGGCGTCGGAGTGAGGGTCGGGGTAAGGCTCGGGGAGGTGTCAGGTCAAGTGAGGGTCAGAGTCGGTGTTCAGGGCAAGGACACGGAGTCGGGGTTCGGGTCAAGGTTCTGGATTTGGGACCCGGAGTCGGGGGTTCGCCTCGGGGACCCGGAGTCGGGAGTTCGCCTCGGGGACCCGGAGTCGGGGGTTCGCCTCGGGGACCCGGAGTCGGGGGTTCGCCTCGGGGACCCGGAGTCGGGGGTTCGCCTCAAGGTTCGGGTCAGGAATCTGGATTTGGGACACTGAGTCGGGGTTCGGGTCAGGGATCTGGAGTTGGGGTTCGGGTCAGGGATCTGGAGTCGGGGTTCGGGTCAGGGATCTGGAGTCGGGGTTCGGGTCAGGGATCTGGAGTCGGGGTTCGGGTCAGGGATCTGGAGTCGGGGTTCGGGTCAGGGATCTGGAGTCGGGGTTCGGGTCAGGGATCTGGAGTCGGGGTTCGGGTCAGGGATCTGGAGTCGGGGTTCGGGTCAGGGATCTGGAGTCGGGGTTCGGGTCAGGAGTCGGGGTTCGGGTCAGGAGTCGGGGTTCGGGTCAGGAGTCGGGGTTCGGGTCAGGAGTCGGGGTTCGGGTCAGGAGTCGGGGTTCGGGTCAGGAGTCGGGGTTCGGGTCAGGGGTCGGGGTTCGGGTCAGGGGTCTGGAGTCGGGACACAGAGTTGGGGTCAGGAGACGGAGTGAGGGTCGGGGTTTGGCTCGGGGACACAGAGTCGGTGTTCAGGGCAAGGACATGGAGTTGGGGTTCGGGTCAAGATTCTGGATTTGGGACCCGGAGTCGGGGTTCGGGTCAGGGATCTGGGGTCGGGGTCAGGGATCTGGGGTCGGGGTTCGGCTCGGGGACACAGAGTCGGGGTTCGGGTCAGGGATCTGGGGTTCGGGTCGGGGTTCGGGTCAGGGATCTGGAGTCGGGGTTCGGGTCAGGGATCTGGGGTCGGGGTTCGGGTCAGGGATCTGGAGTCGGGACACAGATTCGGGGGTTTGGGTCAGGATAAGGTATAGGGTCAGACCAGAAAGTACATGACATACAAGGGTCGGGGTCGGGGTTAAGTCCAGGGTATCTGTAGGGACCTCAGTTGGGGGGTTAGGGAATAGATTCAGGGCGAGGGTCGGGTTACCCTCATTAACCTTTTGGGGTTCAGGATGGGGGGAGGAGGGTTAAGGGTCACATTAGGGGTTTGGGGTCAGGTCCCCCAGGACCCGCATCCCCGGCTTCCATGCAGCTGTGCGCGCTCCCGCTGTCACATGGGAGGAAGCAGATTCAGTTACCCCCCCCCCCCCCCCGACATTAACCCCTTCAGCACCAGACACTACCCCACATACATGTGAATTTACACCCTACAGGCCAGGTGTGGAGGGGCGGGGTTACCCCTTGCTGCTCCTCCCACAACCCTCCAGGTAGGTACAGACCATCCTTAGGGGTATTAACCCTTCCATCTCCCCCCTATACTGGATGCAGAGGCCACGGAGATACAATGTGACAGCCCCGCTGAGGGGTATTAACCCTTTCAGCTGCTTCTACAACACAACAGACACAATTGCCCCTCTGGCCCTTCCATTTACCCCACTTCGGGTAAGTGACCAGAGTTATGGAGCTTCCGGAACAGAAAGAGGGCCATTAACCCTTCTAATTACTCCTCCAGGTAAGTGATCGGGGTATAAAAGGGGTATTAACCCTTCCAACTACTCCTCCAGGTAAGTGATCAGGGGTATAAAAGGGGCATTAACCCTTCCAACTACTCCTCCAGGTAAGTGATCAGGGGTATAAAAGGGGCATTAACCCTTCCAATTACTCCTCCAGGTAAGTGATCGGGGGTATAAAAGGGGCATTAACCCTTCCAATTACTCCTCCAGGTAAGTGATCGGGGGTATAAAAGGGGCATTAACCCTTCCAATTACTCCTCCAGGTAAGTGATGGGGGTATAAAAGGGGCATTAACCCTTTCCTCTCCGATAAGAGACACAATTGCCCCGGGGGACAAGGAAGGGGTGGTTACAAAAGGCCAGGGGTAACACTAAATGTAGAAACTGCCCCACCTCCCACAATCCTTTGCGATCCCCCTGTTAATTGCCCCACCCGGGGGCAGCTCACCCAGTGTCCTCCGCTGCTTGAAGCTCTTCTCTGTCGGCATCTTGTCTCCTGTGCTGAGCCCGGAGCCGCCCCGGCCATGCAAAACAAAACACGGCCCGTGACGTCACCGTCGCCACGCCCCGCCCACTCCCGCCGCCATCTTGCTTGTGGCACAGGGAGACGGCGCAAGATATATTGCGCAGGCGCAAGATCGCCATCGATAAGATCGTGGCGTAGCTGTGTAGTAATAGATCCAGGCAACTGGACTTGCTGGATTATTCAGAAAAATGTTTCACTAATCATAGTAATAAATTATGGCAACTGGACTTGCTGGATTATTCAGAAAAATGTTTCACTAATCATAGTAATAAATTATGGCAACTGGACTTGCTGGATTATTCAGAAAAATGTTTCACTAATCATAGTAATAAATTATGGCAACTGGACTTGCTGGATTATTCTCAAAGATGTTTCACTGATCAATGATCAGTAAAAAATTATGGCGCCTGGACTTGCTGGATTTTTAAAAATAAGACATGTTCGCTTGTCTTACCACATCATGGCAACTGGACTTGCTGGATTTTTCTCAAAGACGTTTTGCTAATCATCTGACTTCTAGTAATAACTGGATTTGCTGGATTTTTTTTAAGACGTCTCACTAATCATTCGACTGTTTGTGAATAATCTATCAAGTCCAGTTGCCATGATTTATTGCCAAGACATTTTGCTAATCATCTGAGTGTTAGTAATAAATCATGGCAACTGGACTTGCTGGATTATTCTCAAAGATGTTTCGCTAATTATCCGACTGTGTAGTAATACATCCAGGCAACTGGACTTACTGGATTATTCTCATGGATGTTTCACTAATCATAGTAATAAATTATGGCAACTGGACTTGCTAAATTTTTCTTGCTGTTTCATGAATTATCCGACTGTTAGTAATAAACCATGGCGACTGGACTTGCTGGATTATTCTCAAAGATGTTTCGCTAATCATTCGGCTGCTAGTAATAAATCATGGCAACTGGACTTGCTGGATTTCTCTGCTTTTACACTGAGCCCCGAAAATCCCTTTAATAATCAATTAGCTTTTCTGATTTATGTGTTACACTCATTATAAAAAAATTAAAGCAGACCCACACTGAGCAATGACTTTAGGTCCCTTTAAACAATTCACAGGGCGGGATGGAGCTCTGCTAGGAAAAGGTGAGTATCTCTCTAATGCAGGGTCACTGATGGTGTGAGGGGGAGGTGCAGTAGTTTCCTGTCCCCCATCAGATGGAGCTCTGCTAGGGAAAGGTGAGCATCTCTTTAATGCAGGGTCATCGATGGTGTGAGGGGGGAGGTGCAGTAGTTTCCTGTCCCCCATCAGATGGAGCTCTGCTAGGGAAAGGTGAGTATCTCTCTAATGCAGGGTCACTGATGGTGTGAGGGGGAGGTGCAGTAGTTTCCTGTCCCCCATCAGATGGAGCCCTGCTAGGAAAAGGTGAGTATCTCTCTAATGCAGAGTCACTGAGAGGTGCACGCCGCTCATTCCAGGGACACGTGGATACCAAGCCGTTGACACTCCCGTGTGATTGGATGACACAACTGCAGCTTCCCGATTGCGTCATCACGTGTCACATGATCTCATTACAACAAATGCTGCTTAAAGGAGCAGTATCGCGAAATTTGCATTAAAAAAGATAAATAATTAAATAGCCATACAATAGCTTATAACATGTGTATAAATAATCTGGCGATAGAAAAAGAAAAAAATATATGCCTCTCTTTTAAATTGTATAATTATAATAGCTCAGTCCATTTGCTGAATAGGGGGATCTGCTGGCTTGTATTTAGTGAGCTGCTTCATTTAACCCACTGGTCTCCTAGCAACACTTTACCTCAGAGGCTGACACTGTAACGGCTGTGTGTGTGTGAGGTACTGCTTTTGTTATGAGACCAGGTGACTCAAATGTGTAAAATCTATACAAAATAAACTAAACTGACTGAAAACGACTGAAATTCTTCTTTGAATAACTGTGAAGGAAAATCTAAAAGTATTAAAGTGGAACAAAACCCCATTCTAAATCAGGATGCCCACTGTGTGAAACGACCCCTGGATAACCACAGATCCCCCCATTTTTCTGGTGCGCTCACGCAGATAGTCATTTAGACAGGCCAGGCAGACAGGAAGGTTACTGCTCAGGCTCCCCATCTGTGTGCAAACAGAGCTGATTGGATGAGACCCCACGCATGCGCTGTGGGACAGGGAAAGGTACGTTTTCACAGGCGAACTTGAGGATTTCACATATCAGGGCATCCCAAGTCGGGATGCCCCTAGGGGCACAAAACAAAACTCCAGATAGTGAAAATCCTGGGTTGGGCTTTGCTCAAAACACACAAAGCTGAGAGAAAGATCATATGGAAAAAAAAGAGAAAATGGTAAACTGAACAATTTTGCAGCAGAGCCAACATGAAGGGAAAACTGTCAAAATCAGCTAAATTACTTCTAGAGCTTTTCTCTCTGTTTTAGATATATAAGTTCTAGCCAGGCAATGTTGCAATGTTGTTATCTGATGCTGGACGGCTGCCAGCACTGAACAGCTGAGACTTTGATACATTCTCCTCAGCGTGGAACTGATACATTGTTGCACCCCTCTCCTCAGTGTGGAACAGGCCAGAGTGTCGGTGCCCGACACTGACAAGACATAAACATGAGCTATTAGTCTCCAGCTGCTCAACACACACATCATTTTTTTCTACATTTGTAATTCTTACTCCAACACTTATCTACATTCAAAGTACCATTTAAATATAAGTCACCAAGAAAAATTCGCGATACTGCTCCTTTAAAGTGGACCAAAACCTGGGATTTTTCCCTGGGATTTCTCTCTTTCCCACATTCCCTCCATCTTTCTCTCTCTCCCACATTCCCTCCATCTTTCTCTCTCTTTCCCACATTCCCTCCATCTTTCTCTCTCTCCCACATTCCCTACATCTTTCTCTCTCTCCCACATTCCCTCCATCTTTCTCTCTCTTTCCCACATTCCCTCCATCTTTCTCTCTCTCCCACATTCCCTCCATCTTTCTCTCTCTCCCACATTCCCTCCATCTTTCTCTCTCTTTCCCACATTCCCTCCATCTTTCTCTCTCTCCCACATTCCCTCCATCTTTCTCTCTCTCCCACATTCCCTCCATCTTTCTCTCTCTTTCCCACATTCCCTCCATCTTTCTCTCTTCCCACATTCCCTCCATCTTTCTCTCTCTCCCACATTCCCTCCATCTTTCTCTCTCTTTCCCACATTCCCTCCATCTTTCTCTCTCTCCCACATTCCCTCCATCTTCTCTCTCTCCCACATTCCCTCCATCTTTCTCTCTCTCCCACATTCCCTCCATCTTTCTCTCTCTTTCCCACATTCCCTCCATCTTTCTCTCTCTCCCACATTCCCTCCATCTTTCTCTCTCTCCCACATTCCCTCCATCTTTCTCTCTCTCCCACATTCCCTCCATCTTTCTCTCTCTCCCACATTCCCTCCATCTTTCTCTCTTCCCACATTCCCTCCATCTTTCTCTCTTTCCCACATTCCCTCCATCTTTCTCTCTCTCCCACATTCCCTCCATCTTTCTCTCTCTCCCACATTCCCTCCATCTTCTCTCTCTCCCACATTCCCTCCATCTTTCTCTCTCTCCCACATTCCCTCCATCTTTCTCTCTCTTTCCCACATTCCCTCCATCCTTCTCTCTCTCCCACATTCCCTCCATCTTTCTCTCTCTTCCCACATTCCCTCCATCTTTCTCTCTCTCCCACATTCCCTCCATCTTTCTCTCTCTTCCCACATTCCCTCCATCTTTCTCTCTCTTTCCCACATTCCCTCCATCTTTCTCTCTCTCCCACATTCCCTCCATCTTTCTCTCTCTTTCCCACATTCCCTCCATCTTTCTCTCTCTCCCACATTCCCTCCATCTTTCTCTCTCTCCCACATTCCCTCCATCTTTCTCTCTCTTTCCCACATTCCCTCCATCTTTCTCTCTCCCACATTCCCTCCATCTTTCTCTCTCTCCCACATTCCCTCCATCTTTCTCTCTCTCCCACATTCCCTCCATCTTTCTCTCTTTTCCACATTCCCTCCATCCTTCTCTCTTTCCTACATTCCCTCCATCTTTCTCTCTTTCCCACATTCCCTCCATCTTTCTCTCTTTTCCACATTCCCTCCATCCTTCTCTCTTTCCTACATTCCCTCCATCTTTCTCTCTTTCCCACATTCCCTCCATCTTTCTCTCTCTCCCACATTCCCTCCATCTTTCTCTCTCTTTCCCACATTCCCTCCATCTTTCTCTCTCTCTCCCACATTCCCTCCATCTTTCTCTCTTTCCCACATTCCCTCCATCTTTCTCTCTTTCCCACATTCCCTCCATCTTTCTCTCTTTCCCACATTCCCTCCATCTTTCTCTCTCTCCCACATTCCCTCCATCTTTCTCTCTCTTTCCCACATTCCCTCCATCTTTCTCTCTCTCCCACATTCCCTCCATCTTTCTCTCTCTCCCACATTCCCTCCATCTTCTCTCTTTCCACATTCCCTCCATCTTTCCCTCTCTCCCACATTCCCTCCATCTTTCTCTCTCTCCCACATTCCCTCCATCTTTCTCTCTTTCCACATTCCCTCCATCTTTCTCTCTTCCTACATTCCCTCCATCTTTCTCTCTTCCCACATTCCCTCCATCTTTCTCTCTCTCCCACATTCCCTCCATCTTTCTCTCTTCCCACATTCCCTCCATCTTTCTCTCTTTCCTACATTCCCTCCATCTTTCTCTCTTTCCACATTCCCTCCATCTTTCCCTCTCTCCCACATTCCCTCCATCTTCTCTCTCTCCCACATTCCCTCCATCTTTCTCTCTTCCACATTCCCTCCATCTTTCTCTCTTTCCCACATTCCCTCCATCTTCTCTCTTCCTACATTCCCTCCATCTTTCTCTCTTTTCCACATTCCCTCCATCTTTCCCTCTCTCCCACATTCCCTCCATCTTTCTCTCTCTCCCACATTCCCTCCATCTTTCTCTCTCCCACATTCCCTCCATCTTTCTCTCTCTTCCACATTCCCTCCATCTTTCCCTCTCTCCCACATTCCCTCCATCTTTCTCTCTTCCACATTCCCTCCATCTTTCCCTCTCTCCCACATTCCCTCCATCTTTCCCTCTCTCCCACATTCCCTCCATCTTTCTCTCTTCCACATTCCCTCCATCTTTCTCTCTCTCCCACATTCCCTCCATCTTTCTCTCTCTCCCACATTCCCTCCATCCTTCTCTCTCTCCCACATTCCCTCCATCTTTCTCTCTATTCCACATTCCCTCCATCCTTCTCTCTATTCCACATTCCCTCCATCTTTCTCTCTTTCCCACATTCCCTCCATCTTTCTCTCTTTCCCACATTCCCTCCATCTTTCTCTCTCTCCCACATTCCCTCCATCTTTCTCTCTCTCCCACATTCCCTCCATCTTTCTCTCTTTCCACATTCCCTCCATCTTTCCCTCTCTCCCACATTCCCTCCATCTTTCTCTCTCTCCCACATTCCCTCCATCTTTCTCTCTTTTCCACATTCCCTCCATCTTTCTCTCTTTCCTACATTCCCTCCATCTTTCTCTCTTTCCCACATTCCCTCCATCTTTCTCTCTCTCCCACATTCCCTCCATCTTTCTCTCTTTCCCACATTCCCTCCATCTTTCTCTCTTTCCTACATTCCCTCCATCTTTCTCTCTTTTCCACATTCCCTCCATCTTTCCCTCTCTCCCACATTCCCTCCATCTTTCTCTCTCTCCCACATTCCCTCCATCTTTCTCTCTCCCACATTCCCTCCATCTTTCTCTCTCTTCCACATTCCCTCCATCTTTCCCTCTCTCCCACATTCCCTCCATCTTTCTCTCTTCCACATTCCCTCCATCTTTCCCTCTCTCCCACATTCCCTCCATCTTTCCCTCTCTCCCACATTCCCTCCATCTTTCTCTCTTCCACATTCCCTCCATCTTTCTCTCTCTCCCACATTCCCTCCATCTTTCTCTCTCTCCCACATTCCCTCCATCCTTCTCTCTCTCCCACATTCCCTCCATCTTTCTCTCTATTCCACATTCCCTCCATCCTTCTCTCTATTCCACATTCCCTCCATCTTTCTCTCTTTCCCACATTCCCTCCATCTTTCTCTCTCTCCCACATTCCCTCCATCTTTCCCTCTCTCCCACATTCTCTCCATCTTTCTCTCTTTCCCACATTCCCTCCATCTTTCTCTCTTTCCCACATTCCCTCCATCTTTCTCTCTCTCCCACATTCCCTCCATCTTTCTCTCTTTCCCACATTCCCTCCATCTCTCTCTCTTTCCCACATTCCCTCCATCTTTCTCTCTCTTTCCCACATTCCCTCCATCTTTCTCTCTCTCCCACATTCCCTCCATCTTTCTCTCTTTCCCACATTCCCTCCATCTCTCTCTCTTTCCCACATTCCCTCCATCTTTCTCTCTCTTTCCCACATTCCCTCCATCTTTCTCTCTCTCCCACATTCCCTCCATCTTTCTCTCTTTCCCACATTCCCTCCATCTTTCTCTCTCTCCCACATTCCCTCCATCTCTCTCTCTTTCCCACATTCCCTCCATCTTTCTCTCTCTCTCCCACATTCCCTCCATCTTTCTCTCTCTTCCCCACATTCCCTCCATCTTTCTCTCTCTCCCACATTCCCTCCATCTTTCTCTCTCTCCCACATTCCCTCCATCTTTCTCTCTCTTTCCCACATTCCCTCCATCTTTCTCTCTTTCACACATTCTCTCCATCTCTCTCTCTCTTTCCCACATTCCCTCCATCTTTCTCTCTCTTTCCCACATTCCCTCCATCTTTCTCTCTCTTTCCCACATTCCCTCCATCTTTCTCTCTCTTTCCCACATTCCCTCCATCTCTCTCTCTTTCACACATTCCCTCCATCTTTCTCTCTCTTTCCCACATTCCCTCCATCTTTCTCTCTCTTTCCCACATTCCCTCCATCTTTCTCTCTTTCCCACATTCCCTCCATCTTTCTCTCTATCAGTCAGTATATATATATATATATATATATATATATATATATATATATATGCAGCTCAGGGTGACATATGACGTTGCCACACTAAAGATGGCGGAGGTCTGAGCAGCTCCACCTATAGCCACGCCCTTTCCTACAGATCACGAGGAAATCTCTCCACCAATCCGGTTCCTTCTTCCTGAATCCCATAGAGGAAGGGGGCGGGGGATTATGGGGGGCCCTGGTTGCTTTCTAGAAACGCTCCACTCTAAACAGGAAGTTTGCGGCTTCTTCCGGTTTTACGGTGAAATAAATAATAATAAATAATTTGCTGAAGCATTCGGCTGATGCTGCACCACCCGGGACTGTCATCCAATCACAGGCCAGGAAACTGGGAGCCTGGGGCAGTTATGATGATGGGAAGGGGGAGCCTGGGGCAGTTATGGTGATGGAAAGGGGGAGCCTGGGGCAGTTATGGTGATGGGAAGAGGGAGACTGGGGCAGTTATGGTGATGGGAAGGGGGAGCCTGGGGCAGTTATGGTGATGGGAAGGTGGAGCCTGGGGCAGTTATGGTGATGGGAAGAGGGAGACTGGGGCAGTTATGGTGATGGGAAGAGGGAACCTGGGGCATTTATGGTGATGGGAAGGGAGAGCCTGGGGCAGTTATGGTGATGGGAAGAGGGAGCCTGGGGCAGTTATGGTGATGGGAAGAGGGAGACTGGGGCAGTTATGGTGATGGGAAGGGGGGGCCTGGGGCAGTTATGGTGATGGGAAGGTGGAGCCTGGGGCAGTTATGGTGATGGGAAGAGGGAGACTGGGGCAGTTATGGTGATGGGAAGAGGGAGCCTGGGGCAGTTATGGTGATGGGAAGAGGGACCCTGGGGCAGTTATGGTGATGGGAAGGGGGGAGCCTGGGGCAGTTATGGTGATGGGAAGGGGGAGCCTGAGGCAGTTATGGTGATGGGAAGAGGGAGACTGGGGCAGTTATGGTGATGGGAAGAGGGAGACTGGGGCAGTTATGGTGATGGGAAGAGGGAGACTGGGGCAGTTATGGTGATGGGAAGAGGGAGACTGGGGCAGTTATGGTGATGGGAAGTGGGGAGCCTGGGGCAGTTATGGTGATGGGAAGGTGGAGCCTGGGGCAGTTATGGTGATGGGAAGAGGGAGACTGGGGCAGTTATGGTGATGGGAAGAGGGAGACTGGGGCAGTTATGGTGATGGGAAGTGGGGAGCCTGGGGCAGTTATGGTGATGGAAAGGGGGAGCCTGAGGCAGTTATGGTGATGGGAAGGGGGGAGCCTGGGGCAGTTATGGTGATGGGAAGGGGGAGCCTGGGACAGTTATGGTGATGGGAAGAGGGAGCCTGGGGCAGTTATGGTGATGGGAAGGGGGAGCCTGGGGCAGTTATGGTGATGGGAAGAGGGAGACTGGGGCAGTTATGGTGATGGGAAGGGGGAGCCTGGGGCAGTTATGGTGATGGGAAGGTGGAGCCTGGGGCAGTTATGGTGATGGGAAGAGGGAGACTGGGGCAGTTATGGTGATGGGAAGAGGGAACCTGGGGCATTTATGGTGATGGGAAGGGAGAGCCTGGGGCAGTTATGGTGATGGGAAGAGGGACCCTGGGGCAGTTATGGTGATGGGAAGAGGGAGACTGGGGCAGTTATGGTGATGGGAAGGGGGGGCCTGGGGCAGTTATGGTGATGGGAAGGTGGAGCCTGGGGCAGTTATGGTGATGGGAAGAGGGAGACTGGGGCAGTTATGGTGATGGGAAGAGGGAGCCTGGGGCAGTTATGGTGATGGGAAGAGGGAGCCTGGGGCAGTTATGGTGATGGGAAGGGGGGAGCCTGGGGCAGTTATGGTGATGAGAAGGGGGGGGGCTGGGGCAGTTATGGTGATGGGAAGGGGGGAGCCTGGGACAGTTATGGTGATGGGAAGGGGGAGCCTGAGGCAGTTATGGTGATGGGAAGAGGGAGCCTGGGGCACTTATGGTGATGGGAAGGTGGAGCCTTGGGCTGGTGACATGGGGCATTTGGGTCAGGTGATGGGCAATCCGTGGACAGGTGACATGGGGGCAGGGGGAGCCGGGGGGGGGGGGGGGTACCATGGGGCATTTGACGATAAGTGAATTGATCCTGGCACTGGGCATGGGGGCGTGTCCTGGTGGTGATAGGGGGCAGGGTTACATTTTATCGCTTGTTTACTGGGTTCTCTGGTCCAATTCTGTGCAGGGAGGAAGCGGGGCGGGGACGCCACATGCAAATGAAGCTCTGTTTATGGGCGTGTACTATGCGTGTGTGTGTAGCGGGAGCGCGCTGTCGTCACGGTTCTTTGGGCGGGTCCTCCTGCTGCCAGTGTACGGCGAGAGGGGGCGTGTCTCCGGTGACGCAGTGTTGTGGGCGGGGCTGTGCGGGGGGGGCGTCTTCGGTGACGCAGTGGTTTGGAGTGGGCGGGGCCTTGGGTGACAGGGCTGTGCGGGGGGGAGGGTCTCCGGGGACGCAGTGGTGTGGGCGGGACCTCTATATGTCAGTGTAAGGCGAGGTGGGCGTGTCTACGGCGACGCAGTGGAGTGGGCGGGGCCAGGAATGGCGGCGGTGTGCGCCCGGCTGGGAATGGGCGGGGCCTCCAGATGTCTGTATAAGGCGAGGTGGGCGTGTCACCGGTGACGCAGTGATGTGGAGTGGGCGGGGCCGCGTGTTACATGTTATGGCGGTGTGCTCCCGGCTACGAGGGGGGCGTGACTCTGGTGACGCAATGGTGTGGAGTGGGCGGGGCTTCTAGCTGGCAGTGTATGGCTAGGTGGGCGCGTCTCCGGTGACGCAGTGGTGGGCGGGGCCGCGGGGGGGTGACAGGCCTGTGCGGGGGGCGTGTCTCCGGTGAAGCAGTGGTGTGGGCGGGGGCTCCAGCTGTCAGTGTAAGGCGAGGTGGGCGTGTCTCCGGTGACGCAGTGGTATGGGCGGGGCCTCCAGCTGTCAGTGTAAGGCGAGGTGGGCGTGTCTCCGGTGACGCAGTGGAGTGGGCGGGGCCTCGGGTGACAGGTTATGGCGGTGTGCGCCCGGCTGTGCGGGGTGGGTCAGGCTGGCGGTTGCCGGCGGAGGGCCCCGGTGGAGGAGGAAGAGGAGGAGGTGCGGGCGGAGAAGGAGGAGGAGCCCCGGGCCCCCCGATCTCTGCTGCAGTTGCCCCCGGAGATCCTGGTGGAGATCTTCTCGTGCCTCCCCGGGACACAGCTCCCCCTGCTGGCCCTCGTGTGCCGCAAGTTCCGACACATCCTCTCCACCGACACCATCTGGAGGCGGCGCTGTCGGACCGGTGAGTATATGTCATACCCCGGGGTAGCCGGCAGGGGGAACCACAGGGTGGGTGTGTCTGGAAGGGCCGGTTTCTATGGAGGGGTATTCTTCGGGGTGGGTGTATCTGGGAGAGGGGTATCTTCTGGGATATGCATATCTGGGACAAGGGTATCTTCTGGGATAGGTGTGTTTGGGAGGGGGTATCATCTGGAATAGGAGTATCAGGGGTATCCTCCAGGGTGGGTGTATCTGGGACAGGGGTATCTTCTGGGATATGCATATCTGGGTGAGCGGTATCTTCTGGGATAGGTGTATTTGGGAGGGGGGGGGGTAAATTCTGGCATAGGCATATCTGAGAGAGGGGTATCTTCTGGGATAGGAGTATCTATGGTGGTTTTTTATTGATATGTGATGTGATTGGTTGACATTGTGTGTTTGGGCAGCCTAACCTGATAACGAGGTCCTTGAACTGATTGCTCCCTTGTGATGTCACTCTGTGGTCACATGACCAGCCGGAGGGCGCCAAGTCCCTGTGTCAAAATGCACAACATGACCCAGTGTGAGGCACAAACATCCCAGAATCCTCTGCAGCAGGCCGCCATTGTGGTTACACAAACATCGTTGCAATGTTGTTGTCACAAGCGTAACTGCTGCAGAATTGTTGTCATGATTGTTCCTGTTCTGTTGTCACCTTGTTACTATGGGTGCCCCTGTCGCATTGTCGCCACGGGTGTCCTTGTCGCATTGTCGCCACGGGTGTCCCTGTCGCATTGTCGCCACGAGTTTCACTGACGCATTGTTGTTGCCATGGGTGCCCCTGTCTCATTGTTGCCATGGGTGCCCCTGTCACATTGTTGCCATGGGTGACCCTGTCTCATTGTTGCCATGGGTGTCCCTGTCGCATTGTTGCCATGGGTGTCCCTGTCGCATTGTTGCCATGGATGTGTCTGTCGCATTGTTGCCATGGATGTGTCTGTCACATTGTTGCCATGGGTGCCCCTGTCGCATTGTTGCCATGGGTGTCCCTGTCGCATTGTTGCCATGGGTCTTCCAGATGTGTTGTTGCTATAGGTGTTCCTGTCACATAATTGGCTTAGGTTCTGCTGTTCTATTCTTGTGTTGTTATGTGCTGTCATGTTGTTGCCATGGGTGTTCCACATGTGTTGTTGCTATGGCCTCTCCTATCACGTTGTTGCCATGGCACCACCTGTTATGTTGTTGCCATGGGAGCTGCTGTCATGTTGTTGCCATGGGCCCTCCATTCATGCTGTTGCCATGGACCCCTCTGTAATGCTGTTGCTATGGATGCTCCAGTCACGCTGCTGCCATGGGCCTTCCTGTTATGTTGTTGCCATGGACCCTCCTGTCATGTTGTTGCCATGGGCCCTCCAGTTATGTTGTTGCCATGGGCCCTCCTGTCATGTTGTTGCTATAGGCCTTCCTGTCATGTTGTTGCCATGGCACCACCTGTTATGTTGTTGCCATGGTAGCTGCTGTCATGTTGTTGCCATGGACCCTCCAGTCATGCTGTTGCCATGGACCCCTCTGTAATGCTGTTGATATGGATGCTCCAGTCACGCTGCTGCCATGGGCCTTTCTGTCATGTTGTTGCCATGGACTCTCCTGTTATGTTGTTGCCATGGGCCCTCCAGTCATGTTGTTGCCATGGGCCCTCCAGTCATGTTGTTGCCATGGTCCCTCCAGTCATGTTGTTGCCATGGGCCCTCCAGTCATGTTGTTGCCATGGGCCCTCCAGTCATGTTGTTGCCATGGGCCCTCCTGTCATGTTGTTGCCATGGGCCCTCCTGTCATGTTGTTGCCATGGGCCCTCCTGTCATGTTGTTGCTATAGGCCTTCCTGTCATGTTGTTGCCATGGACTCCTCTGTAATGCTGTTGCTATGGATGCTCCAGTCACGCTGCTGCCATGGGCCTTCCTGTCATGTTGTTGCCATGGGCCCTCCAGTCATGCTGTTGCCATGGGCCCTCCAGTCATGCTGTTGCCATGGACCCCTCTGTAATGCTGTTGATATGGATGCTCCAGTCACGCTGCTGCCATGGGCCTTCCTGTCATGTTGTTGCCATGGACCCTCCTGTTATGTTGTTGCCATGGCCCCTCCAGTCATGTTGTTGTCATGGTCCCTCCAGTCATGTTGTTGCCATGGTCCCTCCAGTCATGTTGTTGCCATGGTCCCTCCAGTCATGTTGTTGCCATGGTCCCTCCAGTCATGTTGTTGCCATGGTCCCTCCAGTCATGTTGTTGTCATGGTCCCTCCAGTCATGTTGTTGTCATGGTCCCTCCAGTCATGTTGTTGCCATGGTCCCTCTGTAATGCTGTTGATATGGATGCTCCAGTCACGCTGCTGCCATGGGCCTTCCTGTCATGTTGTTGCCATGGACCCTCCTGTTATGTTGTTGCCATGGTCCCTCCAGTCATGTTGTTGCCATGGTCCCTCCAGTCATGTTGTTGCCATGGTCCCTCCAGTCATGTTGTTGCCATGGCCCCTCCAGTCATGTTATTGCCATGGCCCCTCCAGTCATGTTATTGCCATGGCCCCTCCAGTCATGTTATTGCCATGGCCCCTCCAGTCATGTTATTGCCATGGCCCCTCCAGTCATGTTGTTGCCATGGGCCCTCCAGTCATGTTGTTGCCATGGCCCCTCCAGTCATGTTGTTGCCATGGCCCCTCCAGTCATGTTGTTGTCATGGTCCCTCCAGTCATGTTGTTGCCATGGTCCCTCCAGTCATGTTGTTGCCATGGACCCCTCTGTAATGCTGTTGATATGGATGCTCCAGTCACGCTGCTGCCATGGGCCTTCCTGTCATGTTGTTGCCATGGACCCTCCTGTTATGTTGTTGCCATGGGCCCTCCAGTCATGTTGTTGCCATGGCCCCTCCAGTCATGTTGTTGCCATGGTCCCTCCAGTCATGTTGTTGCCATGGTCCCTCCAGTCATGTTGTTGCCATGGTCCCTCCAGTCATGTTGTTGCCATGGTCCCTCCAGTCGTGTTGTTGCCATGGTCCCTCCAGTCATGTTGTTGCCATGGTCCCTCCTGTCATGTTGTTGTCATGGTCTCTCCAGTCATGTTGTTGCCATGGTCCCTCTGTAATGCTGTTGATATGGATGCTCCAGTCACGCTGCTGCCATGGGCCTTCCTGTCATGTTGTTGCCATGGACCCTCCAGTCATGTTGTTGCCATGGTCCCTCCAGTCATGTTGTTGCCATGGTCCCTCCAGTCATGTTGTTGCCATGGTCCCTCCAGTCATGTTGTTGCCATGGTCCCTCCAGTCATGTTGTTGCCATGGTCCCTCCAGTCATGTTGTTGTCATGGTCCCTCCAGTCATGTTGTTGCCATGGTCCCTCTGTAATGCTGTTGATATGGATGCTCCAGTCACGCTGCTGCCATGGGCCTTCCTGTCATGTTGTTGCCATGGACCCTCCTGTTATGTTGTTGCCATGGTCCCTCCAGTCATGTTGTTGCCATGGTCCCTCCAGTCATGTTGTTGCCATGGTCCCTCCAGTCATGTTGTTGCCATGGGCCCTCCTGTCATGTTGTTGCCATGGGCCCTCCTGTCATGTTGTTGCCATGGGCCCTCCTGTCATGTTGTTGCCATGGGCCCTCCTGTCATGTTGTTGCCATAGGCCTTCCTGTCATGTTGTTGCCGTGGGCCCTCCAGTCATGTTGTTGCCATGGACTCCTCTGTAATGCTGTTGCTATGGATGCTCCAGTCACGCTGCTGCCATGGGCCTTCCTGTCATGTTGTTGCCATGGCCCCTCCTGTTATGTTGTTGCCATGGGCCCTCCTGTAATGTTGTTGCTATAGGCCTTCCTGTCATGTTGTTGCCGTGGGCCCTCCAGTCATGTTGTTGCCATGGGCCCTCCAGTCATGCTGTTGCCATAGACCCCTCTGTAATGCTGTTGCTATGGATGCTCCAGTCACGCTGCTGCCATGGGCCTTCCTGTCATGTTGTTGCCATGGGCCTTCCTGTCATGTTGTTGCCATGGACCCTTCTGTTATGTTGTTGCCATGGGCCCTCCAGTCATGTTGTTGTCATGGCCCCTCCTGTTATGTTGTTGCCATGGGCCCTCCTGTCATGTTGTTGCTATAGGCCTTCCTGTCATGTTGTTGCCGTGGGCCCTCCAGTCATGTTGTTGCCATGGGCCCTCCAGTCATGTTGTTGCCATGGGCCCTCTGTTGCCATGGGCCCTCCAGTCATGCTGTTGCCATGGACCCCTCTGTAATGCTGTTGCTATGGATGCTCCAGTCACGCTGCTGCCATGGGCCTTCCTGTCATGTTGTTGCCATGGACCCTCCAGTCGTGTTGTTGCCATGGACCCTCCAGTCGTGTTGTTGCCATGGTTTCCGCTTTATCATCTCACACCTTCATTTAAAGAGACGGCGCCTTTGTTTTCTTTCGCAGAGTACGGCGTTCGGGAGAATCTGCGCAAGATGGAGGTGACGGGAGTCTCGTGCCGCGAGGTCTACGTGAAACGTGAGTATGCGACGCAAAAAAAAAACAGCCGCAGCTTCCTGTCGCCGGCCGCCATTTTCCAGGCCCGGCCTTATACAGAAAGTGGGGAGACTCCTCGTGGGCGTCTGCTCCGTCCCCAACAAAACGGCGGCCGGCGACAGAGACGCCCCCCGCAAGGCCGTTGCCACGGAGTAACCTGCTGCTGTGTCTGTTCAGGTATAAACCCGCGGGTGAAATCCGGGCGCTTTACGAAAATCCTGCCCGACTATGAACACATGGAGTACAGGGATGTGTACGCCCACCGTACGTATGCGACCGGGGGGGAGCGGGGCCTGGACTTTATTAACCCCTCCCCCTCGCTGAGATTGCCGTGGGTCTGATTGTTAGGACGTCTATGGGCGGCTTAAAGCGGAACAAAACCCACAAGCTAAAAGGTTCCCGATTTGGGATGCCCATAAAAACTCCAACGACGCATGCGCGGGCTCTCGTCCAATCAGAAGCCGCCTGCTGTGACTAGGTCATACGGCGGGCGGATCTCATTGTCTACAATGGAGAACGTGCGCCACCACATCCCCAGCATTGCCCGCTCTCGCTGTTGCCATTTATATACGCGGAAGCCGTGCGCACTCCCCATTCAAGTCCATGAGAGTCCATCTTAACTCACCTTTCCACCCGTGAATGTGCGGGCTCTCGTCCAATGAGAAGCCGCCTGCTGTGACTACGTCACTCGACAGTTGTCTCTTATTGTCTGCAATGGAGAGCGTACGCCGCCGCATCCCCAGCATCGCGCGTCCCTGCCACAGCCATTTATATAGGCCTTGGAGCGGAAGCGTGCGCGCATCCCCAGCCGTGCGCACTCCATTCAAGTCAATGAAAGCCCATCAAAACTCACCTTTCCACGCTTGAATGTGCGGGCCTGCTGTGACTATGTCACTCGACAGTTGTCTCTTATTGTCTGCAATGGAGAGCGTACGCCGCCACATCCCCAGCATCGCGCGTCCCTGCCACAGCCATTTATATAGGCCTTGGAGCGGAAGCGTGCGCGCATCCCCAGCCGTGCGCACTCCATTCAAGTCAATGAAAGCCCATCAAAACTCACCTTTCCACGCTTGAATGTGCGGGCCTGCTGTGACTATGTCACTCGACAGTTGTCTCTTATTGTCTGCAATGGAGAGCGTACGCCGCCGCATCCCCAGCATCGCGCGTCTCTGCCACAGCCATTTATATAGGCCTGGGAGCGGAATATATAAAAACTCACCTTTCCACGCTTGAATGTCGGGCCTGCTGTGACTGCATCATTCAGCGGGCAGCTCTGATGAACGATAGCGCGCACATGCGCTGTTGGAGTGTGGGAAGGTGAGTGTTTATTGGCAAACAGGGTGTTTCACACAACAAATCGGGATGCACCGGAGAGGAAGGAACAAAACATGGAAAGGTCACATTCCTGGGTTTTGTTCTGCTTTAAAGTGGACCAAAACCCCGGACTTTGACTATCCTGGGTTAGGTTCTCCCCGATCGAGGATGCCCCACTGTGTGAAACCCCCCAGATCGCCCGAACAAGCTCATCTCTTCCCGGTCCTGCGGTGTACGTGCCGGCGCTCGTCCAATCAGCGGAGGTCACGCCGTCTAAGCCAGCATCTAAGGCCAGTGGCTCCGAGTGCGCTGGCGGGCGCATCCCCCGCTTCCCTCTAACATGGAGCGTGCCCGTGCTGGCCATTCACAAATGCTGTCACGGGCAAGCGCCTTGCTAGAGGGATAGCGGGGATGCGGCTCGCGCATGCGCCTCTGGACTAGGAAACAAGGTAAGTGTATGGGGCGACCTGGGGCGTATCACAAAGCGGGGCATCCCAATTTTGGATTCCGCGGAGGAAGGGAATCGATCAGCCCGGAAATCGATTCCCAGCCAGATTGCGGTGGGTTTTGGTCCACTTTAAAGAGGAGCAGCCCCCCCCAGAGTCTAGGTGATCTCCCTCTTTATGGGGCATCCCGTATTAGGTGTGTATCCCCGGGGATCGCCCAGTACACTCACCTGTCCAGCGTTTCGGCTGCACATCCCCACTACACCTTTAGCCTGGGCACGCACCCACGCCGGGCCTCTCTGGCATGGGCACGGCTACAGGGGAGCAGGGGTGCGGCCGGTGGCACTTCCGTTCAGCTTTATGAATTTAGCGCTGAGCTACTGATTGGCCGAGCATCCCGCACATATGCGGTGGGAACAACATGTGAGTTTTGGGGCATACACACAGATTTGGGATGCCCCTGGCTCGGTTTTGTTCCGCTTTAACCCCTGGCCTGTACCGTCGCTTTAATAATTCTGCTGATCCGTGACGTCTGATCGTTTCATTCGATCATTAAAAAAAAAAAAAAAGAAAAGTGCATGACTGACAGCGGGTCGTGGGATCCCCTCTTATTTACCTTACATTTGTACTGCGCTACAGAAGGTGATGGCGCTATACAAATAACTAATCCCGCCCCCTTGTGGGAGGAGCTACTAGCTAACCATTGCAGGCCCGGTCGGGGGATCCCCCTCTTATTTACTTTACGTTTGTACTGCGCTACAGAAGGTGATGGCGCTATACAAATAACTATTAATAAATAACAACGGTGTTGGTGCCCCACTAACCCCGCCCCCTGTGGGAGGTGCTACTAGCTATCCATTGCAGGCCGGGTCGGGGGATCCCCCTTTTATTTACTTTTACATTTGTACTGCGCTACAGAAGGTGATGGCGCTATACAAATAACTAACCCCGCCCCCTGTGGGAGGTGCTACTAGCTATCCATTGCAGGCCGGGTCAGGGGATCTCCTCTTATTTACTTTACATTTGTAATGCGCTACAGAAGGTGATGGCGCTATACAAATAACTGTTAATAACCTCGTTGTTGGCGCCCCACTAACTCCGCCCCCTGTGGGAGGAGCTGCTTGCTATCCATTGCTGGCATGTGTGTGGCCCTCAGGGGTGTATGTGTGTGCAGTGTATATCTGTTTTGTGTCCCCCATCCGGGGGCTGCAGTGGGAGAACCGCAGGGGGCACCACCTTAACGATCCAATCAGATTCCAGTTTCATGGTCACCTGATTGGAGTTGGAGAAGCGCTCTATGAGAGTTGGAGAGCTCCACGGGAAGCTCCGGCCCCTGCGTGGGAGAGGTCTCCGCCTCTTGTGAAGAGCTCTCCATGGTTTAGTAAATACCCAGCAGCCCCCTGGTGGCGGTCCGGCGGTCCCTTCCTCTGAGGCGGTCCCTTCCTCGGAGGCGGTCCGGCGGTCCCTTCCTCGGAGGTGGTCCGGTGGTCCCTTCCTCGGAGGCGGTCCCTTCCTCGGAGGCGGTCCGGCGGTCTCTTCCTCTGAGGTGATCCCTTCCTTGGAGGCGGTCCGGCGGTCCCTTCCTCGAAGGCAGTCTGTTCCTGGGAGGCGGTCCCGCGGCCTCTTCCTGGGAGGCGGTCCCGCGGTCTCTTCCTCTGAGGCGGTCCCGCAGTGTCTCCCTGGGAGGCGGTCCCGCGGTGTCTCCCTGGGAGGCGGTCTCTCCCTTTTGACACGCCCCTAGTGACACGCCCTCTCTCTTTATTTCCCACACAGTGTTACACCAATACCGGGACATCCTGGGACTGTGGCAGCCCGACCTCGGCCCCTATGGAGGACTCCTCAATGTGGTGGTGAGTGGCCCTCCCATTACATCATCGGCAGATGCATTGCGTCATTGTGGTGTCATAGCAGCATGCTGGGAAAAAGAGACCTCACACAGCGGGGCATCACGATTTTGGATGCCCCGGGGGGAAGGAATCTTCCCAGGCCGATCGCTGTGGGTTTTGGTCCACTTTAAGGAGAAAAACAATTACATTCTGAGAATCTGCATACCTAATCATATGCTAATGAGTTACAAGCCCAATGTATGTATGACATAGCCGAAGTGATTGGCTATATAACTGATCATATGCTAATTAGTTACAAGTCCAATGTATGTATGACATAGCCGAGGTGATTGGCTATATAACTGATCATATGCTAATTAGTTACAAGCCCAATGTATGTATGACATAGCCGAGGTGATTGGCTATATAACTAATCATATGCTAATTAGTTACAAGCCCAATGTATGTATGACAGAGCCGAGGTGATTGGCTATATAACTGATCATATGCTAATTAGTTACAAGTCCAATGTATGTATGACATAGCTGAGGTGATTGGCTATATAACTAATCATATGCTAATTAGTTACAAGCCCAATGTATGTATGACAGAGCCGAGGTGATTGGCTATATAACTAATCATATGCTAATTAGTTACAAGCCCATTGTATGTATGACAGAGCCGAGGTGATTGGCTATATAACTAATCATATGCTAATTAGTTACAAGTCCAATGTATGTATGACATAGCCGACGTGATTGGCTATATAACTGATTATATGCTAATTAGTTACAAGCCCAATGTATGTATGACAGAGCCGAGGTGATTGGCTATATAACTGATCATATGCTAATTAGTTACAAGTCCAATGTATGTATGACAGAGCCGAGGTGATTGGCTATATAACTGATCATATGCTAATTAGTTACAAGTCCAATGTATGTATGACATAGCTGAGGTGATTGGCTATATAACTGATCATATGCTAATTAGTTACAAGTCCAATGTATGTATGACATAGCTGAGGTGATTGGCTATATAACTAATCATATGCTAATTAGTTACAAGCCCAATGTATGTATGACATAGCCGAAGTGATTGGCTATATAACTGATCATATGCTAATTAGTTACAAGCCCAATGTATGTATGACAGAGCCGAGGTGATTGGCTATATAACTAATCATATGCTAATGAGTTACAAGTCCAAGCTGTAGGTGAGGGTTGGTCCGACGTTTCGAACCCTGTTGCCCTGTTTCGGGTTAGTGCAGCTGCTATTTTTGGGGACAGGGCCGTTCTATGGAGGGGGACTTGAAGCCCCTCCCCCCGGGTCACCGGGTGTCACCGCCCCCAGATTCGGGGGCCAGCTGCTCAGTCACATGATGCATCCAAAATAGCTCAGCCCGTCTCCCCGGATAAAGCCGGCTTACCTTACCCTGCACCTCCTGACGCATAGAGATTTAATTATCACAGCAAAGGAAATTGAAATGAAAGTGGACCAAAACCCACGGCGATTGGCCCGGGAATCTTAGATTCTCTCTCTTTTCCACATTTTCTCCTCTCTATTTTCCACACTCTCTCCTTCTCTCTCTTTTCCACATTCTCTCCTTCTCTCTCTTTTCCACATTCTCTCCTTCTCTCTATTTTCCACATTCTCTCCTTCTCTCTATTTTCCACACTCTCTCCTTCTCTCTCTTTTCCACATTCTCTCCTTCTCTCTATTTTCCACATTCTCTCCTTCTCTCTCTTTTCCACATTCTCTCCTTCTCTCTCTTTTCCACATTCTCTCCTTCTCTCTCTTTTCCACATTCTCTCCTTCTCTCTCTTTTCCACATTCTCTCCTTCTCTCTCTTTTCCACATTCTCTCCTTCTCTCTCTTTTCCACATTCTCTCCTTCTCTCTCTTTTCCACATTCTCTCCTTCTCTCTCTTTTCCACACTCTCTCCTTCTCTCTCTTTTCCACACTCTCTCTCTCTCTCTTTTCCACATTCTCTCCTTCTCTCTCTTTTCCGGCTTACCTTACCCTGTGGATAGAGATTTTATTATCTCAGCAAAGTAAATTGAACTTAAAGTGGACCAAACCCCACGGCGATCGGGATGAAGCTTAGATTCCCGGGCTGATTGCTGTGGGTTTTGGTCCACTTTAAATCGATTGATTCCCTCCCCCCGGGGCATCCAAACTCGGGATGCCCCGCTGTGTGAAACCCTGCAGCTCGCCCCATACACTTACCTTCTTTTTGGTCTAACGCCGCATCCCCGCTATCCCTGTGGCAGGACACGTCCCCGCAAATGGCGCGCTCCCTGTTAGAGGGAAGCGGGGGATGCCGCCGTCAACACGTTTGGAGCTGCTGGCTTTAGACGAGCTTCTGGGCAAATGGAAAGGAATCGAGCGTGCTGATTGGACGAGCGCCCACCCATGCTCCGTAGGCCCGGGCAGAGTTGTTTCGGCGCCCTGGGGGGTTTCTCACCCCCGATTGGAGGACCAAAACCCAGGATAATCAAAACCCAGGATAATCAAAACCCAGGATAATCCTATGGCACATGACGCATGCCCTCATCCAATCCTATGGCATATGGCGCATGCTCTCGTCCAATCCTATGGCACATGACGCATGCTCTCGTCCAATCCTATGGCGCATGCTCTCGTCCATTCCTATGGCGCATGCTCTCGTCCAATCCTATGCCGCATGCTCTCGTCCAATCCTATGCCGCATGCTCTCGTCCAATCCTATGGCGCATGCTCTCGTCCAATCCTATGGCGCATGCTCTCGTCCAATCCTATGGCGCATGCTTTTGTCCAATCTTATGGCGCATGCTCTTGTCCAATCATATGGCGCATGGTGCATGTCCTCGTCCAATCCTGTGGCGTATGGCGCATGCCCTCATCCAATCCTATGGCATATGGCGCATGTTCTGGTCCAATCTTATGACGCATGCTCTCGTCCAATCCTATGGCGCATGGTGCACGCTCTCGTTCAATCCTATGGCACATGACGCATGCTCTCGTCCAATCCTATGGCGCATGCTCTCATCCAATCCTATGGCGCATGCTCTCGTCCAATCCTATGGCGCATGCTCTCATCCAATCCTATGGCGCATGCTCTCGTCCAATCCTATGGCGCATGCTCTCGTCCAATCCTATGGCACATGCTCTTGTCCATTCCTATGGCGCATGCTCTTGTCCATTCCTATGGCGCATGCTCTTGTCCATTCCTATTGCGCATGCTCTCATCCAATCCTATGGTGCATGCTCTCGTCCAATCCTATGGCACATGACGCATGCTCTCGTCCAATCCTATGGCGCATGCTCTCGTCCATTCCTATGACGCATGCTCTCGTCCAATCCTATGGCACATGCTCTCGTCCAATCCTATGGCGCATGCTCTCGTCCATTCCTATGGCACATGCTCTCGTCCATTCCTATGGCGCATGCTCTCATCCAATCCTATGGCGCATGCTCTCATCCAATCCTATGGCGCATGCTCTCGTCCATTCCTATGGCGCATGCTCTCGTCCAATCCTATGGCACATGGCTCATGCTCTCGTCCATTCCTATGGCGCATGCTCTTGTCCATTCCTATGGCGCATGCTCTCGTCCATTCCTATGGCGCATGCTCTCGTCCAATTCTATGGCGCATGCTCTCGTCCAATTCTATGGCGCATGCTCTCGTCCAATCCTATGGTGCATGCTCTCGTCCAATCCTATGGCGCATGCTCTCGTCCATTCCTATGGCGCATGCTCTCGTCCATTCCTATGGCGCATGCTCTCGTCCATTCCTATGGCGCATGCTCTCGTCCAATCCTATGCCGCATGCTCTCGTCTAATCCTATGGCGCATGCTCTCGTCCAATCCTATGGCGCATGCTTTCGTCCAATCTTATGGCGCATGCTCTTGTCCAATCATATGGTGCATGTCCTCGTCCAATCCTGTGGTGTATGGCGCATGCCCTCATCCAATCCTATGGCATATGGCGCATGTTCTGGTCCAATCTTATGGCGCATGCTCTCGTCCAATCCTATGGCGCATGGTGCACGCTCTTGTTCAATCCTATGGCACATGACGCATGCTCTCGTCCAATCCTATGGCGCATGCTCTCATCCAATCCTATGGCGCATGCTCTCGTCCAATCCTATGGCGCATGCTCTCGTCCAATCCTATGGCGCATGCTCTCGTCCAATCCTATGGCGCATGCTCTTGTCCATTCCTATGGCGCATGCTCTTGTCCATTCCTATGGCGCATGCTCTTGTCCATTCCTATGGCGCATGCTCTTGTCCAATCCTATGGTGCACGCTCTCGTCCAATCCTATGGCACATGACGCATGCTCGCGTCCAATCCTATGGCACATGACGCATGCTCTCGTCCAATCATATGGCACATGCTCTCGTCCAATCCTATGGCGCATGCTGTCGTCCAATCCTATGGCGAATGCTCTCGTCCATTCCTATGGCGCATGCTCTTGTCCTTTCCTATGGCGCATGCTCTCGTCCATTCCTATGGCGCATGCTCTCATCCAATCCTATGGCGCAGGCTCTCGTCCATTCCTATGGCGCAGGCTCTCGTCCAATTCTATGGCGCATGCTCTCGTCCAATCCTATGGTGCATGCTCTCGTCCAATCCTATGGCGCATGCTCTCGTCCATTCCTATGGCGCATGCTCTCGTCCATTCCTATGGCGCATGCTCTCGTCCAATCCTATGCCGCATGCTCTCGTCTAATCCTATGGCGCATGCTCTCGTCCAATCCTATGGCGCATGCTTTCGTCCAATCTTATGGCGCATGCTCTTGTCCAATCATATGGCGCATGGTGCATGTCCTCGTCCAATCCTGTGGTGTATGGCGCATGCCCTCATCCAATCCTATGGCATATGGCGCATGTTCTGGTCCAATCTTATGGCGCATGCTCTCGTCCAATCCTATGGCGCATGGTGCACGCTCTCGTTCAATCCTATGGCACATGACGCATGCTCTCGTCCAATCCTATGGCGCATGCTCTCATCCAATCCTATGGCGCATGCTCTCGTCCAATCCTATGGCGCATGCTCTCGTCCAATCCTATGGCGCATGCTCTCGTCCAATCCTATGGCGCATGCTCTCGTCCAATCCTATGGCGCATGCTCTTGTCCATTCCTATGGCGCATGCTCTTGTCCATTCCTATGGCGCATGCTCTTGTCCATTCCTATGGCGCATGCTCTTGTCCATTCCTATGGCGCATGCTCTTGTCCATTCCTATGGCGCATGCTCTTGTCCAATCCTATGGTGCATGCTCTCGTCCAATCCTATGGCGCATGCTCTTGTCCATTCCTATGGCGCATGCTCTTGTCCATTCCTATGGCGCATGCTCTTGTCCAATCCTATGGTGCACGCTCTCGTCCAATCCTATGGCGCATGCTCTTGTCCATTCCTATGGCGCATGCTCTTGTCCATTCCTATGGCGCATGCTCTTGTCCAATCCTATGGTGCACGCTCTCGTCCAATCCTATGGCACATGACGCATGCTCTCGTCCAATCCTATGGCACATGACGCATGCTCTCGTCCAATCCTATGGCACATGCTCTCGTCCAATCCTATGGTGCATGCTGTCGTCCAATCCTATGGTGCATGCTGTCGTCCATTCCTATGGCGCATGCTCTCGTCCATTCCTATGGCGCATGCTCTTGTCCTTTCCTATGGCGCATGCTCTCGTCCATTCCTATGGCGCATGCTCTCATCCAATCCTATGGCGCATGCTCTCGTCCATTCCTATGGCGCATGCTCTCGTCCAATCCTATGGCACATGGCTCATGCTCTCGTCCAATCCTATGGCGCATGCTCTTGTCCATTCCTATAGCGCATGCTCTCGTCCATTCCTATGGCGCATGCTCTCGTCCAATCCTATGGTGCATGCTCTCGTCCAATCCTATGGCGCATGTTCTCGTCCATTCCTATGGCGCATGCTCTCGTCCAATTCTGTGGCGCATGCTCTCGTCCAATCCTATGGCACATGCTCTCGTCCAATCCTATGGCGCATGCTCTCGTCCAATCCTATGGCGCATGCTGTCGTCCAATCCTATGGCGCATGCTCTCATCCAATCCTATGGCGCATGCTCTCATCCAATCCTATGGCGCATGCTCTTGTCCATTCCTATGGCGCATGCTCTCGTCCATTCCTATGGCGCATGCTCTCGTCCATTCCTATGGCGCATGCTCTCGTCCATTCCTATGGCACATGGCGCATGCTCTCGTCCAATCCTATGGCGCATGCTCTCGTCCAATCCTATGGCGCATGCTCTCGTCCAATTCTATGGCGCATGCTCTCGTCCAATCCTATGGCACATGGCGCATGCTCTCGTCCAATCCTATGGCACATGGCGCATGCTCTCGTCCATTCCTATGGCGCATGCTCTCGTCCAATTCTATGGCGCATGCTCTCGTCCAATCCTATGGCACATGGCGCATGCTCTCGTCCATTCCTATGGCGCATGCTCTCGTCCAATTCTATGGCGCATGCTCTCGTCCAATCCTATGGCACATGGCGCATGCTCTCGTCCAATCCTATGGCACATGGCGCATGCTCTCGTCCAATCCTATGGCACATGGCGCATGCTCTCGTCCATTCCTATGGCGCATGCTCTCGTCCATTCCTATGGCGCATGCTCTTGTCCATTCCTATGGTGCATGCTCTCGTCCATTCCTATGGCGCATGCTCTCGTCCAATCCTATGGCACATGGCGCATGCTCTCGTCCAATCCTATGGCACATGACGCATGCTCTCGTCCAATCCTATGGCACATGACGCATGCTCTCGTCCAATCCTATGGCACATGGCGCATGCTCTCGTCCATTCCTATGGCGCATGCTCTCGTCCATTCCTATGGCGCATGCTCTCGTCCATTCCTATGGCGCATGCTCTCGTCCATTCCTATGGTGCATGCTCTTGTCCATTCCTATGGTGCATGCTCTCGTCCATTCCTATGGCGCATGCTCTCGTCCATTCCTATGGTGCATGCTCTTGTCCATTCCTATGGCGCATGCTCTCGTCCATTCCTATGGCGCATGCTCTCGTCCATTCCTATGGTGCATGCTCTTGTCCATTCCTATGGTGCACGCTCTCGTCCATTCCTATGGCGCATGCTCTCGTCCATTCCTATGGCGCATGCTCTCGTCCATTCCTATGGCGCATGCTCTCGTCCATTCCTATGGTGCATGCTCTTGTCCATTCCTATGGTGCATGCTCTCGTCCATTCCTATGGCGCATGCTCTCGTCCATTCCTATGGCGCATGCTCTCGTCCATTCCTATGGCGCATGCTCTCGTCCATTCCTATGGCGCATGCTCTCGTCCATTCCTATGGTGCATGCTCTTGTCCATTCCTATGGCGCATGCTCTCGTCCAATCCTATGGCGCATGCTCTCGTCCATTCCTATGGTGCATGCTCTTGTCCAATCCTATGGCGCATGCTCTCGTCCAATCCTATGGCGCATGCTCTCGTCCAATCCTATGGCGCATGCTCTCGTCCATTCCTATGGCGCATGCTCTCGTCCATTCCTATGGCGCATGCTCTCGTCCAATCCTATGGTGCATGCTCTCGTCCATTCCTATGGCGCATGCTCTCGTCCAATTCTATGGCGCATGCTCTCGTCCAATCCTATGGCACATGGCGCATGCTCTCATCCAATCAGAGCCATCTGCGGTGCATATTAATGCACGGCAGTCTGGAGAGAAAGCAGGCGCATCCCTAGATGCGAGGGCGCTCCCGCACCCAGCCTGTCGCAGGAGCGTGCCACAGCGCAGAAATGCTGGGGATGCGTCCACTCTCACTCCCAATTGGAAAAGGTGAGTCTTGCTGCGACCTGAGGGGGTCACACAGCAGGGCATCCCGATTTGGCAATCACATTTTTTGCTTTAAATCATGTGACCAGCCCCGGTGATGAGATATCCCAGCAGGCTTCCTGTTCTACCTACCTCAACCAGTAACAAACGAGGAGGTCTTCATTATAACAGTGTGTGCAGCTGTTTCCAGGCCCCATCAGACAATGATGACATCATCATATCCAATGCTTTCTGATTATTGCAGTTATTGTCCCCGCCCCCTGACTCTGTATTAACCAATGACTGTCTCTCGCCCCCGCAGGTAGACGGCTTCTTCATCATCGGCTGGATGTACCTACCTCCTCATGACCCGCACGTGGATGAGCCAATGAGACTGAAGCCTGTGTTCCGCATACACCTGATGGAGAGGAAGAGCGCCACCGTGGAGTGTATGTACGGCCCTAAGGGGCCCCACAACGGCCAGATCCAGGTACGGCCCTGTCTATGAAAGGCAATGCCGATTCTCTTTAAAGTGGACCCAAAACCCTGCTTGATCTCCCCGGGAATCTATAAGATTCACCGATCAAGCTCGGTTTTGGTCCAGTTTATTATTATTTTCTACGTAATGGGTGTGGGGCTGCATTGTGACTGTATCGCTACCCGAACCTCGATCCGTTGGATAAATGGGCCCGGGCTGGTAAAGAGAAGGCAATTGTGGCCCACGTGACCACCGCCGGCCAATAGCGGACAGCTTGAGGTAAGGGTAAGGATTGTTCCAGCAATCTGGATGCCCCCTCGTCACAATGCGGCCCCATACCCATTAGGTAGAAAATGGGAGTGTGGGACCACTTTAATGCGTGGCATAGAATGCTGAATGACAGGGGAGTGGCCGGCATCCCTATGGCCGCTCTCCAGCTATTCAGACAGGCCTGTGCCGTGTGAACAAGAGCGAGGGGGGGGGGAGGGGGTTGAAGCAGTGGGGCATCCCAAATGCAGATGCCCCCAGCTTTTTACTAGGCTGATGGTTGCTGCTCTTAAAGTGGACCAAAACCCAGCACGATCAGCCCGGGAATCTATAAGATTCCCAGGATGATAGATTCCCTCCCCCGGGGCATCCAAAATCGGGATGCCCCACTGTGTGATACTCCCCAGGTCGCCCATAAACGTAACTTCTTTCCTGTCCAATGGCACATCCCGGGGCCGCAGCCCTCTAACAGGGTGCACGTGAGGAATTTGTGAATGGCCGATGCGGGCACGCTCCCTGTTAGAGGGAAGCGAGGGATGCTGCCGGCACCACGCTCGGAGACGCTGGCCTCAGACGCTGTCTTAGATGGTGTGATGTCAGCAGCTCCGAGCGCGCTGATTGGATGGGCCGCCTCGCAAGCATCGTAGGACCGGGAAGAGGTGAGTTGGCATCGGCTTCCTGGGGGGGGTTACACAGTGGAGCATCCCTGATCTGGGTGCCCCCGGGGGAAAGGACCAAACCCCGGATAGTCAAAGTCCTGGGTTTTGGTCCACTTTGAAAGCCACAGCTGATTCCCAGGAAAATCAGGATTGGGGCCAATCAGAATCGTCCATCAAAATGGCGATCAGACCTTCCCTAAGCCCAGACCCAAATGTAGATAAACCCACATCCACAGGTCAACAGGTACCCCAACTCGCATCAAGAACCCTATGCCAACCCCACTACTCAATAGAAGAGTTGCTGTAGGACCCCTGTAGTCTCGCCCTCCCCACGGCGGCTGTTACCTGAATTCTTCGAGCTATTTTTTTATTGTTCTAAAAGGAAACCCTACAAGCCCAAACCAGGCCTAGACCCACACAGCACCCCCAAATGTAGGTAACTCCACACCCACAGGTCCCCAACCCGCATTAGTATTAACCCCACTACTCAATAGAAGGGTGTAGATGTCAAGAGAGACATACCAGATATACAGAATTTTTGGGGGGTCCATATTTTATTGTGGGGTTCAGTCTGTAGCCCATGCTCTGGGCCATGGCCACCTAAACTCTTGGAAACAAAAAGAGGACCTGTCATTTGCACTCAGACTAGTAGAAACAATTTGGCTTTGTATTGTTGAGAAGGTAATCTCTTGCTAAACACTACAAACCCCAACCGGGCCTGAACCCACACAGCACCCCAAAATTAGATAACCCCGCATCCGCAATTCCCCAAACTGCATCAGGACCCCTTGTACCAACATCATAATTCCTGGGAAGTTTCACACTGTGGGCCATCCCAAATCTGGAAAACTTTCACCTGCCCTTGTAGTCTTTTACACTCTAGGGATACATTTAATGGTTGCTGGTCTACTCTAGGGCCGGGTGTAATGGGTGTTGGTGCACTCTAGGGCCGGGTGTAATGGGTGTTGGTGCACTCTAGGGCCGGGTGTAATGGGTGTTGGTGCACTCTAGGGCCGGGTGTAATGGGTGTTGGTGCACTCTAGGGTCGGGAGTAATAGGTGTTGGTGCACTCTAGGGCCGGGTGTAATGGGTGTTGGTGCACTCTAGGGCTTGGTGTAATGGGTGTTGGTGCACTCTAGGGCTGAGTGTAATGGGTGTTGGTGAACTCTAGGGCTGGGTGTAATGGGTGTTGGTGCACTCTAGGGTCGGGTGTAATGGGTGTTGGTGCACTCTAGGGCCGGGTGTAATGGGTGTTGGTGCACTCTAGGGCTGGGTGTAATGGGTGTTGGTGCATTCTAGGGCTGGGTGTAATGGGTGTTGGTGCACTCTAGGGCCGGGTGTAATGGGTGTTGGTGCACTCTAGGGTCGGGTGTAATAGGTGTTGGTGCACTCTAGGGCCGGGTGTAATGGGTGTTGGTGCACTCTAGGGCTGGGTGTAATGGGTGTTGGTGCACTCTAGGGCCGGGTGTAATGGGTGTTGGTGCACTCTAGGGCTGGGTGTAATGGGTGTTGGTGCACTCTAGGGCCGGGTGTAATGGGTGTTGGTGCACTCTAGGGCTGGGTGTAATGGGTGTTGGTGCACTCTAGGGTCGGGTGTAATAGGTGTTGGTGCACTCTAGGGCCGGGTGTAATGGGTGTTGGTGCACTCTAGGGCGGGGTGTAATCGGTGTTGGTGCACTCTAGGGCTGAGTGTAATGGGTGTTGGTGCACTCTAGGGCCGGGTGTAATGGGTGTTGGTGCACTCTAGGGCTGGGTGTAATGGGTGTTGGTGCCCTCTAGGACTCTAGGGCTGGGTGTAATGGGTGCTGGTGCACTCTAAGGCCCGGTATGATGGGTGTTGGTACACTCTAGGGCTGAGTGTAATGGGTATTGGTGCACTCTAGGGCTGGGTGTAATGGGTGTTGGTGCACTCTAGGGCTGGGTGTAATGGGTGTTGGTGCACTCTAGGGCTGAGTGTAATGGGTGTTGGTGCACTCTAGGGCTGGGTGTAATGGGTGTTGGTGCACTCTAGGGCTGGGTGTAATGGGTGTTGGTGCCCTCTAGGACTCTAGGGCTGGGTGTAATGGGTGCTGGTGCACTCTAAGGCCCGGTATGATGGGTGTTGGTACACTCTAGGGCTGAGTGTAATGGGTATTGGTGCACTCTAGGGCTGGGTGTAATGGGTGTTGGTGCATTCTAGGGCTGAGTGTAATGAATGTTGGTGCACTCTAGGGCTGAGGGGTGTTGTTGCCCTCCAGGGCCGGTTGTAATGGGTGCCGCTGCCCTCCAGGGCCGGCTGTAATGGGTGTCTGTGTCGGTTCGGATGCCCCTTCGTTTGCTGACTCCCCCCATTTGTCTCAGATAGTGAAGAAGGACGAGTTCTGCACGAAATGCCTTCAGACGGATTATCACCGCATGACGGGAGGGAGGCAGGAGGTAAGGCCTGAACTCGCCCCGGCCGTCGCAGCGCCCCCCCCTGTGGCAGCTGCGCGTCACTGCAGCCATTCTGTCTCACCGCAGGAATTCCGGACGTGGCTGCGGGACGACCTCGGTCGGACGCTGGACGACATCTTCCACGAGCACATGCAGGAGCTGATCCTGATGAAGTTCATTTACATCTGCCAATACGAGTACGTAAAGGGGGCGGGATCTAATATAAGGGCCTTGGGGGCCACATAAAGCCCCGGGCCCCAAAATATCCGCAGGCCCCGCATTCCCTGATCTCTTCTTTTTTTTTTTTTTTTTTCTATAGCAACTGCCTTACTTACCGCCGGATCTATCACCCGCCCAGCCAGCCGGAGGATCTGGTCAAACCGGGGTTCTTTAAAGGGACCTATGGAAGCCACGGCCTGGAAATCGTCATGCTGAGCTTCCACGGGCCCAGCGCCAAAGTCACCAAGATAACGGTGAGTGGTATTAAGGGTCCACATGAATATATACAACAAGAGGGACTATGGACTATGTCAGGGAACCGCGGGTCACGTGATCCAACTATAAAACAGGGACCTCCGGACACACAGACCGTGTTCCCAAGAAACCCTTGTCCGAGTCCTCCTATCAGGAATACCAGGCCCGAAGCCTGCGGACACACAGATTCTTGGCTTAAGGCAAACAGACCGTCAAGTTAAATATAAGTTTTAATTCTATAGCACACTAGGCAGTGATAACAAACATTTGTCTATGATGGAATATGAAATGATACAAATGCTGTTCTGAGAGGGTTACAGGATACAGTGAGTTACACAGAGAGACAATGGTCAGTTACCTTAATATGCAGTTTGCAGAGTAGTGGCAAGCTGGGTGGATGGACACCTCCTGGCACGCGGGAATCGTGACCTCTCCAGGAGTGACCACGTTCTCATCCCCTTGGCCTACTTTTAAGCAGGTCTCTCCCCTCCACCCCCTCCCATCTGTGGGACGGGTTGTCACCTCCCACTGTTCTAAAACCCTTTAGGGGTTATAACTTTGGGCAAGGGGGTCGTATGACTTTGGATACGGCACCAAACGATTGGGCTGGATGCCGGGCATCCAATGAGTCCAGAAATGGGGTCCCTAAGTGGGTCAGAACCTTAGATCTCCATTTCCTGGGTTTTCCTTTATTGCCGAGCTCGGTGAAACCTACCTCCGTGTGCGTTCTTGTGAGCCGGTTCTGATTCTGTACCTGGCTTGCTGCTGGGACACATGGGGGCGCAGCTATGGTCCGATTTGTAAGCAAAAAATGATCAGCTGTACCTGTAGCAATTCAAAGTCCTTGGTGATAGAGATCACAGGAAATGGCACGGCCTTGAGTGCTCCACTCACGACGATTCAGATTTAACAGTGACGCCAGCCAAAATCCAGTTAAAAGGATACTTGATCCAGATTTATTTCCAAATAGATTAAAAGAATTCCATCCACAAAATCAAGTCGATAGCAAGCATAAGAAAACAGGTTGATCTGCCAACGCGTTTCGGGCACAAACTCAGCCCTTACTCATGACACAATTTCCTGTTTTCATATCAAACATTTAAATCACAACAGGACAGAACGCAGTGCCCAATGAGCGCAAAGCAGGGGTGATTGAAAGATTGATAAAGAGTGTCCTAAATTAAACAGGAGAATAGGCGGGTAATTATAGTTAATATAACCGGCTGTGTATCTCACCTTGAATTGTCTGTGCCCCCAATTCCCGCATTTTCACGCTAACAACGGAGAGCCATCCCAGCGTAATTACCAATAACAGTATACGAAGTATGAAAAAACCCTGGAAGTGACCTAATGGAAGGGCAAAACCTTCCCCCATATACTGGCGGAGTGAGGGCGGAAGAGATAACTTTATCAGAGCCATATATTGAACCCGTCAAACCAATCACCCCGAGACGCCACACTGGGCACTGCACTATTAATCCCAATGTATTATATACATACATACAACAATGTGAGTCGAGTAAGAGAAAAAAAGAAACAAAAATCATTTTACATCTACCTATCAATTTATATAAAAATTAAAAAATGTACATTCTCGTTATACAAAAGAAATTGTTTAAAGTCGACCAACACACAGGATTTTGACTATCCTGGGTTTTGGTCCACTTCGGTGGGGCACCCCGATCGGGGGGCCCCACCGATACAATGTTGCCATCATTTTGTGATTATAATTAAATGGAATTATTTATAACCGAAAAAGGAATGACACTATCATGGCTATTATAGGGAGTTATTAGTTTCACCAAGAGGGACAACATTATTGTTTCAACTATAGGAGGACTCACAATACAGCACATATACGGACAAAGAATAATTGACGGTCTCTTTTCTGACTGCTACAATAATGAAGGGTAAGGGGGAGGAAAATAAAGGCTAAAGGGATTATCATAAACAAATCTAACTAAATATATATTAAAAAGATAGACAGATGATCTAATACCGGAGGTAGAGATCTACATCCCGGCGATGATTCAATCCTTGAGGGATTCGTGTACCTAGGTTAAAAAACCAATATACCTCTCTTCGAAATAGTTTAGCTTGCAAGCTTAGCTTTGGCTTGCTTCGCTAAACTATTTTGAAGAGAGGTATATTGGATTTTTAAACTAGGTACACGAATAAACTGCATAAACTCCAGGGGCTGGGCTACAAAGGGGGAGGGGCTTAATCTCAACAACAACAGCTTTATTCAGCAGTACACCAAGATTGTTTTTACACTTTTTTTTTGTCCAGGGGGATCCCAACGTCCCGGCGGGACAGCCGACGCTGGAGGTCCACCTGACGCAGCCGGTGCGTCTCCCCGGGGTGGAGCAGCTTCGCGCCTTCTCCGAGCTTTCGCGGCTCATCCTGGACGTCCGAGACCAGATCAACCGGGAGGAGCGGCTAGGGGGAGGCGCAGAGGGGGCGGAGCCTGTGTCCACCAATGGGACGGAAGAGAAGAAGCCGCCCAGTGCGTCCGAAGCCGGGGACACGGAACCGCAGCAACAGCCTCAGGACCTGCAGGCGTTTACCCTCCCAGAGGAAGTGATGGCGCGAAATGGAGATTATCCGCGTAACTGCCGGACCTGGTGAGTAATGTATCCTATATCTATCCCATATCTGTCTGTCTATCTATCTATCTATCTATCTATCTATCTATCTATCTATCTATCTATCTATGTATCCCATATCTATCTATCCCATATATATCTATCTATCTCATGTCTATCTATCTATCTATCTATCTATCTATCTATCTATCTATCTATCTATCTATCCCATATCTATCTATCTATCTATCTATCTATCTATCTATCTATCTATCTCATATCTATCTATCTATCTATCTCATATCTATCTATCTATCTATCTATCTATCTATCTATCTATGTATCCCATATCTATCTATCCCATATATATCTATCTATCCCATATATATCTATCTATCTATCTATCTCATGTCTATCTATCTCATATCTATCTATCTATCTATCTATCTATCTATCTATCTATCTATCTATTTCATATCTATCTATCTATCTATCCCGTATCTATCTATCCCATATCCATCTATCTTCCAAGTGTAACATACACTCCGCTTCAACTCTTCATGATATTTGGGTTACTCTCCAGTAGAGGGCGAACTTCTGCAGAAATGAATGCAAAAAAAGGAGCTCCTCCCGGCCCATATATACCTGGGACCTCCCACCTATTCCCAGTTCCTTACCTGCAGGGAAGGCGACAAGACAGAAGATGAAGACTTCTCTTACTTGCAGGTAAGCCGGGCTCGCGCCCGGCCATTTTTTGTCCCTATTGCTGCCAGGACCTTTTCTAAATTGTCCCTATTTGAGCCTCCCAGCCTTGGCTGCGGGTCCTGGTGAGGGTAGGCAGCACCTTATGGGTGTTGTAGGAGCCTTGCTCCACCGTGAGACCCCATTGCAAGGGGTAGGCGGTTGTCCGGGTTGGTGAACCCGGTATGGGATGCCCTGTCCCTTAATCCCTATGACCGGATTCCGGCTTGGATTCCCCCCCCCCCCCCCCTTTCCGGGTCCCTTCCTTTCCCTCTGGGGGGGGGGGGGGGGGGGCTGGCCTCACCCACGGTTGTTTAATTACTGAAGCACTGTGTGAGTGTGTGTGTGTGTGTCTTTCACTTGTGTGTGTGTTGGTGCTGACTGGGGTTGATTGTGGTCTCCTTCACTCTTTACCTTCTTTACGCAGCCTGGGGAGCTTCTCTCCCTCAGGCTGTGTTAGGTGGGGGGGGCGGGACCGGGCCATCGGCGTGGCCGGGGTAGCCCCGCCCCCTCGTTTGGCGCGATTATGCGGGCCAGCCCAGGGCTGGGATTCGCGTTGCTGGGAGGGGGCGTGGCCTGACGAGCGCGCCTATTGCTTAAATTCCCTGCGGTCTTGCGACTGAATCACCATATGGATGCTCCGCAGGACACCGGGCTCGGGCTCCCTCTGGGACAATCCGGGCCATGTGTGGGGTGCGGGGTATCCCTTATGGGTGAGAATGTGCTTATTTGTATACCATGTGCACAAAAGGCCATAACGTGGCAGGTGGTACCCAGCCTTCTGGGTTGGCGCCCCCCGCTTCATCGCATTCCGATGTTTGGGCTAGGTTGGCCAGCATCGAGAAATTTATGGTTAGCGCGATGGGCAAGAAGGCCCAGGCTAAAAAGAGACATTTGTCGTCGGTCCAGGCGACTTGGGATATTGATGATGATTCATTTCATATGTCTGATTATTCCCCGTTGGAGGAGGGGGAATTGTATGAGGAGTCAGAGGCTGACAATGTATGGTTTGGTGAGGCTGACATTGGGCAGGCACTGGGGGATGCTGTTGACACAGGTTTTGGATATTGCGCCGCCTGAGGCGCCCCCTCTCAAGAAGGGGGAATTTTTTGGGGCCCACAAGCCTCGTTTGGAGTTCCCTACCCAGGGTCATTTTGATGCACTGATCCTTAGGGAATGGGAGAAACCTAGTCAGCTTCCGGGTGTTCCTCAGGGATGGGATAAGATGTATCCTTTCCCGGTGGTGAAAGCGGTTAAGCGCTGGGCTTCTCCTCCCGAGGTCGATGGGCCAGTTTCGGGTTGACCAACTCCTTTGTGCTTCACACCCCAGACGCCACTTCCCTAAAGGATGGTGAGGATAGGTGCCTTGATCAGATGGCATGTCATGCCTTTGCCTGTGTTGGTTCGGCCTTGCGGCCTGTTTTGTGCATCTGCGCTGGTGTCGGTGGGTGCTAGGTCTCTGATTAGGGACTGGTTTAATGACGCTCACCTTGATCCGGCCAGCGCTGAGTTCACTACGCTTAAAAGATTTGAATTGTTCATGGATTTTGTCTTGGCTGCTATGGAAGACACTATTGTTATGTGTAGTAGGACTTCAGCCTTATTGGTGGCCATGTGCCGCTCGGTATGGCTCCGTCAGTGGACGGCGGATTTGCGGCCAAGAAATCGCTCACAGCTCTTCCCTTCTTGGGTACGCGGCTGTTTGGAGATAAGTAGGATTCCATAGACATCAAGGATGCGTATTTGCATGTTCCAATTTTTCCAGCGCATCAGAGATTCCTCAGGTTCGCGGTGGACGATCAACATTTTCATATTGTAGCCCTTCCCTTCGCGTTCACCTCGTCCCCGAGGGTCTTCACCAAGGTTCTGGCGGGCATAATGGCCCTATTCAGAGCTCAGGGAATTCGCATTGTGCCGTATCTGGACGACCTATTGATTTCAGCTTCTTCCCTCCGTCAGGCGGAGCTGGACACCCACCAGGTGGTGTCGACCCTGGAGAGGTTCGGGTGGGTGATCAACCGCCCCAAGTCCTCTCTCTCGCCATCACGGGGGATTTCATTCCTGGGCATGAATCTGGATACCATTCAGGCCAGAGTGTTTCTACCCCAGACCAAGGTGCAGGGGATTCAGAATCTGATCCGCCTTCTTCTAGCCAATCCTTGCCCCTCTATCCGGCAGGGGATAAAACTGGTGGGATTGATGGTGGCCTCCTTCGAGGGGGTCCCGTTTGCGCAGTTTCACATGAGGTCTCTTCAACTTCATCTATTGACGCATTGGGACAGGTGTCCGCTGTCATTGGATCAACCTTTCAGGATGTCTCCCAGGGTTCGGCAGTCCCTTCGGTGGTGGCTGGACGCGAGCAACCTGTTGAGGGGCAGGTCCTTTCTGGTTCCTCGCTGAGAGACGGTTACCACGGATGCCTGCCTGTCGGGCTGGGGAGGTTTCTGGAAAAGTCATCAGTTCAGCGGGGTGTGGGGTCCACAGGAGGCTCACAACCCCATCAATGTCTTGGAGCTCAGAGCCATCCGGCTTGTCCTGTCATGGCTGACGTCGCACTTACAGGGTCTTCCGGTTCAGATCCGATCAGACAATCGGACGGCGGTAGCCTACATCAATCACCAAGGAGGGACTCGCAGCAGGAGTGCCCTCAGGGAAGTCTCTCTGATCCTGCATTGGGCGGAGAGAGCAATGTTCCTTGCATTTCGGCAATCTACATTCCGGGAGTGGAGAGCACGGAGGCGGACTCCCTGAGCAGGGGGTCCTCTCGCCAGGGAGAGTGGTCTCTCGACCCCGGGGTTTTTCGGTCTCTTTGTCGCAAGTGGGGGACTCCGGAGGTGGATCTCTTTGCCTCACGGCACAATCACAAACTCCCGGCCTTTGTGTCTCTATCTCAGGATCCTCTAGCTCTGGCAGTGGATGCCTTGTCGCTTGCTTGGAAGGATCTGGGGTTTCTGTACCTGTTTCCTCCCTTCTCCATGCTGGGCAAGGTAGTTTGCAAACTGGCTCTGGAGGGGGCACCAGCAATTCTGGTGGCTCCAAGGTGGCCAAGAAGGGTTTGGTACGCAGACGTTGTAAGGCTGGCCGTAGATCAATACCGGCTTCCCATGTTGCCTGATCTGTTATCTCAGGGTCAACTACTTTATCCCAATTTACCAACGCTGGCTTTGACGACTTGGCTGCTGAAACCTTCATTCTGAAGGAAGAAAGTTTGTCTGAGGCTGTTGTTCAGACCCTGATTAGAGCTAGGAAGCGATCCTCTTCTGGCATTTACTATAGGACTTGGAGGTCCTATATTGACTGGTGTGAGGCTAGGGCCTTGCCTTGCAGGGTGTTTTCGATCCCTAGGATTTTGGAGTTTCTTCAGCACGGTCTGGATCTTGGGTTCCAGCTTAGTACCTTGAAAGGGCAGGTCTCTGCTCTGTCTGTTTTCTTCCAAAGATCGTTTGCCTTACACCTGCTGGTTAAGACTTTTTTCCAGGGGGTTACTCATGTTCGGCCCCCTCGGAAGGCTATGGTTTCTGTTTGGGTTTGGTTCTTTCGGCTCTCCAAGGTCCTCTTTTTGAGCCGTTACAGGATATTGCTCTTTCTGTTTTCACTCAGAAGGTTGCTTTCTTGGTGGCTATTACCTCTGTTCGGTGTGTCTGTCGATTCAGGCCCCTTACTGCTTTCCATCTCAATCAGGATATTGTTCTCCCTTCCTTGTGTCCTAAGCCTAGCAATGACAAGGAGAGGGTTTTTCACAACTCGGATGTGGTTCGCTGGGTTAAGTACTATTTGGTGACTACTTCTTCTTTCCGCAAGACGGACGCTTTGTTCGTGGTGCCCTGCGGGCCAAGGAAAGGTTTGGCGCCCGCCAAGTCTACCATTAGCAAATGGATTTGCCAGGCCATTGTTGGGGCCTATTCTGCTAAGGGGAGGATTCCCCCTTTTAGGGTCACTGCGCACTCTACTCGTGCTGTTGGGGCATCCTGGGCTTTTCAGCACCAGGCTTCTGTTGAACAAGTTTGTAAGGCTGCTACTTGGTCTTCTGTTCATACTTTTTCTAAGTTTTACAAGGTCGATGTTCGGGCCTCAGCGAATGCCATTTTTGGCCGCAAGGTTCTGCAAGCTGCAGTGGTTTAAGTTGGTGCATTCTTTACTGTTTATGGTTCCCACCCATGACGGACACTGCTATTGGATGTCCCAAATGTCATGAAGAGTTGAAGTGGAGTGTATGTCACACTTGGAATAATACCGTTTTGTGAGTACTCACCAAAGGTTTTAAAGGTGAGTACTCACAAAACGGTATTTTATCTATCTATCTATCTATATCTCATCTATCTATCCCATATCTATCTATCTATCTATCTATCTATCTATCTATCTATCTATCTATCCCATATCTATCTATCTATCTATCTATCTATCTATCTATCTATCTATCTCATATCTATCTATCTAGGTAGATGGATAAGTAGAGAGGATTCACTTCTCATAAGTATCCCTGATTTGGAGGGACTGTCCCTGTTTTGAGTACACAGAGTACATGTGTGTCTCATAAGGCAGAAATACAATGACTATTACATGGGAGTGGTTTAGACAAAGGGAAATGAGTCATAGCTCTGATACAAGTGCAATACCAAAAACGTCCAAAGATGGCAGCATAACCGACTATAGAAATGTCCATAGAATAGAAATACAATTAAAGTGGACCAACACCCAGGATTTTGACTATCCTGGGTGTTGGTCCACTTAGGTGGGGCACCCCGATCGGGGGTGCCCCGCTGTGTGAAACCCCCCCGATCGCCGCAAAAACTCACCTCTCCCCGCTCCCACGTGACCTCGTCCGGCCAATGACAGCGCTCAGAGCCGCTCTGGTATGCGCGTCCAAAGCCGCTTGGACGCGCATACCAGAGCGCTGTCATTGGCTGCGTCTCCCGCTTCCCTCTAACAGGGAGCGCGCCTGCGCCGGCCATTCACAAAACGGCCAGCGCGGGAGCGCGCCCTGCTAGAGGGAAGCGAGAGACACGGCCGCGTCTCGCGCATGCACCGTTGGATCGCCGGTAAGGTAAGGATTGTGGGCCTCCTGGGGGGTTCCTCCCCGCGGGACATCCCGATTTCGGATGCCCCGCGGGGAGGGATCTGATCGGTCCGGGAATCTTATAGATTCCCGGGCCGATCCCCCCTGGGTGTTGGTCCACTTTAACTATGTAGATAATAATGAAATATTAACCGTGTAACAGCACAAAAAATGTTTCCTTTCCTGCCCTGAAAAATTGGTAGGTATGTCTTCTTGGCCACAGAGCTGACACTCTCCTCTCTCTTTCCCAGTTATTACGGCACGGGCCTGATCGCCGGCCACAATTTCAGCAGCCCGGAGCGGACGCCGGGCCTCTTCGTCCTGTTCGATGACAATCGCTTTGGCTTCATCTGGTTGGAGCTGAAGTCGTTCAGCCTGTACAGCCGCATGGCCGACACTTTCCAGAACTCCCGGCCGCCATCGCCCGACGCCTTCGAAGAAATGCTGCGAGTCATGCAACTGTGGACAACCTAAGATGCTCCCATGCAATTTCACCCTCTGCCATCGGGGGGCGGCGGAAGGCAATGGTGCATGTACTGTTTAACCCTTTCTGTGCCGGAAGGCCTCACAAACTTTTACAAAAAGAGAAAAATATAACAAAAAGGAAAAAAGAACCTGATGATGTGTTTAACAATATATCAATATATCATCAATGTATCTGTGACCTCGGAAGGGGGCGTGGCCAACTCCCCGCGCACCTAACTGCCTCCAACTGCTCCCCGGACACCTAACCATCCAACTGCTCCCCGGACACCTAACCCTCCAACTGCTCCCCAGACACCTAACCCTCCAACTGCTCCCCAGACACCTAACCCCCTAATTGCTCCCCAGACACCTAACCCTCCAACTGCTCCCCAGACACCTAACCCTCCAACTGCTCCCCAGACACCTAACCCTCCAACTGCTCCCCAGACACCTAACCCTGCAACTGCTCCCCAGACACCTAACCCTCCAACTGCTCCCCAGACACCTAACCCTCCAACTGCTCCCCAGACACCTAACCCTCCAACTGCTCCCCAGACACCTAACCCTCCAACTGCTCCTCGGACACCTAACCCTCCAACTGCTCCCCAGACACCTAACCCTCCAACTGATCCCCAGTCACCTAACCCCCCAACTGCTCCCCAGACACCTAACCCTCCAACTGCTCCCCAGACACCTAACCCTCCAACTGCTCCCCAGACACCTAACCCTCCAACTGCTCCCCAGACACCTAACCCTCCAACTGCTCCCCAGACCCCTAACCCCCCAACTGCTCCCCAGACACCTAACCCTCCAACTGCTCCCCGGACACCTAACTCTCCAACTGCTCCCCAGACACCTAACCCTCCAACTGCTCCCCAGACACCTAACCCCCAACTGCTCCCCGGACACCTAACCCTCCAACTGCTCCCCAGACCCCTAACCCCCCAACTGCTCCCCAGACACCTAACCCTCCAACTGCTCCCCGGACACCTAACCCCCCAACTGCTCCCCAGACACCTAACCCCCCAACTGCTCCCCAGACACCTAACCCTCCAACTGCTCCCCGGACACCTAACCCTCCAACTGCTCCCCAGACACCTAACCCTCCAACTGCTCCCCAGACACCTAACCCTCCAACTGCTCCCCAGACACCTAACTCTCCAACTGCTCCCCGGACACCTAACCCTCCAACTGCTCCCCAGACCCCTAACCCCCCAACTGCTCCCCAGACACCTAACCCTCCAACTGCTCCCCGGACACCTAACCCCCCAACTGCTCCCCAGACACCTAACCCCCCAACTGCTCCCCAGACACCTAACCCTCCAACTGCTCCCCGGACACCTAACCCTCCAACTGCTCCCCAGACACCTAACCCTCCAACTGCTCCCCAGACACCTAACCCTCCAACTGCTCCCCAGACACCTAACCCTCCAACTGCTCCCCAGACACCTAACCCTCCAACTGCTCCCCAGACACCTAACCCTCCAACTGCTCCCCAGACACCTAACCCTCCAACTGCTCCCCAGACACCTAACCCTCCAACTGCTCCCCAAACACCTAACCCTCCACCTGCTCCCCAGACACCTAACCCCCAACTGCTCCCCAGACACCTAACCCTCCAACTGCTCCCCAGACACCTAACCCTCCAACTGCTCCCCAGACACCTAACCCTCCAACTGCTCCCCAGACACCTAACCCTCCAACTGCTCCCCAGACACCTAACTCTCCAACTGCTCCCCAAACACCTAACCCTCCCCAACTGCTCCCCAGACACCTAACCCTCCCCAACTGCTCCCCAGACACCTAACCCTCCAACTGCTCCCCAGACACCTAACCCCCCAACTGCTCCCCAGACACCTAACCCCCCAACTGCTCCCCAGACACCTAACCCCCCAACTGCTCCCCAGACACCTAACCCCCCAACTGCTCCCCAGACACCTAACCCTGCAACTGCTCCCCAGACACCTAACCCTGCAACTGCTCCCCAGACACCTAACCCTCCAACTGCTCCCCAGACACCTAACCCCCCAACTGCTTCCCAGACACCTAACCCTCCAACTGCTCCCCAGACACCTAACCCTCCAACTGCTCCCCAGACACCTAACCCTCCAACTGCTCCCCAGACACCTAACTGCCTCCAACTGCTCCCCAGACACCTAACCCCCCAACTGCTCCCCAGACACCTAACCCTCCAACTGCTCCCCAGACACCTAACCCTCCAACTGCTCCCCAGACACCTAACCCTCCAACTGCTCCCCAGACACCTAACCCTCCAACTGCTCCCCAGACACCTAACCCTCCAACTGCTCCCCAGACACCTAACCCCCCAACTGCTCCCCAGACACCTAACCCTCCAACTGCTCCCCAGACACCTAACTCTCCAACTGCTCCCCAAACACCTAACCCTCCCCAACTGCTCCCCAGACACCTAACCCTCCCCAACTGCTCCCCAGGCACCTAACCCCCAACTGCTTCCCGGACACCTAACTGCCTCCAACTGCTTCCCAGACACCTAACTGCCTCCAACTGCTCCCCAGACACCTAACCCTGCAACTGCTCCCCAGACACCTAACCCTCCAACTGCTCCCCGGACACCTAACTGCCTCCAACTGCTCCCCAGACACCTAACCCTGCAACTGCTCCCCAGACACCTAACCCTGCAACTGCTCCCCAGACACCTAACCCTCCAACTGCTCCCCAGACACCTAACTGCCTCCAACTGCTCCCCAGACACCTAACCATCCAACTGCTCCCCAGACACCTAACCCCCCAACTCCTCCCCAGACACCTAACCCCCCAACTCCTCCCCAGACACCTAACCCTCCAACTGCTCCCCAGGCACCTAACCCTCCAACTGCTCCCCAGACACCTAACCCTCCAACTGCTCCCCAGACACCTAACCCTCCAACTGCTCCCCAGACACCTAACCCTCCAACTGCTCCCCAGGCACCTAACCCTCCAACTGCTCCCCAGACACCTAACCCTCCAACTGCTCCCCAGACACCTAACCCTCCAACTGCTCCCCAGACACCTAACCCTCCAACTGCTCCCCAGACACCTAACTGCCTCCAACTGCTCCCCAGACACCTAACCCTCCAACTGCTCCCCAGACACCTAACCCTCCAACTGCTCCCCAGACACCTAACTGCCTCCAACTGCTCCCCAGACACCTAACCCTCCAACTGCTCCCCAGACACCTAACCCTCCAACTGCTCCCCAGACACCTAACCCTCCAACTGCTCCCCAGACACCTAACCCTCCAACTGCTCCCCAGACACCTAACCCCCCAACTGCTCCCCAGACACCTAACCCTGCAACTGCTCCCCAGACACCTAACCCTCCAACTGCTCCCCAGACACCTAACCCTCCAACTGCTCCCCAGACACCTAACCCTCCAACTGCTCCCCAGACACCTAACCCTCCAACTGCTCCCCAGACACCTAACCCTCCAACTGCCCCCCAGACACCTAACCCTCCAACTGCCCCCCAGACACCTAACCCTCCAACTGCCCCCCAGACACCTAACCCTCCAACTGCCCCCCAGACACCTAACCCTCCAACTGCCCCCCAGACACCTAACCCTCCAACTGCCCCCCAGACACCTAACCCTCCAACTGCTCCCCAGACACCTAACCCTCCAACTGCTCCCCAGACACCTAACCCTCCAACTGCCCCCCAGACACCTAACCCTCCAACTGCCCCCCAGACACCTAACCCTGCAACTGCTCCCCAGACACCTAACCCTCCAACTGCTCCCCAGACACCTAACCCTCCAACTGCTCCCCAGACACCTAACCCTCCAACTGCTCCCCAGACACCTAACCCTCCAACTGCTCCCCAGACACCTAACCCCCCAACTGCTCCCCAGACACCTAACCCTCCAACTGCTCCCCAGACACCTAACCCTCCAACTGCTCCCCAGACACCTAACCCCCCAACTGCTCCCCAGACACCTAACCCCCCAACTGCTCCCCAGACACCTAACCCCCCAACTGCTCCCCAGACACCTAACCCTCCAACTGCTCCCCGGACGCCTAACCCCCCAACTGATCCCCAGACACCTAACCCCCCAACTGCTCCCCACACACCTAACCCCCCAACTGCTCCCCAGACACCTAACCCTCCAACTGCTCCCCAGACACCTAACCCCCCAACTGCTCCCCAGACACCTAACCCTCCAACTGCTCCCCAGACACCTAACCCTGCAACTGCTCCCCAGACACCTAACCCTCCAACTGCTCCCCAGACACCTAACCCTCCAACTGCTCCCCAGACACCTAACCCTCCAACTGCTCCCCAGACACCTAACCCTCCAACTGCTCCCCAGACACCTAACCCTCCAACTGCTCCCCAGACACCTAACCCTCCAACTGCTCCCCAGACACCTAACCCTCCAACTGCTCCCCAGACACCTAACCCTCCAACTGCCCCCCAGACACCTAACCCTCCAACTGCCCCCCAGACACCTAACCCTCCAACTGCCCCCCAGACACCTAACCCTCCAACTGCCCCCCAGACACCTAACCCTCCAACTGCCCCCCAGACACCTAACCCTCCAACTGCCCCCCAGACACCTAACCCTCCAACTGCCCCCCAGACACCTAACCCTCCAACTGCCCCCCAGACACCTAACCCTCCAACTGCCCCCCAGACACCTAACCCTCCAACTGCCCCCCAGACACCTAACCCTCCAACTGCCCCCCAGACACCTAACCCTCCAACTGCTCCCCAGACACCTAACCCCCCAACTGCTCCCCACACACCTAACCCTCCAACTGCCCCCCAGACACCTAACCCTCCAACTGCCCCCCAGACACCTAACCCTCCAACTGCCCCCCAGACACCTAACCCTCCAACTGCTCCCCAGACACCTAACCCTCCAACTGCCCCCCAGACACCTAACCCTCCAACTGCTCCCCAGACACCTAACCCTGCAACTGCTCCCCAGACACCTAACCCTGCAACTGCTCCCCAGACACCTAACCCCCCAACTGCCCCCCAGACACCTAACCCTCCAACTGCTCCCCAGACACCTAACCCTGCAACTGCTCCCCAGACACCTAACCCTGCAACTGCTCCCCAGACACCTAACCCTCCAACTGCTCCCCAGACACCTAACCCTGCAACTGCTCCCCAGACACCTAACCCTGCAACTGCTCCCCAGACACCTAACCCTCCAACTGCTCCCCAGACACCTAACCCTGCAACTGCTCCCCAGACACCTAACCCTGCAACTGCTCCCCAGACACCTAACCCTCCAACTGCCCCCCAGACACCTAACCCTCCAACTGCCCCCCAGACACCTAACCCTCCAACTGCTCCCCAGACACCTAACCCCCCAACTGCTCCCCAGACACCTAACCCCCCAACTGCTCCCCAGACACCTAACCCCCCAACTGCTCCCCAGACACCTAACCCTCCAACTGCTCCCCAGACACCTAACCCTCCAACTGCTCCCCAGACACCTAACCCTCCAACTGCTCCCCAGACACCTAACCCCCCAGCTGCTCCCCGGAAACACTGTGGAGTGTTCAGTGTGCCTAATGACATAGGGTGTAATGGCGCACACTGGACACTAGATGGCGGGCTTTTCACTTCATTTCAGGTCAGCCAATCGAAGATCTCGAATCTGCCATCTGGGTGTGGTTACAGCATCATCATTGCTATAGTGGTGGGGGTCTGCTTTAAGTTCAGCCCAGACCCCTGGATTTTCGCCATCCTCGGTTTGGGTTTGCAATGCCCCTGTGTGTGAAACCCCCAGGATCACCTCTTAAAATGGACCAAAACCCACGTCCTCCCTCTTTGTACATACTTTGTATGACTTATGCTTTTGTCTCCACCCTTAGCCTTTAAAGTGGACCAAAACTCACGTCGATCAGCCTGGGAATCTATACGTTTCTCGGGCCGATCGATTCCCCCGAGGCATCCAAAATCGGGATGCCTCTGTGTGATTCGCCCCAGACACTTACCTTCCTTCCTGGTCCAGCGGCGCATGTGCGAGCCGTGGCCGCATCCCGGCTATCCCTCTAGCAGGGCGCTTACCCGCATCAGGCATTTGTGAATGGCCTGCGCGGGCACGAAGCTGCTGGCCTTAGACGAAGGCTTAGACGTGACGTCAGCGCCCGCACATGCGCTGCAGGACCGGGAAGAGGTGAGTCGGCACCGGCGATCTGGGGGGGGTTTAACACAGCGCGGCATCCGCAGTGGGAGACCAAAATCCAGGATAGTCAAAATCCTGGGTTTTGGTCCACTTTAAAATAGTTCGCAATACCTATTAATTCCTGGTTATCTATTGATTGATTGTCAGAGCGCCACCTGCTGGCCACTCCCCTGTGACCTGCACATGAGCTGCGGTACCTAACCCTGATTATTATTATTATTTATATAGCGCCATCATCTTCTGTAGCGCTGTACAAAGTAGTAGATGTGAGCTAACCCATGTGTCACACAGTCGGGCTCCCACTCAGACCCTGGGCACGGTGGGGTTTGGGTCCACTTTACAGGGGCATCCCTGTTCTGCTGCGTGGAATAACCATTCTATACTGTACTTACCTGGTGATCCCACGGCACATGCTCAGTGTGAATGAATTGCCGGCAATTAATGGTCATTGGTCCTTAATAGTCCCTCTGGGGTACAGGAGGAGGCCCGTGCATGTGCTGTGGGGTGAGTATAGGGTGATCTGGGGGGGTCAGCCGCAGGGGCATCCCAAATCTAGAGCCTGCAACCCTCCGGTCGCAAGATTGATTCCTTAACTGCTAGGTCACGACTGGCCCTGACTCTTTTGGTCCACTTTAAAGCATATCTAAACCTCCAGTCTGTCCCAGTCTTCCCCTCGTGGATTGTAAAGTATACTTACCTATTTCCCTGCCAGATCTATGCAGTGGGGGACAGGAAGTGCACTGCACACCACCTGCGTCCGGCACCTCCTTCCTTGACTCACCTGTGGACAGGTGAGCTTGCCTTGGTGGGGTAGCACTGCATGGATGTATGTGCTACACAGTGTAGGTCTGCTTTAAAGTGGACCAAACCCCAGGATTTTGACTATCATGGGCTTTGGTCCTTGCCCCTGGGATCAGAGATGCCCCGCTGTCAGATCGCCTCTTCCCGGTCCTACGGAGCATGTGCGGCCGCTCGTCCAATCAGCAAGCTCGGAGCCGCTGACATCACGTCCTCTAAGCCAGCAACTGCTTGGTAGAGGGATAGCGGGGATGTGCATGCGCCGCTGGACCGGGAAGCAAGGTAAGTGTATGGGGCGAGCTGGGGGGTATCACACAGCGCGTCATCCCCATTTTAAATGCCCCCCGGGGGGAGGGAATTGATCTATAAGATTCTGGGGCAGATTACAGTGGGTTTTGGTCCACTTTAAGCAGAAGCAGCTGATGCAGGTTCAGTGATCTCCCCTTTTAGCTTTACTTCCACTTTAAAGCCCGACTTTTAGTTTGAAATGACCCAACAGACAGCTGAGGTGGCCAGAACCCTCCTTTACTGCATCCCAGAGCTAAAGCCGAACAAAACCCAGGATTTTCACCCCCCAAAAACGGGCTGAAACCCATAAAAACTCACCTTTCCCCCAGTGCCATGGCTCATGTCCAATCAGAGCTGTTGGTTTCACACAGTGCCAATATGGGATGCCCTGGGGGGGGGGGGAGGTCAGCCTGCCAGAAAGCTGGTCTAGCAAAAAATACATGGGTGTTATTAGCATCAGAATTCAGCCCCTATATAATAAAAGTGGACTAAAACCTGGGAATTTGCCTATCTCCAGGTTTGGTTCCCCGATTCGGGATGCCTTGCTGTGTGAAACCCACCAGGTCACATGGTAAAACTCACCTTTCCCAGGCGTGGCATCCCCAGGGGGTGTGGCTTCCCCCCAAGGGGCGTGGGTGCGCGTTCTGTTAAAGTGGACCTTCACCCTGAATAAGAGCCTACCTTATATGTTTCCCCCCCTGTACATACAGATTGCTCACATTAATCCTGACCTTCACCCTGAATAAGAGCCTATCTTATATGTTTCCCACACCCTGTACATACAGATTGCCCACATTAATCCTGACCTTCACCCTGAATAAGAGCCTATCTTATATGTTTCCCACACCCTGTACATACAGATTGCTCACATTAAAAATCATCCTACCTGCATCTACTGTATGTTATGAGCCTTTAAACATCCAAGATGGAGGCTCATGGAACATCAGGCAGCCTGCAAACGGAAGTGTCTTCTGACTGTGCTGCTCTGCATTCTGGGATTGCTGTCCTCTGTCTGACCCGAGCTCTGCTCTGTCTGTGCAAAGCACAGCTATAATCCCTCCCCCTGCACTTTATCCCGCTCTCCTCTCCTCAATATGTGATGCTACTGAACCAAGATGGCAGCGCCCGTATCCTAGAGTCCTGAACAGAGTTGCAGCCCAGTGGGGGAAAGAATAATTAGTAAGTGACTAAAACCTTTAAATATAATAACTTTAGATGCTGGGGAATTGTTTTATAAGGGTTTGGGCTTTTCATTAAATCATGGTGAAGGTCCAGTTTAAAGTGGACCAAAACCAAGGATTTTGACTATTCTAGGTTTTGGTCCTTTCCCCCGGGGGGAGGGAATAGATCTGCCTTGGAATCTATGGCCGTGGGTTTTGGTCCACTTTAATGACACCCATGGCTGTTCTGTGACATTAACTTTTTCTGCTGACCAAACAGGAAGTGTAACAACATGTCAAACAAGTTTCTCCTTGCATCACACTGCAACAAGGAAAAGAATGATAAAAATAAGAAAACCAGAAGGTGGAGCAAGATGGCCGTCAGCGTAAACTGCGGCTGCTCAGAGAGTGTAGAAAGATGGCCGCCAGCGTAAACTGCGACTGCGCAGAAGGTGGAGAAAGATGGCCTCCAGCGTAATCTGCGACTGCGCAGAAGGTGGAGTAAAGCTACCTCCAGCGTCATCTGCGATTGCACAGAAGGGTGGAGAAAGATGGCCGCCAGCGTCATCTGCGACTGCGCAGAAGGTGGAGCCAGATTTCCGCCAACGTAAACTGCGACTGCGCATTAGGGTGTAGAAAGATGGCCGCCAGCGTATCCTGCGACTGTGCAGAGGGTGGAGAAATATGGCCGCCAGCTTTATCTGCGACTGCGCAGAAGGTGGAGTAAGATGGCCGCCTCATAAACTGCGGCTGCGCAGAGGGTGGAGTAAGATGGACGCCAGGGTAAACTGCGACTGCGCAGAGGGGTGAAGAAAGATGGCCGCCTCATAAACTGCGGCTGCGCAGAGGGTGGAGTAAGATGGCCGCCAGCGCAAACTGCGACTGCGCATAAGGTGGAGAAACAAGGCCGCCAGCGTAAACTGCGACTGCGCATAGGGTGGAGAAAGATGGCCGCCAGCGTAATCTGCGACTGCGCATAGGGTGGAGAAAGATGGCCGCTAGCGTCATTTGCGACTGCGCAGAAGGTCTAGCAAAGTAGCCGCCAGCGTAAACTGCGACTGCGCATAGGGTGGAGAAAGATGGCCGCCAGGATAAACTGCGACTGCGCAGAGGGGTGAAGAAAGATGGCCGCCTCATAAACTGCGGCTGCGCAGAGGGTGGAATAAGATGGCCGCTAGCGCAAACTGCGACTGCGCAGAAGGTGGAGAAAGATGGCCTCCAGCGTAATCTGCGACTGCGCAGAAGGTGGAGTAAAGCTAGCCGCCAGCGTAAACTGCGACTGCGCAGAGGGTTGAGAACGATGGCCGCCAGCGTGATCTGCGATTGCACAGAAGGCTGGAGAAAATGGCCGCCAGCGTCATCTGCGACTGCGCAGAAGGTGGAGCCAGATTGCCGCCAACGTAAACTGCGACTGCGCAGTAGGGTGTAGAAAGATGGCCGCCAGCGTATCCTGCGACTGCGCAGAGGGTGGAGAAATATGGCCACCAGCTTTATCTGCGACTGCGCAGAAGGTGGAGTAAGATGGCCGCCTCATAAACTGCGGCTGCGCAGAGGGTGGAGTAAGATGGCCGCCAGCGCAAACTGCGACTGCGCATAGGGTGGAGAAAGATGGCCGCCAGCGTAAACTGCGACTGCGCATAGGGTGGAGAAAGATGGCCACCAGCGTAATCTGCGACTGCGCATAGGGTGGAGAAAGATGGCCGCCAGCGTAATCTGCGACTGCGCATAGGGTGGAGAAAGATGGCCGCTTGCGTCATTTGCGACTGCGCAGAAGGTCTAGCAAAGTAGCCGCCAGCGTAAACTGCGACTGCGCATAGGGTGGAGAAAGATGGCCGCCAGGATAAACTGCGACTGCGCAGAGGGGTGAAGAAAGATGGCCGCCTCATAAACTGCGGCTGCGCAGAGGGTGGAGTAAGATGGCCGCCAGCGCAAACTGCGACTGCGCATAGGGTGGAGAAAGATGGCCGCTAGCGTCATTTGCGACTGCGCAAAGGGTGGAGAAAGATGGCCGCCAGCGCAATCTGCGACTGCGCAGAGGGGTGGAGAAAGATGGCCGCCAGGGTAAACAGCGACTGCGCATAGGGTGGAGAAAGATGGCCGCTAGCGTAATCTGCGACTGCGCAGAAGGTGGAGTAAAGATGGCCGCCAGCGTAATCTACGACTGCGCAGAGGGTGGAGAAAGATGGCCGCCAGCACAATCTGCGACTGTGCAGTGGGGTGGAGAAAGATGGCCGACAGCGTAATCTGCGACTGCGCAGAAGGTGGAGCAAAGATGGCCGCCAGCGTACACTGCGACTGCGTAGAGGGTGGAGAAAGATGGCCGCCAGCGTCAGAGGGTGGAGAAAGATGGCCGCCAGCGTAATCTGCGACTGCGCAGAAGGTGGAGTAAAGATGGCCGCCAGCGTAATCTGCGACTGCGCAGTGGGGTGGAGAAAGATGGCCGCCAGCGTAAACTGCGACTGCGCAGAGGGTGGAGAAAGATGGCCGCCAGCGTAATCTGCGACTGCGCAGAAGGTGGAGTAAAGATGGCTGCCAGCGTAATCTGCGACTGCGCAGTGGGGTGAAGAAAGATGGCCGCCAGCGTAATCTGCGACTGCGCAGAAGGTGGAGCAAAGATGGCCGACTGCGCAGAGGGTGGAGAAAGATGGTCGCCAGCGCAATCTGCGACTGCGCAGTGGGGTGGAGAAAGATGGCCGCCAGCGTAATCTGCGACTGCGCAGCGGGGTGGAGAAAGATGGCAGCCAGGGTAAACAGCGACTGCGCAGAGGGGTGGAGAAAGATGGCCGCCAGGGTAAACAGCGACTGCGCAGACGGTGGAGAAAGATGGCCGCCAGCGTAATCTGCGACTGCGCAGCGTGGTGGAGAAAGATGGCCGCCAGGGTAAACTGCGACTGCGCAGAGGATGGAGAAAGATGGCCGCCAGCGTAATCTGCGACTGCGCAGAGGGGTGGATAAAAATGGCCGCCAGGGTGATCTGCGGCTGATCAGACGGTGGCGCAAGATGGCCGCCAGCGTAAGCTGCGACTGCGTAGAGGGTGGAGAAACGAGGCCGCCAGCGTAATCTGCGACTGCGCAGAAGGTGGAGTAAAGATGGCCGCCAGCGTAAACTGCGACTGCGTACAGTGGAGTAAGATGGCCGCCAGTGTATTTTGCGACTGCGCAGAAGGTAGAGCAAAGATGGCCGCCAGCGTAAACTGCGGCTGCTCAGAGGGTAAAGCAAGATGGCCGCCAGCGTAAACTGCGGCTGCTCAGAGGGTAAAGCAAGATGGCCGCCAGCGTAAACTGCGGCTGCTCAGAGGATGGAGCAAGATGGCCGCCAAAGCTAAGGGGGTGTGCGCGCTCGCTCAGGCGGATAGCGTCTTATGCGCATGCGCGGAAAGCTGACAGCTGCTGCCAGTGTTTGGAGGGAGATCATATAGCGCGGACCCTTTAGAGCCGTATCGAAGTCGCTATGACAACCAGCCTGTATCGGGCACCGTGACCTGCAGGTAAGAGTCCGGGGACCGGAAACAGCTGCACGGGACTGACACCCCGAAACATACTACTGATTTGTACGGCTCTGTGGTATATGTCAACGCTATATAAATGTATAATAACAGTGTGTGAGTGCGGAGGAGACAATAGAGTGTGAGCTCTGAGGGACAGGAGGTCATGTGACTGCTTCTATGTACATCGCTATGGTATATGTCAGCGCTATATAATGATAATGTATAATAACAGTGTGTGAGTGCGGAGGAGACATTAGAGTGTGAGCTCTGAGGGACAGGAGGTCATGTGACTGCTTCTATGTACATCGCTATGGTATATGTCAGCGCTATATAATGTATAATAACAGTGTGTGAGTGCGGAGGAGACATTAGAGTGTGAGCTCTGAGGGACAGGAGGTCATGTGACTGCTTCTATGTACAGCGCTGTGGTATATGTCAGCGCTATATAATGTATAATAACAGTGTGTGAGTGTGAGGGAGACATTAGAGTGTGAGCTCTGAGGGACAGGAGGTCATGTGACTGCTTCTATGTACAGTGCTGTGGTATATGTCAGAGCTATATAATGTATAATAACAGTGTGTGAGTGCAGAGGAGACATTAGAGTGTGAGCTCTGAGGGACAGGGGGTCATGTGACTGCTTCTATGTACAGCGCTGTGGTATATGTCAGCGCTATATAAATGTATAATAACAGTGTTTGAGTGTGGAGGAGACATTAGAGTGTGAGCTCTGAGGGACAGGAGGTCATGTGACTGCTTCTATGTACAGCGCTGTGGTATATGTCAGCGCTATATAATGTATAATAACAGTGTGTGAGTGTGGGGGAGACATTAGAGTGTGAGCTCTGAGGGACAGGAGGTCATGTGACTGCTTCTACGTACAGCGCTGTGGTATATGTCAGCGCTATATAAATGTATAATAACAGTGTGTGAGTGTGTATTTATAGATCCGCTCTGATTGGTGCAGTGAGATATATGGGCGCCGTGGCGAACACGCTGTTCCCAGTGGCGCTCTCCCGCCGGGTGTCACGGTGACATGATTCAGGTGGGTGTGTGTGCGAGGTGCTATTAATAATAGAAGCCTGATGGGTGCTGCGCAGGATGGCGTTTTACCTCTTGTGTGCCAGCGCCCGCAGGACGCCGTGCAGTTTGGGGTGTGGGCGCGCCGCTGGGTAACACACAGGAGCCACAACGGTTCTAACCCCCTTTTATTGGGATATTTTAGGCTCAGTTTCCTTTTCTTTTTTTCCCTTTTTCCCCCCATTCTCTTCCCTAATACTTTTTTGCTACTCTTCCCCTCTTTTTTTCCTCTCCCATTTTTGTTTACTGTACCTTTCCCTCTTTTACATTTATTTGTCTCTTCTTTGCATCTGTTTTTGAGTCTCTTTTCTGCTCTGCTTCCTTTTTCTCCTTTACTCCCCCTTTTTTGGCTCTGACTTTTTCCCTTCCATCCCTCCCCTCTTATTTTTCCATCCATTTTTGGCTCATTTACCTTTTCTTCCCTTTTTGCCCCTTTCTTCTTCCTTTTTTTTTTAACCTCATCCCCCCCCCCCCGCCGCTCTGAGTTTTATTAGAATTCTCACATTTGTAAGATATGAAAAGGGAGTCTTGTGTGTCGTCATTGGCATGTTTTTCTGTCCTTTTTTGCCCCTTTTTCTTTTATTTGCCCCATTCTCCTTCCTGTCTTTTTTGTCCTCTTTTCCTCCCTGACCATTGTTGTTTCCTTTCTTTCCTTTATGCAATTTTTTTTCTTTTTCTTTTATTTTCTTTCCTTTTTTTGCCCCGTTCTTCTTTTTTCCCCTTTCGCCAAATTCGTTTTTTCTTTCTCCTTTTGCCCTTTTTTTTTTTTTTTTCCCATTTTGCCCCATTGTTCTTTCTGTTCCTTTTCTCTATTATTCTGTCCCTTTTTGCCCTGTTCTTCTTTCTTTCCTCTTTTGCCCCGTTCTACTTTCTTTCCTCTTTTGCCCCGTTCTTCTTTCTTTCCTCTTTTGCCCCGTTCTTCTTTCTTTCCCTCTTTTGCCCCGTTCTTCTTTCTTTCCCCCTTTTGCCCCGTTCTTCTTTCTTTCCCCCTTTTGCCCCGTTCTTCTTTCTTTCCCCCTTTTGCCCCGTTCTTCTTTCTTTCCCCCTTTTGCCCCGTTCTTCTTTCTTTCCCCCTTTTGCCCCGTTCTTCTTTCTTTCCTCTTTTGCCCCGTTCTTCTTTCTTTCCTCTTTTGCCCCGTTCTTCTTTCTTTCCTCTTTTGCCCTGTTCTTCTTTCTTTCCTCTTTTGCCCCGTTCTTCTTTCTTTCCTCTTTTGCCCCGTTCTTCTTTCTTTCCTCTTTTGCCCCGTTCTTCTTTCTCTCTCCTTTGGCCACATTCTTCTTTCTCTCTCCTTTGGCCACATTCTTCTTTCTCTCCCCTTTGGCCACATTCTTCTCTTCTGTCACCTTTTAGCCACATTCCTTTTAAAATTTCCTTTACAATCAATTTTTTCTCTTATTGTCCTGTTTTTTATTTTTTTTGCCACAGTTCTTCATTTTGCCCCTTTTCTTCTTTCCCTTCCCTTTTCACTTATCGCTTATCTTCCTTTCTCTACTCAATTTTTTTACCATTTTCTGCTTTACTTCCCTGTTTTTATTCTCTTCCTTTTTGTTTTTCTTGTCCCCCCTTTTTTCGTGTTTTCTTTCCGTTTTACTTATTTTTCCTTTGTTTGCCCCTATTGTGCTTCCCTTTCTTGTCCTTAGCTTTCCCCTTCTTACTGCTCTTCTCATTTTATTTTCTACTTCCTTTTTGCTTCCTACTGCCCCTTGTTTTGTTTTTTTTATTCTGTTCTCGTTTTCTTTCCCTTCATCACTTTCCTTTCTTCTTCGTTTCCAGACATCTCTGTGTTTGGCATCGCAGCGGCTGATTGGCCGCCGTCCTCTCCGTCTATGTTTAGCCTGCGCCGCGCTTGTGCCGGTGGCATCACCATCAGACTTGACCTATTTTGCCTTTTCCATTCTATACAAAGCAGATCTCCCCCCCCCCCCCCGCCGCGCCGCTACGCACCCGCGAGGAGATTACGGGGGGGGGGGGGGGGGAATGTCTCCATTTTACTGTCTGTTAATCCGTACTCTCTGACGGTTTTGTGCAGAGAGGCTCATGGGGGACAGGAAACGGTGCAGGACTAGGCACAGGGACTATGAGGGAGACTCAGGCCGGGCACAGGGACTATGAGCGAGGCTCTGGCCGGGCACAGGGACTATGAGGGAGGCTCTGGCCGGGCACAGGGACTATGAGGGAGGCTCTGGCCGGGCACAGGGACTATGAGCGAGGCTCTGGCCGGGCACAGGGACTATGAGGGAGGCTCAGGCCGGGCACAGGGACTATGAGGGAGGCTCTGGCCGGGCACAGGGACTATGAGGGAGGCTCAGGCCGGGCACAGGGACTATGAGCGAGGCTCTGGCCGGGCACAGGGACTATGAGCGAGGCTCAGGCCGGGCACAGGGACTATGAGCGAGGCTCAGGCCGGGCACAGGGACTATGAGGGAGGCTCAGGCCGGGCACAGGGACTATGAGCGAGGCTCTGGCCGGGCACAGGGATGATGAGCGAGGCTCAGGCCGGGCACAGGGACTATGAGGGAGGCTCAGACCGGGCACAGGGACTATGAGGGAGACTCAGGCCGGGCACAGGGACTATGAGCGAGGCTCTGGCCGGGCACAGGGACTATGAGCGAGGCTCTGGCCGGGCACAGGGACTATGAGGGAGGCTCTGGCCGGGCACAGGGACTATGAGGGAGGCTCTGGCCGGGCACAGGGACTATGAGCGAGGCTCTGGCCGGGCACAGGGACTATGAGCGAGGCTCTGGCCGGGCACAGGGACTATGAGCGAGGCTCTGGCCGGGCACAGGGACTATGAGCGAGGCTCAGGCCGGGCACAGGGACTATGAGGGAGGCTCAGGCCGGGCACAGGGACTATGAGGGAGGCTCAAGCCGGGCACAGGGACTATGAGCGAGGCTCTGGCCGGGCACAGGGACTATGAGCGAGGCTCTGGCCGGGCACAGGGATGATGAGCGAGGCTCTGGCCGGGCACAGGGACTATGAGGGAGGCTCTGGCCGGGCACAGGGACTATGAGCGAGGCTCTGGCCGGGCACAGGGACTATGAGCGAGGCTCTGGCCGGGCACAGGGACTATGAGCGAGGCTCTGGCCGGGCACAGGGACTATGAGCGAGGCTCTGGCCGGGCACAGGGACTATGAGCGAGGCTCTGGCCGGGCACAGGGACGATGAGCGAGGCTCAGGCCGGGCACAGGGACTATGAGGGAGGCTCAGGCCGGGCACAGGGACTATGAGCGAGGCTCTGGCCGGGCACAGGGACTATGAGCGAGGCTCTGGCCGGGCACAGGGACTATGAGCGAGGCTCTGGCCGGGCACAGGGACTATGAGCGAGGCTCAGGCCGGGCACAGGGACTATGAGCGAGGCTCAGGCCGGGCACAGGGACTATGAGCGAGGCTCAGGCCGGGCACAGGGACTATGAGCGAGGCTCAGGCCGGGCACAGGGACTATGAGCGAGGCTCTGGCCGGGCACAGGGACTATGAGCGAGGCTCTGGCCGGGCACAGGGACTATGAGGGAGGCTCTGGCCGGGCACAGGGACTATGAGGGAGGCTCTGGCCGGGCACAGAGACTATGAGGGTGGCTCTGGCCGGGCACAGGGACTATGAGGGAGGCTCTGGCCGGGCACAGGGACTATGAGGGAGGCTCTGGCCGGGCACAGGGACGATGAGCGAGGCTCTGGCCGGGCACAGGGACGATGAGGGAGGCTCTGGCCGGGCACAGGGACGATGAGGGAGGCTCAGGCCGGGCACAGGGACTATGAGGGAGGCTCTGGCCGGGCACAGGGACTATGAGCGAGGCTCTGGCCGGGCACAGGGACTATGAGCGAGGCTCTGGCCGGGCACAGGGACTATGAGCGAGGCTCTGGCCGGGCACAGGGACGATGAGGGAGGCTCAGGCCGGGCACAGGGACTATGAGGGAGGCTCTGGCCGGGCACAGGGACTATGAGCGAGGCTCAGGCCGGGCACAGGGACTATGAGCGAGGCTCAGACCGGGCACAGGGACTATGAGCGAGGCTCAGGCCGGGCACAGGGACTATGAGCGAGGCTCTGGCCGGGCACAGGGACTATGAGCGAGGCTCTGGCCGGGCACAGGGACTATGAGCGAGGCTCTGGCCGGGCACAGGGACTATGAGCGAGGCTCAGGCCGGGCACAGGGACTATGAGCGAGGCTCTGGCCGGGCACAGGGACTATGAGCGAGGCTCTGGCCGGGCACAGGGACTATGAGCGAGGCTCAGGCACAGGGACTATGAGGGAGGCTCAGGCCGGGCACAGGGACTATGAGGGAGGCTCTGGCCGGGCACAGGGACTATGAGGGTGGCTCTGGCCGGGCACAGGGACTATGAGGGAGGCTCTGGCCGGGCACAGGGACTATGAGGGAGGCTCTGGCCGGGCACAGGGACTATGAGGGAGGCTCTGGCCGGGCACAGGGACGATGAGCGAGGCTCTGGCCGGGCACAGGGACGATGAGCGAGGCTCTGGCCGGGCACAGGGACGATGAGGGAGGCTCAGGCCGGGCACAGGGACTATGAGGGAGGCTCTGGCCGGGCACAGGGACTATGAGCGAGGCTCTGGCCGGGCACAGGGACTATGAGCGAGGCTCTGGCCGGGCACAGGGACGATGAGCGAGGCTCTGGCCGGGCACAGGGACGATGAGGGAGGCTCAGGCCGGGCACAGGGACTATGAGGGAGGCTCTGGCCGGGCACAGGGACTATGAGCGAGGCTCAGGCCGGGCACAGGGACTATGAGCGAGGCTCAGACCGGGCACAGGGACTATGAGCGAGGCTCAGGCCGGGCACAGGGACTATGAGCGAGGCTCTGGCCGGGCACAGGGACTATGAGCGAGGCTCTGGCCGGGCACAGGGACTATGAGCGAGGCTCTGGCCGGGCACAGGGACTATGAGCGAGGCTCAGGCCGGGCACAGGGACTATGAGGGAGGCTCTGGCCGGGCACAGGGACTATGAGGGAGGCTCTGGCCGGGCACAGGGACTATGAGGGAGGCTCTGGCCGGGCACAGGGACTATGAGGGTGGCTCTGGCCGGGCACAGGGACTATGAGGGAGGCTCTGGCCGGGCACAGGGACGATGAGCGAGGCTCTGGCCGGGCACAGGGACTATGAGCGAGGCTCGGGCACAGGGACTATGAGGGAGGCTCTGGCCGGGCACAGGGACTATGAGCGAGGCTCTGGCCGGGCACAGGGACTATGAGCGAGGCTCTGGCCGGGCACAGGGATGATGAGCGAGGCTCAGGCCGGGCACAGGGACTATGAGCGAGGCTCTGGCCGGGCACAGGGACTATGAGCGAGGCTCAGGGACTATGAGCGAGGTTCAGGCCGGGCACAGGGACTATGAGCGAGGCTCTGGCACAGGGACTATGAGCGAGGCCCAGGCACAGGGACTATGAGCGAGGCCCAGGCACAGGGACTATGAGCGAGGCTCTGGCACAGGGACTATGAGCGAGGCTCTGGCGCAGGGACTATGAGCGAGGCTCTGGCGCAGGGACTATGAGCGAGGCTCTGGCACAGGGACTATGAGCGAGGCTCTGGCGCAGGGACTATGAGCGAGGCTCAGGCCGGGCACAGGGACGATGAGGGAGGCTCAGGCCGGGCACAGGGACGATGAGGGAGGCTCAGGCCGGGCACAGGGACTATGAGGGAGGCTCTGGCCGGGCACAGGGACTATGAGCGAGGCTCTGGCCGGGCACAGGGACTATGAGCGAGGCTCAGGCCGGGCACAGGGACTATGAGCGAGGCTCAGACCGGGCACAGGGACTATGAGCGAGGCTCAGGCCGGGCACAGGGACTATGAGCGAGGCTCTGGCCGGGCACAGGGACTATGAGCGAGGCTCTGGCCGGGCACAGGGACTATGAGCGAGGCTCTGGCCGGGCACAGGGACTATGAGCGAGGCTCTGGCCGGGCACAGGGACTATGAGCGAGGCTCAGGCCGGGCACAGGGACTATGAGGGAGGCTCTGGCCGGGCACAGGGACTATGAGGGAGGCTCTGGCCGGGCACAGAGACTATGAGGGTGGCTCTGGCCGGGCACAGGGACTATGAGGGAGGCTCTGGCCGGGCACAGGGACGATGAGCGAGGCTCTGGCCGGGCACAGGGACTATGAGCGAGGCTCTGGCCGGGCACAGGGACTATGAGCGAGGCTCGGGCACAGGGACTATGAGGGAGGCTCTGGCCGGGCACAGGGACTATGAGCGAGGCTCTGGCCGGGCACAGGGACTATGAGCGAGGCTCTGGCCGGGCACAGGGATGATGAGCGAGGCTCAGGCCGGGCACAGGGACTATGAGCGAGGCTCTGGCCGGGCACAGGGACTATGAGCGAGGCTCAGGGACTATGAGCGAGGTTCAGGCCGGGCACAGGGACTATGAGCGAGGCTCGGGGACTATGAGCGAGGCTCGGGGACTATGAGCGAGGCTCGGGGACTATGAGCGAGGCTCGGGCACAGGGGCTATGAGCGAGGCCCAGGCACAGGGACTATGAGCGAGGCCCAGGCACAGGGACTATGAGCGAGGCCCAGGCACAGGGACTATGAGCGAGGCTCTGGCGCAGGGACTATGAGCGAGGCTCTGGCGCAGGGACTATGAGCGAGGCTCTGGCACAGGGACTATGAGCGAGGCTCTGGCGCAGGGACTATGAGCGAGGCTCTGGCGCAGGGACTATGAGCGAGGCTCTGGCGCAGGGACTATGAGCGAGGCTCTGGCGCAGGGACTATGAGCGAGGCTCTGGCGCAGGGACTATGAGCGAGGCTCTGGCGCAGGGACTATGAGCGAGGCTCTGGCGCAGGGACTATGAGCGAGGCTCTGGCGCAGGGACTATGAGCGAGGCTCTGGCGCAGGGACTATGAGCGAGGCTCTGGCGCAGGGACTATGAGCGAGGCGCAGGGACTATGAGCGAGGCGCAGGGACTATGAGCGAGGCACAGGGACTATGAGCGAGGTATAAATACCCCGGTGGTCCCCAGGGAGTCGCCATGAAAGAAGTTGCATAAAATCTCAGCGATTTAATAGCTTGCAGTGCATCATGGGAAATACTGCGATCTGCACGCCCCCGCCGCCACATCTCATCATAATCTGTTCCGCATCACTGGCCCGGGAATGGGAAATGGTGGCTCAAGGTGCTGCGGGCCGCCGAACTCCACGCTGGGAATTAAAGGAGAACTGCACCAACCCCTGTCCTTGTTTTTCCTGTACATTAGGGGGCGCACCCTTGTTTGTATTGGAGCATTCATTTATATAGCACCACCTTTCTCCGTAGTCATTAGAAACAGGGTAAGAAATACAGTACATGCTATGCAAACCTTATACAGCAAGAGCCCAAAGGAGAACGTCTTGGGGCTTTTCTATGGTGTTACCTGGGCCCCGTTTACAGCAGAGGCCGGGCCCCATACTCGTTCCCTGCTCGGGTATCCACAGCTGGATGTCAGCGGGCAGCAATGATAAATTCCCACTTTCCTCAGCCTTTTATTAAATGGTGACAGCGGCTTATTTCCCTGTAATCTCGGCCTCTGCACCCTCAGTTGCCGGCCCCTAATCTTCCCATCATATTGCTCCTCTCGCCCGCCCGCCTGCCCGCCCGGCGGTTGACTCACTCCTCTTCCCGCCCACGTCGCATTGTGTCCCTGACTTTTGGGAGAAGGAAGCGGAGGACAGTTACATTGTGTCGCTGTAATCTTTTCTGTGTTTGCCATAGAGGACAAGGCGTATTCCCGGCTTATTCCCCACCATTGTTTGCCCCTGTGTGGGCACGCCCTGGCACGCCCCCGTATTGGCAGCGCGCCCGAAATTACGATGAGCTGGTTCGCTTCCGAGCGCCTGGCCCGTCCAACGCCTCTATTGTAAATGGAACGAAATGTCACCTTAACCTGGACCCAATCTGAATTAGTAAGGTTTAAAAACCTTACTAATAGTATGGACAAGGGTCGGACTGGCACACCAGAGAATTCTGTGGTGGGCCCCAGGGTCAGTGACCACCATCAGGCCAGTACAAGAGAATAGCAGTGTTTATGGCTTGTCTGGAGGGATTATGTTTGCTCTGAAAGCTACTATGAGAGAATAAGCTCTTTGGGTGGTCCCCAAAAGAATGAGCTCCTTGGGTGGTCCCCAAAAGAATGAGCTCCTTGGGTGGTCCCCAAAAGAATGAGCTCCTTGGGTGGTCCCCAAAAGAATGAGCTCCTGGGGTGGGCCTCCCAAGAATGAGCTCCTGGGGTGGGCCTCCCAAGAATGAGTCCCTGGGGTGGGCCTCCCAAGAATGAGTTCCTGGGGTGGGCCTCCCAAGAATGAGCTCCTGGGGTGGGCCTCCCTAGAATGAGCTCCTGGGGTGGGCCTCCCTAGAATGAGCTCCTGGGGTGGGCCTCCCTAGAATGAGCTCCTGGGGTGGGCCTCCCTAGAATGAGCTCCTGGGGTGGGCCTCCCTAGAATGAGCTCCTGGGGCGGGCCTCCCTAGAATGAGCTCCTGGGGCGGGCCTCCCTAGAATGAGCTCCTGGGGGGGGGGGGGGGGCTCCCAAGAATGAGCTCCTGGGGGGGGGGCCTCCCAAGAATGAGCTCTTGGGGGGGGGGGGAAGTCTGGCTCCACCTCTTCCATTCTGCATAGGAGGGAAGTCTGGCTCCACCTCCTCTATTCTGCATAGGAGGGAAGTCTGGCTCCACCTCCTCTATTCTGCATAGGAGGGAAGTCTGGCTCCACCTCCTCTATTCTGCATAGGAAGGAAGTCTGGCTCCACCTCTTCCATTCAGCATAGGGGGGGAAGTCTGGCTCCGCCTCCTTCATTCAGCATAGGAGGGAAGTCTGGCTCCACCTCCTCCATTCTGCATGGGAGGGAAGTCTGGCTCCGCCTCCTCCATGCTGCATAGGAGGGAAGTCTGGCTTCACCTCCTCCATTCTGCATATGAAGGAAGTCTGGCTCCACCTCCTCCATTCTGCATAGGAGGGAAGTCTGGCTCCACCTCCTCTATTCTGCATAGGAGGGAAGTCTGGCTCCGCCTCCTCCATTCTGCATAGGAAGAAAGTCTGGCTCCACCTCCTCCATTCTGCATAGGAAGGAAGTCTGGCTCCACCTCCTCTATTCTGCATAGGAAGGAAGTCTGGCTCCACCTCCTCTATTCTGCATAGGAAGGAAGTCTGGCTCCACCTCCTCTATTCTGCATAGGAAGGAAGTCTGGCTCCACCTCTTCCATTCAGCATAGGGGGGGAAGTCTGGCTCCGCCTCCTTCATTCAGCATAGGAGGGAAGTCTGGTTCCGCCTCCTCCATGCTGCATAGGAAGGAAGTCTGGCTCCACCTCTTCCATTCAGCATAGGGGGGGAAGTCTGGCTCCGCCTCCTTCATTCAGCATAGGAAGGAAGTCTGGTTCCGCCTCCTCCATTCTGCATAGGAGGGAAGTCTGGTTCCGCCTCCTCCATGCTGCATAGGAAGGAAGTCTGGCTCCGCCTCCTCCATTCTGCATAGGAAGAAAGTCTGGCTCCGCCTCTTCCATTCTGCATAGGAGGGAAGTCTGGCTCCGCCTCCTCCATTCTGCATAGGAAGGAAGTCTGGCTCCGCCTCCTCCATTCTGCATAGGAAGGAAGTCTGGCTCCGCCTCCTCCATTCTGCATAGGAAGGAAGTCTGGCTCCGCCTCCTCCATGCTGCATAGGAGAGAAGTCTGGCTCCTCCATTCTGCATAGGAGGGAAGTCTGGCTCCGCCTCCTCCACTCTGCATAGGAAGGAAGTCTGGCTCCACCTCCTCCACTCTGCATAGGAGGGAAGTCTGGCTTCACCTCCTCCATTCTGCATATGAAGGAAGTCTGGCTCCACCTCCTCCATTCTGCAAAGGAAGGAATTCTGGCTCCACCTCTTCCATTCTGCATAGGAGGGAAATCTGGCTCCGCCTCCTCCACTCTGCATAGGAAGGAAGTCTGGCTCCACCTCCTCCATTCTGCATAGGAAGGAAGTCTGGCTCCACCTCCTCCATTCTGCATATGAAGGAAGTCTGGCTCTACCTCTTCCATTCTGCATAGGAGGGAAGTCTGGCTCCGCCTCCTCCATTCTGCATAGGAAGAAAGTCTGGCTCCGCCTCTTCCATTCTGCATAGGAGGGAAGTCTGGCTCCGCCTCCTCCATTCTGCATAGGAAGGAAGTCTGGCTCCGCCTCCTCCATTCTGCATAGGAAGGAAGTCTGGCTCCGCCTCCTCCATTCTGCATAGGAAGGAAGTCTGGCTCCGCCTCCTCCATGCTGCATAGGAGAGAAGTCTGGCTCCTCCATTCTGCATAGGAGGGAAGTCTGGCTCCGCCTCCTCCACTCTGCATAGGAAGGAAGTCTGGCTCCACCTCCTCCACTCTGCATAGGAGGGAAGTCTGGCTCCACCTCCTCCACTCTGCATAGGAGGGAAGTCTGGCTCCACCTCCTCCATTCTGCATAAGAAGGAAGTCTGGCTCCGCCTCCTCCATTCTGCATAGGAAGGAAGTCTGGCTCCGCCTCCTCCATTCTGCATAGGAAGGAAGTCTGGCTCCGCCTCCTCCATTCTGCATTTGTAACCACATGACCTGCAATAACCAATAACCTTGTACAACGCTGCAGGAAATGAAGGCGCTATAAATAACTCTCCGGATATAAGTTATATGTTACAGGGGACTTACCTACCTGCCATCGGGCAGCACTGCAGTCAGGTTATGTACATGTAGTCCGCCCAGCTCGGAGGGGGCGCGCAGCCCGCAATCTCAGCAGTATGGGAAGGTCTGGCCGTGCAGTTTTGGTGCCGCATTAGGGACATGCGGGGGCGGGATGCCCGACATTGTGCTGTGCTGGTGCTGGGACGACACTTTACTAATGGCCGTTTCCTGTCCCCCCGGGATCCCGAAACTGCTGGATCAGGATAGGAAACTACTGCACCTCCCCTCCTCACACCATCAGTGAGCCCTGCAGTAGAGAGATACTCACCTTTTCCTAGCAGAGCTCCATCTGATGGGGGACAGGAAACTACTGCACCTCCCCCCTCACACCATCAGTGAGCCCTGCATTAGAGAGATACTCACCTTTTCCTATTCAATCCAATTGCAACAGGCAATACAAGTCCTCCACTTACTGGAGTGTGCAGCTGTTTCCTTTTCCCCATCATTCTAAGCTCCAGGAGGAAAAAGCTGAGTACCTCCTAAATTTCCTACGGCACATGTGCCCCAGCCCTGGAGTTTCTTAGATGCCCTGGGGGCAAGCTGTAACCCAGCCCTGGAGTCTCTTAGATGCCCGGGATGCCCTGGGGGCAAGCTGTAACCCAGCCCTGGAGTCTCTTAGATGCCTGGGATGCCCTGGGGGCAAGCTGTAACCCATCCCTGGAGTTTCTTAGATGCCTGGGATGCCCTGGGGGCAAGCTGCAACCCAGCCCTGGAGTCTCATCAATGCCTGGGATGCCCTGGGGGCAAGCTGTAACCCAGCCCTGGAGTCTCTTAGATGCCCGGGATGGCCTGGGGGCAAGCTGTAACCCATCCCTGGAGTCTCTTCGATGCCTGGGATGCCCTGGCGGCAAGCTGTAACCCAGCCCTGGAGTCTTTTAGATGCCTCCTCACACCATCAGTGAGCCCTGCAGTAGAGAGATACTCACCTTTTCCTAGCAGAGCTCCATCTGATGGGGGACAGGAAACTACTGCACCTCCCCCCTCACACCATCAGTGAGCCCTGCATTAGAGAGATACTCACCTTTTCCTATTCAATCCAGTTGCGACAGGCAATACAAGTCCTCCACTTACTGGAGTCTGCAGCTGTTTCCTTTTCCCCATCATTCTAAGCTCCAGGAGGAAAAAGCTGAGTACCTCCTAAATTTCCTACGGCACATGTGCCCCAGCCCTGGAGTTTCTTAGATGCCCTGGGGGCAAGCTGTAACCCAGCCTTGGAGTCTCTTAGATGCCCAGGATGCCCTGGGGGCAAGCTGTAACCCAGCCTTGGAGTCTCTTAGATGCCCAGGATGCCCTGGGGGCAAGCTGTAGCCCAGCCCTGGAGTCTCTTCGATGCCTGGGATGCCCTGGGGGCAAGCTGTAACCCAGCCCTGGAGTCTCTTAGATGCCTGGGATGCCCTGGGGGCAAGCTGTAACCCATCCCTGGAGTCTCTTCGATGCCTGGGATGCCCTGGGGGCAAGCTGTAACCCATCCCTGGAGTCTCTTCGATGCCTGGGATGCCCTGGGGGCAAGCTGTAACCCATCCCTGGAGTCTCTTCGATGCCTGGGATGCCCTGGGGGCAAGCTGTAACCCAGCCCTGGAGTCTCTTAGATGCCTGGGATGCCCTGGGGGCAAGCTGTAACCCAGCCCTGGAGTCTCTTAGATGCCTGGGATGCCCTGGGGGCAAGCTGTAGCCCAGCCCTGGAGTCTCTTCGATGCCTGGGATGCCCTGGGGGCAAGCTGTAACCCAGCCCTGGAGTCTCATCAATGCCTGGGATGCCCTGGGGGCAAGCTGTAACCCAGCCCTGGAGTCTCATCAATGCCTGGGATGCCCTGGGGCAAGCTGTAACCCAGCCCTGGAGTCTCTTAGATGCCTGGGATGCCCTGGGGGCAAGCTGTAGCCCAGCCCTGGAGTCTCTTCGATGCCTGGGATGCCCTGGGGGCAAGCTGTAGCCCAGCCCTGGAGTCTCTTCGATGCCTGGGATGCCCTGGGGGCAAGCTGTAACCCAGCCCTGGAGTTTCTTAGATGCCCGGGATGCCCTGGGGGCAAGCTGTAACCCAGCCCTGGAGTCTCTTAGGTGCCCGGGATGCCCTGGGGGCAAGCTGTAACCCAGCCCTGGAGTCTCATCAATGCCTGGGATGCCCTGGGGGCAAGCTGTAACCCAGCCCTGGAGTCTCTTAGATGCCTGGGGTGCCCTGGGGGCAAGCTGTAGCCCAGCCCTGGAGTCTCTTAGGTGCCCGGGATGCCCTGGGGGCAAGCTGTAACCCAGCCCTGGAGTCTCATCAATGCCTGGGATGCCCTGGGGGCAAGCTGTAACCCAGCCCTGGAGTCTCTTCGATGCCTGGGATGCCCTGGGGGCAAGCTGTAGCCCAGCCCTGGAGTCTCTTCGATGCCTGGGATGCCCTGGGGGCAAGCTGTAACCCATCCCTGGAGTTTCTTAGATGCCTGGGATGCCCTGGGGGCAAGCTGTAACCCAGCCCTGGAGTCTCTTAGGTGCCCGGGATGCCCTGGGGGCAAGCTGTAACCCAGCCCTGGAGTCTCATCAATGCCTGGGATGCCCTGGGGGCAAGCTGTAACCCAGCCCTGGAGTCTCTTAGATGCCCGGGATGGCCTGGGGGCAAGCTGTAACCCATCCCTGGAGTCTCTTCGATGCCTGGGATGCCCTGGCGGCAAGCTGTAACCCAGCCCTGGAGTCTTTTAGATGCCTCCTCATACCATCAGTGAGCCCTGCATTAGAGAGATACTCACCTTTTCCTATTCAATCCAGTTGCGACAGGCAATACAAGTCCTCCGCTTACTGGAGTCTGCAGCTGTTTCCTTTTCCCCATCATTCTAAGCTCCAGGAGGAAAAAGCTGAGTACCTCCTAAATTTCCTACGGCACATGTGCCCCAGCCTTGGAGTCTCTTAGATGCCCAGGATGCCCTGGGGGCAAGCTGTAACCCAGCCCTGGAGTCTCTTAGATGCCTGGGATGCCCTGGGGGCAAGCTGTAACCCAGCCCTGGAGTCTCTTAGATGCCTGGGATGGCCTGGGGGCAAGCTGTAACCCATCCCTGGAGTTTCTTAGATGCCTGGGATGCCCTGGGGGCAAGCTGTAACCCAGCCCTGGAGTCTCATCAATGCCTGGGATGCTCTGGGGCAAGCTGTAACCCAGCCCTGGAGTCTCTTCGATGCCTGGGATGCCCTGGGGGCAAGCTGTAGCCCAGCCCTGGAGTCTCTTCGATGCCTGGGATGCCCTGGGGGCAAGCTGTAACCCAGCCCTGGAGTTTCTTAGATGCCCGGGATGCCCTGGGGGCAAGCTGTAACCCAGCCCTGGAGTCTCTTAGGTGCCCGGGATGCCCTGGGGGCAAGCTGTAACCCAGCCCTGGAGTCTCATCAATGCCTGGAATGCCCTGGGGGCAAGCTGTAACCCAGCCCTGGAGTCTCTTAGATGCCTGGGATGCCCTGGGGGCAAGCTGTAGCCCAGCCCTGGAGTCTCTTCGATGCCTGGGATGCCCTGGGGGCAAGCTGTAGCCCAGCCCTGGAGTCTCTTCGATGCCTGGGATGTCCTGGGGGCAAGCTGTAACCCAGCCCTGGAGTTTCTTAGATGCCTGGGATGGCCTGGGGGCAAGCTGTAACCCATCCCTGGAGTTTCTTAGATGCCTGGGATGCCCTGGGGGCAAGCTGTAACCCAGCCCTGGAGTCTCTTAGGTGCCCGGGATGCCCTGGGGGCAAGCTGTAACCCAGCCCTGGAGTCTCTTAGGTGCCCGGGATGCCCTGGGGGCAAGCTGTAACCCAGCCCTGGAGTCTCATCAATGCCTGGGATGCCCTGGGGGCAAGCTGTAACCCAGCCCTGGAGTCTCTTAGATGCCTGGGATGCCCTGGGGGCAAGCTGTAGCCCAGCCCTGGAGTCTCTTCGATACCTGGGATGCCCTGGGGGCAAGTTGTAGCCCAGCCCTGGAGTCTCTTCGATGCCTGGGATGTCCTGGGGGCAAGCTGTAACCCAGCCCTGGAGTTTCTTAGATGCCTGGGATGGCCTGGGGGCAAGCTGTAACCCATCCCTGGAGTTTCTTAGATGCCTGGGATGCCCTGGGGGCAAGCTGTAACCCATCCCTGGAGTTTCTTAGATGCCTGGGATGCCCTGGGGGCAAGCTGTAACCCAGCCCTGGAGTCTCTTAGGTGCCCGGGATGCCCTGGGGGCAAGCTGTAACCCAGTCCTGGAGTCTCTTAGATGCCCGGTGTGACAGAGGCTCTGTCTTTTGGATGTCATCACTATTCAGTTGCCCACCGGGTCATTCACTGGCCTTTTCTTAATTAGGTTCCAGACAATGTAATTGTATTTTGATACTGTTACAGGCAATGTCATTGTATTCTGACTGCCATTGTGTATTGTTGATTACGTCACAGTCAATGGCATTGTCCTGATTGAGTGTATTACAGCCTGCTATTGTTCTACTGATTGCGTCACCGGCAGAGTTGAGGGATTGTGTGCCCTGCTGCTATTGGTCAGTGTGGTTGTCATTGCATGGAGCATTGCATATAAGGCCCAGTGTGGCACTAATAAAGTACACTTCACCTTCACCCTCAATACTGAAGTTCTGTCTCTTATTGGAGGAAACGCTATATTACAATTCACTAGCCCTTGTAAGGGCTGTTCCTGTTTCCTCACGGACGACTCTGGAATTCCAGCAGCACCTCTTACGATTGGGAAAAGGACGTCTCGGGCGGTGAAGCCCTCCGGCGATAAGGGTTATCGCTACAATTGGTGGCAAGCGGTCGGATGGTCCTTTGTACCCAGAGAGAGTGCTACCCTGATGGAGAGTCAGTATGACAAGTTGAAAAGGCTGACCCTGAAGGATCTACTCGAGAGCCGGGGAAGGTCAGCTAGCAACCGCCCACGTCAGGAACTGATAGCCGAGCTGATCGAAATGGATCGTGCAGCAGTGAGGACCGAAACCAATATAGAGATCGATGAAGACGCTGCTCTTGTTCAAGCGGTTCGGAACAGATTGTCGGTCTATGGCCGAATCCATTACAAGAACTGATCGACCAAGTCTTTGCCGCAGCGGAGGCAGAGGCCAGTAAGCGAAGGGAAGATCGGCGACTTTCAACCCAGCAGCCTCTCAGCCTCAGTTACACTGGGGGGAGAAAGATTCCATTTGCAGCATTTAAGTCCTTCCAGGAAAGTGACGACGAGATTGACGGATTTTTGGCCGTTTTTGAACGGCAGTGCGCTTTACACCGGGTACCCACGGAGGAATGGGTCACCATATTATCAGGGAAACTATCTGGGAAAGCTTCCGATGCTTTCCGGGCCATCCCTGATGCGGACTTACCACACTACCATCTGGTAAAGGAGGCTTTGTTAGCCCGGTACGCTGTCACCCCGGAAGCCTACAGGCGACGATTTCGGGAATCCCAAAAGAAGGGAGGGGATTCTTACACGGAGTGGGCATGTCGCCTCCATCGTACAGCATCACACTGGGTCACTGGATGCAAAGCCACGACCGCTCAGGATGTACTACAGTTGTTTTTACTAGAACATTTTCTCAATGCCCTGCAACCAGAGCTAAGAGAGTGGGTACGTGATCGGAGGCCTCTAACGCTACCTGAGACTGCTCGTCTAGCCGACGAGTACACCGATGCTCGCCAGACAGAACAGTCCGCTCCAAAACCACCACCTCCCATCAAATTTCAAGCACCTGTGGCTTCAGCGCCAACTCGTGACTCTGGGCCACATAGGCCAGCGCAGCAACCGAACCTCTCCACAGTTCAGTGCCATCGTTGCAAACAATGGGGACATTATCGCAGTGATTGCGCCCTAGAGCCTCCCCGAAACACGTGGAGGCAAACACAACCTTCCACCTCCCGTACTCCTGTGGCACACTGTTTGGAAGCTGAGAGCAGTTCGGAAGAGTATCTGGGGGTACTGTATGAAGCTGATCCCGTACAAGTGGCCATCCAAGACAACCGACAGCACCATTGCCAGGAGGTACGAGTCAATGGGCGCACCGCGCAAGGATTACGCGACACCGGAGCCACACTTACCTTGCTCCAACCTCATTTGGTCAAGAACAAAGACCGCACTGGACACACCGTTGCAGTAAGGGTGGCGGGGGGAGCTGTGTTTCGACTCCCCACCACCCGAGTACATCTTGACTGGGGCGCTGGATCCGGCAGGGTACAGGTGGGACTTATGGACAACTTACCAGCAGAAGTACTATTGGGAAATGATCTAGGACCAATGACTTCTGCCTACGCTATCCCTGGGCCAGCCAGCGTCAACCCTGTTACAACCCGGTCTCCAGCCCGAGCTGCCGACTCCAGCCCACTGGTCGGGGAGACCCAGGGGTTTCGTCTGCATCACGTCATGTCTGTTACACGAAGTCAAGAAGAGGATCAGCCGTCAGGTTACGTCCTTCCAGAAGGGATACTTATGCCAAACACTATTTTTGTTGGGGGCATTGACCGTCGGATTAATCAGCCTGAAATTAAGGATGTTTTTTCAAAGTATGGCGCTGTAAAGAATGTCAAAATTATTAGGGATGCCTCTGGCGTTTCTAAGGGTTATGGTTTTGTCTACTTTTACGAAGATGTAGATGTGCAGAAAATTGTGGATTCTCCGATCAGCTTCCATGGAAAGAGATTGAAACTTGGACCAGCTATAAGAAAGCAAAGCACCTGTGCACACATCCAACCAAGGACTTTGGTGCTGAACTCACCAACGCCACAATATCCCAGTGTTTGGACCCCACCCATGACCGATTCCTATGTACAGCACACGTCAATGTTTAGTCCGTTTAATCACTATTTGCAGACTTGTCCTTAAACAGAACTCTGCCCATGACAAGAGTCCGGACAGCCCCACGTTAACCCGAACAGGGTCAATCCGGGTCTGCCGGGTGTTCCACAAAAAGGGAGCATTGTGACAGAGGCTCTGTCTTTTGGATGTCATCACTATTCAGTTGCCCACCGGGTCATTCACTGGCCTTTTCTTAATTAGGTTCCAGACAATGTAATTGTATTTTGATACTGTTACAGGCAATGTCATTGTATTTTGATACTGTTACAGGCAATGTCATTGTATTTTGACTGCCATTGTGTATTGTTGATTACGTCACAGTCAATGGCATTGTCCTGATTGATGGTATTACAGCCTGCTATTGTTCTACTGATTGCGTCACCGGCAGAGTTGAGGGATTGTGTGCCCTGCTGCTATTGGTCAGTGTGGTTGTCATTGCATGGAGCATTGCATATAAGGCCCAGTGTGGCACTAATAAAGACACTTCACCTTCACCCTCAATACTGAAATTCTGTCTCTTATTGGGGGAAACGCTATATTACAATTCACTAGCCCTTGTAAGGGCTGTTCCTGTTTCCTCACGGACGACTCTGGAATTCCAGCAGCACCTCTTACGATTGGGAAAAGGACGTCTCGGGCGGTGAAGCCCTCCGGCGATAAGGGTTATCGCTACACCCGGGATGCCCTGGGGGCAAGCTGTAACCCATCCCTGGAGTCTCTTCGATGCCTGGGATGGCCTGGGGGCAAGCTGTAACCCAGCCCTGGAGTCTCTTTGATGCCCTGGGGGCAAGCTGTAACCCATCCCTGGAGTCTCTTCGATGCCTGGGATGCCCTGGGGGCAAGCTTTAACCCATCCCTGGAGTCTCTTCGATGCCTGGGATGGCCTGGGGGCAAGCTGTAACCCAGCCCTGGAGTCTCTTTGATGCCCTGGGGGCAAGCTGTAACCCATCCCTGGAGTCTCTTCGATGCCTGGGATGCCCTGGGGGCAAGCTTTAACCCATTCATGGAGTCTTTTAGATGCCTGGGATGCCCTGGGGGCAAGCTGTAACCCAGCCCTGGAGTCTCTTCGATGCCTGGGATGCCCTGGCAGCAAGCTGTAACCCATCCCTGGAGTCTCTTCGATGCCTGGGATGCCCTGGGGGCAAGCTGTAACCCAGCCCTGGAGTCTCTTTGATGCCCTGGGGGCAAGCTGTAACCCATCCCTGGAGTCTCTTCGATGCCTGGGATGCCCTGGCAGCAAGCTGTAACCCATCCCTGGAGTCTCTTCGATGCCTGAGATGCCCTGGGGGCAAGCTGTAACCCATCCCTGGAGTCTCTTAGATGCCTGGGATGCCCTGGGGGCAAGCTGTAACCCATCCCTGGAGTTTTAGATGTCTGGGATGGCCTGGGGGCAAGCTGTAACCCATCCCTGGAGTCTCTTCGATGCCTGGGATGGCCTGGGGGCAAGCTGTAACCCAGCCCTGGAGTCTCTTCGATGCCTGAGATGCCATGGGGGCAAGCTGTAACCCATCCCTGGAGTCTTTTAGATGCCTGGGATGGCCTGGGGGCAAGCTGTAACCCAGCCCTGGAGTCTTTTAGATGCCTGGGATGGCCTGGGGGCAAGCTGTAACCCATCCCTGGAGTCTCTTAGATGCCTGGGATGGCCTGGGGGCAAGCTGTAACCCAGCCCTGGAGTCTCTTCGATGCCTGGGATGGCCTGGGGGCAAGCTGTAACCCGGCCCTGGAATCTCTAAGATGCCAGGGATACCCTGGAGGGATGGAATCGTCCGCAGCAACAAAGCAGTCCTGGACCTTCCTCATCAGCTTTTAAAGAGACGGAGCGCGCTCCTAACCTCCCACACGATCGATGCAGAAGGGGGCGTGCAGGCGGCGAGTCCACATCGATCACCGGCGAGAGGACGCCGGGCCGCTGCCAGGATGCCCATTACTATTACTTATCCCTCTAATCTAATGAGGGTCATGTGACCAGTGCCAGGAAGAGCCGCCCGTCCCTTTATTTCTGTCATGTTTCCATTCGCTTTATATCTCCGCCTGGCTGGAGCTTCGTAGTTAAAGCTCAAGGCACCTGGACTTGCTGAAATTTTTATAGGCTTTAAGCTCATACTGGTAGTAATAAATCAAGGCAACTGGACTTGCTGTTTTTTTCCTGAACACGATTACTCTTTAATAATAATAATAAAAAATAAATCTTAGCCTGGCGGGATCTTGATGACATTTTTATAGCCTTTTCTGGTATTAAATAAATCAAGGCAAGTGGACTTGCTGTTTTGTTCCTGAACACGATTACTGTATTATTATTATTTTATTAATGAAATTACTTACAAAACAAAAAATTAAAAAAAAATAAATAAATATATAGCAAGTCCAGTTGCCTTGATCTGTTAACAGTATTGGCTGGTCGAATGAGTAGTGAAAACATCATCAGTAAAAATACAGCAAGTCCAGTTGCCTTGATATATTACTACCAGCTGTTGCTACAAGTTGATGCTCGCAGTCCTGACATGGGTGATGTAAAGCGCAGGCATCCTCCTGTTACATTGTATCAGGCAGCGCCCCGTCTTCTGGTTACATTGTAACAGGCATCACAAGGCAGTGCCCCCTTTCTTCTGGTTACATTGTAACAGGCAGCGCCCCCTGTCTTCTGGTTACATTGTAACAGGCATCACAAGGCAGTGCCCCCTTTCTTCTGGTTACATTGTAACAGGCAGCGCCCCCTGTCTTCTGGTTAAATTGTAACAGGCAGCGCCCCCTGTCTTCTGGTTACATTGTATCAGGCAGCGCCCCCTGTCTTCTGGTTACATTGTATCAGGCAGCACCCCCTGTCTTCTGGTTACATTGTATCAGGCAGCACCCCCTGTCTTCTGGTTACATTGTATCAGTCAGCACCCCCTGTCTTCTGGTTACATTGTATCAGGCAGCGCCCCCTGTCTTCTAGTTACATTGTATCAGGCAGCGCCCCCTGTGTTCTGGTTACATTGTAACAGGCATCACCCTCTGTCTTCTAGTTACATTGTAACAGGCAATGCCCCCTGTGTTCTGGTTACATTGTAACAGGCATCACCCTCTGTCTTCTAGTTACATTGTAACAGGCATCACCGTCTGTCTTCTGGTTACATTGTAACAGGCAGCGCCCCCTGTCTTCTGGTTACATTGTAACTGGCATCACCCTCTGTCTTCTAGTTACATTTTAACAGGCAGCGCCCCCTGTCTTCTGGTTACATTGTAACAGACATCACCCTCTGTCTTCTAGTTACATTGTAACAGGCAGCGCCCCCTGTCTTCTGGTTAAATTGTAACAGGCAGCGCCCCCTGTCTTCTGGTTAAATTGTAACAGGCAGCGCCCCCTGTCTTCTAGTTACATTGTAACAGGCAGCGCCCCCTGTCTTCTAGTTACATTGTAACAGGCAGCGCCCCCTGTCTTCTGGTTACATTGTAACAGGCAGTGCCCCCTGTCTTCTGGTTACATTGTAACAGGCAGTGCCCCCTGTCTTCTGGTTACATTGTAACAGGCAATGCCCCCTGTCTTCTGGTTACATTGTATCAGGCAGTGCCCCCTGTCTTCTGATTACATTGTAACAGGCAGCGCCCCCTGTGTTCTGGTTACATTGTAACAGGCATCACCCTCTGTCTTCTAGTTACATTGTAACAGGCAGCACCCCCTGTGTTCTGGTTACATTGTAACTGGCATCACCCTCTGTCTTCTAGTTACATGTTAACAGGCAGCGCCCCCTGTCTTCTGGTTACATTGTAACAGGCATCACCCTCTGTCTTCTAGTTACATTGTAACAGGCAGTGCCCCCTGTCTTCTAGTTACATTGTAACAGGCAGTGCCCCCTGTCTTCTGGTTAAATTGTATCAGGCAGTGCCCCCTGTCTTCTGATTACATTGTAACAGGCAGCGCCCCCTGTGTTCTGGTTACATTGTAACAGGCATCACCCTCTGTCTTCTAGTTACATTGTAACAGGCAGAGCCCCGTGTTCTGGTTACATTGTAACTGGCATCACCCTCTGTCTTCTAGTTACATGTTAACAGGCAGCGCCCCCTGTCTTCTGGTTACACTGTAACAGGCATCACCCTCTGTCTTCTAGTTACATTGTAACAGGCAGCGCCCCCTGTCTTCTGGTTACATTGTATCAGGCAGCGCCCCCGTCTTCTGGTTACATTGTAACAGGCAGTGCCCCCTGTCTTCTGGTTAAATTGTATCAGGCAGTGCCCCCTGTCTTCTGATTACATTGTAACAGGCAGCGCCCCCTGTGTTCTGGTTACATTGTAACAGGCATCACCCTCTGTCTTCTAGTTACATTGTAACAGGCAGAGCCCCGTGTTCTGGTTACATTGTAACTGGCATCACCCTCTGTCTTCTAGTTACATGTTAACAGGCAGCGCCCCCTGTCTTCTGGTTACACTGTAACAGGCATCACCCTCTGTCTTCTAGTTACATTGTATCAGGCAGCGCCCCCTGTCTTCTGGTTACATTGTATCAGGCAGCGCCCCCTGTCTTCTGGTTACATTGTTGCAGTGATCAGCAACCAGTCAGGTGGAAACAGTCAATGTGGGCACCCCCTGCTGGTCAGCAAATTTTCACTGATGGGGGTGATGGAAGCCTCTGATGGACGTTTTCTGGCCCCCGGATCAGCACCCAAAGGAGAGGCGCGCCCCCACCATGCTGCCAGCTCCGCTCGCCCATCATACATGTCCTGGGGAGGTGGCGGTCACTGCACTTCATTACACTAACAATGGCTGCAGCACATCCCTGTCTGTCTGTGTCAGTGCAGAGGAGCATCCCCTAACCCTGCGCCTGCCAATCACCGGCGAGCATTGCTGCAAGGAGGGGGGTAAGCACTGCGGCCCAGGGAGACGGCTACAAGAATAAAACAGCAAGTCCAGTTGCCTTGAGGTATTAATTAGACTAAATTAGGTTTTATGAGTAGGGAAACATCTGCAATAAAATAACAGCAAGCACAGCTGCCTTGATTTATTACCTCTGGTTGGGTGAGTAGCGAAACGTTTCTAAGAAAAATACAGCAAGTCCAGTTGCCTTGATTCATTACTACCTATCGCTGACTATCAAATGATTAATAGAGAGAATGAGTTGCCTTGAATTTTTACTCCCAGTCGGTGACTACGAAATGACTGCAAGAGTAATAGAGCAAGTCCAGTTGCCCTCAATTCATTACTAGCGATTGCATGACTTATGAAATGCCTAGAAGAAAAATAGAGCAAGTCCAGTTGCCTTGATATATTCTGGTTGAGTGAGTAGCAAAACGTTTCTAAGAAAAATACAGCAAGCCCAGTTGCCTTGATTCATTACTTCTAGTTAAGGGAGTAGCAAAACGTTTCTAAGAAAAATACAGCAAGTCTGGTTGCCTCTAATTTTTACTCCCAGACGGTGACTACGAAATGACTGCAAGAGAAAAAGAGCAAGTCCAGTTGCACTGATTCATTGCTAGCAATTGCACGACTGTGTCAGTGCAGAGGAGCATCCCTTGCCTAGAAGAAAAATAGAGCAAGTCCAGTTGCCTTGATATGTTCTGGTTGAGTGAGTAGCAAAACGTTTCTAAGAAAAATACAGCAAGCCCAGTTGCCTTGATTCATTACTACCTGTTGCTGGCTATGAAATGATTAATAGAGAGAGAATGAGTAGGGAAACATCTTCCCCAAAAATACAGCAAGTCCAGTTGCCTTGATTCAGTGCTAGCAGTTGGAAGAATAGCAAAACGGTTGACTAGTAAAATGCCTACAAGAGAAATACAGCGAGTCCAGTTGCCTTGACTCATTACTTCTGGTTGAGTGAGTAGCTACACGTTTCTAAGAAAAATACAGCAAGTCCAGTTGCCTTGATATATCCTGGTTGAGTGAGTAGCAAAGAGTTTCTCAAAAATAATACAGCAAGTCCAGTTGCCTTGATTCATTAATACTATTTGAGTGAGTAGCAAAACCCTCCAAAAAATACAGTAAGTCCAGTTGCAAGCCCCTCCCTCGCCCCCATACTGCTCTCTCCACTTGGTGTCATGGTGATCGGCGCTCATTTGCCCGCGGCCCCTGTGACGCGCGCCCTCGCCAAACGCGATTTAATCCGATTACGTTGGAGGAGGATTCTGTGTTGTGACTGCAGAGGAGGAAGCTACCGCTATGTACAGCACTGTGGTATATGTCAGCACTATATAAATGTATAATAACAGTGTGTGAGTGTGGGGGAGACATTAGAGTGTGAGCTCTGAGGGACAGGAGGTCATGTGACTGCTTCTATGTACAGCGCTGTGGTATATGTCAGCACTATATAATGTATAATAACAGTGTGTGAGTGTGGGGGAGACATTAGAGTGTGAGCTCTGAGGGACAGGAGGTCATGTGACTGCTTCTATGTACAGCGCTGTGTTATATGTTGGCGCTATATATCTCTATGTCCTCTCTCTGCAGGGCTGGTGAGATGTGAGCGGGTCGCTGGGTATAATTTATCAGACGCCGTCCTATCCCGAAGATTTACCTTCATCTTGCGATTGGCCCGGAGGACGGCGGTGAGCGGGGCGGCCATGGAGACCCCGGACGTGCCGGTGGGCAACCTGATAGACCTGGACACGGAACCGTTGGTGGTGGTGGTGGCGGCGGGGGAGTGCCCCCCGCAAGTGGATGCGGATGACCTCCTGTCACTGCACGTGAACCCGCCAGAGAACGGCGAGCGGGAGGAGGAGGAGGTAGAAAGTGACGCCACCGAGTCCGCGGACAGCGAGAATGACGCAGTGTCGCCCGTCCGCCACGGCTGGAACCACTCCCAGAGGTCCTCGTCTGAATCCTTCTCATCCAATCAGAGCACGGAGTCCGCCCAGGACGAGCAGACGGCAGAGCAGAAGGAGTTTATGCGGCGGTATGTGGAGAAGATCTTCACTGGCAGGTAAGCAACAACTCTGGCTGTTACAATGTAACACAGCCAGCAGGGTGCGGCTCTTGCTACAATTGAAACATCAGCGGCGACTCTGGCTGTTACAATGTAACACAGCGAGCAGGGTGCGGATATTCTTACAATTGAAACATCAGCAACTAATCTGCCTGTTAAAATGTAACACAGCCTGCAGGGTGCGGCTCTTGTTACAATTGAAACATCAGCAACGACTCTGGATGCTACAATGTAACACAGCCAGCAGAGTGCGGCTCTTGTTACAATTGAAACATCAGCAACGACTCTGGATTCTACAATGTAACACAGCCAGCAGGGTGCGGCTCTTGTTACAGTTGAAACATCAGCAGCAACTCTGGCTTTTACAATGTAACACAGCGAGCAGAGTGCGGCTCTTGTTACAATTGAATCCTCAGCAGCGACTCTGGCCGTTAAAATGTGACACAGCCAGCAGGGTGCAGCTCTTGTTACAATTGAAACATCAGCAGCGACTCTGGCTGTTACAATGTAACACAGCTAGCAGGGTGCGGCTCTTGTTACAATTGAAACATCAGCAGCGACTCTGGCTGTTTCAATGTAACACAGTCAGCGGGGTGCGGCTCTTGTTACAATTGAAACATCAGCAGCGACTCTGGCTGTTACAATGTAACACAGTCAGCAGGGTGCGGCTCTTGTTACAATTGAAACATCAGCTATGACTCTGGCTGTTACAGTGTAATACAGCCAGCAGGGTGCGGCTCTTGTTACAATTGAAACATCAGCAACGACTCTGGCCATTACAATGTAACACAGCCAGCAGGGAGCAGCCCAATCTTTGGTCCCTGAATGAGTAGGACGAGGTTTCAGTTTTAGACGAGGCTCTGGTCTCTGGCTGAGTAAGATTAGGTGTGGGTTTGGATGCTGGTCCCTGATTAAGTAGAACCAAGTTTTAGGTTAGACCCTGGTTGAGTTTGGAAGCCTTGCTATTATTGCCCTATTAGGGCAGCACATATCAATTAAAGTTGATATTTCCATTATTCTTACTTGTTTCTTCCTCTTTAAGATCGTGAGCATGTCCAAGCCCTCCTGAATATAATGCTAATCCAAAGCCTGTGATGCCTCCCCTCCTCCTTGTAGTGTCAGTATTACAGCAGTGTCTCTGCAGATGGACACTGATACCCCTTTATTGCAATGATTATAATAAAAGATATACATGGAGTGATTGCAGGGATCGCGGTCGTGGCTCTGGACGGGGTCGCGCTTGCGTTACGAACTTGCTGCAGCCTCTATTCATGCGCAACTAACAACTTCCAGCCAAGCAGAACATGGCTCTGGGGTAGGAGATGGAGATCAGGACGCAGGAACGAGGATGGAGTCTCCGTGTTAGAGGAGCTGTGGCCAAGGCACGACACCAATCTACAAGAAGGGGGGGGCGCGCCCATCCTAAATGCTAAATTATTGATTAAATCACACAGCGAGCGGGGCATGAGCCAGTGCTTCATTGAAGTGTAATTGCTTCTGTGGCCAATAAATAGTTAAAGCTGGAAGCGTTAGTTAAAGGTCAGCTCCAGCTTTGCCGCTTCAGAGTAGCGCAGTGGAAATGCATCTCGCAGAAGATCATTAAGTGTGTGCCATGTCCCAGGTTTGGACTAGACTCTGGAGCCTAGTTGAATAGGACAAGGTTTTGTGTTTGGGCTAGACCCTGGTTGAGGGAGACGAGGTCCCAGGTTTTGGGCTAGATTCTGGAGCCTGGTTGAGTAGGACAAGGTTTTGGGTTTGGGCAACACCCTGGTTGAGCTAGACGAGGTCCCAGGTTTGGGCTAGACTCTGGTTGAATAGGACAAGGTTTTGGGTTTGGGCTAGACCCTGGTTGAGTGAGGTGAGGTCTCAGGTTTGGGCTAGACCACAGATCCTGGTTAAATAGGATGAGGTCTTGAGTTTGGGCTAGACCCTGGTCCTTGGCTTGCTGACAGGATCTCTCTAGTCTCTGGTAGAGTAAGCTTAGGCTTCAATTTTGGGCTAGACTGTGGTTAAGTAAAATGAGGTTTCTGGTTTGGGCTAGACCCTGGTTAAGTTAGGTGAGGTCTCAGGTTTGGTCTAGACCACGGTCCCTGGATAAATAGAATGAGGTCTTGAGTTTGGGCTGGATCCTGGTCCTTGGCTGACAAGATTTCTCTATTCTCTGGTAGAGTAAGATTAGGCCTCAATTTTGGGCTAGACTGTGGTTAAGTAAAATGAGGTTTCGGGTTTGGGCTAAACCCTGGTTAAGTAGGATGCAGTCTCCAGTTGAGCAGAACAAGGTCTAGGGTTTGGCCTTTTCCCTGGTAGAGTAAGATGAGATCTCTGGTTTGGGGTAGACCCCGATTGAGCAAGATGAGGTCTCCGATTTGGGGTAGACCCTGGTTGAGTAAGATGAGGTCTCGGGTTTAGGCTAGACTCTTGTCACTGGTTTAGTAGGACACAGTCTCGTGTTTGGTCTAGTTCCTGGTAGAGAAAAATAAGGTCTCCGATTTGGGCTAGAGCCTGGATGAGCAAGACGAGGTCTCTAGTTTGGGGTTGACCCTGTTTGAGTAGGTTGTGGTCTCAGGTTTGTACTAGACCCCTGACCTTCCCTCAGATTTGGATCAGAACCTAGTTGAGTAAGATGACATTTCAAGTTTGGGCTAGACTCTGTTTCTTTTCTTAGTAGCCTGCAGTCAAAGGTTTGGGCTAGGCCCTTCTAGAGTAAGATGTGGTCTCGGGTTTGTGCTAGACCCTGGTTGAGAAAGATTAGGTCTTGTTTTTGGCCAAGACCCTGCTTCTTAGTTAAGTAGGTCACTTAATTTATGATTTAGACCCTGGTTGAGTAACACATGGTCTTAGGTTTGGGCTAGACCTTGGTCAAGTAGAATGCAGTCTTGAGTTTGGGCTGGAGCTTGTACCCTGGGTGATTATGCCATAGTCCTAGGTTTGGTCTAGACCCTGGTTAAGTAAGAATATGTCTCACGTTATGACTAGACTCTGGTTAAGTAAGATGAGGTCTCGGGTTTGGACTAGACTCTGGTTGAGGAAGATGTGGTCTAAGGCTTGGACTAAACTCTGGTTAAGAAAGATGAGGTCTTAAGTTTGGACTAGACTCTCTGGTTGAGTAAGATGAGGTCTCAGGTTTCGACTAGACTCTGGTTGAATGAGATGAGGTCTCAGGTTTGGACTAGACTGGCTGAGTAAGATGAGGTTTCCAGTTTGGACTAGATGCTGGTTGGGTAAGATAAGTTCTCAGGTTTGGATTGGAATCTGGATGAGTAAGATGAGGTCTAAGGTTTGGATAGGATGTTGGTTGAGTAAGATGAGGTCTCAGGTTTGGACTAGACCAGGGGTACTTAGCCACTTCTTGTAAAGGTCCATTTAAAGGCATTTGGTGAGAGGTGACGGTCCGGAAGGAGGGCTGGATAGTTAGAAACAGCACAATGGGGGAGGGGGCTATAGATTCATCAGGCAAAACTAAAATAGGCTGCTTCCCCCCACCCCGAAAATCCTATTGGGCACTGGGAAAAAACATGAGCTTTTTTTTTTATATTTTGCTCCACAGAACCTACAACTCTGGCCCGCGACACACTGCTTTACCTAGGGCCCAAAATGTTACTGACAAAAAGGTCTGGTAACAAGGATGGATAGATAGAGCTCGGGGAAGAGGGATGAATGGGAGATGAGCTGTAAGGAAGAGGGATAGATAAGACAACAGGAAAGGCAGGGAGGGATGGGGAGAGATCTGGGAGAAGGGATGGATGGGCAGAACTAGAAGGACAGGAATGAATGGGCAGAGCTGGTAGATGGCGGGAGCTGGAAGAAAGAGTAATTGATGGGGAAAACTGGGATGACAGAAATGGGTGGGGCAGAGAGACTGGACTGGATGGGGCAGAGCTGAGGGGACAAGGATTGAATGGGCAAAGCTGGGGGGACAGAGTTGGATAGGGCTGAGCTGGGGGGGCGAGATCGTGGGACAGGGATAGGCGTGGATGGGGCAAGGAGACAGAGAAACAAAGTTTGTGTGTACCTCTCAATGCCACTTCCCGCCCCCGCAGTGCTTCATATTGCAATGCTAGGTGCCAGGGAGCCATGACACTGACAGAGAGACTAAGCACTACGATCAAAGAGGCAGCTCTAAACATGGCAACACAGAAGCAACTGAGTGCAGGGCTGTCAGGGCAGGGGTTCCGGAAATCTGGCCCCTGGTCTGCCAGTTGAGTATCACTGGACTAGTCTCTAGTTGAGTAAGATGAGGTCTCAGGTTTGGACAAGAATCTGGTTGAGTAAGATAAGCTCTCTGGTTTGGACTAGACTCTGGTTGAGTAAGATAAGCTCTTTGGTTTGGACTAGACTCTGGTTGAGTAAGATGAGGTCTCTGGTTTGGACTAGACTCTGGTTGAGTAAGATGGGGTCTCTGTTTTGGACTAGACTCTGGTTGAGTAAGATGAGGTCTCAGGTTTGGGTCGGACTCTGGTTGAGTAAGATAAGTTCTACGGTTTGGACTAGACTCTGGTTGAGAAAGATGATATCTCAGGTTTGGACTAGACCCTGATAGAGTAGGATGAGGTCTAAGGTTTGGATTGTACTCTGGATGAGTCAGATGAGGTCTAAGGTTTGGATAGGACTTTGGTTGAGTAAGATGAGGTCTCAGGTTTGGACTAGACACTGGTTGAGTAAGACGAGGTCTCAGGTTTTGATAAGACTCTGGTTGAGTAAGCTGAGGTCTCAGGTTAGACTCTGGATGAGTAAGATGAGGTCTCGGGTTAGACTCTGGATGAGTAAGATGAGGTCTCGGGTTAGACTCTGGTTGAGTAAGATGAGGTCTTGGGTTAGACTCTGGTTGAGTAAGATGAGGTCTCGGGTTAGACTCTGGATGAGTAAGATGAGGTTTCAGGTTAGATTCTGGTTGAGTAAGATGAGGTCTCAGGTTAGACTCTGGTTGAGAAGGTGAGGTCTCAGGTTAGACTCTGGATGAGTATGATGAGGTCTCAGGTTAGACTCTCGTTGAGTAAGATGAGGTCTCAGGTTAGACGCTGGTTGAGTAAGATGAGATCTCAGGTTAGACGCTGGTTGAGTAAGATGAGGTCTCAGGTTAGACTCTGGATGAGTAAGATGAGATCTCAGGTTAATCTCTGGTTGAGTAAAATGAGGTCTCGGGTTAGACTCTAGTTGAGTAAGATGAGGTCTCGGGTTAGACTCTGGTTGAGTAAGATGAGGTCTCGGGTTAGACTCTGGTTGAGTAAGATGAGGTCTCGGGTTAGACTCTGGTTGAGTAAGATGAGGTCTCGGGTTAGACTCTGGATGAGTAAGATGAGGTCTCGGGTTTGGGTTAGACTCTGGTTGAGTAAGATGAGGTCTCAGGTTTGGGTTAGTAGAGGTTTCCTGTGTGGTCACTGATGTCTTTTACTCACTTGGTTCCGCTGGTTGAGTAAGATGAGGTCTCAGGTTAGACTCTGGTTGAGTAAGATGAGGTCTCAGGTTAGACTCATGATGAGTAAGATGAGATCTCAGGTTAATCTCTGGTTGAGTAAAATGAGGTCTCGGGTTAGACTCTGGATGAGTAAGATGAGGTCTCGGGTTAGACTCTGGTTGAGTAAGATGAGGTCTCAGGTTAGACTCTGGATGAGTAAGATGAGGTCTCAGGTTAGACTCTGGTTGAGTAAAATGAGGTCTCGGGTTAGACCCTGGTTGAGTAAGATGAGGTCTCGGGTTAGACTCTGGATGAGTAAGATGAGGTCTCGGGTTAGACTCTGGATGAGTAAGATGAGGTCTCGGGTTAGACTCTGGATGAGTAAGATGAGGTCTCGGGTTAGACTCTAGTTGAGTAAGATGAGGTCTCGGGTTAGACTCTGGTTGAGTAAGATGAGGTCTCGGGTTAGACTCTGGTTGAGTAAGATGAGGTCTCGGGTTAGACTCTGGTTGAGTAAGATGAGGTCTCGGGTTAGACTCTGGTTGAGTAAGATGAGGTCTCGGGTTAGACTCTGGATGAGTAAGATGAGGTCTCGGGTTTGGGTTAGTAGAGGTTTCCTGTGTGGTCACTGATGTCTTTTACTCACTTGGTTCCGCTGGTTGAGTAAGATGAGGTCTCAGGTTAGACTCTGGTTGAGTAAGATGAGGTCTCAGGTTAGACTCTGGATGAGTAAGATGAGATCTCAGGTTAATCTCTGGTTGAGTAAAATGAGGTCTCGGGTTAGACCCTGGTTGAGTAAAATGAGGTCTCGGCTAGACTCTGGATGAGTAAGATGAGGTCTCAGGTTAGACTCTGGTTGAGTAGAGGTCTCGGGTTAGACTCTGGTTGAGTAAGATGAGGTCTCGGGTTAGACTCTGGTTGAGTAAGATGAAGTCTCGGTTAGACTCTAGTTGAGTAAGATGAGGTCTCAGGTTAGACTCTGGATGAGTAAGATGAGATCTCAGGTTAATCTCTGGTTGAGTAAAATGAGGTCTCGGGTTAGACCCTGGTTGAGTAAAATGAGGTCTCGGGTTAGACTCTGGATGAGTAAGATGAGGTCTCGGGTTAGACTCTGGTTGAGTAAGATGAGGTCTCAGGTTAGACTCTGGATGAGTAAGATGAGGTCTCGGGTTAGACTCTGGATGAGTAAGATGAGGTCTCGGGTTTGGGTTAGACTCTGGTTGAGTAAGATGAGGTCTCAGGTTAGACTCTGGTTGAGTAAAATGAGGTCTCGGGTTAGACCCTGGTTGAGTAAAATGAGGTCTCGGGCTAGACTCTGGATGAGTAAGATGAGGTCTCAGGTTAGACTCTGGATGAGTAAGATGAGGTCTCAGGTTAGACTCTGGTTGAGTAAAAAGAGGTCTCGGGTTAGACTCTGGTTGAGTAAGATGAGGTCTCGGGTTAGACTCTGGTTGAGTAAGATGAAGTCTCGGTTAGACTCTAGTTGAGTAAGATGAGGTCTCGGGTTAGACTCTGGTTGAGTAAGATGAGGTCTCGGGTTAGACTCTGGTTGAGTAAGATGAGGTCTCAGGTTAGACTCTGGATGAGTAAGATGAGATCTCAGGTTAATCTCTGGTTGAGTAAAATGAGGTCTCGGGTTAGACCCTGGTTGAGTAAAATGAGGTCTCGGGTTAGACTCTGGATGAGTAAGATGAGGTCTCGGGTTAGACTCTGGTTGAGTAAGATGAGGTCTCAGGTTAGACTCTGGATGAGTAAGATGAGGTCTCAGGTTAGACTCTGGTTGAGTAAAATGAGGTCTCGGGTTAGACCCTGGTTGAGTAAGATGAGGTCTCGGGTTAGACTCTGGATGAGTAAGATGAGGTCTCGGGTTAGACTCTGGATGAGTAAGATGAGGTCTCGGGTTAGACTCTAGTTGAGTAAGATGAGGTCTCGGGTTAGACTCTGGTTGAGTAAGATGAGGTCTCGGGTTAGACTCTGGTTGAGTAAGATGAGGTCTCGGGTTAGACTCTGGTTGAGTAAGATGAGGTCTCGGGTTAGACTCTGGTTGAGTAAGATGAGGTCTCGGGTTAGACTCTGGATGAGTAAGATGAGGTCTCGGGTTTGGGTTAGTAGAGGTTTCCTGTGTGGTCACTGATGTCTTTTACTCACTTGGTTCCGCTGGTTGAGTAAGATGAGGTCTCAGGTTAGACTCTGGTTGAGTAAGATGAGGTCTCAGGTTAGACTCTGGATGAGTAAGATGAGATCTCAGGTTAATCTCTGGTTGAGTAAAATGAGGTCTCGGGTTAGACCCTGGTTGAGTAAAATGAGGTCTCGGGCTAGACTCTGGATGAGTAAGATGAGGTCTCGGGTTAGACTCTGGTTGAGTAAGATGAGGTCTCAGGTTAGACTCTGGATGAGTAAGATGAGGTCTCAGGTTAGACTCTGGTTGAGTAAAAAGAGGTCTCGGGTTAGACTCTGGTTGAGTAAGATGAGGTCTCGGGTTAGACTCTGGTTGAGTAAGATGAGGTCTCGGGTTAGACTCTAGTTGAGTAAGATGAGGTCTCGGGTTAGACTCTGGTTGAGTAAGATGAGGTCTCGGGTTAGACTCTGGTTGAGTAAGATGAGGTCTCAGGTTAGACTCTGGATGAGTAAGATGAGATCTCAGGTTAATCTCTGGTTGAGTAAAATGAGGTCTCGGGTTAGACCCTGGTTGAGTAAAATGAGGTCTCGGGTTAGACTCTGGATGAGTAAGATGAGGTCTCGGGTTAGACTCTGGTTGAGTAAGATGAGGTCTCAGGTTAGACTCTGGATGAGTAAGATGAGGTCTCGGGTTAGACTCTGGTTGAGTAAGATGAGGTCTCGGGTTAGACTCTGGTTGAGTAAGATGAGGTCTCAGGTTAGACTCTGGATGAGTAAGATGAGATCTCAGGTTAATCTCTGGTTGAGTAAAATGAGGTCTGGGGTTAGACCCTGGTTGAGTAAAATGAGGTCTCGGGTTAGACTCTGGATGAGTAAGATGAGGTCTCGGGTTAGACTCTGGTTGAGTAAGATGAGGTCTCGGGTTAGACTCTGGATGAGTAAGATGAGGTCTCGGGTTTGGGTTAGACTCTGGTTGAGTAAGATGAGGTCTCGGGTTAGACTCTGGTTGAGTAAGATGAGGTCTCGGGTTAGACTCTGGTTGAGTAAGATGAGGTCTCGGGTTAGACTCTGGATGAGTAAGATGAGGTCTCGGGTTTGGGTTAGACTCTGAGTAAGATGAGGTCTCAGGTTTGGGTTAGTAGAGGTTTCCTGTGTGGTCACTGATGTCTTTTACTCACTTGGTTCCGCTGGTTGAGTAAGATGAGGTCTCAGGTTAGACTCTGGTTGAGTAAGATGAGGTCTCAGGTTAGACTCTGGATGAGTAAGATGAGATCTCAGGTTAATCTCTGGTTGAGTAAAATGAGGTCTCGGGTTAGACCCTGGTTGAGTAAAATGAGGTCTCGGGTTAGACTCTGGATGAGTAAGATGAGGTCTCGGGTTAGACTCTGGTTGAGTAAGATGAGGTCTCGGGTTAGACTCTGGATGAGTAAGATGAGGTCTCAGGTTAGACTCTGGTTGAGTAGAGGTCTCGGGTTAGACTCTGGTTGAGTAAGATGAGGTCTCGGGTTAGACTCTGGTTGAGTAAGATGAAGTCTCGGTTAGACTCTAGTTGAGTAAGATGAGGTCTCGGGTTAGACTCTGGTTGAGTAAGATGAGGTCTCGGGTTAGACTCTGGTTGAGTAAGATGAGGTCTCGGGTTAGACTCTGGTTGAGTAAGATGAGGTCTCAGGTTAATCTCTGGTTGAGTAAAATGAGGTCTCGGGTTAGACCCTGGTTGAGTAAAATGAGGTCTCGGGTTAGACTCTGGATGAGTAAGATGAGGTCTCGGGTTAGACTCTGGTTGAGTAAGATGAGGTCTCAGGTTAGACTCTGGATGAGTAAGATGAGGTCTCGGGTTAGACTCTGGATGAGTAAGATGAGGTCTCGGGTTTGGGTTAGACTCTGGTTGAGTAAGATGAGGTCTCAGGTTAGACTCTGGTTGAGTAAGATGAGGTCTCGGGTTAGACTCTGGTTGAGTAAGATGAGGTCTCGGGTTAGACTCTGGATGAGTAAGATGAGGTCTCGGGTTTGGGTTAGACTCTGGATGAGTAAGATGAGATCTCAGGTTAATCTCTGGTTGAGTAAAATGAGGTCTCGGGTTAGACTCTGGATGAGTAAGATGAGGTCTCGGGTTAGACTCTGGTTGAGTAAGATCAGGTCTCGGGTTAGACTCTGGATGAGTAAGATGAGGTCTCGGGTTAGACTCTGGTTGAGTAAGATGAGGTCTCGGGTTAGACTCTGGTTGAGTAAGATGAGGTCTCGGGTTAGACTCTGGTTGAGTAAGATGAGGTCTCGGGTTAGACTCTGGATGAGTAAGATGAGGTCTCGGGTTTGGGTTAGACTCTGAGTAAGATGAGGTCTCAGGTTTGGGTTAGTAGAGGTTTCCTGTGTGGTCACTGATGTCTTTTACTCACTTGGTTCCGCTGGTTGAGTAAGATGAGGTCTCAGGTTAGACTCTGGTTGAGTAAGATGAGGTCTCAGGTTAGACTCTGGATGAGTAAGATGAGATCTCAGGTTAATCTCTGGTTGAGTAAAATGAGGTCTCGGGTTAGACCCTGGTTGAGTAAAATGAGGTCTCGGGTTAGACTCTGGATGAGTAAGATGAGGTCTCGGGTTAGACTCTGGTTGAGTAAGATGAGGTCTCGGGTTAGACTCTGGATGAGTAAGATGAGGTCTCAGGTTAGACTCTGGTTGAGTAGAGGTCTCGGGTTAGACTCTGGTTGAGTAAGATGAGGTCTCGGGTTAGACTCTGGTTGAGTAAGATGAAGTCTCGGTTAGACTCTAGTTGAGTAAGATGAGGTCTCGGGTTAGACTCTGGTTGAGTAAGATGAGGTCTCAGGTTAGACTCTGGATGAGTAAGATGAGATCTCAGGTTAATCTCTGGTTGAGTAAAATGAGGTCTCGGGTTAGACCCTGGTTGAGTAAAATGAGGTCTCGGGTTAGACTCTGGATGAGTAAGATGAGGTCTCGGGTTAGACTCTGGTTGAGTAAGATGAGGTCTCAGGTTAGACTCTGGATGAGTAAGATGAGGTCTCGGGTTAGACTCTGGATGAGTAAGATGAGGTCTCGGGTTTGGGTTAGACTCTGGTTGAGTAAGATGAGGTCTCAGGTTAGACTCTGGTTGAGTAAGATGAGGTCTCGGGTTAGACTCTGGTTGAGTAAGATGAGGTCTCGGGTTAGACTCTGGATGAGTAAGATGAGGTCTCGGGTTTGGGTTAGACTCTGGATGAGTAAGATGAGATCTCAGGTTAATCTCTGGTTGAGTAAAATGAGGTCTCGGGTTAGACTCTGGATGAGTAAGATGAGGTCTCGGGTTAGACTCTGGTTGAGTAAGATGAGGTCTCGGGTTAGACTCTGGATGAGTAAGATGAGGTCTCGGGTTAGACTCTGGTTGAGTAAGATGAGGTCTCGGGTTAGACTCTGGTTGAGTAAGATGAGGTCTCGGGTTAGACTCTGGATGAGTAAGATGAGGTCTCGGGTTTGGGTTAGACTCTGAGTAAGATGAGGTCTCAGGTTTGGGTTAGTAGAGGTTTCCTGTGTGGTCACTGATGTCTTTTACTCACTTGGTTCCGCTGGTTGAGTAAGATGAGGTCTCAGGTTAGACTCTGGTTGAGTAAGATGAGGTCTCAGGTTAGACTCTGGATGAGTAAGATGAGATCTCAGGTTAATCTCTGGTTGAGTAAAATGAGGTCTCGGGTTAGACCCTGGTTGAGTAAAATGAGGTCTCGGGTTAGACTCTGGATGAGTAAGATGAGGTCTCGGGTTAGACTCTGGTTGAGTAAGATGAGGTCTCGGGTTAGACTCTGGATGAGTAAGATGAGGTCTCAGGTTAGACTCTGGTTGAGTAGAGGTCTCGGGTTAGACTCTGGTTGAGTAAGATGAGGTCTCGGGTTAGACTCTGGTTGAGTAAGATGAAGTCTCGGTTAGACTCTAGTTGAGTAAGATGAGGTCTCGGGTTAGACTCTGGTTGAGTAAGATGAGGTCTCAGGTTAATCTCTGGTTGAGTAAAATGAGGTCTCGGGTTAGACCCTGGTTGAGTAAAATGAGGTCTCGGGTTAGACTCTGGATGAGTAAGATGAGGTCTCGGGTTAGACTCTGGTTGAGTAAGATGAGGTCTCGGGTTAGACTCTGGATGAGTAAGATGAGGTCTCAGGTTAGACTCTGGTTGAGTAGAGGTCTCGGGTTAGACTCTGGTTGAGTAAGATGAGGTCTCGGGTTAGACTCTGGTTGAGTAAGATGAAGTCTCGGTTAGACTCTAGTTGAGTAAGATGAGGTCTCGGGTTAGACTCTGGTTGAGTAAGATGAGGTCTCAGGTTAGACTCTGGATGAGTAAGATGAGATCTCAGGTTAATCTCTGGTTGAGTAAAATGAGGTCTCGGGTTAGACCCTGGTTGAGTAAAATGAGGTCTCGGGTTAGACTCTGGATGAGTAAAATGAGGTCTCGGGTTAGACTCTGGTTGAGTAAGATGAGGTCTCAGGTTAGACTCTGGATGAGTAAGATGAGGTCTCGGGTTTGGGTTAGATTCTGGTTGAGTAAGATGAGGTCTCGGGTTAGACTCTGGTTGAGTAAGATGAGGTCTCGGGTTTGGGTTAGACTCTGGTTGAGTAAGATGAGGTCTCAGGTTTGGGTTAGTAGAGGTTTCCTGTGTGGTCACTGATGTCTTTTACTCACTTGGTTCCTAGGGTTGGGTTAGTAGAGGTTTCCGGGTCACTGATGTCTTCTACTCACTTGGTTCCAGGTTTGGGTTAGTAGAGGTTTCCGGGTCACTGATGTCTTCTACTCACTTGGTTCCCAGGTTTGGGTTAGTAGAGGTTTCCGGGTCACTGATGTCTTCTACTCACTTTTTCCCAGGGAGGACGTGGACCAGGATGAGAAGGCCAAGTTCGGGGAGCTGTGCAGCACAGAGAATGGAAAGGGGAGAGAATGGTTCGCCCGCTTTGTCAGCGCTCAGGTAATAGGGGTCTCCCGGATTCTGGTCCAGGGGGAGGGGCTTCCTCTCTAGATTTGCTCCACCCTTACTCTCGTGTTTCTGCCCCGGCAGCGCTGCAACTCCAAGTGCGTCTCCGAGCAAACCTTCTACCGGCTGGTTCAGTCCTTCGCTGTGGTCCTGTTCGAGTAAGTAGCGTCCTCCTCTGGGCTCCTGCGGCAGCAGCAGCATCGGGGGGGGGGTGTGTATGTAGCATCGAGGGGGGAAGGTGCTCAGCTCTGGCGCCACCCGCTGATCCTCCCTGTTTTCTTTAGATGCCACCAGATGGACGACTTTGGGCCGGCCAAGAACCTGATGACCATGTGCTTCACCTACTATTATATAGGTGAGAGGCTCCCCGGCCTTCCTGCCCCTCAGTGCTGCTCCAGGGCTACCCCTACCCCAACTTATTCCCCACACACTATACCAATCTACCCCCCCCCACTCTACCAACTTATCTACCAGCTTTCCCCCACACACTCTACCAACTTACCCTCTTCCCTTACACACACTATGAACCTACCCTACCAAACTACCCCCCACTCTACCAACTTACTCCCTTCCCCCTCCCACACACACATTTTCCCAACTTACCCCACTCACACTCTACCAACTTACCCTCCTTCAAACACTCTAACATAACCCCCCCCCCCCACTCTACCAACTTTCCCCCATACACACTCTACCAACCCCCCCCCCCCACTCTCCCAAATTACCCCCCACAAACACACTCTACCAACTTACCCCTTCCCCCCACACACACACTCTACCAACTTACCCCCTTCCCCTCACACACATATTCTCCCAACTTACCCACACACACTACAACCTCCCCCTCCCCTCCCCAATCTATCAATTTACCCCCTCCTTTAAACACATGCTGGCAACTTACCCTCCACACACTCTACCAAACTACCCCGCCACACACACACACACTCTCCGCCCCATTGACTTCTATTGAGAGGAAAGGGGAGGGGCTTACATTTCAATAGCAGACAATGGGGTGGCAGCTGCAGGTTATCCCATTGAACCACAATAGTTATTTAGACTGGTCTGTCCCTCTAAAGTGGACCGAAATCCAGGATTTTGACTATACTGGGTTTTGGTCCTTGCCCCGATCGGAGATGCCCTGCTGTGTGACACCCCCCAGGTCGAACGAACTCACCTCTCCCCGGTCCTATGATGCCTGCGCGGCCTCTCATCCAATCAGCACGCTTGGATCAGCTCCCGCCCTTTCGTCTAAGGTGAGCAGATCCGAGCACGCTGACGGATAGCGGGGATGTACATGCGCTGTTAGACCAGGAAACAAGGTAAGTGTATGGGCGACCTGGGGGGGGGTATCACACAGCGGGGCATCCCGATTCTGGATGCCCCGGAGGAAGGGACTTGATCAGCCCTGGAATCTTATAGATTCCTGGGCCAATCAAGCTGGGTTTTGGTCCACTTTAAAAGTCAAATGTGGCTGACCTCAGTCGGCCCCTGCAGCCTCGATCCCTCACAGCACTGCCTTACAAAAGTCTGCAGATCCTCACTGTGGGGTTTGGTGAGTATTTAATTTTTTTTTCTTTTTTTTGGTGTTTGTTTACTTTTTAAAGGTAAACGTGCTTTAAAGTGGACCAACTGAGTTCGGCCCACTGAGATCGGCCCAGGAATCTATAAGATCCCCAGGCCGATCGATACCCTCCCCTGAGGCATCCAAAATCGGGATGCCCCGCAGTGCACTTGCACTTACCTTGTTTTCTGGTCCAACCGCACATGTGCGAGCCGCATCCCCGCTATCCCTCTAGCGAGGCGTGTGCCTGCACCAGGCATTTGTGAATGGCCAGGGCGGGTATGTTCCCTGTTAGAGGGAAGCGGGGGATGCGGCCGTCAGCGCGCTCGGAACCACTCCTGTTAGACGAGCTCCTTGATGAAGTGGCGGGAGCGGATCCGAGCGCGCTGATTGGATGAGCGGCTGCGCATGCGCCGTGGGACCGGGAAGAGGTGAGTTGCTCTTGGAGATCTGGGGGGTTTCACACAGCGGGGCATCCCCGATCGGGGACCAAAACCCAGGATAGTCCACTTTAATCTGTGGGTTTAAAATAGAACTCTCTGTCGCCCCCTGCAGCCTTGATCCCTCACAGCACTGCCATACAGAAGTCTGCAGATCCTCAATCTGGGGTTAGGCCCGTTAAGATTTTCTCAGGACCACTGACGTTCATTCATGGTGTCCGCCCCCCCCCACAGGTAAACCCCACGTGTCCCCGACGGAGTCCCGGGAGAAGCCGGTGAGCACGGGCAGCATCGACGCTTACCTGAAGTCGGCCAACAGCTGGCTGGCCGAGAAGAAGGACAATGTGGAGCGGCTGCTGCGGACCACCTCCGTCACCACCGAGAACATGAAGGGCTTTTTCGGGGGGCTGGAGAGCAAGCTGAGGGTCCCCCTCTCCAAGAAGAACGGGTGAGTCCCACCGCCTTGATATAGGGCTTTTATATTTCTTGATAAGATAAGGGTCTGGATCTGCCCCTTTAAGACGTGCTCTGGCTCTGCACCTTTAAGGCGTGGTCTGGATCGGCCCCTTTAAGGCGTGGTCTGGATCGGCCCCTTTAAGGCGTGGTCTGGATCGGCCCCTTTAAGGCGTGGTCTGGATCGGCCCCTTTAAGGCGTGGTCTGGATCGGCCCCTTTAAGGCGTGGTCTGGATCGGCCCCTTTAAGGCGTGGTCTGGATCGGCCCCTTTAAGGCGTGGTCTGGATCGGCCCCTTTAAGGCGTGGTCTGGATCGGCGTCTTTAAGGCGTGGTCTGGATCGGCGTCTTTAAGGCGTGGTCTGGATCGGCCCCTTTAAGCTGTGGTCTGAATCTGGCCCCTTTAAAGTGGACCAACACCCAGGATTTTGACTATCCTGGGTGTTGGTCCACCCCAGAAACCCCCAAACTCACCTCACCACGCTCCCACGGACAAGCGGCGGACAAGGCAGCGCGTCCGCCGCCGCCTCCCGCGCGCCCCTCTGACAGTGCGCGCGCCCGCGCCAGCCATTCACAAACGGCCGGCGCGGGCGCGCGCACGGCTAGAGGAGTGCGCGGTAGGCGGCGGCGGCCGCTGCCGCCGCCGATCAGGTGAGTTCTTTTGGGGTTTTGGGGGGGGTCCCTCACCGCGGGACATCCCGATCTCTGATGTCCCGCGGTGAGGGGGGTGATCGGCCCGGGAATCTTATAGATTCCCGGGCCGATCACCCATGGGTGACGGTCCTCTTTAAGACGTGGTCTGGATCTGCCCCATTAAGACGTGGTCTAGATCTGCCCCTTTAAGACGTGGTCTGGATCTGCCCCTTTAAGACGTGGTCTGAATCTTCCCCATTAAGACGTGGTCTGAATCTTCCCCATTAAGACGTGGTCTGGATCTGCCCCATTAAGACGTGGTCTGGATCTGCCCCTTTAAGACGTGGTCTGAATCTTCCCCATTAAGACGTGGTCTGGATCTGCCCCATTAAGACGTGGTCTGGATCTGCCCCTTTAAGACGTGGTCTGAATCTTCCCCTTTAATAAGCCCTAGTGAACTCTCTCCAAGTCCGTCCGCCTTTATACAGGGCCTTTTGTATTTCTTGATAAGCCCTAGTGAACTCTCTCCGAGTCCTACCACCTTTATACAGAGCTTTTTGTATTTCTTGATAAGCCCTAGTGAACTTTCTCCGAGTCCGACCACCTTTATACAGGGCTTTTTATATTTCTTGATAAGCCCTAGTGAACTCTCCCCGAGTCCTACCACCTTTATACAGGGCTTTTTGTATTTCTTGATAAACCCTAGTGAACTCCCTCATCACGGTCAAGGTAATTAATTCATAGGAATTGGGTTTGGTAAAGCAAACCGGATGGAGCGAGTTCAATGGGGCTTATCAGGAAATGAAAGACTCCACCCCCTAACGGCCAACACAGAGGATTGATACTATAAATGTCTTTTTTTGTTTTTAATTGCAGCCAATCGGAGGACTCGCCGAGGGAGAAGCCGTCCAATGAGCGTGAGTGTTTTTTCCCTCGCGGGGTCACATGGTGCGTCACGTGCGTTTTGGCGCCGTGTGACTCCGCCCCCTCTGTGTTCAGTTCCTCTGCAGACTCTGGACGACCGGAAGGGGGAGAAAATTTATCTCTACTCGCACCTGAAGCAGCAGCCGATATGGTAAGGGAAGAGAGGGGGAGGGGCGTGTCCAACTGGGGCGATGACATCATTGGGAATGGAAGGGAGGGGCCTGAGCTTACCCTATAACTTTATGATGAGGATAAAGGGAGGGGGGTTAAAATTGTTTGTATGTTTATCTGGATCTGCCCCTATAAGATGTGATTTGGATCCTCCCCTATAAGATGTGGTCTGGATCTGCCCCTATAAGACGTGGTCTGGATCTGCCCCTATAAGACGTGGCCTGGACCTGCCCCTTTAAGACGTGGCCTGGACCTGCCCCTATAAGACGTGGCCTGGACCTGCCCCTATAAGACGTGGTCTGGATCTGCTCCTATAAGACGTGGTCTGGATCTGCCCCTATAAGACGTGGTCTGGATCTGCCCCTATAAGACGTGGTCTGGATCTGCCCCTATAAGACGTGGCCTGGACCTGCCCCTATAAGACGTGGCCTGGACCTGCCCCTTTAAGACGTGGCCTGGATCTGCTCCTATAAGACGTAGTCTGGATCTGCCCCTATAAGACGTGGTCTGGATCTGCCCCTTTAAGACGTGGCCTGGACCTGCCCCTTTAAGACGTGGCCTGGACCTGCCCCTATAAGACGTGGCCTGGACCTGCCCCTTTAAGACGTGGTCTGGACCTGCCCCTTTAAGACGTGGTCTGGACCTGCCCCATTAAGACGTGGCCTGGACCTGCCCCTTTAAGACGTGACCCGGACCGCCCCTTTAAGAAGTGACCCGGACCGGCCCCTTTAAGAATTGACCCGGACCGGCCCCTTTAAGAATTGACCCGGACCGGCCCCTTTAAGACGTGACCCGGACCGGCCCCTTTAAGACGTGACCCGGACCGGCCCCTTTAAGACGTGACCCGGACCGGCCCCTTTAAGACGTGACCCGGACCGGCCCCTTTAAGACGTGACCCGGACCGGCCCCTTTAAGACGTGACCCGGACCGGCCCCTTTAAGACGTGACCCGGACCGGCCCCTTTAAGACGTGACCCGGACCGGCCCCTTTAAGACGTGACCCGGACCGGCCCCTTTAAGACGTGACCCGGACCGGCCCCTTTAAGACGTGACCCGGACCGGCCCCTTTAAGACGTGACCCGGACCTGCCCCTTGTGACCTGGACCTGCCCCTCGTGACCCGGACCGGCCCCTTTAAGACGTTGCCCGGATCTGCCCCTTTAAGACGTGGCCCGGACCTGCCCCTCATGACCTGGACCTGCCCCTTTAAGACGTGGCCCGGACCTGCCCCTTTAAGACGTGGCCCGGACCTGCCCCTTTAAGACGTGGCCTGGACCTGCCCCTTTAAGACGTGGCCCGGACCTGCCCCTTTAAGACGTGACCCGGACCTGCCCCTTTAAGACGTGACCCGGACCTGCCCCTTTAAGACGTGACCCGGACCTGCCCCTTTAAGACGTGACCCGGACCTGCCCCTTTAAGACGTGACCCGGACCGGCCCCTTTAAGACGTGACCCGGACCGGCCCCTTTAAGACGTGACCCGGACCTGCCCCGGATCTGCCCCTTTAAGACGTGGCCCGGACCTGCCCCTCGTGACCTGGACCTGCCCCTTTAAGACGTGGCCCGGACCGGCCCCTTTAAGACGTGGCCCGGACCGGCCCCTTTAAGACGTGGCCCGGACCGGCCCCTTTAAGACGTGGCCCGGACCGGCCCCTTTAAGACGTGGCCCGGACCGGCCCCTTTAAGACGTGGCCCGGACCGGCCCCTTTAAGACGTGGCCCAATAAAGACAGGGCCCAATGAAAGGCTTTAAAGTGGACCAAAACCCAACGCCCCCGGCCCTAGAGTCTAAAGGGCTTTAAAGTGAACCAAAACACAGATAAAAAGGCTTTAAAGTGAACCAATATCTAATGCCCCAGCCCTAGAGTCTAAAAGGCTTTAAAGTAGACCAAAGCCCAACGCCCCAGCCCTAGAGTCTAAAAGGCTTTAAAGTGGACCAAAACCCAACACCCCTGGCCCTAGAGTCTAGAAGGCTTTAAAGTGAACGAAAACTTCCAGCCCTAGATTCTAAAAGGCTTTAAAGTGAACCAAAACCCAATAAAAGGCTTTAAAGTGGGCCAAAACCCAACGCTCCCGGTCCAAGAGTCTAAAAGGCCTTAAAGTGGACCAAAACCCAACACCCTTGGCCCTAGGGTCTAAAAGGCTTTAAAGTGGACCAAAACCCAACACCCTTGGCCCTAGGGTCTAAAAGGCTTTAAAGTGGACCAAAACCCAATGCCTTCAGCCCTAGAGTCTAAAAGGCCTTAAAGTGAACCAAAACCCAACGCCCCCGGCCCTAGAGTCTAAAAGGTTTTAAAGTGAACCAAAACCCAATAAAAGGCTTTAAAGTGGACCAAAGCCCAACGCCCCGGTCCTGAAGTGTAAAAGGCTTTAAAGTGAACCAAAACCCAATAAAAGGCTTTAAAGTGAACCAAAACCCAACACCCACGGCCCTAGAGTCTAAAAGGCTTTAAAGTGGACCAAACCCCCCATCCCTAGAGTCTAAAAGGCTTTAAAGTGAACCAAAACCCAATGCCCACAGCTCTAGAGTCGAGCTTCCCACAATTCCCTTCAGGGGTATCTAAACGGCTGGCGGTGGGGGCGCGCAGGAGGTCACTTATACGCTTCCTCCTCTAGGAGGCGTCCTGAAGCCGTAGGATTGTCAGATCAAGGTGAGTACTGGGCAAACCAGGGAGGGGGTTCCATACACCCTATTCAGGATGCCCCTGTAAAGCGGACCAAAACCAAAGGAATTGACAATCCTGGGTTTGAGGTCTGTTTTCAGGGGGTTGGGTGATTTCGGCCGCCCTTGTCGCGCACTCACCTTCCTGTCACGCTTCCTGTCACAGGCACACGCTCAGGTTCTGGAACGCCGCGTTTTTCGATGCTGTGCATTGCGAGCGACGGAAGAGATCCCCGACCACCAGGTGAGTGCGGGACCCACACACTGACCCTTATGTGTATGACTATGGGGATATATATATAAAGTCTATATAAAGATATATATATAAAGTCTGCGCGCCCCTGTTACAATGGCGGGTCTTGGTCAAGTAACATAAGTCGCAAATCATTTCAGAACTGCCTGCTGGCCTTCCCCTGCGATAGCCGTGTGCTGATCATTAATATGCACCACATACAGAGCTGATTGGATGAGAGCCCGCACATGCGCTGTGAGGCCGACAAAAGGTGAGTTTTTACAGGTCATTTTGGGGGGCTTACATATCGGGGTGTCCCAAATTGGGATGTCCCCGGGGGAAGGGTCAACCCCAGGATAGTGAAAATCCTGGGTTTGGTTCCGCTTTCTTTTCAATAGAATTGAACATATTAGGGGCCACAATAAAGGGTGAAAAAGACCTAAAATGATGACAAAAAGCCGCCATAGTAACAGGGGTGTGGCTTATAATATATATATAGATATATATATACCGTGCGTGTGGCCTATAATATATATAGATATATATACTCTGTGTGGACTAAAATATGTATATATGTATATATAGATATACTGTGTGTGGACTATAATATGTATATATGTATATATAGATATACTGTGTGTGGACTATAATATGTATATATAGATATACTGTGTGTGGACTATAATATATATATATATAATATATATACTGTGTGTGGACTATATAATATATATATATATATATATATATATATATATATATATATATATATATATACTGTGTGTTTGGACTAAAATATATATAGATATACTGTGTGTGTGGCCTATAATATATATAGATATATATGTACTGTGTGTGTGGCCTATAATATATATAGATATAGATATATGCTGGTATATATTGTGTGTGTGGCCTATAATATATATAGATATACGGTAGATATACTGTGTGGACTATAATATATATACTGTGTGTTTGGACTAAAATATTTATAGATATACTGTGTGTGTGGCCTATAATATATATAGATATATATATATACTGTGTGTGTGGCCTGTAATATATTAATATAATAAATAAATATATATATATATAATATATATATATATATATATATATATATATATATATATTATATACACACACACACACTAATATATATATATATATATATATATATATATATATATATATATATATATTTTGTACACTTGATATACACATACATACATAATACAATACACAGGGCACATACACATAACACACAATTGATACACACATATACACACACATACATACATAATACAGTACACAAATACACACCACACACACTGGAGACACACAGTCAGGACATTGCACTGATTTGCCGGCACTATGGGAAGCTATTAGTGTGGGGCATCTGGCAGCTTCCTCCGGGGGACCATCCTCTGCCTCCGGTGGGATAATTCAGGGAAGATAAAACAGGATGTGGTGATGGAGAAGCTGGGGTGGGCGGTGGCATTGGGGGGGTGGGCGGAGTCTAATGGTGCGCACCTGCTGGGTTTGGGGGTCTCTGGGGACCACTGTTCCGGGTTTTGTGCTTCTCTGGAAGGATTCCAGGTAACATATGGGGCTGCTGTGCTCATTGCACAAAACTGAATAAAGGTCTAGCAGGTCCCTTGGCCATCACCCCTATGTTTAGTGACTCTCCAACAAGGACGCACCTACAGTGAGGCCATGTGAGGCAGCTGCCTCAGGCGGCACAGAAAAGGGGCTAGGCAATTACTGAACCTGTGTGTGTGTTTTTTTTTTTTGGTTTATTTTTTAATGTTTTATTTTTTCTATCTCATTAGTGGTTCAGCTGGGATTGGCCAATTATTCTAAGTATGTCACACACTCCACTTCAGACATTAATAATTACACTAGGGTTAATGCACCGCTAGGTGGCAGCATTGCAGAGAACTTCTCCAAAAACTTCAACAGGCCCCTCCCGGTCTATACATACCTGGTACCTCCCAAGAACCTCCCAGTGTTGTTCTCTGCAAGGTGGCGACAAGACAGAAGAAAGAAGTCTCCTGCTTGCAGGTAGCCGGGGTATCCCCCCGCGCCCCCCCCCCCCCCCCTCGTGGTCTATTTCTGCCCGGCTCTTGTTTGGTAGTATATCTATTTACTGGCAGCCTCCCAGCTTCGGCTGTAGGCCGGGCAAAAAGGTAGCCGGCACCATTGGTGCCTAGGAGATTAGCTCCTCCGCTCGACCCTTCATTGCGGGGCATAGCGGGATTCCCGGAGTGGTGATCCGGATGTGGGATGCCCCCATTTAATAGTAGGTTAGCGGTCAGGATGTGCCTAGCCCTGGGACTTTAGTTATTCCACATTCCGGGGTGTGGGGCGCGTTTTGGGACCGGTGACAGGTTTGTGTGTGCGTGGCTGCTGCGCTGCTGTATTGTGAGGGCTTATGCGCGGTTTACTGTGGCTAATTTTTATTGCGGATCTGCTTGTGTGCCTTTCTTGTCACTCTGGAATGGCTCTCTCCCCTCAGGAGCCGGGGGGGGCGGGGCCTCGCAGCGCGCGGCACCGCGGTCCCGCCTGTGGCTGAGCGCCGTGTTCGGCGCTTGCAGCCTGCGTGTCCGGTCTGCACAGGGGGGGAACAGAGGAGATGAGTGTGTGAGTCTGTTCTTTTGTGCGCACTTGGGAACCGGCAGGCTGCTCCGCCGGTCCCGTCTTAGAGGAGCTGAGCGCGGTCTCTGCCTGCTGGCGCTGACGCTGCAAAGGGGGCGGGGCCGCGCGCTGATTGGTTGTCCCGGAGGGGCGGGGCCTTCTCGGCTCCCGCGCTCCCGGGGCTCGTCTTCCCCTACCCTCACCTCTCTGAGCGATGTTGCGGGCCGCCATTTTCTGCGGTGCCTAGCTGCGCTGTGTCTCTCTCTCAGGTAGGCCTTTTAGTTTTTCTTGCGGGGGATGCTCACATAAAGTGTGGCCTGGCCCCCCGTATTACGTCCCCTCCTCCTCCTCCTCCTGCCTCCTCGCTCCTGCACATCTTTAAGTGTGGGTTGTGTATTTTAACCATTTCCTGTGTCTATGGTTAATGAGGGGGGGGGGAGGGGGGTGGCATGTTATGTTGTATGCTTGTTTAGGTATTATTGTGCCTGGATTGACTCCTGTCCCTCTCCCTTTGTGTCTTTCAGATCCTGGGATCCCGTCTGGCAGGGCTCTCCCGGTCTTATATACCTGGCTCGTGGGGGGTGTTTTTCATTGCACTATATATATATATATTTATATATATTTATAAGGGTTTTTATGATATTCCCCTGGGTCAGGATCTTGTGACAATCTTTAGACAATTGTTAGGTTATTAAGGGGCATCCCGGGTCGCGTACCGCATAAATCCCTGGGTTCTGCGAATACCATAAAATTCACCACATGGAGGCTGCCACAGATACCGGGAATGGTTCTTCGGGACAATCCAAGGTGTGCGGGGGTTGTGGGACTCCGCTCCAGGGAGATGATGTCATTTTGTGTATCCCTTGTGCACAGCAGAACATTGCACGGCAGTCCAGTACTCCGGTGCCTAGCACTTCGTCAGCCGCGCCATCTCCCTCTCCCCCTCGCTTATTCCGGACCCCGTGTGACGTTGTCCTGGGCGGGGATTCAGATGAGGATGTTGTGGGAGATCTGGATTGGTCGGATCGTCCCCTTGAAGATGGTGAGCTCGTTGAGGAAGAGGATTCTGATGTTGCTGGGTTCTGTGGGGGACCAGGCTGATGGCCTCCCTCTCGATTCTTCTACCATTCTGACCCAGATGTTTGAGGTTTTGGATTTGGATCCTCCGGTGGTTGCTCCTAGGCCTAAGGGTCAGCTTTTTGGGGTGTCCAAACAGCGTCTGGAGTTTCCCAGCCAACAGCATTTTGAGGAAATTGTTTTCAAGCAATGGGAGCAACCTACACGTCTTGTTGGTGTGCCGTCTAGCTGGGATAGGAAGTATCCCTTCCCGGCGGAATTGATGAAGCGTTGGTCTGTCCCCCCTGAGGTAGATACTCCGGTCCTGGGACTGTCCAACACGGCGGTCGTGCATTCCCCTGACACGACTTCGCTCAGGGACAGCGAGGATCGCCGGGTTGATCAGCTTGCCCGTCATGGTTTTATATGTGCGGGTTCGGTGTTGAGGCCTGTCTGTGCTTCGGCTCTTTTGACTTTTGCTGTCAGGTCTATTGTCAGGGACTTGGGTGTGGATCTCGTGCCCACCAGTGATGAGTTCCTTGCGCTTAAGCGCTGCGATTCTTTCTTGTCTTTTATCCTGGCTGCTCAAGAGGATGCCATGTTGATGTGTGGCAGGGCTACTGCCTTGCTGGTGGCTATCCGGCGCTGTGTGTGGTTGAGACAGTGGACGGCTGATTTTAATTCTAAAAGATCGCTCACGGCTTTGCCCTTTTTGGGTTTGAGGCTTTTTGGTGAGAGGCTGGATTCGGTTGCCAAGGGAGGTAAGTTACCTCCGCGCAAGAAATTTCGCCGTTCCTTTCGGGGGACGGTCTCGTTCAATCCGTCCTTTCGGGGAGTCGGTGCCGGTAGGGGTGCGGGCTCCTCGGCCCCCAGGGGCGCCAGTTGGAATAGGGGCCGAGGCCGTGGCCGTCCCGTTCGCGTCTGGGGTGCCAAGCCCAAGCCGGCTGCCAAGCCCACCCAGCAATGAGGGGGCGCCCTCACCCGTTCGGGTGGGGGGACGGTTGCAACTTTTCTCCCGGGTGTGGGACCAGGAGGTCCCGGACAGATGGATCCGGGAGGTGGTTTCGGCCGGTTACAAGTTGGGAGTTCGAGTCCCGTCCTCCTCCAAGGTTCTTCAGGTCTCGGGTGTCTTTGGATCCTTTGGCCGCGCAGGGGCTCCTGGTGGCAGTAAGGAATCTTCTAGATTTAGCTGTCGTTTGCCCGGTTCCTTCTTCAGAGGTAGGGCGCGGGTTTTACTCCAATCTCTTCACGGTTCCCAAAAAGGACGGGTCCTTCCGTCCTATTCTGGATTTGAAGTTTCTCAACAGGTTTATTCGTCCCCGGAAGTTCCGCATGGAAACCCTGGGGTCTGCGATCGGTTCGCTTCGGCAGGGGGACTTTATGACGTCCATAGACATCAAGGATGCGTACCTGCACGTGCCGATCTTTCCTGCTCATCAGCGGTTCCTTCGTTTCGTGGTGGAGGATCGGCATTTTCAGTTTGTGGCTCTTCCATTCGGTCTCACCTCTGCTCCGAGAGTGTTCACCAAGGTGTTGGCGGGGGTGATGGCCCTGCTCAGAGCTCAGGGGATTCGCATTGTGCCTTACCTGGACGATCTTCTCATCATGGCTCCTTCCTTCAGTCAAGCAGAGGGGGACACCAGCACGGTGGTGTCTATGTTGGAGAGGTTCGGCTGGGTGATCAATTACCCCAAGTCCTCGCTGATTCCGGCCAGGGTGGTGACCTTTCTGGGGATGTCGTTGGACTCCTGCCAGCACAGAGTGTTTCTCCCTCAGGCCAAGGTTCTGATGATTCAGGAATTGGTCCAGCTGCTCCTCTCCCATCCTCATCCGTCCATTCGTCTGGGGATGAGACTGGTGGGGTTGATGGTGGCCTCGTTCGAGGCAGTTCCCTTTGCTCAGTTTCATACGAGGACTCTTCAACTTCATCTTTTGGCGTCTTGGAACCGGTGTCCGGGGTCGTTGGATCGGTCCTTCCGGTTGTCCCCGCGGGTTCGGCAGTCCCTTCGGTGGTGGTTGGTCTCGGACAACCTGCTGAAGGGCAGGTCGTTTCTGACTCCGCTTTGGGAAACTGTCACCACGGATGCCAGTTTGTCAGGCTGGGGAGGTTTTTGGAAGGATCTTCGGTTTCAGGGGCAGTGGGACCCTCAGGAGGCCCATTTGCCCATCAATGTCCTGGAATTGCGAGCCATCAGGTTGGTTCTGTCTCGCTTGACGCATCATTTACAAGGTCTGCCGGTTCAGGTTCGCTCAGACAATCAGACGGCGGTTGCTTACATCAATCACCAAGGAGGGACTCGCAGTCTGGGTGCCCACAGGGAAGTGTCTCTGATTTTGGTCTGGGCAGAGACTCATGTCCCTTGCATCTCGGCAGTTTACATTCCGGGAGTGGAAAACACAGGCGGATTTTCTGAGCCGGTGTGCGTCCCGTCGGGGGGAGTGGTCTCTCCATCCCCAGGTGTTTCGGTCACTTTGTCTCCGGTGGAGGACGCCGGAGGTGGATCTGTTTGCCTCTCGTCACAATCACAAGCTTCCGTCCTTTGTGTCCCTGTCCCGGGACCCTCTGGCTCTGGCGGTGGATGCCATGACCCTGAGCTGGAGGGACCTGGGGTTTCTTTATCTGTTCCCTCCGATTCCCATGCTAGGCAGGGTTCTGCGAAAGTTGGTTCTGGAGGGAGTTCCCGCCATTCTCGTGGCTCCAAGGTGGCCAAGGCGGGTGTGGTTCGCAGACATCGTTCGTCTGGCCGTAGATCAGTTCGATCTGCCTCTTCGGCCAGATCTTCTCACTCAGGGTCAACTATGTTACCCCAATTTACAAACGCTGGCTTTGACGGCTTGGCTGCTGAAACCTCCATTTTAAAGGAGGAGGGTCTTTCGGATGCGGTCATTCGGACTCTTATTAGTGCCAGGAAGAGATCTTCATCTTCCATCTATTACAGGTATTGGAGATCTTATATTGATTGGTGTGAGGCTAGGTCTTTGCCTTGCCGGGTCTTTTCTGTGTCTAGGATTTTGGAGTTTCTTCAGTCGGGGCTGGACTCCGGTCTTCAGCTGAGTACCTTGAAGGGGCAGGTTTCTGCTTTGTCTATTTTTTTCCAGAAATCTTTTGCCAGTTATTCCTTGGTCAAGACTTTTTTCCAGGGGGTTTCGCATGTGCGGCCTCCTAGGAAGCCTTTGCTCCCAGTGTGGGATTTGAACTTGGTTCTTTCTGCTCTTAAGGCTCCTCCTTTTGAGCCTTTGCGGGATGTTGCTTTGTCCATTCTTACTCAGAAGGTTGCCTTTCTGGTGGCCATCACTTCGGTTCGGCGTGTTTCAGAGTTGGCAGCTTTGTCTATTCAGGCTCCTTATTTTGAGGATCATCAGGACAAAGTGGTTTTTCGATACAAGTCAGATTTTCTCCCTAAAGTGGTCTCTGCTTTTCATCTTAACCAGGACATTGTTCTTCCTTCTTTGTGTCCTAAGCCTAAGAATGTCAAGGAGAGTGCTTTGCACTGCTTGGATGTGGTACGTTGTGTCAGGTACTATCTACGTGCTACGTCTTCTTTTCGTAAGACTGATGCCTTTTTCGTGGTGCCATGTGGGCCTAGGAAGGGTTTGGCTCCGGCCAAATCTTCCATTAGTAAATGGATTCGTCAGGCCATTGTTGGTGCTTATTCGGCTAAAGGGAAGGATCCTCCTTTCCGTGTTACTGCTCACTCTACTCGTGCGGTTGGTGCGTCCTGGGCTTTTCAGCACCAGGCTTCGGTTGAACAAGTGTGTAAGGCTGCAACTTGGTCTTCTGTTCATACTTTTTCTAAGTTCTATAAGGTTGATGTGCGGGCCTCAGCGGATGCTGTTTTTGGCCGCAAGGTTTTGCAGGCTGCAGTGGTTTGAGTTTTTTCTGCGTTATTGCCTGTTCGGATACCCACCCTTTTCTGGACACTGCTGTTGGATGTCCCTAGTGTAATTATTAATGTCTGAAGTGGGGTGTGTGACATACTTAGAATAATACCATTTTGTGAATACTCACCTGTAAAATGGGTATTATAAGTATGTCACACACCCCACTTCACCCGCCCTTTTCGGTATCCTGGCTCTTTATTTGGTGAAGTTTAGTTTTTTACGTTGAGGGTTACAGTGTTTGGTTCTGGTACCTTGTCTTACTGCTGTTCTAATACTGGGAGGTTCTTGGGAGGTACCAGGTATGTATAGACCGGGAGGGGCCTGTTGAAGTTTTTGGAGATTCTCTGCAATGCTGCCACCTAGCGGTGCGTTAACCCTAGTGTAATTATTAATGTCTGAAGTGGGGTGTGTGACATACTTATAATACCCATTTTACAGGTGAGTATTCACAAAATGGTATTTTTCAAAGCTAATCATTGGTGGCCCCACCCTCTAACTCCCTCCCCCGCAGGAAGTTGGAGCCGCTCCCATCATAGGAAGGAGCTGGGCGCACCGCTCACCAGAGGCAAACAGGTGCTTTAAATGCACATCTCATGTGCAAAGGACAAATCTCCATCCTGATTGGAGGCTCGGACTGATGCCCTGCTTCTATTGGCTGCACGAGTATAATATAGGTTTCCCATTAAACCAGGGTAATTGCTTTAAAGCGGAACAAAAGCCAACAGCGTCCGACCTAGATTCTAGATCGTCTGGTGTTGGCGGTGATGCAGGCAGCACCCATTGAAAACAATTAGAATGACATAGTACAGGGAAATGACTCTGATTGGACGAGAGCCCGCACATGGCGCCTTTGGAGTAGGAAAAAGTGAGTTTATTAGAAAAAACAACCAACCAGTATCTTAGGCCGACTATACGCCAGCCAATCGGTGGACACAGAGTGATTGCTCATAATGAATGGGAAGTGTTGTGATTCCTATGATAGGTAAGTAATTACCTGGATTGGGGGTGGGGGAGGATGTGTGACCTCATATTGTGATGTCATAGCTTGCTTTTCTCTTGCCTGTGATGTCATTCTTCATGTCTCGCTAACTGTTGGCTTGACCTTTAACCTTTTAACCTTTGCTGACCCCTTGTTTCTGCTGCTGCTGCTCCTCCAGAGGGGATGCTGGGGAGGAAGAGGACGACAGGTGGGTTCTCCTATTGGCTGTCATTGCGTCATGCATGTTGCGGGGTGGTGGGCGGGGCTTCTGGAGGGATTTAACCGCTTCCTAACTGCCACTTCTTTTCCACTCTATTGGCTTCATTGCCAATTGCCATCCACGGACATGTGCTTGGCCACAGAGCTTACACACATCTCTATATACCATTCACACCTATCTGTGGCGCCTGCCTTGTGTCATGCACTGGGTCTAGTAACTTTAAGTAACTAAATGTATTTATGTTTACGCTTGATTAATTTTATTATATTAACGGATATTATAGTAATGGAATATTTATATGTTTTTATTATTTTTATAAATTATTATTTTTATCAAAAAAAAATTACAATATTTTTTAGTTACAGATTTATTATATAAACGGATATTTTACTATATAAACAGAATTATTTTTATGTTATTTTTATAAATTATTATTTTTATAAAATTTTTTTTTATTTTTGAAATTTTTTTATATTTACAGATTTAATATATTAACGGATATTTTATTATATTAACAGAATTATTTTTATGTTTTTATTATTTTTATAAATTATTTCTATAAAGGATTTTCAAAATTTTTAACATATATATTTTTTTATTTACAGATTTATTTTATTAAAATATATTTTATTATATTAACAGAATTGTTTTTATGTTATTATTTTTATAAATTATTTCTATAAAGGATTTTCAAAATTTTGAACATATATTTTTTTATTTACAGATTTATTTTATTAAAATATATTTTATTATAGTAACAGAATTATTTTTATGTTTTTATTATTTTTATAAATTATTTATATAAAGGATTTTCAAACTTTTGAACATATATTTTTTTATTTACAGATTTATTTTATTAAAATATATTTTATTATAGTAACAGAATTATTTTTATGTTTTAATTATTTAAAAAATATATTTTTTAGTATTTTTAGAAATTATTTTTTTAATCATTTTTTTTATAATTTACAGATTTATTTCATTAACTTTTTTTATTATTGTTTTCAGAAATAATCTTTTTCTTTTTTATTTTTTTTCTTTACAGATTTATTTTACTAACAAATATTTTATTATATTAACAGAATTTTTTTTAGTTTTTTTATTTTTATTATTTCTATAAATTTATTTTTTTATCATTTGATTTGCAGCTTTACTCTATTAACAGATATTTTAATATATTATTTATATTTAATATATTATTTTAATATATTATTGGAATGCTCACGCATTTATTTTTATTTATGGATTTAAACTTGGTTTGTACCAGGGGGTGTAGCAGCGCCCTCCATACAGAGGTCCGGCGCACTCTTAACGAACGCACGGCGGGATGGCGCCACCATGCCGCGGGGTGCATTGTATTTAATTACTTTATTTGGCTCCTATTTAAGTCACCTCTTTACTAAACCATCGTTATTAAAATTATTATTAATAATATTATTAAAATCTGATTGAGGGGAACATTGTGGGTGGCTGGTACCCGGGACCGAGGTGATGGATGTTAAAGTGGATGTAAAGCGTATGAGAAGATGGCGCTTCACGAGGGGGCAGATCACCCGCCTCCTGCGCTGAAAAGATAAATGGCGCTTTCACATCCGTCAGCCTCTACTTACCTGATTCCCAGCTCCGCCCCCCACCCGGAGGGTGACACATCTAATGTTCACCAGCTGCACCCCCTCCCAGGAAGCTAATGAGCACCATTCATCCACCATTAATTACAGCTCGCTGCGGGGGCGTGAAGCACAACCCCGCCCCCTCCGCAGACATTTATAGTGTAAATTTAGTGTAACGGATGATGATAGTAGCGCCATTATCCTCTGTGACAATGAGGCTTAAAGGGGTTATGTAAATTAAGTAAAAAAAACATTCCCCTCTGCTCCCGGTGACACCCATGGCATTGCTGTTATATGAGGCTCCTGTGCTGGTGACACCCATGGCATTGCTGTTATATGAGGCTCCTGTGCTGGTGACTCTCCTCTGCTCCCGGTGACACCCATGGCATTGCTGTTATATGAGGCTCCTGTGCTGGTGACTCCCCTCTGCTCCCAGTGACACCCATGGCATTGCTGTTATATGAGGCTCCTCTGCTGGTGACTCTCCTCTGCTCCCGGTGACACCCATGGCATTGCTGTTATATGAGGCCCCTGTGCTGGTGACACCCATGGCATTGCTGTTATATGAGGCTCCTGTGCTGGTGACACCCATGGCATTGCTGTTATATGAGGCTCCTCTGCTGGTGACTCTCCTCTGTTCCCGGTGACACCCATGGCATTGCTGTTATATGAGGCTCCTGTGCTGGTGACACCCATGGCATTGCTGTTATATGAGGCTCCTTTGCTGGTGACTCTCCTCTGCTCCCGGTGACACCCATGGCATTGCTGTTATATGAGGCTCCTGTGCTGGTGACTCCCCTCTGCTCCCGGTGACACCCATGGCATTGCTGTTATATTCCAGAAGGCGGAGCTTATGTAAATGAAGTAAACAAACATTCCGCTCTGCTCCCGGTGACACCCATGGCATTGCTGTTATATTCCAGAAGGCGGGGCTTATGTAAATGAAGTAAACAAACATTCCACTCTGCTCCCGGTGACACCCATGGCATTGCTGTTAGATTAATATGATTCTCCTGTGCTGGTGACTCCCCTCTGCTCCCGGTGACACCCATGACATTGCTGTTATATGAGGCTCCTGTGCTGGTGACACCCATGGCATTGCTGTTATATGAGGCTCCTGTGCTGGTGACACCCATGGCATTGCTGTTATATGAGGCTCCTGTGCTGGTGACTCTCCTCTGCTCCCGGTGACACCCATGGCATTGCTGTTATATTCCAGAAGGCGGAGCTTATGTAAATGAAGTAAACAAACATTCCGCTCTGCTCCCGGTGACACCCATGGCATTGCTGTTAGATTAATATGATGTTACATCCATCGTGATGTCATTGGCAGCAGGTTAGCCTTTCCCAGCATGCCTTGCAGGAATAATGAAGGTTTTTTTTTCTCTCCCCCGCCAGAGACAAATGGTATCACATGACCCAGGAGGAGCGAGACGACAGCCTGCAGTTCAATGAGAACATCACTTTCGGTCAGCTTGGGTAGGTTACAGATTACATTAAAGAGGAACAAAACCCCAAAGAAATCGCTTTCCTGGGTTTTTGCATTAAAGAGGAACAAAACCCAAAGAAATCTCCTACCTGGGTTTTTACATTAAAGAGGAACAAAACCCAAAGAAAACTCAACTTTAATGTAAAACCCCAGGAAAGAGTTTTCTTTGGGTTTTGTTCCTCTTTAATGTTAAAACCCAGGTAGGAGATTTCTTTGGGTCTTGTTCATTTTTAATGTAAAAACCACAGGAAACAAAAGAGGAACAAAACCCAAATAAAACTCTTCCCTGGGATTTTACATTAAAGAGGAACAAAACCCATAGAAACCGCTTTCCTGGGTTCTTACTTTAAATAGGAACAAAACCCAAAGAAAACGTTTTCCTGGGTTTTTACTTTAAAGAGGAACAAAACCCAAATAAAAACCCTTTCTTGGGTTTTTTCCTGATTGGTCAACGGCAACAAGAAGTTTTAAGCAGAATGCTATGGGGCCAGAAAGGTGAGCGATCGGCCCCAAATCTGGGCTTCCTGTGTCTGTGACCCGCCATTACTTTGAGGCATAATCCCATACAACAAATTGTTTGCCCTGGCCACAGGAGCTTACAGTCTAATGGCGGCGGCCGGCGCTGCTGACCCTGTGTCTGTGTCTCTGCAGGACCTTCACACACAACATGCTGGCGTTCGGGCTCAGCAAGAAGCTCTGCAGCGACTTCCTGAAGAAGCAAGCCGTGATCGGGAACCTGGACCAGGGTGAGCCCCAAATTACACAGATACTCACCTTTATACACTCTATTAGGGTATAAGGGAGGATACAGGAGGAGAAGAGCTTACACTCTATTAGGGTATAAGGGAGGATACAGGAGGAGAAGAGCTTACACTCTATTAGGGTATAAGGGAGGATACAGGGGGAGAAGAGCTTACACTCTATTAGGGTATAAGGGATGATACAGGAGCAGAAGAGCTTACACTCTATTAGGGTATAAGGGAGGATACAGAAGAGCTTACACTCTATTAGGGTATAAGGGAGGATACAGGAGGAGAAGAGCTTACACTCTATTAGGGTATAAGGGAGGATACAGGAGGAGAAGAGCTTACACTCTATTAGGGTATAAGGGAGGATACAGGAGGAGAAGAGCTTACACTCTATTAGGGTATAAGGGAGGATACAGGAGGAGAAGAGCTTACTCTCTATTAGGGTATAAGGGAGGATAGAGAAGGAGAAGAGCTTACACTCTATTAGGGTATAAGGGGGGATACAGGAGGAGAAGAGCTTACACTCTATTAGGGTATAAGGGAGGATACAGGAGGAGAAGAGCTTACACTCTATTAGCGTATAAGGGAGGATACAGGAGGAGAAGAGCTTACACTCTATTAGGGTATAAGGGAGGATACAGGAGGAGAAGAGCTTACACTCTATTAGGGTATAAGGCAGGATACAGGAGGAGAAGAGCTTACACTCTATTAGGGTATAAGGGAGGATACAGGAGGAGAAGAGCTTACACTCTATTAGGGTATAAGGGAGGATACAGGAGGAGAAGAGCTTACACTCTATTAGGGTATAAGGGAGGATACAGGAGGAGAAGAGCTTACACTCTATTAGGGTATAAGGGAGGATACAGGAGGAGAAGAGCTTACACTCTATTAGCGTATAAGGGAGGATACAGGAGGAGAAGAGCTTACACTCTATTAGGGTATAAGGGAGGATACAGGAGGAGAAGAGCTTACACTCTATTAGGGTATAAGGAGGATACAGAGGGAGAAGAGCTTACACTCTATTAGGGTATAAGGGAGGATACAGGAGGAGAAGAGCTTACACTCTATTAGGGTATAAGGGAGGATACAGAAGGAGAAGAGCTTACACTCTATTAGGGTATAAGGGAGGATACAGGAGGAGAAGAGCTTACAATCTATTAGGATATAAGGGAGGATACAGGAGGAGAAGAGCTTACACTCTATTAGGGTATAAGGGAGGATACAGAAGGAGAAGAGCTTACACTCTATTAGGGTATAAGGGAGGATACAGGAGGAGAAGAGCTTACACTCTATTAGGGTATAAGGGAGGATACAGGAGGAGAAGAGCTTACTCTCTATTAGGGTATAAGGGAGGATAGAGAAGGAGAAGAGCTTACACTCTATTAGGGTATAAGGGGGGATACAGGAGGAGAAGAGCTTACACTCTATTAGGGTATAAGGGAGGATACAGGAGGAGAAGAGCTTACACTCTATTAGCGTATAAGGGAGGATACAGGAGGAGAAGAGCTTACACTCTATTAGGGTATAAGGGAGGATACAGGAGGAGAAGAGCTTACACTCTATTAGGGTATAAGGCAGGATACAGGAGGAGAAGAGCTTACACTCTATTAGGGTATAAGGGAGGATACAGGAGGAGAAGAGCTTACACTCTATTAGGGTATAAGGGAGGATACAGGAGGAGAAGAGCTTACACTCTATTAGGGTATAAGGGAGGATACAGGAGGAGAAGAGCTTACACTCTATTAGGGTATAAGGGAGGATACAGGAGGAGAAGAGCTTACACTCTATTAGCGTATAAGGGAGGATACAGGAGGAGAAGAGCTTACACTCTATTAGGGTATAAGGGAGGATACAGGAGGAGAAGAGCTTACACTCTATTAGGGTATAAGGAGGATACAGAGGGAGAAGAGCTTACACTCTATTAGGGTATAAGGGAGGATACAGGAGGAGAAGAGCTTACACTCTATTAGGGTATAAGGGAGGATACAGGAGGAGAAGAGCTTACACTCTATTAGGGTATAAGGGAGGATACAGAAGGAGAAGAGCTTACACTCTATTAGGGTATAAGGGAGGATACAGGAGGAGAAGAGCTTACAATCTATTAGGATATAAGGGAGGATACAGGAGGAGAAGAGCTTACACTCTATTAGCGTATAAGGGAGGATACAGGAGGAGAAGAGCTTACACTCTATTAGGGCATAAGGGAGGATACAGAAGGGGAGGAGCTTACACTCTATTCATTTGCATTAATGCTCCGCCTTTTTTTTTTTTTACATTGCAGAGAAGCTGAAGCAGCTGACAGATCACATTGAGCAGACGGCGTTGGAGTAGCGCGGGGGGCGGAGCCTGTACATCTCAGTATTGGGGGGCGCTGAGGATCCGCATGCCATCCTCTGGAGAGACTGTGATCCTTGTCCGTCGGGGAGGGGGGGGGGGTGTGGGGTGTTCTACAGCTTCCGGCGGTGGGCGCACTACACGTCCCAGCATTCCCTCTGCCAGGCTGGCAGTTGTGGTTCGCCCACCCTCGCGGGGGCGGCTGTAGCGCATGCTGTAGAGTCTCTATTTTCCTGGGAGAGTTTTTTTTTTTTTGTCTATTTCAGAGTATTTATTAGACGTGTCGATGACTTTTGTTATTGTTGTTATGTGAGAGGGGGCGGAGCCTGGGGGTTAAACCTGCGGCGGCTCTCTCATTCTGGGGCGCGCTGTTGCTGGGTGAAGGTGACGCATTGTGTTGGGGGGTTATTATCCAGAGCATCATTGCGATTACACACACACACATATTTGGGATGCCCCATATAAAGTGGACCCAAACCCAAAAGCGTCCACTTTAAAGCAGAAGGAAATCTAATAGGGCCAGCCCTGGAATCTGAAAGATGGCCGATCCTTCCCCCTGGGGGATCCTCTCGGGCCCCTCATCCAGCTGGCGGGAGCGCGGGAGGTCAGCGCGCAGTCCCTCTCTTGCTGCGTGTGCAGTTTAAGGGGGATTATCCCCGGCTCAAGGGGATCAGCTGCATTCTGGGTAATTGCGCCGCATCATCACAGAGAGGATAAAGCGACACCGGGGTCAGACATAAGGTCCGCCTTAATCTTTTACAGTTTGGGAGCCCTGCATTAGAGAGAGACTCACCTTTTCCTAGCAGAGCTGCATCTGATGGAGGACAGGAAACTACTGCACCTCCCTCCTCACATCATCAGTGACCCTGCATTAGAGAGATACTCACCTTTTCCTAGCAGAGCTGCATCTGATGGAGGACAGGAAACTACTGCACCTCCCTCCTCACACCATCAGTGACCCTGCACTAGAGAGATACTCACCTTTTCCTAGCAGAGCTGCATCTGATGGAGGACAGGAAACTACTGCACCTCCCCCTCACATCATCAGTGAGCCCTGCATTAGAGAGATACTCACCTTTTCCTAGCAGAGCTCCATCTGATGGGGGACAGGAAACTACTGCACCTCCCCCTCTCCCACCATCAGTGACTCTGCATTAGAGAGATACTCGCCTTTTCCTAGCAGAGCTGCATCTGATGGGGGACGGGAAACTACTGCACCTCCCCCCTCACACCATTAGTGAGCCCTGCATTAGAGAGATACTCACCTTTTCCTAGCAGAGCTGCATCTGATGGGGGACAGGAAACTACTGCACCTCCCCCCTCACACCATCAGTGAGCCCTGCATTAGAGAGATACTCACCTTTTCCTAGCAGAGCTCCATCTGATGGGGGACAGGAAATGGTAGCACCCACATGGGGCAGAAGCTCATCCTCCAGTAGAGGCTTCGCTCTTTTGATTGGCTGTTTCCTGTCCCCCAAACAGACTTTTATGCCTGATTTTGGCGTCTTTCTCATTCATTATATGGCCGCCGATTATGTGACTGTCAGCCCCCTGAATTTCACGACCAGCATCGAGAGGTGGACCTGTCTCCGCCCCTTTTTGCATCACATGTGTGGCAAACCAATGCTTCTGTGCGCAGGGGAGGACAGCTGCTCCCTGCTTTGTTGCATGCGTTGTTTTTTTTTTTATCATGACCACCATTCACTTCTTAAAAAGGTGGTCATGAATAATTATAAAACAAAGAGTCACTGGTGGTCACATGATTAGCTGTCCAACGTGTGAATGAGAAAGTGAGCTTTAAAGCGGGTTTTGGTCCACTTTAAGGTTTATTTAACAGGATCCCTCTGGGCCGATGGTTATACGGGACCCAGATTGATTTTGATCGGAGGTCCGCTTTAACCCCCTCCCCTGCTTCTCCGCCTCGCAGCGTTTACCCCGCGAGCTCCGCCCCTTTTTGTGACGCTCCCTACTTTTGTGAGTGTTACTTTGTGTCGTCGTCGGTATCTTAGCAGTGATTGGTCGGTGTGAGTGGGCGTGCCCACGCCAGTGCGTTCCCTATATTTGGATATAAAGAGACACTACCTTCCACATTAAAGAGGAGGCGTTGGAACCGAAAGAGTTACGTAGCCCAGCCCCCTAAATTTTATTTATTCACGACCACCTTTCTTTAGCATCGAGAGGTGGCCCTATCTCGGCCCCTTTTGCATCACATGGTGTGGGGCCAACCAGTGCTGATGAGGACAGCTGCTCCCTGCTTTGTTGCCTGTTTTTTTTTTTTCAATCATGACCACCATTCCGTCTTTAAAAAGGTGGTCGTGAATAATTATAAAACAAAGATACAAATCTAGGGGCTGGTCTATAGAATAGGGGTTGGATCTCCGCAACAGCAGCTTTATTTAGCAGCTGATCCAGCATGAACCTTCAGCATGTTTTTTTTTATAATTATGGCGCCATCCCATTCCGTAGCGCAGTACAAGGTAGAGATTTCAGGAGGACAAGGCAAAATAATAAACTCATCATAACTTATCAACTCATAATAATCCCTGTGTATAACAAGGGAAGAGGACCCTAACTGTGTGACAATCTAATTATAATAAGAAATATGCATTAAAGTGGAACTAAACCCAAGGAAATTTCCGCAGCAGGGAGCAAAACCGTGTGAGCTTACAATCTAATTATAATAAGAAATATGCATTAAAGTGGAACTAAACCCAATGCAGTTCCCGCAGCAGGGAGCAAAACCATATGAGCTTACAATCTAATTATAATAAGAAATGTGCATTAAAGTGGACCTAAATCCAATGCAGTTCCCGCAGCAGGGAGCAAAACCATATGAGCTTACAATCTAATTATAATAAGAAATATGCATTAAAGTGGACCTAAACCCAATGCAATTCCCGCAGCAGGGAGCAAAACCGCGTGAGCTTACAATCTAATTATAATAAGAAATATGCATTAAAGTGGACCTAAACCCAATGCAGTTCCCGCAGCAGGGAGCAAAGCCATGTGAGCTTACAATCTAATTATAATAAGAAATATGTATTAAAGTGGAACTAAACCCAAGGAAATTTCCGCAGCAGGGAGCAAAACCGCGTGAGCTTACAATCTAATTATAATAAGAAATATGCATTAAAGTGGACCTAAACCCAATGCAGTTCCCGCAGCAGGGAGCAAAACCGCGTGAGCTTACAATCTAATTATAATAAGAAATATGCATTAAAGTGGACCTAAACCCAATGCAATTCCCGCAGCAGGGATCAAAACCGCGTGAGCTTACAATCTAATTATAATAAAAAAAAAAGGCATTAAAGTGGACCTAAACCCAATGCAGTTCCCGCAACAGGGAGCAAAACCATATGAGCTTACAATCTAATTATAATAAAAAATATGCATTAAAGTGGACCTAAACCCAATGCAGTTCCCGCAGCAGGGAGCAAAACCGCGTGAGCTTACAATCTAATTATAATAAGAAAGATGCATTAAAGTGGACCAAAACCCCATGCAGTTCCCACATCAGGGAGCAAAACCATATGAGCTTACAATCTAATTATAATAAAAAATATGCATTAAAGTGGACCTAAACCCAATGCAGTTCCCGCAGCAGGGAGCAAAACCGCGTGAGCTTACAATCTAATTATAATAAGAAAGATGCATTAAAGTGGACCTAAACCCAATGCAGTTCCCGCAGCAGGGAGCAAAGCCATGTGAGCTTACAATCTAATTATAATAAGAAATATGTATTAAAGTGGAACTAAACCCAAGGAAATTTCCGCAGCAGGGAGCAAAACCGCGTGAGCTTACAATCTAATTATAATAAGAAATATGCATTAAAGTAGACCTAAACCCAATGCAGTTCCCGCAGCAGGGAGCAAAACCATGTGAGCTTACAATCTAATTATAATAAGAAAGATGCATTAAAGTGGACCTAAACCCAACGCAGTTCCCGCAGCAGGGCATCAGGGAGCAAAACCGTGTGAGCTTACAATCTAATTATAATAAGAAATATGCATTAAAGTGGACCAAAACCCCATGCAGTTCCCGCATCAGGGAACAAAACCATATGAGCTTACAATCTAATTATAATAAGAAATGTGCTTTAAAGTGGACCTAAACCCAATACAGTTCCCGCAGCAGGGAGCAAAACCGTGTGAGCTTACAATCTAATTATAATAAGAAATATGCATTAAAGTGGACCTAAACCCAATACAGTTCCCGCAGCAGGGCATCAGGGAGCAAAACCGTGTGAGCTTACAATCTAATCATAATAAGAAATATGCATTAAAGTGGACCTAAACCCAATGCAATTCCCGCAGCAGGGAGCAAAACCGTGTGAGCTTACAATCTAATTATAATAAGAAATATGCATTAAAGTGGACCTAAACCCAATGCAGTTCCCGCAGCAGGGAGCAAAACCGTGTGAGCTTACAATCTAATTATAATAAGAAATGTGCATTAAAGTGGACCTAAACCCAATGCAGTTCCCGCATCAGGGAGCAAAACCATATGAGCTTACAATCTAATTATAATAAGAAATGTGCATTAAAGTGGACCAAATCCCACGGCAATTCCCACAGCAGGGCATCCCAAATCTGGATGCCCTGGAATATGCATTAAAGTGGGCCTAAACCCACGGCAGGGAGCAAAACACAGGATAATCAAATCCAAAGTGGAGCAAAACCCACGGAGATGCCCGGGCCAATCGATTCCCTCCCCCCTGGGGCATCCAAAATCAGGATGTCTGGGTTTTGGCCCACTTTAAATAAATGTATTAATTGTATCAAATAACTCTGGTAATTCATGGGAGCAGCCATGATGGGATTACCGCGGCTGCCGCCCCATTGACAGGGGAGGGGGAGTGGCTTTGTCTCATACATCTCATTAGAAGACAGTGGGGCGGCAGCCGCGGGTAATCCCATCGTGGCTGCTCCCTTGAAACGCATGTTATTTAGACCGGACCTTTAATGAAGCTGCGATAGGAGTGATTTATTTTTAGATCACACCAAAAATACCCCCAATCTATTTTTAGCCACAAAATTAGTATTAAAGAGGAAGTACAGCCAGGATTTCCATTTATTATTCCTCTCCAGAAGAGTTTTGGTCCGCTTTAAAGATGAAAGTGGTTTTAACCCCTCCCCCACACAATTGGGACAGCTTTTTGGCTTTATATTTATTAAGAAATATTTATATATTTGGATTATTAAAAGAGGCTGAATGTCTGCGATGCCAAATGGGGCCGTGGCAGGTGGGCGGAGCCATGGTGTGATAGCTGTGCTGTGATTGGTGTAATGTTACGTGTTGTATGCGGTGGAAGGAATGTCTGTTGCTGGATTGACTGTTACCCTATTCCTGTATAAGAAATATATAATATATATTGTCTAATAAACTATTGTCCAGAGTCCCTCTGCGTGTCATTTATTTATATAGCGCCGACATATACCAAAGCGCTGTACATAGAAGCAGTCACATGACCTCCTGTCCCTCAGAGCTCACACTCTAATGTCACCTCCACACTCACACACCGTTATTATACATTTATATAGTGCAAACATATACCACAGCGCTGTACATAGAAGCAGTCACATGACCTCCTGTCCCTCAGAGCTCACACTCTGTCTCCCCCACACTCACACACTGTTATTATACATTATATAGTGCTGACATATACCACAGCGCTGTACATAGAAGCAGTCACATGACCTCCTGTCCCTCAGAGCTCACACTCTGTCTCCTCCACACTCACACACTGTTATTATACATTATATAGCGTTGTGGGACTGGGACGAGATGAAGGTTTGAGGGACTAGGTTAAAATCTTTGAGAAGCAAGATGTCTCTACTGGTGGTTGGTCCTCTGTCTGAGCTTATTTATCAATCCAGGAGGATTTATTATTACTTCAAATAGAAGAACCAAAAGCTTTTCTGAAAGAGAGTAGCAGATAGCTCAGAGGTGAAGGACCCTGGCTATTAACTATGAAGAGCAGGGTTTGAATCCTGAGCTTGCTTTGTGTTTGGTTCCTGCTTATTTATCACTGTGTGAGATGCTTTTATCCTGAAATAGAAAAAATACAATGTGATTACTCACCTGTATAATTGGTATTATGAGTATACAGTACGTCCTGCTCCAGATATAATACTCACTATCGGGTAATACTCCGCCAGATGGCGCTGGATTGCAGAGACATTGAAAATAGGCTCCTCCCGGCCCCTCAAATACCCGGGGACCTCCCACAAATCCCCAGCATTGAAAAGCAGTTAACGAGAAGGCAGGAGAATTAAAACAACCCAAACTAGTAACTATAAAAATGCTAACAATCACCATACGGGGGATCCAAGATAATTCAAAAACCAAGGGTGGGGTGGAGCCAATTCTACAGGTGAGTAATCACAGAATTGTATTATTCTTAGTATATAGTACGTCCTGCTCCAGATATAATACTCACTATCGGGACATCCAATAGCAGTGTCCATAAAGTAGGGTGGGATCCCCAAAAGGTAACAGCAGACAGTTTAAACCACTGCCGCCTGCAGAACCTTTCGGCCAAAAGCAGCATCAGCTGAGGCCCTAACATCAACCTTGTAAAACTTTGACAAGGTATGAACAGAAGACCAAGTAGCGGCCTTGCAAACTTGTTCAACAGAAGCCTGGTGCTGAAAAGCCCAAGAGGCACCAACAGCACGTGTAGAATGAGCAGTAAGGCGGAAGGGAGGATTCTTCCCCTTAGCAGAGTAGGCCTGAATCACAGCCTGACGGATCCACTTGCTAATAGTAGACTTGGCAGGAGCCAGACCCTTCCTAGGACCAGAAGGGACCACAAAAAGAGCATCAGTTTTTCTGAAAGGTGCAGTAGCCACCAGATAGTACTTCAGACACCTAACCACATCCAAAGAATGCAAAACCCTCTCCTTAGCATTACTAGGATTAGGGCACAAAGAAGGAAGAACAATGTCCTGATTCAAATGAAAAGCAGACACAACCTTAGGCAGAAAATCTGGCTTGAAGCGAAACACCACCTTGTCCTGGTGTCTCTCATAGTAGGGGGGCTGAATGAAAAGCACAGCCAACTCAGACACACGCCTGACAGAGGTGATAGCCACCAGAAAGACAACTTTGAGAGTAAGAATGGCCAGAGCAGCATCCTGCACAGGTTCAAAGGGAGCACCCTGCAAGGCTGACAAAACCAAGTTTAAATCCCAAACAGGTACCATAGGCTTACATGGGGGACGCACATGAGTTACCGAAAAATAAACACTGAAAAGACAAGGTTCAACATGGGACTGGCACATATACTAAGGGATATGTTTAGATATAAAAATTCTAAGCTTTAATGAGTATCAAACAAGGCACATAACGTATACCATCAACCGACATACAAAATAAAAGACATGAAAGTGACAGTAAAAAACGGGGGCCCCCCCATGCAGCTATTGCAGCCACACACACACGTCTCAATCACTCACAGCCTCACTGCACAGATATGCCTAAATTAAAGGAGAATCAGCATCCATAAGGACCCCTTGCCGGGGAATACTTCAATAGTCTCTCCCAGCGCTAGCGTTGGAACTGGCCAGTTCTCCTTTAGGGAGGCACATATATCCAGGGCGATGGCACTAAGTCACGAGTCCAGGAAAAAAAGTGTCCCGCATTGACTACATATGGGGAGTCCCACAGGAACCCATCCTGCCATAGCAAAGGGAACTTCTTGAATCAGGCCCACATGTGGAGATTAAGCATATCCCGCCCGTATAAACCAGCGTGCACTTAGCTGTAGCCTAAGGAGCCGTCACGACCGCTTGTCTTCAAGTGTCTGCTGAAACATTTGCGGGGACACGGTCTCAGCCAAAGCTTCCGCTGTAGCACTGTGCTGCGACGCGCCAGCGTCCTCCCGATGGCCAGTTGCAATGGTTATCAGCCGCGCTGAGGCATCACACGTGCAGGGCTGTGAGGCAGAGATGCAGGTGGGCCGGCCGTCGGCCGACACGTGTTTCGCTCCGCCCACCGGAGCTTCGTCAGGGTGGGGGGCGGGCGGGTCAGTCTGCTATTTGAATGCTGTCGCAGTCCTTCCCATCTGAAATCGCCGCCAATCAACATCCGCCTTACAATCGCGTCACATATAGGATGCAGGAAGCGCGGACTACGAGTCCCAGCAAGCCTGTGTCACAACACGCACCGCCTCTGCTCCCCATTACTAAGTAGTTTAGGCTTGTAATACATCAATAGCTGATCAAAACGGGGGGGGGGGGGGTTTCCTTCAATTAAAGTCTCTGTTTGTTAGTTTGCGAGGTGTAAATAAGCGCTGCCTCATTAATCACATAGACTTATAATCATCCATTCAAACACAGTGTCATCCACACACTGGCTTCCTATATCATAAAGGAGGGAACAAATAACTACTTTTCTTACTGTCCTACATCAGCATCTACTCATCAGGACAGCATACAGATCCTTGCTTACAGCCATTATCAACGATCTAAAGAGGGGCAAACACTGATTCCTACACATATTTATGCACACCTAAAACCACAGTTCATTCAGAGCATTAGCTCAATTATAGCTTATTCATTTTTCATTTATTTAGATATAATCAACTAGGCTAGGTTACCTTTTACTAGTCACCATCCCCTCCCTTTGAGGCGGGGAATCCCTCTGGGACAGTTCCTGCGTATTCGCAGGAACTGTGGAACAGAGCAGGAGTTCAAACAGGAGGCCCGTGAGTTGACCAGGAGGTTTCGGGATAGGGGGTATCCACACCGACTCCTTAGAACATGTATGAAGAAGGCTTATGAACAAACCAGAGAGGACTTACTGAGAGGCAACAACGCTGCAAAATTGAACAAAAGATATGGCCCCCCAAAAGACCAGCCAGTGAGACTCATTACACAGTTTGGGTCACACTGGGAGGCGTTTTGTGCAGTTTTGGAAAGAAATTGGCATATACTCTGTGCCCCTGCCATTCTTACTCTCAAAGTTGTCTTTCTGGTGGCTATCACCTCTGTCAGGCGTGTGTCTGAGTTGGCTGCGCTTTTCATTCAGCCCCCTACTATGAGAGACACCAGTCCCATGTTGAACCTTGTCTTTTCAGTGTTTATTTTTAAATAAGTTTGTGGTTTGTGGGACGTCTGTATTATCAGACAGTGCACGTACAAATATTGTGGGGTTCTCCCTCCCTTTTTACTTTATAATTCGCACATGAGTTACCCCCTGGAAACAAATCCTGATCAGGAGATGCTGAGCAAAGGACTTCTGGAGGAAAACAGCCAGGGCAGAAACCTGACCTTTCAGAGTACTGAGTTGGAACCCCATCTCCAACCCATGCTGCAGGAACTCCAGAATCCTGGGGATAGAGAAGACACGACAGGGAAGAGACTTAGACTCACACCAGTCAATGTAGGCACGTCGAACCCTGTAATAAATGGAAGAAGACTTCTTCCTAGCCTTTATCATGGTATCAACAACCGAGGTACACAGCCCCGTCTCCATCAAGATGGAGGTTTCAGCAGCCAGGCCGTCAAAGCCAGAGTTGGTAAATTGGGATGGCGTAGTGAGCCCTGAGTGATCAGATCTGGCACCATGGGCAGAGCATACTGATCTACTGCCAGCTGCACCACGTCTGCGAACCACACTCTTCTTGGCCACTGGGGGCCACCAGAATTGCTGGCACCCCCTCCAGAGCAATCTTGCGCAGAACCCTGCCCAGCAGGGGGAATGGAGGGAAGACATACAGGAACTGAAAATCCTGCCATGACATTGCTAGAGCATCCGAGGTCAGGGCCAGAGGATCCTGGGACAGGGAGACAAAGGCCGGTAGCTTGTGATTGTGACTGGACGCAAACAGATCCACATCTGGTTGGCCCCAATAGGGACCATTCTCTCTGACGAGAGGTCCCCCTGCTCAGAGAGTCTGCCAGGAGATTTTCCACCCCCGGAATGTACACAGCTGAAATGCAGGGAACATTGGTCTCCGCCCAGGTCAGGATCAGAGACACTTTGCTTTGGGTCCCTCCCTGATGATTGATGTAGGCAACTGTCGTCTGGTTGTCCGAGCGCACCTGAACAGGCAGGCCCCGAAGGTGAGGAGTCAACTGAGCCAGAGCTAACCTGATCGCCCGCAGCTCCAAGACGTTGATAGGTGTGTGGGCCTCCTGAGGGCCCCACCTCCCCTGGAACCGCAGGGACTTCCAGAAACCCCCCCAACCTGACAGACTGGCATCTATGGTGACCGTCTCCCAGGAAGGAGTCAGAAAAGATCTGCCCTGCATCAGGTTCCTTGAGTCCATCCACCACGAGAGGAACCTTCTGACCAGGGGGGAAAGCACACAGACCCTGTCCAGGGACGCTGGATCCTTGTCCCACACTGACAAGAGGTGGAGTTGCAGAGGCCTCAAGTGGAACTGAGCATAAGGGACCGCCTCGAAGCACGCCACCATCAGGCCCACCAGCTGCATTCCCTGCCTCTGATGGAGGGATGATGACAAGATAGCAGGGACTGGACCTGTGCAATCAGACTGTCCACCTTCTGTTGAGGAAGGAAGATCCTTGCCTGAACTGTATCCAGATTCATTCCTAGGAATGGAGTCACCAAGGAGGGGGACAGCGAAGACTTGAGGTGGTTGATCACCCATCCAAATGACTCCAGTGTGGACACCACCAGCTGGGTATCCAATTCTGCCTGATGTAGAGATTGGGAGGTGATGAGAATTTTGTCCAGATAAGGCAGCACGCGGACGCCCTGAAACCTGAGCAGAGACATCACGCCAGCCAGCACCTTGGTGAACACCCTGGGAGCTGAGGTGAGACCAAAGGGCAATGCCACAAATTGGTAGTGTTGATCCTCCAGAGCGAACCTGAGGAACCTTTGATGACCTGGAAACACAGGAATATGAAGGTAAGCATCTTTGATGTCCACAGACGTCATGAAATCCCCTGGGCGCAGGGAACTGATGGCAGAGCGCAGAGTTTCCATGAGAAAGCGTCTGCTCCTGACAAATTTGTTGAGGATCTTCGAGTCCAGAATTGGCCTGACTGACCCATCCTTTTTGGGTACTGTGAATAGGTTGGAATAGAAGCCCTTGCCCTTGTCTCTTAGAGGGACCTTGCAGATGACCCCCAGCTCCAGGAGGCCTTGCACTGCCTGCACTAGCTCCTGAGCTGACACAGGGTCCTGAGGAATCCGGGATCTGATGTTTCTTGGGGGAGGGCAGACAGCAAACTCTATCTTGTAACTGGAGGACACTACCTCCTGAATCCACCGGTCTGAGACATGAAGCCTCCAGACGTGAGCAAAGTGCTGAAGCCGTCCCCCCACCCGGGTGGGTGAGGGCGCCCCATCATGCCTGAGGGGGCTTGGTAGAGGATTTAGCTTTGGGACCCCAGGAGGAGCCAGGACGTCCACGTCCTCTGCCCCTACCCCAGAAGTCTCCCCGGGCCCCAGTAAAGGAAACCCCCCTCCCTTGTCTAGCACCACAGTAGGGGGAGAATGAGCCCTGACCCCGAAAGGGCCGAGACTGCCGCCTGCGCTGGGGTAACCTGCCTCCCTTAGCAAAAAGGTCCAGGCGGTCCCCAAACAGGCATAGTCCTTTGAAGGGAAAACCAGTGAGGGCCTTCTTGGCAGCGTTGTCAGCAGCCCACTGGCGTAGCCAAACCAAGCGGCGTATAGCCACCACAAGGGCAGATGTTCTGGCACACATTCTGATGGTGTCATCCAAGGCAGAGAGGACAAAATTCACAAAAACATCACAACTGGAGGGTGCATTAAACACCTCACAAGGCAAATCATCAGGGGCACTATCAAGTATACTTCTGATCAGGGTCCTAGTGGCCACAGCGGTAATGGCAGAGGCACAGACTGGGCGCAGGGCCGTCCCCGCACATGCAAAGGCATGGGATGCCAGCTGGTAAATGCGCCGGTCCTCAGCATCCCGCAGGGTAGTAGAGTCAGGGGAATGCATGACAGAGGTGTTAGATAGCCCTAGGATCGGGGCATCCACCTCGGGAGGGGATGACCAACACTTTACCACGTCAGCAGGAAAGGGATACTTCCTATCCCAACTTTTAGGTACCCCGGGAAGTCTACTGGGGCGCTCCCATTCCTTGAGCACCAGGTTATTGAAATGTGCTTGCTCAGGAAATTCCAAACGTGACTTAGCGGTATGGAAAAGCTCCCCTCTTTGCCTGGGAGCCGCAACAGGGGGAGAAACGGACAGAACCTCAAAAATCTGGGTCAGCAATCTGTCAGTGTTATCCGGGGCCCAGGGGTCAGAGCCAGAATCGTCATGGCCCCTTGGCCTCTCATCAGATGACCTTGAGTCAGAGAAAAGCTCCCCTTTGTCTGAAGGGGTATAGCCACAAAGATTCCAAAACTCCTCAGTTTCCATAGGGAAAAGAGTGACATTAGGCGTTAAGTGCCGCTTTTTTGCAGGGGTCTTACGTGCCAAGGTATTAGCAATAAACTTCTCAACAGTAGCCAGTCTAGAAGACACATCAGGCTGAGAATCCCCACTAGTATGCAACTCAGTAGGAGTGAGATTTAAGCTTGGGGGAGTAGGTGAAGTGAAACGAGGTGCAGGGCCAGCCACTGGAAGACCAGACTGCAGTGCAAACATTTGCTCAGCGCAGGGTATGCAGACCCGCGCCTTGTCAGCGTCAACATGAGACTCACCACACGCTACACACAGCTGGGCTTGTCCCGAAGGAACCCCGGTCACATTATCCTGAGATGCTTCCATATGGTGATTATAGCGGCACTATAGGCCGATAGGGATTAACGCTATACAGCAACCCTGGATGCCCCAATAACCCGCTAGGGAAGTGGGAGTAATTACACTAGGCCTCACAAGTTAACCAACTAATAGAGGGCCGGGAGAAGCCAATGGATTCGCCCGCCTGAAAGACATAATAAAAGGGGCCGTAAGCAGACAGTAATAAAAGGGTGGATAATAAAGCCGCCCGCTAGGGCACTTACAGACCGCGGTAGGTAGAGGTCCGTCACGCATAAGCCATACCAAGCAGACAAAATGGTGTCGGTATACTTTAAGGGGCGGGCCGGCAACAGCAATGACGCGGAACGTGCCAGAGACGGGCCCCCCGAAGAGCGCGAAGCCGACAAGTAACGAACAGCCAATGACAGCGCGCCGGCACCTGAGGTAACGCCGCCGCCAAGCGCGGATTACTTATGTGACAAAAAAGGCGCGCGGCGGCAGTTTTAAATATAGATACAGTAAGGCAGGTCAGCGCAGCGGCTGACACAAAGCAGAGTGAAATAAATCATAAGACCAATACACGTGAATACATAACATACACACCAACACAACCCCTCTTTTCCCCCCGAAGGCTACGTGGAGAATGAGGGAGGACAGCGGCCACTTAAATAGGGCCCACCGATAGACAGGGGCAATAGTGCGGGAGGGGCATCCCATAGAGGCTCACCATAAGCCTGAACCGCCTACCCTTTGGTGGGGGATTGCGGTGGAGCAGCGCTCCTAAGCATCTAACAGCGGTGCTGCTTACCATCACCCGACCAGGGCAGCCAAGGCTGGGAGGCACATTAATAATGGAACGGGTGGGAATAGCCCTACAGGGCCGCAGGCTAATAGCCCCGCTCACCTGCGAGTAGAGAGCCATTTCTCGTCCTTCGTAGTCCAGACTGCAGAGAAAATCTGGGGATTTGTGGTAGGTCCCTGGGTATTTGAGGGGCCGGGAGGAGCCTATTTTCGATGTCTCTACAGTCCAGCGCCATCTGGCGGAGTATTACCCGATAGTGAGTATTATATCTGAAGCAGGACGTACTGTATACTAAGAATAACAGAACCTCTATGTCTGAGCAGAGGTGATAGCTCCATGGAGTAGGACTCAGACTGGGGCACGATGGAAGGTTTGAGGACATAGGTTCAAATCCCAGAAAAGCATGATGTCTCTACTGGTGGTTGGTCCTCTGGTTGAGCTTATTTATTAATCCGGGAGGAGTTATTATTACTTCAAATAGAAGAACCAATAGCTTTGCGCAGGATAGTTCGGGGGTGAAGGTTTCTGGCTATTGACCATAAAGAGCAGGGTGTGAATCCTGAGTTATTATTATTACTTGAAATAGAAGAACCAAAAGCTTTTCTGCAGGAGAGGAGTGGATAGCTCAGAGGTAAAGGTCTCTGGCTATTGACCATAATGAGCAGGGTTGGAATCCTGAGCTTGCTTTATGTTTGGTTCCTGCTTATTTAACAATGTGTGAGATGATTTTATCCTGAAATAGAAAAACCATAATCTCTGTGTCTGAGCAGAGGTGATAGCTTGGTGGAGAAGGACTCAGACTGGGGCGAGATGGAACATTTCCCAGAGAAGCATGATGTGAGACACTTTTATCCTGAAATAGAAGAACCAGAAGCACCGTGTCTGAGCGTAGGTGATCGCATAGTGGTTAAGTTCCTGGGCTACTGACAATGGACACTAAGTACCAGGGTTCTATTCCTGAGCTTGCTTGGTGTTATCTTTTTCAGTGTGTGAGACACTTTTATTCTGCAATAGAAGAACCAGAACCTCTGTTTTTGAGTGGAGGTGATAGCTCAGTGGTTAAGGTCTTGGGCTACTGACAATGGACCCTGAGGACCAGGGTTCTATTCCTGAGCTTACTAGGTGTTTCTTTATCAGTGTGTGAGATGATTTTAACCTTGAAATAGAAGAACCAGAATCTCTCAACTGGAGCAGAGGTTATAGCTCAGTGGTTAAGGTCTTGGGTTAATTACTATGAAGACTGGGACTCAAATCCTGCGTGAGCCCAATTAGTGGCTACATTTTATATATCAATGTGTGAGATGCTTTTATCCTGAAATAGAAGAACCAGAAATTCTGTGTCTGCGTGGAGGTAATAGCTCAGTGGTTAAGGTTTTGGGCTACTGACAATGTACACTGAGGGCCAGGGTTCTATTACTGAGCTTGCTTGGTGTTTTGTTATCAGTGTGTGAGACGCTTTTATCCTGAAATAGAAGAACCAGAACTATTATGTGTCTGAGATGAGGTGATAGCTCAGTGGTTAAGGTCTTGGGCTACTGACAATGGACCCGGAGGACCAGGGTTCTATTCCTGAGCTTGCTCTGTGTTTCTTTATCAGTGTGTGAGATGATTTTATCCTGAAATAGAAGAACAAGATTCTCTCAGTCTGCATGGAGGTGATAGCTCAGTGGTTACTGACCTTGAAGACTGGGAGCCATGGTTCAAATCCTGTGTTTACATTTTATATATCAATGTTAGGCCTGGGCAGCAATCGGGCCAGATGGACGGCTACATATTATATTATAGCCCCTCCCTACCACCAGCATCATGAGCGGGAGACATGGGTCACAGGGTTGTGACCAGGGGAGTGTTAGGGTGTAGGCTTCGCTAAGTGCCCTTCAAACCCCTCAGAGCTGGAGACCGCCCTTAAGAAACTATGACACGCAAACAAGGTACAGTTTCCCAGAGTGATCCGTCGTTTATCGCTGTGGCTTTGTATTTACACACGGCCCGAAAAACTTTCTAGAAGGTCCAGCCCCATCTTGAAGCACCCTCTGGAAATTGGTCAATTTGGGGGGTTTCACACACCAGAGCATCTGGATAATGAAAATCTCAGGTTTGGGTCCACTATAGTGGGGGAAAAACACCATGGTGACCGGAATCCAAAATAAATGATCGGCGATGCCCAGCTGTGTGAACCCCCCAAAATCGCCAAGCTCCTGGGCAAAGAGGCGAAGGGGCTCCTGGGCGAAGGACGTGGAGAGAGAGAAAGAAAGAAAGAGATGGACATGGAAAGAGCGAGAGAGAGAAAGAAAGGAAGAAAGAAAGAGATGGACATGGAGGGAGGGAGCGAGAGAGAAAGAGGGAGGGAGCGAGAGAGAAAGAAAGAAAGAGATGGACGTGGAGAGAAAAAGAGTGAGAAAGAAAGAGATGGACAAGGAGAGCAAGAGAGAGAAAGAAAGAGATGGATGTGGAGAGAGCGAGAGAGAGAGAGAAAGAAAGAAAGAAAGAAAGAAAGAAAGAAAGAGATGGACGTGGAGAGAGAGAGAAAGAGAGAGAGAAAGAGATGGACGTGAAGAGAGCGAGAGAAAGAAAGAAAGAAAAATGGACGTGGAGAGAAAGAGTGAGAAAGAAAGAGATGGACGTGGAGAGCAAGAGAGAGAAAAAGCAATTCTGTGAGTACTCACCTGTAGAATTGTTTTTGTTCTTGCATGGCACGGTCTGCTTTGGTATTCATAACAGTTGGGTTATTCCGCCACAAGGTGGCGCAGTGGTACTTCAGAAAGCTGTGGCATCTCCCGGCCCCCTATAAAAACGGGATTAACCATAGAGTTCCCAGCATAGACAAGCAGTGAGACAAGAAGCTGGGAGAGAATAAAGGTAAAAAATGTAAAGAAGGGTAAAAAAAAAAACCCAATTAACTGGTGGGGTGAAGCGGGCCGTGCCATGCAAGAACAAAAACAATTCTACAGGTGAGTACTCACAGAATAGCTTTTTTCTTTATTGCATGGCACAGCCTGCTTCGGTATTCATAACAGTTGGGACATCCAAAAGCAGTGTCCAAAAGTAGGGTGGGAACCCCAAAGAGTAACGGCCAGTAGTTCAAGTCACTACCGCCTGAAGCACCTTGTGGCCAAAAGCAGCATCCGCTGAGGCCTTAACATCAATCTTGTAAAACTTGGAATAGGTATGAACAGAAGACCAAGTAGCTGCCTTACAAACTTGTTCAACAGAAGCTTGGTGCTGAAAAGCCCAAGAGGCACCAATAGCACGAGTGGAATGAGCAGTAGTCCTAAAGGGAGGTTCCTTTCCCTTAGCAGAATAGGCTTGAATCACCACCTGACGGATCCACTTGCTGATAGTGGACTTAGCCGGAGGCAAACCCTTCCTAGGTCCAGAAGCGAGAACAAAAAGAGCATCAGACTTCCTGAAAGTCTCTGTAGTGACCAAATAAAACTTCAGAGCCCTGACCACATCCAGAGAATGCAGTGTCCGCTCCTTGGAATTAGCAGGATTAGGACACAATGAAGGCAAGACAATGTCCTGATTGAGATGAAAGGCAGACACCACCTTAGGCAAGAAATCCGGCTTAAGCAGAAACACCACCTTATCCTGATGTCTCTCAAAATAAGATGGAAAGCGCTGCCAGCTCAGAAACTCACCTTACAGAAGTGATAGCCACCAGAAAAGCTACCTTAAGAGTCAGAATGAGCAAGGCAGCCTCACGAACAGGCTCAAAGGGAGGCCCTTGCAGAGCAGACAACACCAGATTCAAATCCCATATTGGTAGCAAAGGCTTACGGGGTGGACGCACATGAGAAACACCCTGGAAAAAGGTTTTAACCAACCGGGATCTTTGGAAAAAAAATTGCCAGAGCAGAAACATGGCCTTTTAGGGTACTAAGTTGAAGGCCTAGATCCAAACCATGTTGCAAGAATTCCAGAATCCTGGGAATAGAAAAAACCCGACAGGGAAGAGACTCAGACTCACACCAGGCAATGTAAGCATGACAGACCCTGTAATAGATAAAGGACGAAGACTTCTTCCTAGCCCTAAGCATGGTATCAACAACAGAAGCAGGCAACCCCTTTTCCATCAAGATGGAGGTTTCAGCAGCCAAGCCGTTAAAGCCAGCGTTTGTAAATTGGGATGGCGTAGCTGCCCCTGAGTGAGAAGATCTGGATCCTTGGGCAAGACGTACCAGCCTACTGCCAACTGCATGACGTCTGCGAACCAAACTCTTTTTGGCCAACAAGGGGCCACCAGGATGGCTGGTATCTGCTCCTGGGCTATCTTGCACATGACCCTGCCCAGGAGAGGAAACGGAGGAAACACATAGGGGAGCCGAAACTCCGTCCAAGGTATTGCCAAGGCATCCGTGGCGAAGGCCAGAGGATCCTGAGGTAGAGAGACAAATCTGGGAAGTTTGTGATTGTGACGGGATGCAAACAAGTCCACGTCCGGCTGACCCCAGCGGCGACACAGGGAGAGAAACACCTGGTTGTTGAGAGACCACTCCCCCAGATGAGACGTCCCCCTGCTCAGGGAGTCCGCCACCTGGTTCTCCACTCCCGGAATGTAGACCGCTGAGATGCAGAGAACATGCCGTTCCGCCCAAGACAGAATCAGGGACACTTCTTTGAAGGCTCGCTTGCTCCGAGTCCCTCCCTGATGATTGATGTAGGCAACCGCCGTCTGGTTGTCTGAGCAGATCTGAACAGCCCGACCCTGAAGGTGTGTGGTTAGGCGAGAAAGAACCAACTTGATCGCCCCCAGTTCCAGGTTGTTGATGGAAACATGGGCCTCTTGTGGGCCCCACCGACCCTGGAACTTCAGGGACTTCCAGAAGCCTCCCCACCTGGTCAGACTGGCATCTGTGGTGACCGTCTCCCAGAAGGTTCCATGAATCCAGCCATCACGAGAGGGACTGTCTGGCCAGGGGAGACAGAGCAAATTCCTGATCCAGGGACACAGGGTCCCGATCCCAAACTGACAAGAGGTGCAACTGAAGAGGTCTCATGTGAAACTGAGAAAAGGGGACTGCCTCGAAGCAGGACACCATCAGGCCCACCAACTGCATCCCCTGAGGGATGGAGGGATGAGGACACGACAGCAGAGCCCGAGCCTGCATCTGAAGACCCTCCACCTTCTGCTGAGGAAGGTACACCTTGACCTGAGAGGTATCCAGAGTCATGGCCAGAAAGGACCTCACCAATGACAGGGACAGAGAAGACTTGGGATAGTTGATCACCCAGCCGAAGGACCCGAGAGTGGAAGTCACCATCTGAGTGTCCTGCTCAGCCTGAGGAAAGGACTTGCCCACAATCAGGATGTCGTCCAGGTAAGGATGCGGATGCCCTGGTTCCTTAGCAGAGCCATCACCTCGGCCAGTACCTTGGTGAACACCCGAGGCGCCGAGGTGATACCGAAGGGTAGAGCCACAAACTGGTAATGCTGATCCTGCAGCTCGAACTTCTGATGACCTGGGAAGATAGGCACATGAAGATAAGCATCCTTGATGTCCACATTGGTCATGAAGTCGCCCGGGAGAGGGGTACTGACAGCAGAGCGCAGCGTCTCCATACGAAAATGCTTGAATCTGACAAATTTGTTGAGGCCCTTCAGGTCCAGAATGGGCCTCAGAGAGCTGTCCTTTTTGGGGATCGTGAAAAGATTGGAATAGTACCCCTGACCCTGTTCTTGATGGGGCACCTGACAAATGACTCCTGACTCTAACAGGCATTGAACCGCCAGAAGCAACCCTTGAGCAGACAGGGGGTTCAGATCTGACAGATCTGATGAATCTTGGGGAGGGCCAGGTTGCAAACTCTATCTTGTAACCGGAGAACACTACTTCCTGAATCCACCGGTCTGAGACGGGAAGCCTCCAGACGTGAGCAAAGAGCCGAAGCCGTCCCCCCACCCGGATGGGTGAGGGCGCCCCTTCATGCCTGAGGGGGCTTGGGAAAGGGTTTGGGCTTGGAACTCCAGGAGAGACCGGGACGACCACGGGATCTGCCACGGCCCCAAGAATCTCTGCGGCCACTAGAGAGGAGGGAGCCACGGCCTCCTCTGGGAGCACGAAAGGAAGGGAGGGGGACGGAGGAGCTTTCTTAGCAGCGGCGTCAGCTGCCCAGAGCGGCGCATAGCCACCAAGAGCGCAGAGGCCCTACGCAGAGGCTGCACAGCATCATCCATAGCAGTAAGGATAAAGGCCACAAAATCAGAGCAAACCAAGAGAGTCCTATACTCCTCCCCCCGCTACGATCCGTAGCGCCATCAAGGAGACGCTTGAGCAGTTTCTTAAGGGCAATAGGTGTAATGGCAGCCGCACAGGCCGGGCGCAATCCAGCCCCCACACAAGTAAAGGCATGGCAGGCCAACTGATCCATGCGCTGGTCTTCACTGTCCCTCAGAGTGGTAGTGTCAGGTGAAGGCATGACCGAAGTATTGGACAAGCCTAGCACAGGAGCGTCCACTTCAGGGGGAAATGACTACCTCTTAACAAGATCAGCAGGAAAGGGATACCTTTTATCCAAACCCTTGGGCACAGCAGGCAGCCTGTTAGGACATTCCCATTCTTTAAGCACCATAGTGGTGAAATAACCCTGCTCAGGGAAATCTAGACACTGTTTACTAGGACGAAACAGCTCACCCGGTTTCCTTTTAGCCGCCACAGGGGCAGCAATGTGTAAAATTTCAAAGATGTGAGACAGCAAATTATCAGTGTCCTCAGGATACCATGATTCCTTCCCAGATTCAGGGTCACTATCGCAACCCTCCTGCTGGTCCCCAGAGGAGACAGAGTCCTGGAGAAGTTCCCCTTCCTCTAGGGAATAACGTCCAGCAGTGACATCAAATTCCTCATGCTCCTCTGTAGAGCGTGAGGGAGTGGAAGTCAGGTGCCGCTTCTTGCCAGAGGCTTTCCTGGGAACAGTCCTGGCAAGCTGCCTCTCAATGCTGGCCACCCGCAGAGCCAAATCAGAGTGTGATCCCCTGCTAATATCCCCTTCACTGGGGCCCAATTGCAGGAGCGGGGGGAGTAGGTGAAGCCGAGGGAGGCACAGAGCTGGGAAGCGCAGCAGGCAAACCAGCTTGAAGCGCACGGCACGCACACCGTGACACTGTTATTCACAGGGGATACCCCACACATGGAACACAGCCGAGCTTGTCCTGAAGGACCCCCAAGCACGCTATCCCCAGAAGCCTACATATGGTGATTAACACAGGCACAATAGGCCAGCGGTGGGTAAAGGCTAATACAGAAGCCACCTGGGATGCCCTCCCACGGGATGCCCCCAGAAATTGGTGAAAGGGGGGGATGAGGGGGAGGAAGGAGTAGAGCCGGGAGAGACCACAACCCAATGGTGTCCCGCCTGAAAGACATAAGTGAAAAAGACACATGAGCATCCCACAGCACATACCCCCAAGGGCAATAAAAAAACCCCAAGGGGGACTCACAGACCAAAGACACCGCAGGGTCACCAAGGCACAGACCGCAGGATGAAGCGACACACCGGAGGAAGCAGTGCTGCAGCAAGGAAGGGAGAAATCCAGACGCGCAGCTAGTCCAAAATGGCACCGGCAGGGGTACCTCAAGGGGCGGGCTGCAGGGAGACGACGCGATATGCGTCACCCGAAGGCCCCGCCCCCCAAAGAGCGCGAAAACGGCGATCACGTGACCTGGCCGGCGCCATGACAAAGCAAAAACGCCTCAGGTTATAGCGCCAATCGCCGCGGAGCGCAGTACAAAGCACGCGGCGGCTGAAAAAACACCAAAAAACACACAATAAAAACACCACTCGCCGATGCCACCCGCCCCCCCCCCCCCCCAAACAAAGCCAGAGAGGGGGGGGGAGAGAGAGACGAGAGGCCAGCGGCGAGCATCCAAGCCAGGGAGGGGGGGGGGACCACTGAAGGAAAGGAAGGGGAAACATTCCCCAAAACAGAAGCCAGGACAGGAACTCTGCATCCCTAGTAGGCTCACCATAAAGCCTATGGCCGGCTCCCCTTTGTGTTACAGGGTCTGCGGCTTGGAGCAGCGCTCCCCGATCACCTGACCCTAGTGCTCCTCTACCCTCACCCGATCTGTCAGCCGAGGCTGGGAGGCACAAAGGGTCCGGAAACGGGTGGAAATAGACTTGCAGGGCCGCAGGCTTGGTTGCCCCGCTCACCTGCGCATAGAGAGAGAGCCATCTTCTATCTTCGCAGTTTCACTGCAGAGGAAACACTTGGAACTCTATGGCTAAAGAAAGAAAGAGATGGACGTGGAGGGAGCGAGTGAGAGAAAAAAGAAAGAAAGAGGTGGACGTGGAGAGAAAGAAAGATAGAAAGAAAATGAGAGATACATGGAGAGAGAGAGAGAAATAGAAAGATGGACAATGAGAAAGAGAGCGATAAATGGACAATAAGAAAGAAAGAAAGAAAGAAAGAAAGAAAGAAAGAAAGAAAGAAAGAAAGAAAGAAAGAAAATGGACGTGGAGAGAGTGAGAGAGAAGGAAAGGAAAAGAGAAAGAAAGAGATGGACAATGAGAAAGAGAAGACAATAGAAGACAATTCATCCACATGGCACCAGATCGTTCTCATATTGAAACAATCTGACCAATGGCTGAGCTTTTCTTCTATTTCCCCCAACAAAAGCCCCAGAGGGGGTGAAAAAAAGAATGAAACCCTCCCCTGTCTCCATTATCTGCCCCTGGACAATGGTGAACTACAAGTCCCAGCATTTCCTGCCAGTGGATTTCATCTCATTCATGAAATGCGATGGATCATTTCTTGGTGCGATCAGAATGAGATCCAACCCCTTGGGGGGCGGGGCTATAGGTGGTTCCCTAGGCAGAAGGGGCTATGGGTGACCCCGGGGAGACAGAAGGGGTGGGGCTATGGGTGGCCCTGGGGAGACAGAAGGGGCGGGGCTATGGGTGGCCCCGGGGAGACACAAGGGGCATGGCTATGGGTGGCCCCGGGGAGACAGAAGGGGCGGGGCTATGGGCGGCCCCGGGGAGACACAAGGGGCATGGCTATGGGTGGCCCCGGGGAGACAGAAGGGGCGGGGCTATGGGTGACCCCGGGGAGACAGAAGGGGCGGGGCTATGGGTGGTCCCGGGGAGGAGTTACCTAGGTCAGCGGCCGCATGATCTTGTCATACTGGACACAGGTTTTCCTTAAAGGGAGATTCCAGACAAATATTAGTCATGTGATCGTTAAAGGGGACCCCCGACCCGACGCAGAAAAACAGCTACTCACCTCCTCCTTGCGGAGATTGTGAGAGAGAAATAGAGACAGAGAGAAGAGAGAGAGACATAGATAGATGGACAATGAGAAAGAGAGAGAGAGATGGACAATGAAAAAGAGAGAAATGGAAGGAGAGAAAGAGAGTGATAACATTGGACAACGAAAGTGAGAGAAGGAAAGAAAGAAAGGAATAAGTACTACCTGGCAGCGCAGATTGCGCAACTTCATAATCTGCACCTGAGGATGGAGATCCCGCTGTGGGTGTCCATGGAGACCCTTGCGTGCGATCCTGCCCCCATAGATAGCTTAATATGGACCCCTCCACAATATAGACCCCAAATTGTGTGCCCGGTTTTGAACCACTCCCTCCGAATGTGGGACAGAGTCAAATATTCAGGTAATCTGATTTCTCCGCATCTCCCGGCGATGCGGCTGTTCAAATACCCCTGGTTTCCCCCAGGAATGGCGAGTCCAGGAGCGTTTACTTGGTGGGAGCCATCAGGCATTAGCAAAATACATCACCTAATGGACAGGGAGAGAATAGTTTCCTGGTTTGCATTGGTAGCGAGGGTAAACGCACCGACCATGGAACACTTCAGGTATCTCCAGATCCGCCACTGGCTCTCCCCTCTGCTCAAAAACAAAACCCCATGACATGACCACTTTTGAGAGGATCTGTCTACGGGGAACTCCTACTCGGGGCCTTATATCTGCCATTTACTCACACCTTGCAGCGCTCCCCCCTGAATCAAAACATGGGTATATGGTTAGATGGGAGGCGGACCTGAATCGGGTAATAGACAGGGAGGGATGGGTGAACATCTGGACTGGGATTAATAAATGCTCCATAAATGTCACCACCTTGGAAGCAACATATAAAATGCTTACAAGATGGTACTTGGTAACGGCCCGTATAGCAAAGGCAGTCACGGGATACCCAGCGAGCTGCTTCAGGGGCTGTCCCGAAGAAGGCACGGTCCTACATATCTGGTGGGAGTGCCCAAAAGTTAAGAGGTTTTGGTCACGGGTGACACGGCTTTGGTCTGATATACACTCTCTTACATACCGCCGTGCGTAGAGACCCTTGGGTGGCACTACTACATGTGAAACCAGGGGGCATCACTACAACTCAGCACATACTTCTAACTCAGGTTATGCTGCCAGCAAAGTTAGTAATCGCAAGCTCCTGGAAAAAAAATAATGTTCCATTCCAGTTGGTGAAAGAGAGATTAAACGGTATTTTTGTCAATGAAAAGCTGACGAGTATTCTAAAAGACTCTCATGGAAAATTTATGAAAATATGGAGCCCTTGGGTAGAGGTGGACCAAATCTGCTATTAGTCTAACTCTTCTGCCCCCCCCCAGTGAAAAATTATGGTCGGAGGTCACTGGTGTAGAACCTTGGGCCGGACGGGACAGAGATGTATACCCGCCCAGTGGCCAGAAGCATGACCATCATGTAATAGTTAGCGCCAGTCCAGTCCTCCTAACATCACTGTTCCCCAAAGGATAAAAGGAAAAAAAAACTGAAAGTAATGCATTTTTTTTTGTTTTTTTCTTTGTATATATACTGACTATGAAAAAGTGATATGTTAGCGTGTGACTGTCAGGCAAAAGCAATGATCTGGAGCTTTATTTCCTCTTTATCCTTGGTTCTTTTTTGTATCACATTATTGTACTGTGTAATTGAGCTGTAATATTACAAAAAGACAATAAAAAGATTGAAATAGAAAAAAAGAAACAGAGAGAGAGAAAGAAAGAGAGCGCAAGAAAGAAAGCAAAAAAAGAAAAAAGAGTGAGAGAGACATGGAGAGAGAGAGAAATAGAAAGATGGACAATGAGAGAGAGATGGAGAATGAAAAAGAGAGAGAAATGGAAGGAGAGAAAGAGAGTGATAACATTGGACAATTAAAGTGAGAGAAAGAAAGAAAGAAAGAAAGAAAGAGATGGACATTTAGAGAGAGAGAGACAAAGAGAGAAATAAAAAGATGGACAATGAGAAAGGTTTTCCTTAAAGGGAGAGTCCAGACAAATATTAGTCATGTGATCATTAAAGGGGACCCCCGACCCGACGCAGAAAAAAGAGCTACTCACTTCCTCCTTGCGGATATTGTTATCATGGTCTCCATGCCGACCTCGGCCTGTCCGTGGACCGATCGGCCGTGGATGTAGTAACCATAGCAACAGTGGGTCAGCACCAGGAGAGAGACCTGTCGGGACACTGCTACATTGTAACACATAGAGGAGTCTATTGCCCATAGTATTATTAGCATTATTATTATTAGTATATCATTATTATTATATATTAGTTATATTATTATTAGTATATCATTATTATTAGTATATCATTATCATTATATCATTATCATTACTATTATTATATATTATTATTCGTATATCAGTATTATTATTATATTTTAGTTATATTATCATTATTATTATTATTAGTATATAATTATTATTAGTAGTATATAATTATTAGTATTATTATGATTCCGACTCAGCTAATGCCACACGTCTGATATAACTACCACACTGCCCTCTACTGGCAGCCATCAGAAATGCATCACCCACTGAGCGTGAGAGACGGGCAGCAGTGGAGAGAGAGTGTCAGAGAGGGGCAGCAGTAGAGAGAGAGCGTGAGAGACGGGCAGCAGTGGAGAGAGAGCGTCAGAGAGGGGCAGCAGTGGAGAGAGAGCGTCAGAGAGGGGCAGCAGTGGAGAGAGAGCGTCAGAGAGGGGCAGCAGTGGAGAGAGAGCGTCAGAGAGGGGCAGCAGTGGAGAGAGAGCGTCAGAGAGGGGCAGCAGTAGAGAGAGAGCGTGAGAGACGGGCAGCAGTGGAGAGAGAGCGTCAGAGAGGGGCAGCAGTGGAGAGAGAGTCAGAGAGGGGCAGCAGTGGAGAGAGAGCGTCAGAGAGGGGCAGCAGTGGAGAGAGAGGGGCAGAGAGGGGCAGCAGTGGAGAGAGAGGGGCAGAGAGGAGCAGCAGTGGAGAGAGAGGGGCAGAGAGGGGCAGCAGTGGAGAGAGAGCGTCAGAGAGGGGCAGCAGTGGAGAGAGAGCGTCAGAGAGGAGCAGCAGTGGAGAGAGAGGGGCAGAGAGGGGCAGCAGTGGAGAGAGAGTCAGAGAGGGGCAGCAGTGGAGAGAGAGTCAGAGAGGGGCAGCAGTGGAGAGAGAGTCAGAGAGGGGCAGCAGTGGAGAGAGAGCGTCAGAGAGGGGCAGCAGTGGAGAGAGAGCGTCAGAGAGGAGCAGCAGTGGAGAGAGAGAGTCAGAGAGGGGCAGCAGTGGAGAGAGAGGGGCAGAGAGGAGCAGCAGTGGAGAGAGAGGGGCAGAGAAGAGCAGCAGTGGAGAGAGAGGGGCAGAGAGGGGCAGCAGTGGAGAGAGAGCGTCAGAGAGGAGCAGCAGTGGAGAGAGAGGGGCAGAGAGGGGCAGCAGTGGAGAGAGAGAGTCAGAGAGGGGCAGCAGTGGAGAGAGAGCGTCAGAGAGGGGCAGCAGTGCAGAGAGAGCGTCAGAGAGGGGCAGCAGTGGAGAGACCGTCAGAGAGGGGCAGCAGTGGAGAGACCGTCAGAGAGGGGCAGCAGTGGAGAGAGAGAGTCAGAGAGGGGCAGCAGTGGAGAGAGAGAGTCAGAGAGAGGCAGCAGTGGAGAGAGAGAGTCAGAGAGGGGCAGCAGTGGAGAGAGAGCGTCAGAGGGGGGCAGCAGTGGAGAGAGAGCGTCAGAGAGGGGCAGCAGTGGAGAGAGCGTCAGAGAGGGGCAGCAGTGGAGAGAGAGCGTCAGAGAGGGGCAGCAGTGGAGAGAGCGTCAGAGGGGGGCAGCAGTGGAGAGAGCGTCATAGAGGGGCAGCAGTGGAGAGAGCGTCAGAGAGGGGCAGCAGTGGAGAGAGAGTGTCAGAGAGGAGCAGCAGTGGAGAGAGAGCGTCAGAGAGGGGCAGCAGTGGAGAGAGCGTCAGAGAGGGGCAGCAGTGGAGAGAGAGTGTCAGAGAGGGGCAGCAGTGGAGAGAGAGTGTCAGAGAGGAGCAGCAGTGGAGAGAGAGCGTCAGAGAGGGGCAGCAGTGGAGAGACCGTCAGAGAGGGGCAGCAGTGGAGAGAGAGCGTCAGAGAGGGGCAGCAGTGGAGAGAGAGAGTCAGAGAGGGGCAGCAGTGGAGAGAGAGCGTCAGAGAGGGGCAGCAGTGGAGAGAGAGAGTCAGAGAGGGGCAGCAGTGGAGAGAGAGCGTCAGAGAGGGGCAGCAGTGGAGAGAGAGAGTCAGAGAGGGGCAGCAGTGGAGAGACCGTCAGAGAGGAGCAGCAGTGGAGAGACCGTCAGAGAGGGGCAGCAGTGGAGAGAGAGAGTCAGAGAGGGGCAGCAGTGGAGAGAGAGAGTCAGAGAGGGGCAGCAGTGGAGAGAGAGCGTCAGAGAGGGGCAGCAGTGGAGAGAGAGCGTCAGAGAGGGGCAGCAGTGGAGAGAACGTCAGAGAGGGGCAGCAGTGGAGAGAGAGCGTCAGAGAGGGGCAGCAGTGGAGAGAGAGCGTCAGAGAGGGGCAGCAGTGGAGAGAGAGCGTCAGAGAGGGGCAGCAGTGGAGAGAGAGCGTCAGAGAGGGGCAGCAGTGGAGAGAGAGCGTCAGAGAGGGGCAGCAGTGGAGAGAGAGAGTCAGAGAGGGGCAGCAGTGGAGAGACCGTCAGAGAGGGGCAGCAGTGGAGAGACCGTCAGAGAGGGGCAGCAGTGGAGAGACCGTCAGAGAGGGGCAGCAGTGGAGAGAGAGAGTCAGAGAGGGGCAGCAGTGGAGAGAGAGAGTCAGAGAGGGGCAGCAGTGGAGAGAGAGCGTCAGAGAGGGGCAGCAGTGGAGAGAGAGCGTCAGAGAGGAGCAGCAGTGGAGAGAGAGAGTCAGAGAGGGGCAGCAGTGGAGAGAACGTCAGAGAGGGGCAGCAGTGGAGAGAGAGCGTCAGAGAGGGGCAGCAGTGGAGAGAGAGCGTCAGAGAGGGGCAGCAGTGGAGAGAGAGCGTCAGAGAGGGGCAGCAGTGGAGAGAGAGTCAGAGAGGGGCAGCAGTGGAGAGAGAGCGTCAGAGAGGGGCAGCAGTGGAGAGAGAGCGTCAGAGAGGGGCAGCAGTGGAGAGAGAGCGTCAGAGAGGGGCAGCAGTGGAGAGAGAGCGTCAGAGAGGGGCAGCAGTGGAGAGAGAGCGTCAGAGAGGGGCAGCAGTGGAGAGAGAGCGTCAGAGAGGGGCAGCAGTGGAGAGAGAGCGTCAGAGAGGGGCAGCAGTGGAGAGAGAGTCAGAGAGGAGCAGCAGTGGAGAGAGAGAGTCAGAGAGGAGCCGCAGTGGAGAGAGAGAGTCAGAGAGGAGCAGCAGTGGAGAGAGAGAGTCAGAGAGGGGCAGCAGTGGAGAGAGAGAGTCAGAGAGGGGCAGCAGTGGAGAGAGAGAGTCAGAGAGGGGCAGCAGTGGAGAGAGAGAGTCAGAGAGGGGCAGCAGTGGAGAGAGAGCGTCAGAGAGGGGCAGCAGTGGAGAGAGAGCGTCAGAGAGGGGCAGCAGTGGAGAGAGAGCGTCAGAGAGGGGCAGCAGTGGAGAGAGAGTCAGAGAGGAGCAGCAGTGGAGAGAGAGAGTCAGAGAGGAGCAGCAGTGGAGAGAGAGAGTCAGAGAGGGGCAGCAGTGGAGAGAGAGCGTCAGAGAGGGGCAGCAGTGGAGAGAGAGAGTCAGAGAGGAGCAGCAGTGGAGAGAGAGAGTCAGAGAGGGGCAGCAGTGGAGAGAGAGAGTCAGAGAGGGGCAGCAGTGGAGAGAGAGCGTCAGAGAGGGGCAGCAGTGGAGAGAGAGCGTCAGAGAGGGGCAGCAGTGGAGAGAGAGCGTCAGAGAGGGGCAGCAGTGGAGAGAGAGCGTCAGAGAGGGGCAGCAGTGGAGAGAGAGCGTCAGAGAGGAGCAGCAGTGGAGAGAGAGAGTCAGAGAGGAGCAGCAGTGGAGAGAGAGAGTCAGAGAGGAGCAGCAGTGGAGAGAGAGCGTCAGAGAGGGGCAGCAGTGGAGAGAGAGAGTCAGAGAGGGGCAGCAGTGGAGAGAGAGCGTCAGAGAGGGGCAGCAGTGGAGAGAGAGCGTCAGAGAGGGGCAGCAGTGGAGAGAGAGTCAGAGAGGAGCAGCAGTGGAGAGAGAGCGTCAGAGAGGGGCAGCAGTGGAGAGAGAGTCAGAGAGGAGCAGCAGTGGAGAGAGAGCGTCAGAGAGGGGCAGCAGTGGAGAGAGAGCGTCAGAGAGGGGCAGCAGTGGAGAGAGAGCGTCAGAGAGGGGCAGCAGTGGAGAGAGAGCGTCAGAGAGGAGCAGCAGTGGAGAGAGAGCGTCAGAGAGGGGCAGCAGTGGAGAGAGCGTCAGAGAGGGACAGCAGTGGAGAGAGAGCGTCAGAGAGGGGCAGCAGTGGAGAGAGAGCGTCAGAGAGGGGCAGCAGTGGAGAGAGAGCGTCAGAGAGGAGCAGCAGTGGAGAGAGAGCGTCAGAGAGGGGCAGCAGTGGAGAGAGAGCGTCAGAGAGGGGCAGCAGTGGAGAGAGAGCGTCAGAGAGGGGCAGCAGTGGAGAGAGAGTCAGAGAGGAGCAGCAGTGGAGAGAGAGCGTCAGAGAGGGGCAGCAGTGGAGAGAGAGCGTCAGAGAGGGGCAGCAGTGGAGAGAGAGCGTCAGAGAGGGGCAGCAGTGGAGAGAGAGCGTCAGAGAGGAGCAGCAGTGGAGAGAGAGCGTCAGAGAGGGGCAGCAGTGGAGAGAGCGTCAGAGAGGGACAGCAGTGGAGAGAGAGCGTCAGAGAGGGGCAGCAGTGGAGAGAGAGCGTCAGAGAGGGGCAGCAGTGGAGAGAGAGCGTCAGAGAGGAGCAGCAGTGGAGAGAGAGCGTCAGAGAGGGGCAGCAGTGGAGAGAGCGTCAGAGAGGGACAGCAGTGGAGAGAGAGCGTCAGAGAGGAGCAGCAGTGGAGAGAGAGCGTCAGAGAGGAGCAGCAGTGGAGAGAGAGCGTCAGAGAGGGGCACCAGTGGAGAGAGAGCGTCAGAGAGGAGCAGCAGTGGAGAGAGCGTCAGAGAGGGGCAGCAGAGGAGAGAGAGCGTCAGAGAGGAGCAGCAGAGGAGAGAGAGCGTCAGAGAGGAGCAGCAGTGGAGAGAGAGCGTCAGAGAGGGGCAGCAGTGGAGAGAGAGCGTCAGAGAGGAGCAGCAGTGGAGAGAGCGTCAGAGAGGGGCAGCAGAGGAGAGAGAGCGTCAGAGAGGAGCAGCAGAGGAGAGAGAGCGTCAGAGAGGAGCAGCAGTGGAGAGAGAGCGTCAGAGAGGGGCAGCAGTGGAGAGAGAGTGTCAGAGCGGGGCAGCAGTGGAGAGAGAGCGTCAGAGCGGGGCAGCAGTGGAGAGAGAGCGTCAGAGAGGGGCAGCAGTGGAGAGAGAGTGTCAGAGAGGGGCAGCAGTGGAGAGAGAGCGTCAGAGAGGAGCAGCAGTGGAGAGAGCGTCAGAGAGGGGCAGCAGTGGAGAGAGTGTCAGAGAGGGGCAGCAGTGGAGAGAGAGAGTCAGAGAGAGGAAGCAGTGGAGAGAGCGTCAGAGAGGAGCAGCAGTGGAGTGAGAGCGTCAGAGAGGGGCAGCAGTGGAGAGAGCGTCAGAGAGGGGCAGCAGTGGAGAGAGCGTCAGAGAGGAGCAGCAGTGGAGTGAGAGCGTCAGAGAGGGGCAGCAGTGGAGAGAGCGTCAGAGAGGGGCAGCAGTGGAGAGAGAGCGTCAGAGAGAGGAAGCAGTGGAGAGAGCGTCAGAGAGGAGCAGCAGTGGAGTGAGAGCGTCAGAGAGGGGCAGCAGTGGAGAGAGCGTCAGAGAGGGGCAGCAGAGGAGAGAGAACGTCAGAGAGGGGCAGCAGAGGAGAAAGAACGTCAGAGAGGGGCAGCAGAGGAGAGAGAACGTCAGAGAGGGGCAGCAGTGGAGAGAGAACGTCAGAGAGGGGCAGCAGTGGAGAGAGAGCGTCAGAGAGGGGCAGCAGAGGAGAGAGCGTCAGAGAGGGGCAGCAGTGGAGAGAGAGCGTCAGACAGGGGCAGCAGTGGAGAGAGAGCGTCAGAGAGGGGCAGCAGAGGAGAGAGAGCGTCAGAGAGGGGCAGCAGTGGAGAGAGAGCGTCAGACAGGGGCAGCAGTGGAGAGAGAGCGTCAGAGAGGAGCAGCAGTGGAGAGAGAGCGTCCGAGAGGGGCAGCAGTGGAGAAAGAGCGTCAAAGAGGGGCAGCAGTGGAGAGAGAGTCAGAGAGGAGCAGCAGCGGAGAGAGAGCGTCAGAGAGGGGCAGCAGTGGAGAGAGAGTCAGAGAGGAGCAGCAGCGGAGAGAGAGCGTCAGAGAGGGGCAGCAGTGGAGAGAGAGTCAGAGAGGGGCAGCAGTGGAGAGAGAGCATCAGAGAGGGGCAGCAGTGGAGAGAGAGCGTCAGAGAGGGGCAGCAGTGGAGAGAGAGCGTCAGAGAGGGGCAGCAGAGGAGAGAGAGCGTCAGAGAGGGGCAGCAGTGGAGAGAGCGTCAGAGAGGGGCAGCAGTGGAGAGAGAGCGTCAGAGAGGGGCAGCAGTGGAGAGAGAGCGTCAGAGAGGGGCAGCAGTGGAGAGAGAGCGTCAGAGAGGGGCAGCAGTGGAGAGAGAGCGTCAGAGAGGAGCAGCAGTGGAGAGAGAGCGTCAGAGAGGAGCAGCAGTGGAGAGAGAGCGTCAGAGAGGGGCAGCAGTGGAGAGAGAGCGTCAGAGAGGAGCAGCAGAGGAGAGAGAGCGTCAGAGAGGGGCAGCAGAGGAGAGAGAGCGTCAGAGAGGAGCAGCAGAGGAGAGAGAGCGTCAGAGAGGGGCAGCAGAGGAGAGAGAGCGTCAGAGAGGGGCAGCAGTGGAGAGAGAGCGTCAGAGAGGAGCAGCAGAGGAGAGAGAGCGTCAGAGAGGAGCAGCAGTGGAGAGAGAGCGTCAGAGAGGGGCAGCAGTGGAGAGAGAGCGTCAGAGAGGAGCAGCAGTGGAGAGAGAGCGTCAGAGAGGAGCAGCAGTGGAGAGAGAGCGTCAGAGAGGGGCAGCAGTGGAGAGAGAGCGTCAGAGAGGAGCAGCAGAGGAGAGAGAGCGTCAGAGAGGGGCAGCAGAGGAGAGAGAGCGTCAGAGAGGAGCAGCAGAGGAGAGAGAGCGTCAGAGAGGGGCAGCAGAGGAGAGAGAGCGTCAGAGAGGGGCAGCAGAGGAGAGAGAGCGTCAGAGAGGGGCAGCAGTGGAGAGAGCGTCAGAGAGGGGCAGCAGTGGAGAGAGAGCGTCAGAGAGGAGCAGCAGAGGAGAGAGAGCGTCAGAGAGGGGCAGCAGTGGAGAGAGAACGTCAGAGAGGGGCAGCAGAGGAGAGAGAGCGTCAGAGAGGAGCAGCAGTGGAGAGAGCGTCAGAGAGGAGCAGCAGTGGAGAGAGAACGTCAGAGAGGGGCAGCAGTGGAGAGAGCGTCAGAGAGGGGCAGCAGTGGAGAGAGCGTCAGAGAGGGGCAGCAGTGGAGAGAGCGTCAGAGAGGAGCAGCAGTGGAGAGAGCGTCAGAGAGGAGCAGCAGTGGAGAGAGAGCGTCAGAGAGGGGCAGCAGCGGAGAGAAAGCGTCAGAGAGGGGCAGCAGTGGAGAGAGCGTCAGAGAGGGGCAGCAGTGGAGAGAGAGCGTCAGAGAGGGGCAGCAGTGGAGAGAGCGTCAGAGAGGGGCAGCAGTGGAGAGAGAGCGTCAGAGAGGGGCAGCAGTGGAGAGAGAGCGTCAGAGAGGGGCAGCAGTGGAGAGAGAGTGTCAGAGAGGGGCAGCAGTGGAGAGAGAACGTCAGAGAGGGGCAGCAGCGGAGAGAGAGCGTCAGAGAGGGGCAGCAGCGGAGAGAAAGCGTCAGAGAGGGGCAGCAGTGGAGAGAGCGTCAGAGAGGGGCAGCAGTGGAGAGAGAGCGTCATAGAGGGGCAGCAGTGGAGAGAGAACGTCAAAGAGGGGCAGCAGCGGAGAGAGAGCGTCAGAGAGGGGCAGCAGTGGAGAGAGCGTCAGAGAGGGGCAGCAGTGGAGAGAGAGCGTCAGAGAGGGGCAGCAGTGGAGAGAGAGCGTCAGAGAGGGGCAGCAGTGGAGAGAGAGTGTCAGAGAGGGGCAGCAGTGGAGAGAGAACGTCAGAGAGGGGCAGCAGCGGAGAGACAGCGTCAGAGAGGGGCAGCAGTGGAGAGAGAGCGTCAGAGAGGGGCAGCAGCGGAAAGAGAGAGTCAGAGAGGGGCAGCAGTGGAGAGAGAACGTCAGAGAGGGGCAGCAGCGGAAAGAGAGCGTCAGAGAGGGGCAGCAGTGGAGAGAGAACGTCAGAGAGGGGCAGCAGTGGAGAGAGCGTCAGAGAGGAGCAGCAGTGGAGAGAGCGTCAGAGAGGAGCAGCAGTGGAGAGAGTGTCAGAGAGGAGCAGCAGTGGAGAGAATGTCAGAGAGGGGCAGCAGTGGAGAGAGCGTCAGAGAGGGGCAGCAGTGGAGAGAGCGTCAGAGGAGCAGCAGTGGAGTGAGAGCGTCAGAGAGGGGCAGCAGAGGAGAGAGAGCGTCAGAGAGGGGCAGCAGAGGAGAGAGCGTCAGAGAGGAGCAGCAGTGGAGAGAGTGTCAGAGAGGGGCAGCAGTGGAGAGAGCGTCAGAGAGGGGCAGCAGTGGAGAGAGCGTCAGAGGAGCAGCAGTGGAGTGAGAGCGTCAGAGAGGGGCAGCAGAGGAGAGAGAGCGTCAGAGAGGGGCAGAGGAGAGAGAGCGTCAGAGAGGGGCAGCAGAGGAGAGAGAGCGTCAGAGAGGGGCAGCAGAGGAGAGAGAGTGTCAGAGAGGAGCAGCAGTGGAGAGAGTGTCAGAGAGGGGCAGCAGAGGAGAGAGAGCGTCAGAGAGTGGCAGCAGTGGAGAGAGAGTGTCAGAGAGGAGCAGCAGTGGAGAGAGAGCGTCAGAGAGGAGCAGCAGAGGAGAGAGAGCGTCAGAGAGGGGCAGCAGAGGAGAGAGAGCGTCAGAGAGGGGCAGCAGTGGAGAGAGCGTCAGAGAGGGGCAGCAGTGGAGAGAGAGCGTCAGAGAGGAGCAGCAGAGGAGAGAGAGCGTCAGAGAGGGGCAGCAGTGGAGAGAAAGCGTCAGAGAGGGGCAGCAGTGGAGAGAGCGTCAGAGAGGGGCAGCAGTGGAGAGAGAGCGTCAGAGAGGGGCAGCAGCGGAGAGAGCGTCAGAGAGGGGCAGCAGTGGAGAGAGCGTCAGAGAGGAGCAGCAGTGGAGAGAAAGCGTCAGAGAGGGGCAGCAGTGGAGAGAGCGTCAGAGAGGGGCAGCAGTGGAGAGAGAACGTCAAAGAGGGGCAGCAGTGGAGAGAGAACGTCAAAGAGGGGCAGCAGCGGAGAGAGAGCGTCAGAGAGGGGCAGCAGTGGAGAGAGCGTCAGAGAGGGGCAGCAGTGGAGAGAGAGCGTCAGAGAGGGGCAGCAGTGGAGAGAGAGCGTCAGAGAGGGGCAGCAGTGGAGAGAGAACGTCAGAGAGGAGCAGCAGAGGAGAGAGAGCGTCAGAGAGGGGCAGCAGTGGAGAGAGAGAGTCAGAGAGGGGCAGCAGTGGAGAGAGCGTCAGAGAGGGGCAGCAGTGGAGAGAGCGTCAGAGAGGGGCAGCAGTGGAGAGAGCGTCAGAGGAGCAGCAGTGGAGTGAGAGCGTCAGAGAGGGGCAGCAGAGGAGAGAGAGCGTCAGAGAGGAGCAGCAGTGGAGAGAGAGAGTCAGAGAGGGGCAGCAGTGGAGAGAGAGAGTCAGAGAGGGGCAGCAGTGGAGAGAGCGTCAGAGAGGGACAGCAGTGGAGAGAGAGCGTCAGAGAGGGGCAGCAGTGGAGAGAGCGTCAGAGAGGGGCAGCAGTGGAGAGAGAGCGTCAGAGAGGAGCAGCAGTGGAGAGAGAGAGTCAGAGAGGGGCATCAGTGGAGAGAGAGAGTCAGAGAGGGGCAGCAGTGGAGAGACCGTCAGAGAGGGGCAGCAGTGGAGAGAGAGAGTCAGAGAGGGGCAGCAGTAGAGAGAGAGAGTCAGAGAGGGGCAGCAGTGGAGAGAGAGCGTCAGAGAGGGGCAGCAGTGGAGAGAGAGAGTCAGAGAGGGGCAGCAGTGGAGAGAGAGCGTCAGAGAGGGGCAGCAGTGGAGAGAGAGAGTCAGAGAGGGGCAGCAGTAGAGAGAGAGAGTCAGAGAGGGGCAGCAGTGGAGAGAGAGCGTCAGAGAGGGGCAGCAGTAGAGAGAGAGAGTCAGAGAGGGGCAGCAGTGGAGAGAGAGCGTCAGAGAGGGGCAGCAGTGGAGAGAGAGTCAGAGAGGGGCAGCAGTGGAGAGAGAGCGTCAGAGAGGGGCAGCAGTGGAGAGAGAGCGTCAGAGAGGAGCAGCAGTGGAGAGAGAGCGTCAGAGAGGGGCAGCAGTGGAGAGAGAGCGTCAGAGAGGGGCAGCAGTGGAGACAGCGTCAGAGAGGGGCAGCAGTGGAGAGAGAGCGTCAGAGAGGGGCAGCAGTGGAGAGAGAGCGTCAGAGAGGGGCAGCAGTGGAGAGAGAGAGTCAGAGAGGGGCAGCAGTGGAGAGACCGTCAGAGAGGGGCAGCAGTGGAGAAGAGAGAGTCAGAGAGGGGCAGCAGTGGAGAGAGAGAGTCAGAGAGGGGCAGTAGTGGAGAGAGAGAGTCAGAGAGGGGCAGCAGTGGAGAGAGAGCGTCAGAGAGGGGCAGCAGTGGAGAGAACGTCAGAGAGGGGCAGCAGTGGAGAGAGAGCGTCAGAGAGGGGCAGCAGTGGAGAGAGAGCGTCAGAGAGGGGCAGCAGTGGAGAGAGAGCGTCAGAGAGGGGCAGCAGTGGAGAGAGAGTCAGAGAGGGGCACCAGTGGAGAGAGAGCGTCAGAGAGGGGCAGCAGTGGAGAGAGAGCGTCAGAGAGGGGCAGCAGTGGAGAGAGAGCGTCAGAGAGGGGCAGCAGTGGAGAGAGAGTCAGAGAGGAGCAGCAGTGGAGAGAGAGAGTCAGAGAGGAGCAGCAGTGGAGAGAGAGAGTCAGAGAGGGGCAGCAGTGGAGAGAGAGAGTCAGAGAGGGGCAGCAGTGGAGAGAGAGAGTCAGAGAGGGGCAGCAGTGGAGAGAGAGAGTCAGAGAGGGGCAGCAGTGGAGAGAGAGAGTCAGAGAGGGGCAGCAGTGGAGAGAGAGCGTCAGAGAGGGGCAGCAGTGGAGAGAGAGCGTCAGAGAGGGGCAGCAGTGGAGAGAGAGCGTCAGAGAGGGGCAGCAGTGGAGAGAGAGAGTCAGAGAGGAGCAGCAGTGGAGAGAGAGAGTCAGAGAGGAGCAGCAGTGGAGAGAGAGCGTCAGAGAGGAGCAGCAGTGGAGAGAGAGAGTCAGAGAGGGGCAGCAGTGGAGAGAGAGAGTCAGAGAGGGGCAGCAGTGGAGAGAGAGAGTCAGAGAGGAGCAGCAGTGGAGAGAGAGAGTCAGAGAGGGGCAGCAGTGGAGAGAGAGAGTCAGAGAGGGGCAGCAGTGGAGAGAGAGCGTCAGAGAGGGGCAGCAGTGGAGAGAGAGAGTCAGAGAGGAGCAGCAGTGGAGAGAGAGCGTCAGAGAGGGGCAGCAGTGGAGAGAGAGCGTCAGAGAGGGGCAGCAGTGGAGAGAACGTCAGAGAGGGGCAGCAGTGGAGAGAGAGCGTCAGAGAGGAGCAGCAGTGGAGAGAGAGAGTCAGAGAGGAGCAGCAGTGGAGAGAGAGCGTCAGAGAGGGGCAGCAGTGGAGAGAGAGCGTCAGAGAAGGGCAGCAGTGGAGAGAACGTCAGAGAGGGGCAGCAGTGGAGAGAGAGCGTCAGAGAGGGGCAGCAGTGGAGAGAGAGCGTCAGAGAGGAGCAGCAGTGGAGAGAGCGTCAGAGAGGGGCAGCAGTGGAGAGAGAGCGTCAGAGAGGGGCAGCAGTGGAGAGAGCGTCAGAGAGGGACAGCAGTGGAGAGAGAGCGTCAGAGAGGGGCAGCAGTGGAGAGAGAGCGTCAGAGAGGGGCAGCAGTGGAGACAGAGCATCAGAGAGGGGCAGCAGTGGAGAGAGAGCGTCAGAGAGGGACAGCAGTGGAGAGAGAGCGTCAGAGAGGAGCAGCAGTGGAGAGAGAGCGTCAGAGAGGAGCAGCAGTGGAGAGAGAGCGTCAGAGAGGGGCACCAGTGGAGAGAGAGCGTCAGAGAGGGGCAGCAGTGGAGAGAGAACGTCAGAGAGGGGCAGCAGTGGAGAGAGTCAGAGAGGAGCAGCAGTGGAGAGAGAGCGTCAGAGCGGGGCAGCAGTGGAGAGAGAGCGTCAGAGAGGGGCAGCAGTGGAGAGAGAGCGTCAGAGCGGGGCAGCAGTGGAGAGAGAGCGTCAGAGAGGGGCAGCAGTGGAGAGAGCGTCAGAGAGGGGCAGCAGTGGAGAGAGAGAGAGTCAGAGAGGAGCAGCAGTGGAGAGAGAGCGTCAGAGCGGGGCAGCAGTGGAGAGAGAGCGTCAGAGAGGGGCAGCAGTGGAGAGAGAGCGTCAGAGAGGGGCAGCAGTGGAGAGAGAGCGTCAGAGAGGGGCAGCAGTGGAGAGAGAGTGTCAGAGCGGGGCAGCAGTGGAGAGAGAGCGTCAGAGAGGGGCAGCAGAGGAGAGAGAGCGTCAGAGAGGAGCAGCAGTGGAGAGAGAGCGTCAGAGAGGGGCAGCAGTGGAGAGAGCGTCAGAGAGGGGCAGCAGTGGAGAGAGAGTGTCAGAGAGGGGCAGCAGAGGAGAGAGAGCGTCAGAGAGGGGCAGCAGTGGAGAGAGAGCGTCAGAGAGGAGCAGCAGTGGAGAGAGTGTCAGAGAGGGGCAGCAGTGGAGAGAGAGCGTCAGAGAGGGGCAGCAGTGGAGAGAGAGCGTCAGAGAGGAGCAGCAGTGGAGAGAGTGTCAGAGAGGAGCAGCAGTGGAGAGAGCGTCAGAGAGGAGCAGCAGTGGAGAGAGAACGTCAGAGAGGGGCAGCAGTGGAGAGAGCGTCAGAGAGGGGCAGCAGTGGAGAGAGAGCGTCAGAGAGGAGCAGCAGTGGAGAGAGCGTCAGAGAGGAGCAGCAGTGGAGAGAGTGTCAGAGAGGGGCAGCAGTGGAGAGAGTGTCAGAGAGGGGCAGCAGTGGAGAGAGAGCGTCAGAGAGGAGCAGCAGTGGAGAGAGTGTCAGAGAGGAGCAGCAGTGGAGAGAGCGTCAGAGAGGAGCAGCAGTGGAGAGAGAGCGTCAGAGAGGGGCAGCAGTGGAGAGAGCGTCAGAGAGGAGCAGCAGTGGAGAGAGAGCGTCAGAGAGAGGAAGCAGTGGAGAGAGCGTCAGAGAGGAGCAGCAGTGGAGAGAGCGTCAGAGAGGGGCAGCAGTGGAGAGAGAGCGTCAGAGAGGGGCAGCAGAGGAGAGAGAGCGTCAGAGAGGGGCAGCAGTGGAGAGAGAGCGTCAGACAGGGGCAGCAGTGGAGAAAGAGCGTCAAAGAGGGGCAGCAGTGGAGAGAGAGTGTCAGAGAGGAGCAGCAGAGGAGAGAGAGCGTCAGAGAGGAGCAGCAGTGGAGAGAGTGTCAGAGAGGGGCAGCAGTGGAGAGAGAGCGTCAGAGAGGAGCAGCAGTGGAGAGAGTGTCAGAGAGGAGCAGCAGTGGAGAGAGCGTCAGAGAGGGGCAGCAGTGGAGAGAGAACGTCAGAGAGGGGCAGCAGTGGAGAGAGCGTCAGAGAGGGGCAGCAGTGGAGAGAGAACGTCAGAGAGGGGCAGCAGTGGAGAGAGCGTCAGAGAGGGGCAGCAGTGGAGAGAGCGTCAGAGAGGGGCAGCAGTGGAGAGAGCGTCAGAGAGGGGCAGCAGTGGAGAGAGAGCGTCAGAGAGGAGCAGCAGTGGAGAGAGCGTCAGAGAGGAGCAGCAGTGGAGAGAGCGTCAGAGAGGGGCAGCAGAGGAGAGAGAGCGTCAGAGAGGGGCAGCAGTGGAGAGAGAGCGTCAGACAGGGGCAGCAGTGGAGAAAGAGCGTCAAAGAGGGGCAGCAGTGGAGAGAGAGTGTCAGAGAGGAGCAGCAGAGGAGAGAGAGTGTCAGAGAGGGGCAGCAGTGGAGAGAGAGTGTCAGAGAGGGGCAGCAGTGGAGAGAGCGTCAGAGAGGGGCAGCAGTGGAGAGAGCGTCAGAGAGGGGCAGCAGTGGAGAGAGAGAGTCAGAGGGGGGCAGCAGAGGAGAGAGAGCGTCAGAGAGGGGCAGCAGTGGAGAGAGAGTCAGAGAGGGGCAGCAGAGGAGAGAGAGCATCAGAGAGGGGCAGCAGTGGAGAGAGAGCGTCAGAGAGGGGCAGCAGAGGAGAGAGAGCGTCAGAGAGGGGCAGCAGAGGAGAGAGAGCGTCAGAGAGGGGCAGCAGTGGAGAGAGAGCGTCAGACAGGGGCAGCAGAGGAGAGAGAGCGTCAGAGAGGAGCAGCAGTGGAGAGAGAGCGTCAGAGAGGGGCAGCAGAGGAGAGAGAGCGTCAGAGAGGAGCAGCAGTGGAGAGAGAGCGTCAGAGAGGGGCAGCAGTGGAGAGAGAGCGTCAGAGAGGGGCAGCAGTGGAGAAAGAGCGTCAAAGAGGGGCAGCAGTGGAGAGAGAGTGTCAGAGAGGAGCAGCAGAGGAGAGAGAGCGTCAGAGAGGGGCAGCAGTGGAGAGAGAGAGTCAGAGAGGGGCAGCAGTGGAGAGAGAGTGTCAGAGAGGGGCAGCAGTGGAGAGAGCGTCAGAGAGGAGCAGCAGTGGAGAGAGAGCGTCAGAGAGGGGCAGCAGTGGAGAGAGAACGTCAAAGAGGGGCAGCAGCGGAGAGAGAGCGTCAGAGAGGGGCAGCAGTGGAGAGAGCGTCAGAGAGGGGCAGCAGTGGAGAGAGAGCGTCAGAGAGGGGCAGCAGTGGAGAGAGAGCGTCAGAGAGGGGCAGCAGTGGAGAGAGAGCGTCAGAGAGGGGCAGCAGTGGAGAGAGAGTGTCAGAGAGGGGCAGCAGTGGAGAGAGAACGTCAGAGAGGGGCAGCAGCGGAGAGACAGCGTCAGAGAGGGGCAGCAGTGGAGATAGCGTCAGAGAGGGGCAGCAGTGGAGAGAGAGCGTCAGAGAGGGGCAGCAGTGGAGAGAGAACGTCAGAGAGGGGCAGCAGCGGAGAGAGAGCGTCAGAGAGGGGCAGCAGTGGAGAGAGAACGTCAGAGAGAGGGAGCAGTGGAGAGAGCGTCAGAGAGGGGCAGCAGTGGAGAGAGAGCGTCAGAGAGGAGCAGCAGTGGAGAAAGCGTCAGAGAGGAGCAGCAGTGGAGAGAGTGTCAGAGAGGAGCAGCAGTGGAGAGAGTGTCAGAGAGGGGCAGCAGTGGAGAGAGCGTCAGAGAGGGGCAGCAGTGGAGAGAGCGTCAGAGGAGCAGCAGTGGAGTGAGAGCGTCAGAGAGGGGCAGCAGAGGAGAGAGAGCGTCAGAGAGGGGCAGCAGAGGAGAGAGCGTCAGAGAGGAGCAGCAGTGGAGAGAGAGAGTCAGAGAGGGGCAGCAGTGGAGAGAGAGAGTCAGAGAGGGGCAGCAGTGGAGAGAGCGTCAGAGAGGGGCAGCAGTGGAGAGAGAGCGTCAGAGAGGGGCAGCAGTGGAGAGAGCGTCAGAGAGGGGCAGCAGTGGAGAGAGAGCGTCAGAGAGGAGCAGCAGTGGAGAGAGAGAGTCAGAGAGGGGCAGCAGTGGAGAGAGAGAGTCAGAGAGGGGCAGCAGTGGAGAGACCGTCAGAGAGGGGCAGCAGTGGAGAGAGAGAGTCAGAGAGGGGCAGCAGTGGAGAGAGAGAGTCAGAGAGGGGCAGCAGTGGAGAGAGAGCGTCAGAGAGGGGCAGCAGTGGAGAGAACGTCAGAGAGGGGCAGCAGTGGAGAGAGAGCGTCAGAGAGGGGCAGCAGTGGAGAGAGAGCGTCAGAGAGGGGCAGCAGTGGAGAGAGAGTCAGAGAGGGGCAGCAGTGGAGAGAGAGCGTCAGAGAGGGGCAGCAGTGGAGAGAGAGCGTCAGAGAGGGGCAGCAGTGGAGAGAGAGCGTCAGAGAGGGGCAGCAGTGGAGAGAGAGCGTCAGAGAGGGGCAGCAGTGGAGAGAGAGCGTCAGAGAGGGGCAGCAGTGGAGAGAGAGAGTCAGAGAGGGGCAGCAGTGGAGAGACCGTCAGAGAGGGGCAGCAGTGGAGAAGAGAGAGTCAGAGAGGGGCAGCAGTGGAGAGAGAGAGTCAGAGAGGGGCAGCAGTGGAGAGAGAGCGTCAGAGAGGGGCAGCAGTGGAGAGAACGTCAGAGAGGGGCAGCAGTGGAGAGAACGTCAGAGAGGGGCAGCAGTGGAGAGAGAGAGTCAGAGAGGGGCAGCAGTGGAGAGAGAGAGTCAGAGAGGGGCAGCAGTGGAGAGAGAGCGTCAGAGAGGGGCAGCAGTGGAGAGAGCGTCAGAGAGGGGCAGCAGTGGAGAGAGAGTCAGAGAGGGGCAGCAGTGGAGAGAGAGCGTCAGAGAGGGGCAGCAGTGGAGAGAGAGCGTCAGAGAGGGGCAGCAGTGGAGAGAGAGCGTCAGAGAGGGGCAGCAGTGGAGAGAGAGAGTCAGAGAGGAGCAGCAGTGGAGAGAGAGAGTCAGAGAGGAGCAGCAGTGGAGAGAGAGAGTCAGAGAGGAGCAGCAGTGGAGAGAGAGAGTCAGAGAGGAGCAGCAGTGGAGAGAGAGAGTCAGAGAGGGGCAGCAGTGGAGAGAGAGAGTCAGAGAGGGGCAGCAGTGGAGAGAGAGAGTCAGAGAGGGGCAGCAGTGGAGAGAGAGAGTCAGAGAGGGGCAGCAGTGGAGAGAGAGAGTCAGAGAGGGGCAGCAGTGGAGAGAGAGCGTCAGAGAGGGGCAGCAGTGGAGAGAGAGCGTCAGAGAGGGGCAGCAGTGGAGAGAGAGCGTCAGAGAGGGGCAGCAGTGGAGAGAGAGAGTCAGAGAGGAGCAGCAGTGGAGAGAGAGAGTCAGAGAGGGGCAGCAGTGGAGAGAGAGAGTCAGAGAGGGGCAGCAGTGGAGAGAGAGCGTCAGAGAGGGGCAGCAGTGGAGAGAGAGAGTCAGAGAGGGGCAGCAGTGGAGAGAGTGCGTCAGAGAGGGGCAGCAGTGGAGAGAGAGCGTCAGAGAGGGGCAGCAGTGGAGAGAGAGCGTCAGAGAGGGGCAGCAGTGGAGAGAGAGCGTCAGAGAGGAGCAGCAGTGGAGAGAGAGAGTCAGAGAGGAGCAGCAGTGGAGAGAGAGAGTCAGAGAGGAGCAGCAGTGGAGAGAGAGCGTCAGAGAGGGGCAGCAGTGGAGAGAGAGAGTCAGAGAGGGGCAGCAGTGGAGAGAGAGCGTCAGAGAGGGGCAGCAGTGGAGAGAGAGTCAGAGAGGAGCAGCAGTGGAGAGAGAGCGTCAGAGAGGGGCAGCAGTGGAGAGAGAGCGTCAGAGAGGAGCAGCAGTGGAGAGAGCGTCAGAGAGGGGCAGCAGTGGAGAGAGAGCGTCAGAGAGGGGCAGCAGTGGAGAGAGCGTCAGAGAGGGACAGCAGTGGAGAGAGAGCGTCAGAGAGGAGCAGCAGTGGAGAGAGAGCGTCAGAGAGGAGCAGCAGTGGAGAGAGAGCGTCAGAGAGGGGCACCAGTGGAGAGAGAGCGTCAGAGAGGAGCAGCAGTGGAGAGAGCGTCAGAGAGGGGCAGCAGAGGAGAGAGAGCGTCAGAGAGGGGCAGCAGAGGAGAGAGAGCGTCAGAGAGGGGCAGCAGAGGAGAGAGAGCGTCAGAGAGGAGCAGCAGAGGAGAGAGAGCGTCAGAGAGGAGCAGCAGTGGAGAGAGAGCGTCAGAGAGGAGCAGCAGTGGAGAGAGCGTCAGAGAGGGGCAGCAGAGGAGAGAGAGCGTCAGAGAGGAGCAGCAGAGGAGAGAGAGCGTCAGAGAGGAGCAGCAGTGGAGAGAGAGAGTCAGAGAGGGGCAGCAGTGGAGAGAGAGCGTCAGAGAGGGGCAGCAGTGGAGAGAGAGAGTCAGAGAGGGGCAGCAGTGGAGAGAGTGCGTCAGAGAGGGGCAGCAGTGGAGAGAGAGCGTCAGAGAGGGGCAGCAGTGGAGAGAGAGCGTCAGAGAGGGGCAGCAGTGGAGAGAGAGCGTCAGAGAGGGGCAGCAGTGGAGAGAGAGAGTCAGAGAGGAGCAGCAGTGGAGAGAGAGAGTCAGAGAGGAGCAGCAGTGGAGAGAGAGCGTCAGAGAGGGGCAGCAGTGGAGAGAGAGAGTCAGAGAGGGGCAGCAGTGGAGAGAGAGCGTCAGAGAGGGGCAGCAGTGGAGAGAGAGAGTCAGAGAGGGGCAGCAGTGGAGAGAGAGCGTCAGAGAGGAGCAGCAGTGGAGAGAGAGCGTCAGAGAGGGGCAGCAGAGGAGAGAGAGCGTCAGAGAGGAGCAGCAGTGGAGAGAGAGCGTCAGAGAGGGGCAGCAGTGGAGAGAGAGCGTCAGAGCGGGGCAGCAGTGGAGAGAGAGCGTCAGAGAGGGGCAGCAGAGGAGAGAGAGCGTCAGAGAGGGGCAGCAGTGGAGAGAGAACGTCAGAGAGGGGCAGCAGTGGAGAGAGCGTCAGAGAGGGGCAGCAGTGGAGAGAGAGCGTCAGAGAGGGGCAGCAGTGGAGAGAGAGCGTCAGAGAGGAGCAGCAGTGGAGAGAGAGCGTCAGAGAGGGGCAGCAGAGGAGAGAGAGCGTCAGAGAGGAGCAGCAGTGGAGAGAGAGCGTCAGAGAGGGGCAGCAGTGGAGAGAGAGCGTCAGAGCGGGGCAGCAGTGGAGAGAGAGCGTCAGAGAGGGGCAGCAGAGGAGAGAGAGCGTCAGAGAGGGGCAGCAGTGGAGAGAGAACGTCAGAGAGGGGCAGCAGTGGAGAGAGCGTCAGAGAGGGGCAGCAGTGGAGAGAGAGTGTCAGAGAGGGGCAGCAGTGGAGAGAGAGCGTCAGAGAGGAGCAGCAGTGGAGAGAGTGTCAGAGAGGGGCAGCAGTGGAGAGAGAGCGTCAGAGAGGAGCAGCAGTGGAGAGAGTGTCAGAGAGGAGCAGCAGTGGAGAGAGTGTCAGAGAGGGGCAGCAGTGGAGAGAGAGCGTCAGAGAGGAGCAGCAGTGGAGAGAGAGCGTCAGAGAGGGGCAGCAGTGGAGAGAGTGTCAGAGAGGGGCAGCAGTGGAGAGAGAGCGTCAGAGAGAGGAAGCAGTGGAGAGAGCGTCAGAGAGGAGCAGCAGTGGAGTGAGAGCGTCAGAGAGGGGCAGCAGTGGAGAGAGCGTCAGAGAGGGGCAGCAGTGGAGAGAGAGCGTCAGAGAGGAGCAGCAGTGGAGAGAGCGTCAGAGAGGGGCAGCAGTGGAGAGAGAGCGTCAGACAGGGGCAGCAGAGGAGAGAGAGCGTCAGAGAGGAGCAGCAGTGGAGAGAGAGCGTCAGAGAGGGGCAGCAGAGGAGAGAGAGCGTCAGAGAGGGGCAGCAGTGGAGAGAGAGCGTCAGAGAGGGGCAGCAGTGGAGAGAGAGCGTCAGAGAGGGGCAGCAGTGGAGAGAGAGCGTCAGAGAGGGGCAGCAGTGGAGAGAGAGCGTCAGAGAGGGGCAGCAGTGGAGAAAGAGCGTCAAAGAGGGGCAGCAGTGGAGAGAGAGTGTCAGAGAGGAGCAGCAGAGGAGAGAGAGCGTCAGAGAGGGGCAGCAGTGGAGAGAGAGCGTCAGAGAGGGGCAGCAGTGGAGAGAGAGTCAGAGAGGAGCAGCAGCGGAGAGAGAGCGTCAGAGAGGGGCAGCAGTGGAGAGAGAGTCAGAGAGGAGCAGCAGCGGAGAGAGAGTGTCAGAGAGGGGCAGCAGTGGAGAGAGAGTGTCAGAGAGGGGCAGCAGTGGAGAGAGCGTCAGAGAGGGGCAGCAGTGGAGAGAGAGAGTCAGAGGGGGGCAGCAGAGGAGAGAGAGCGTCAGAGAGGGGCAGCAGTGGAGAGAGAGTCAGAGAGGGGCAGCAGTGGAGAAAGAGCATCAGAGAGGGGCAGCAGTGGAGAGAGAGCGTCAGAGAGGGGCAGCAGAGGAGAGAGAGCGTCAGAGAGGGGCAGCAGAGGAGAGAGAGCGTCAGAGAGGGGCAGCAGTGGAGAGAGCGTCAGAGAGGGGCAGCAGTGGAGAGAGAGCGTCAGAGAGGGGCAGCAGTGGAGAGAGAGCGTCAGAGAGGGGCAGCAGTGGAGAGAGAGCGTCAGAGAGGGGCAGCAGTGGAGAGAGAGCGTCAGAGAGGAGCAGCAGTGGAGAGAGAGCGTCAGAGAGGAGCAGCAGTGGAGAGAGAGCGTCAGAGAGGGGCAGCAGTGGAGAGAGAGCGTCAGAGAGGAGCAGCAGAGGAGAGAGAGCGTCAGAGAGGGGCAGCAGAGGAGAGAGAGCGTCAGAGAGGAGCAGCAGAGGAGAGAGAGCGTCAGAGAGGGGCAGCAGAGGAGAGAGAGCGTCAGAGAGGGGCAGCAGTGGAGAGAGAGCGTCCGAGAGGAGCAGCAGAGGAGAGAGAGCGTCAGAGAGGAGCAGCAGAGGAGAGAGAGCGTCAGAGAGGGGCAGCAGAGGAGAGAGAGCGTCAGAGAGGGGCAGCAGTGGAGAGAGCGTCAGAGAGGGGCAGCAGTGGAGAGAGAGCGTCAGAGAGGAGCAGCAGAGGAGAGAGAGCGTCAGAGAGGAGCAGCAGTGGAGAGAGCGTCAGAGAGGAGCAGCAGTGGAGAGAGAACGTCAGAGAGGAGCAGCAGTGGAGAGAGCGTCAGAGAGGAGCAGCAGTGGAGAGAGCGTCAGAGAGGGGCAGCAGTGGAGAGAGCTTCAGAGAGGAGCAGCAGTGGAGAGAGAGCGTCAGAGAGGGGCAGCAGCGGAGAGAAAGCGTCAGAGAGGGGCAGCAGTGGAGAGAGAGCGTCAGAGAGGGGCAGCAGTGGAGAGAGAACGTCAAAGAGGGGCAGCAGCGGAGAGAGAGCGTCAGAGAGGGGCAGCAGTGGAGAGAGAGCGTCAGAGAGGGGCAGCAGTGGAGAGAGAGCGTCAGAGAGGGGCAGCAGTGGAGAGAGAGCGTCAGAGAGGGGCAGCAGTGGAGAGAGAGCGTCAGAGAGGGGCAGCAGTGGAGAGAGAGTGTCAGAGAGGGGCAGCAGCGGAGAGAGAACGTCAGAGAGGGGCAGCAGCGGAGAGACAGCGTCAGAGAGGGGCAGCAGTGGAGATAGCGTCAGAGAGGGGCAGCAGTGGAGAGAGAGCGTCAGAGAGGAGCAGCAGTGGAGAGAGCGTCAGAGAGGAGCAGCAGTGGAGAGAGTGTCAGAGAGGAGCAGCAGTGGAGAGAGTGTCAGAGAGGGGCAGCAGTGGAGAGAGCGTCAGAGGAGCAGCAGTGGAGTGAGAGCGTCAGAGAGGGGCAGCAGAGGAGAGAGAGCGTCAGAGAGGGGCAGCAGAGGAGAGAGAGCGTCAGAGAGTGGCAGCAGTGGAGAGAGAGTGTCAGAGAGGAGCAGCAGTGGAGAGAGAGCGTCAGAGAGGGGCAGCAGTGGAGAGAGCGTCAGAGAGGGGCAGCAGTGGAGAGAGCGTCAGAGAGGGGCAGCAGTGGAGAGAGCGTCAGAGAGGGGCAGCAGTGGAGAGAGCGTCAGAGAGGGGCAGCAGTGGAGAGAGCGTCAGAGAGGGGCAGCAGTGGAGAGAGCGTCAGAGAGGAGCAGCAGTGGAGAGAGCGTCAGAGAGGGGCAGCAGTGGAGAGAGCGTCAGAGGGGGGCAGCAGTGGAGAGAGAACGTCAGAGAGGGGCAGCAGAGGAGAGAGAGCGTCAGAGAGGAGCAGCAGTGGAGAGAGCGTCAGAGAGGGGCAGCAGTGGAGAGAGAGCGTCAGAGAGGAGCAGCAGAGGAGAGAGAGCGTCAGAGAGGGGCAGCAGTGGAGAGAGCGTCAGAGAGGAGCAGCAGTGGAGAGAGAACGTCAGAGAGGGGCAGCAGTGGAGAGAGCGTCAGAGAGGAGCAGCAGTGGAGAGAGCGTCAGAGAGGAGCAGCAGTGGAGAGAGAGCGTCAGAGAGGGGCAGCAGTGGAGAGAGAGCGTCAGAGAGGGGCAGCAGTGGAGAGAGAGCGTCAGAGAGGGGCAGCAGTGGAGAGAGCGTCAGAGAGGGGCAGCAGTGGAGAGAGCGTCAGAGAGGGGCAGCAGTGGAGAGAGCGTCAGAGAGGGGCAGCAGTGGAGAGAAAGCGTCAGAGAGGAGCAGCAGAGGAGAGAGAGCGTCAGAGAGGGGCAGCAGTGGAGAGAGCGTCAGAGAGGAGCAGCAGTGGAGAGAGAGCGTCAGAGAGGGGCAGCAGTGGAGAGAGAGCATCAGAGAGGAGCAGCAGTGGACAGAGTGTCAGAGAGGAGCAGCAGTGGAGAGAGAGCGTCAGAGAGGGGCAGCAGTGGAGAGAGAGCGTCAGAGAGGAGCAGCAGTGGAGAGAGAGCGTCAGAGAGGAGCAGCAGTGGAGAGAGTGCGTCAGAGAGGAGCAGCAGTGGAGAGAGTGTCAGAGAGGGGCAGCAGTGGAGAGAGAGTGTCAGAGAGGAGCAGCAGCGGAGAGAGAGCGTCAGAGAGGGGCAGCAGTGGAGAGAGAGCGTCAGAGAGGAGCAGCAGTGGAGAGAGTGCGTCAGAGAGGAGCAGCAGTGGAGAGAGTGTCAGAGAGGGGCAGCAGTGGAGAGAGAGTGTCAGAGAGGAGCAGCAGTGGAGAGAGTGTCAGAGAGGGGCAGCAGTGGAGAGAGAGCGTCAGAGAGGGGCAGCAGTGGAGAGAGAGCGTCAGAGAGGGGCAGCAGTGGAGAGAGAGTGTCAGAAAGGGGCAGCAGTGGAGAGAGAGCGTCAGAGAGGAGCAGCAGTGGAGAGAGAGTGTCAGAGAGGGGCAGCAGTGGAGAGAGTGTCAGAGAGGAGCAGCAGTGGAGAGAGAGCGTCAGAGAGGAGCAGCAGTGGAGAGAGAGCGTCAGAGAGGGGCAGCAGTGGAGAGAGAGCGTCAGAGAGGGGCAGCAGTGGAGAGAGTGTCAGAGAGGGGCAGCAGTGGAGAGAGAGTGTCAGAGAGGGGCAGCAGAGGAGAGAGAGCGCCAGAGAGGGGCAGCAGAGGAGAGAGTGTCAGAGAGGGGCAGCAGTGGAGAGAGCATCATTGAGGGGCAGCAGTGGAGAGAGAGCATCATTGAGGGGCAGCAGTGGAGAGAGAGCGTCAGAGAGGAGCAGCAGTGGAGAGAGAGCGTCAGAGAGGGGCAGCAGTGGAGAGAGAGCGTCAGAGAGGAGCAGCAGTGGAGAGAGAGCGTCAGAGAGGAGCAGCAGTGGAGAGAGAGCGTCAGAGAGGAGCAGCAGTGGAGAGAGAGCGTCAGAGAGGAGCAGCAGTGGAGAGAGAGCGTCAGAGAGGAGCAGCAGTGGAGAGAGAGCGTCAGAGAGGAGCAGCAGTGGAGAGAGAGCGTCAGAGAGGAGCAGCAGAGGAGAGAGAGCGTCAGAGAGGGGCAGCAGTGGAGAGAGAGCGTCAGAGAGGGGCAGCAGAGGAGAGAGAGCATCAGAGAGGGGCAGCAGTGGAGAGAGAGCGTCAGAGAGGAGCAGCAGTGGAGAGAGTGTCAGAGAGGGGCAGCAGCGGAGAGAGAGCGTCAGAGAGTGGCAGCAGTGGAGAGAGAGCGCCAGAGAGGGGCAGCAGAGGAGAGAGAGCGCCAGAGAGGGGCAGCAGAGGAGAGAGAGCGTCAGAGAGTGGCAGCAGTGGAGAGAGAGCGCCAGAGAGGGGCAGCAGAGGAGAGAGAGCGCCAGAGAGGGGCAGCAGAGGAGAGAGAGCGTCAGAGAGGGGCAGCAGTGGAGAGAGAGCGTCAGAGAGGGGCAGCAGTGGAGAGAGAGCGTCAGAGAGGGGCAGCAGTGGAGAGAGAGCGCCAGAGAGGGGCAGCAGAGGAGAGAGAGCGTCAGAGAGGGGCAGCAGAGGAGAGAGAGTGTCAGAGAGGGGCAGCAGAGGAGAGAGAGCGTCAGAGAGGGGCAGCAGAGGAGAGAGAGTGTCAGAGAGGGGCAGCAGAGGAGAGAGAGTGTCAGAGAGGGGCAGCAGTGGAGAGAGAGTGTCAGAGAGGGGCAGCAGTGGAGAGAGAGTGTCAGAGAGGGGCAGCAGAGGAGAGAGAGTGTCAGAGAGGGGCAGCAGTGGAGAGAGAGCGTCAGAGAGGGGCAGCAGTGGAGAGAGAGCGTCAGAGAGGGGCAGCAGTGGAGAGAGAGCGTCAGAGAGGGGCAGCAGTGGAGAGAGAGCGTCAGAGAGGGGCAGCAGTGGAGAGAGCGTCAGAGAGGGGCAGCAGTGGAGAGAGCGTCAGAGAGGGGCAGCAGAGGAGAGAGAGCGTCAGAGAGGGGCAGCAGTGGAGAGAGCGTCAGAGAGGAGCAGCAGTGGAGAGAGCGTCAGAGAGGGGCAGCAGAGGAGAGAGAGCGTCAGAGAGGGGCAGCAGAGGAGAGAGAGGGGCAGCAGAGGAGAGAGAGCGTCAGAGAGGGGCAGCAGAGGAGAGAGAGTGTCAGAGAGGGGCAGCAGAGGAGAGAGAGTGTCAGAGAGGGGCAGCAGTGGAGAGAGAGTGTCAGAGAGGGGCAGCAGTGGAGAGAGAGTGTCAGAGAGGGGCAGCAGAGGAGAGAGAGTGTCAGAGAGGGGCAGCAGTGGAGAGAGAGCGTCAGAGAGGGGCAGCAGTGGAGAGAGAGCGTCAGAGAGGGGCAGCAGTGGAGAGAGAGCGTCAGAGAGGGGCAGCAGTGGAGAGAGAGCGTCAGAGAGGGGCAGCAGTGGAGAGAGTGTCAGAGAGGGGCAGCAGTGGAGAGAGCGTCAGAGAGGGGCAGCAGAGGAGAGAGAGCGTCAGAGAGGGGCAGCAGTGGAGAGAGCGTCAGAGAGGAGCAGCAGTGGAGAGAGCGTCAGAGAGGGGCAGCAGTGGAGAGAGCGTCAGAGAGGAGCAGCAGTGGAGAGAGCGTCAGAGAGGAGCAGCAGTGGAGAGAGCGTCAGAGAGGAGCAGCAGTGGAGAGAGAGCGTCAGAGAGGGGCAGCAGTGGAGAGAGAGCATCAGAGAGGAGCAGCAGTGGACAGAGTGTCAGAGAGGAGCAGCAGCGGAGAGAGAGCGTCAGAGAGGGGCAGCAGTGGAGAGAGAGCGTCAGAGAGGGGCAGCAGTGGAGAGAGAGCGTCAGAGAGGAGCAGCAGTGGAGAGAGAGTGTCAGAGAGGGGCAGCAGTGGAGAGAGAGCGTCAGAGAGGGGCAGCAGAGGAGAGAGAGCGTCAGAGAGGGGCAGCAGTGGAGAGAGAGCGTCAGAGAGGAGCAGCAGAGGAGAGAGAGCGTCAGAGAGGGGCAGCAGTGAAGAGAGAGCCTCAGAGAGGGGCAGCAGTGGAGAGAGAGCGTCAGAGAGGAGCAGCAGTGGAGAGAGTGTCAGAGAGGGGCAGCAGCGGAGAGAGAGCGTCAGAGAGGAGCAGCAGTGGAGAGAGTGTCAGAGAGGGGCAGCAGTGGAGAGAGAGCGTCAGAGAGGAGCAGCAGTGGAGAGAGTGTCAGAGAGGGACAGCAGTGGAGAGAGCGTCAGAGAGGGGCAGCAGTGGAGAGAGAGCATCATTGAGGGGCAGCAGTGGAGACAGAGCGTCAGAGAGGAGCAGCAGTGGAGAGAGTGTCAGAGAGGGACAGCAGAGGAGAGAGAGCGTCAGAGAGGAGCAGCAGTGGAGAGAGAGCGTCAGAGAGGAGCAGCAGTGGAGAGAGAGCGTCAGAGAGGAGCAGCAGTGGAGAGAGAGCGTCAGAGAGGAGCAGCAGTGGAGAGAGAGCGTCAGAGAGGAGCAGCAGAGGAGAGAGAGCGTCAGAGAGGGGCAGCAGTGGAGAGAGAGCGTCAGAGAGGAGCAGCAGTGGAGAGAGAGCGTCAGAGAGGAGCAGCAGAGGAGAGAGAGTGTCAGAGAGGGGCAGCAGCGGAGAGAGAGCGTCAGAGAGGGGCAGCAGCGGAGAGAGAGCGTCAGAGAGGAGCAGCAGTGGAGAGAGCGTCAGAGAGGGGCAGCAGTGGAGAGAGAGCGTCAGAGAGGGGCAGCAGTGGAGAGAGAGCATCAGAGAGGGGCAGCAGTGGAGAGAGAGCGTCAGAGAGGGGCAGCAGTGGAGAGAGAGCGTCAGAGAGGAGCAGCAGTGGAGAGAGAGCGTCAGAGAGGGGCAGCAGTGGAGAGAGAGCGTCAGAGAGGGGCAGCAGTGGAGAGAGAGCGTCAGAGAGGAGCAGCAGTGGAGAGAGAGCGTCAGAGAGGGGCAGCAGTGGAGAGAGAGCGTCAGAGAGGAGCAGCAGTGGAGAGAGTGTCAGAGAGGGGCAGCAGTGGAGAGAGAGCGTCAGAGAGGAGCAGCAGTGGAGAGAGAGCGTCAGAGAGGGGCAGCAGTGGAGAGAGAGCGTCAGAGAGGGGCAGCAGTGGAGAGAGAGCGTCAGAGAGGAGCAGCAGTGGAGAGAGTGTCAGAGAGGGGCAGCAGTGGAGAGAGAGCGTCAGAGAGGGGCAGCAGTGGAGAGAGAGCGTCAGAGAGGGGCAGCAGTGGAGAGAGCGTCAGAGAGGGGCAGCAGTGGAGAGAGCGTCAGAGAGGGGCAGCAGTGGAGAGAGAGCGTCAGAGAGGAGCAGCAGTGGAGAGAGAGCATCAGAGAGGGGCAGCAGTGGAGAGACCGTCAGGAGATAAGTGACAGGGGGATATAGGGTGGGTGATGCAGTGTGATAGTTGCCACATGACCTCCTGTCCCTCAGAGCTCACACTCTAATGTCTCCTCCACACTCACACACTGTTATTATACATTATATAGCGCTGACATATACCACAGCGCTGTACATAGAAGCAGTCACATGACCTCCTGTCCCTCAGAGCTCACACTCTAATGTCCCCTCCACACTCACACACTGTTATTATACATTATATAGCGCTGACATATACCACAGTGCTGTACATAGAAGCAGTCACATGACCTCCTGTCCCTCAGAGCTCACACTCTAATGTCTCCCCCACACTCACACACTGTTATTATACATTATATAGCACTGACATATACTACAGCGCTGTACATAGAAGCAGTCACATGACCTCCTGTGCCTCAGAGCTCACACTCTAATGTCTCCCCCACACTCACACACTGTTATTATACATTATATAGCGCTGACATATACCACAGCGATGTACATAGAAGCAGTCACATGACCTCCTGTTCCTCAGAGCTCACACTCTAATGTCTCCCCCACGCTCACACACTGTTATTATACATTATATAGCGCTGACATATACCAAAGCACTGTACATAGAAGCAGTCACATGACCTCCTGTCCCTCAGAGCTCATACTCTAATGTCTCCCCCACGCTCACACACTGTTATTATACATTATATAGCGCTGACATATACCACAGCGCTGTACATAGAAGCAGTCACAAGACCTCCTGTCCCTCAGAGCTCACACTCTAATGTCTCCCTCACACTCACACACTGTTATTATACATTATATAGCGCTGACATATACCACAGTGCTGTACATAGAAGCAGTCACATGACCTCCTGTCCCTCAGAGCTCGCACTCACCGTACGCTCACCCGTCTCCATGGAAACACTTCACAGCTTTCCACTCTGCAGCAACGCCTCAGCCTATTGGTGAAAGGAGCCAACTGAAAGCCTAAGCCCCGCCCCGACTCCTCCCACTCAGCTCTGTATATCAGACTCACACACGTTCGTTTCTGTTCAATCGACCTTTTGAGCATAATATCATTTAACTACTTTCCTCACGATGCTGAAGTTGGTTTCTTATTCTGTGTGGGAGGAGTCGGGGGCGGGGCTTAGGCTTTCAGCTGGCTCCTTTCACCAATAGGCTAAGGCGTTGCTGCAGAGTGGAAAGCTGCGAAGTGTTTCCATGGACACGGGTGAGCGTCCACAGCTCTGTGCTGCTTATTGACCATGTTGCCGCCCTGCTGCTGCCTGCTGCTGCTCCTGCTGCTGCCCACCTCCTGCCTGACCCAGAGCCTGACCTCCATCCCCTTCACCCGACCCAGCCACTGCTCCAGCACCCAATACTACAACCTGGCCACCTACTCCTGCCTGACCTGCCTCCAGGGGACCCAGGCACCCGACGGTGAGTGTCATGTGACTGCTTCTATGTACAGCGCTGTGGTATATGTCAGCGCTATATAATGTATAACAGTGTGTGAGTGCAGGGGAGACATTAGAGTGTGAGCTCTGAGGGACAGGAGGTCATGTGACTGCTTCTATGTACAGCGCTGTGGTATATGTCAGCGCTATATAATGTATAATAACAGTGTGTGAGTGTGGAGGAGACATTAGAGTGTGAGCTCTGAGGGACAGGGGGTCATGTGACTGCTACTGTGTACAGCTCTGTGGTATATGTCAGCGCTATATAATGTATAATAACAGTGTGTGAGTGTGGAGGAGACATTAGAGTGTGAGCTCTGAGGGACAGGAGGTCATGTGACTGCTACTGTGTACAGCTCTGTGGTATATGTCAGCGCTATATAATGTATAATAACAGTGTGTGAGTGTGGAGGAGACATTAGAGTGTGAGCTCTGAGGGACAGGAGGTCATGTGACTGCTTCTATGTACAGCGCTGTGGTATATGTCAGCGCTATATAATGTATAATAGTGTGTGAGTGTGGAGGAGACATTAGAGTGTGAGCTCTGAGGGACAGGAGGTCATGTGACTGCTTCTATGTACAGCGCTGTGGTATATGTCAGCGCTATATAAATGTATAATAACAGTGTGTGAGTGTGGAGGAGACATTAGAGTGTGAGCTCTGAGGGACAGGGGGTCATGTGACTGCTTCTGTGTACAGCGCTGTGGTATATGTCAGTGCTATATAAATGTATAATAACAGTGTGTGAGTGTGGAGGAGACATTAGAGTGTGAGCTCTGAGGGACAGGAGGTCATGTGACTGCTTCTATGTACAGCGCTGTGGTATATGTCAGCGCTATATAATGTATAATAACAGTGTGTGAGTGTGGAGGAGACGAGTGTGAGCTTTGAGGGACAGGAGGTCATGTGACTGCTTCTATGTACAGCGCTGTGGTATATGTCAGCGCTATATAAATGTATAATAACAGTGTGTGAGTGTGGGGGAGACATTATAGTGTGAGCTCTGAGGGACAGGAGGTCATGTGACTGCTTCTATGTACAGCACTGTGGTATATGTCAGCGCTATATAATGTATAATAACAGTGTGTGAGTGTGGGGGAGACATTAGAGTGTGAGCTCTGAGGGACAGGAGGTCATGTGACTGCTTCTATGTACAGCACTGTGGTATATGTCAGCGCTATATAAATGTATAATAACAGTGTGTGAGTGTGGGGGAGACATTAGAGTGTGAGCTCTGAGGGACAGGAGGTCATGTGACTGCTTCTATGTACAGCACTGTGGTATATGTCAGCGCTATATAATGTATAATAACAGTGTGTGAGTGTGGGGGAGACATTAGAGTGTGAGCTCTGAGGGACAGGAGGTCATGTGGCTGCTTCGATGTACAGCGCTGTGGTATATGTCAGCGCTATATAATGTATAATAACAGTGTGTGAGTGTGGGGGAGACATTAGAGTGTGAGCTCTGAGGGACAGGAGGTCATGTGGCTGCTTCTATGTACAGCGCTGTGGTATATGTCAGTGCTATATAAATGTATAGTAACAGTGTGTGAGTGTGGAGGAGACATTAGAGTGTGAGCTCTGAGGGACAGGAGGTCATGTGACCGCTTTCAGCCTCTCCCTATCTTCCAGGTGTGAGATGTACGTGCAGCAGTGGTTTTGCGGTGTCTGATCTGGGTTCTCCTCAGGTGACATGCACACAGTGTGCTGGGGTAAGTACTAGGTGGGAGGTAAGTACTAGATGGGGGGTAGGTGAGTGTTTTCCTGTTCACTGATCATCATGAGGCTTCTGCTCTTCTTCCTGCAGACAGATAAAGTCTCTCTGGACAGGAGGGTGTGTCTGAGCTGCGCCGGCGCCAAGTGCTCCTGTGACGGGGGCGAGGTCACAGGTAAGTACAGGGTGTGGGGGGGGGGGCATTAGAGTGTGAGCTCCTCTGGTGCAGAGGGATTTGCATTGTACTGCGCTATGGACTATGGCAGAGATATGTGATTCCTTGTTGTAGAGGAAGATTATATCAACAGATCCTACAGATGTGTCACGTGTTCGGGAGGAACCACACCCAACGCTGCAGGGGACCAGTAAGTCCATTGTCTCTCATTGTTCCTCAGTGTCTCTCATTGTTCCTCAGTGTCTCTCATTGTTCCTCAGTGTCTCTCATTGTTCCCCAGGTGTCTCTCATTGTTCCCCAGGTGTCTCTCATTGTTCCCCAGGTGCCTCTCATTGCCCTTTTTATTTTATTATGTCTTAGTGTATTTCCTGTGCCTCTGTGTCTCATTGTCCTTCAGTGTCTTTCAGGGTCACACTGTCAGTTATCACTGGTGAATGGGGGTCTGGCAGCATTTACAGCGTATCTCTCTGTATTTCAGGTGTGTTCCCTGCCAGCCCACATATGGCAGCAGCTGCAGCTGTCCTGCAGCCAATCAGGTAACAGCATTCCTCCCAAGTGTCCCTGATTTGGAGGGACTGTCCCTCTTTTGGGTCCATGTCCTCCTGTCCTTTGCTGTTTTCATTTGTCCCTCTTTGAGGTGTAACATGCAGATCTGCAGCAATAAATGATTCATTTGCCTATTCAAAGTGTTTCTATTGTTGTAACTGTTGCAATGTATCTCCTATCCATCCCTCAATGAGGGGGCGTGGCTTCACACATCCCACAATGGGGGGAGGCGTGGCTTCACACATCCCTCAATGAGGGGGCGTGGCTGCATTTACGTATTGCTGTTTGAGGTGTAACATGCAGATCTGCAGCAATAAATGATACATTTGCCTATTCAAAGTGTTTCGATTGTTGTAACTGTTACATCCTATGTCTTATCCATTCCTCAATGAGGGGGCGTGGCTTCCTACATCCCTCAATGAGGGGGCGTGGCCTATTTTAACAAATGTCCCTCTTTCCCACCCTGAAAAGTTGGCAGGTATGGGTAACAGAATTCCTTTAGAGACGCACTTCTGTTTCGCGTGGCGTCCGTGTTTCCTGGAATAATTCCGTGTCTTCTCTCCGCAGGCGGGAGGCCTCTGTGTCCAGGAAGCGCAACAGGTAACGTCGCCCCGATATCTGGCCCCATAGTGCAGCGGGGCCGGTAATCCACTCGCTGTACAATCTTATCTGCTAAATATCACCTCATTTTTATTGCTTAGGAGCAGTGAGAGCACGATCAATTCAAATTGTGGTTAATTATAATACTAATTAATTAATTCATTTATTCATAATACTAATTCATTCATTCATAATACTTATTCATTCATAATACTAATTCATTCATAAAACTAATTAATTAATTCATTCATAATACTCATGCATTCATTCATAATACTAATTCATTCATAAAACGAATTCATTCATAATACTAATTCATTCATTCATAATATTCATTCATTCATAATACTAATTCATTCATTTATAATACTCATGCATTCATTCATAATACTAATTCATTCATTCATAATACTAATTCATTCATTCATAATACTAATTCATTCATTCATAATACTCATGCATTCATTCATAATACTAATTCATTCATAAAACGAATTCATTCACAATGCTCATTCATTCATAATACTAATTCATTCATTCATAATACTTATTCATTCATTCCATAATACGTATTCATTCATAATACTAATTCATTCATTAATAATACTAATTCATTAATAATACTAATTCATTCATAATACTAATTCATTCATGATACTAATTCATTCATTCATGATACTAATTCATTCATTCATGATACTAATTCATTCATTCATGATACTCATTCATTCATAATATTCATTCATAATACTCATTCATTTATAATACTCATTCATTCATAATATTCATTCATAATACTAATTCATTCATTCATGATACTAATTCATTCATTCATGATACTAATTCATTCATTCATGATACTCATTCATTCATTCATAATACTAATTCATTCATTCATGATACTCATTCATTCATTCATAATACTAATTCATTCATTCATGATACTCATTCATTCATTCATTCATTCATTGATAGTACTCATTCATTCATTCATTCATAATACTCATTCATTCATTCATAATACTAATTCATTCATTGATAATACTCATTCATTCATTCATAGTACTAACTCATTCATTCATAATACTAATTCATTCATTCATTCTCAACTTACATTTTTTTATTTTATATATTATTTTATATTAGTTTTCACTTTTGGTTTCTTTAGACCTCTGTTAACAAATCAGGGAAATGATCGATAAAGCTGAAAGATCTGTTCGATTGTTTGATCGTTTTACACATTGTGCGACATCAAACTGAATTATTCTTTGTAACCTTGAATTTTGTGATCGATTGTTCATTCAAATCTTCAATGGTAATAGTCTCCCTCTCAGCCCCACTGTACCCACAAGCCAAGGAACCCCAGCCCCCTACCCATCCCCACTGTACCCACAAGCCAAGGAACCCCAACCCCCTACCCATCCCCACTGTACCCACAGGCCAAGGAACCCCAACCCCCTACCCATCCCCACTGTACCCACAAGCCAAGGAACCCCAACCCCCTACCCATCCCCACTGCACCCACAGGCCAAGGAACCCCAGACCCCTACCCATCCCCACTGTACCCACAAGCCAAGGAACCTCAGCCCCCTACCCATCCCCACTGTACCCACAGGCCAAGGAACCCCAGACCCCTACCCATCCCCACTGTACCCACAAGCCAAGGAACCCCAACCCCCTACCCATCCCCACTGTACCCACAGGCCAAGGAACCCCAGACCCCTACCCATCCCACTGTACCCACAAGCCAAGGAACCCCAGCCCCCTACCCATCCCCACTGTACCCACAAGCCAAGGAACCCCAGACCCCTACCCATCCCACTGTACCCACAAGCCAAGGAACCCCAGCCCCCTACCCATCCCCACTGTACCCACAAGCCAAGGAACCCCAACCCCCTACCCATCCCCACTGTACCCACAAGCCAAGGAACCCCAGACCCCTACCCATCCCCACTGTACCCACAAGCCAAGGAACCCCAGACCCCTACCCATCCCACTGTACCCACAAGCCAAGGAATCCCAGCCCCCTACCCATCCCCACTGTACCCACAAGCCAAGGAACCCCAGCCCCCTACCATCCCCACTGTACCCACAGGCCAAGGAACCCCAACCCCCTACCCATCCCCCACTGTACCCACAAGCCAAGGAACCCCAACCCCCTACCCATCCCCACTGTACCCACAAGCCAAGGAACCCCAACCCCCTACCCATCCCCACTGCACCCACAGGCCAAGGAACCCCAGACCCCTACCCATCCCCACTGTACCCACAAGCCAAGGAACCTCAGCCCCCTACCCATCCCCACTGTACCCACAAGCCAAGGAACCCCAACCCCCTACCCATCCCCACTGTACCCACAAGCCAAGGAACCCCAACCCCCTACCCATCCCCACTGTACCCACAGGCCAAGGAACCCCAGACCCCTACCCATCCCCACTGTACCCACAAGCCAAGGAACCCCAACCCCCTACCCATCCCCACTGTACCCACAGGCCAAGGAACCCCAACCCCCTACCCATCCCCACTGTACCCACAGGCCAAGGAATCCCAGACCCCTACCCATCCCCACTGTACCCACAAGCCAAGGAACCCCAGACCCCTACCCATCCCCACTGTACCCACAAGCCAAGGAACCCCAGCCTCCTACCCATCCCCACTGTACCCACAAGCCAAGGAACCCCAGCCTCCTACCCATCCCCACTGTACCCACAAGCCAATCAACCCCAGCCCCCTACCCATCCCCACTGTACCCACAAGCCAAGGAACCCCAGCCCCCTACCCATCCCCACTGTACCCACAAGCCAAGGAACCCCAGCCCCCTACCCATCCCCACTGTACCCACAAGCCAAGGAACCCCAGCCTCCTACCCATCCCCACTGTACCCACAAGCCAAGGAACCCCAGCCCCCTACCCATCCCCACTGTACCCACAAGCCAAGGAACCCCAGCCCCGACCCATCCCCACTGTACCCACAAGCCAAGGAACCCCAGCCCCCTACCCATCCCCACTGTACCCACAAGCCAAGGAACCCCAGCCCCCTACCCATCCCCACTGTACCCACAAGCCAAGGAACCCCAGCCTCCTACCCATCCCCACTGTACCCACAAGCCAAGGAACCCCAGCCTCCTACCCATCCCCACTGTACCCACAAGCCAAGGAACCCCAGCCTCCTACCCATCCCCACTGTACCCACAAGCCAATCAACCCCAGCCCCCTACCCATCCCCACTGTACCCACAAGCCAAGGAACCCCAGCCCCCTACCCATCCCCACTGTACCCACAAGCCAAGGAACCCCAGACCCCTACCCATCCCCACTGTACCCACAAGCCAAGGAACCCCAGCCTCCTACCCATCCCCACTGTACCCACAAGCCAATCAACCCCAGCCCCCTACCCATCCCCGCTGTACCCACAAGCCAAGGAACCCCAGCCCCCTACCCATCCCCACTGTACCCACAAGCCAAGGAACCCCAGACCCCTACCCATCCCCACTGTACCCACAAGCCAATCAACCCCAGCCCCCTACCCATCCCCACTGTACCCACAAGCCAAGGAACCCCAGACCCCTACCCATCCCCACTGTACCCACAAGCCAAGGAACCCCAGACCCCTACCCATCCCCACTGTACCCACAAGCCAAGGAACCCCAGCCTCCTACCCATCCCCACTGTACCCACAAGCCAATCAACCCCAGCCCCCTACCCATCCCCACTGTACTCACAAGCCAAACAACCCCAGCCCCCTACCCAGCCCCACTGTACCTACAAGCCAAGGAACCCCAGACCCCTACCCATCCCCACTGTACCCACAAGCCAAGGAACCCCAGACCCCTACCCATCCCCACTGTACCCACAAGCCAAGGAACCCCAGCCCCCTACCCATCCCCACTGTACCCACAAGCCAATCAACCCCAGCCCCCTACCCATCCCCACTGTACCCACAAGCCAATCAACCCCAGTCCCCTACCCAGCCCCACTGTACCCACAAGCCAAGGAACCCCAGACCCCTACCCATCCCCACTGTACCCACAAGCCAATCAACCCCAGCCCCCTACCCAGCCCCACTGTACCCACAAGCCAATCAACCCCAGTCCCCTACCCAGCCCCACTGTACCCACAAGCCAAGGAACCCCAGCCCCCTACCCATCCCCACTGTACCCACAGGCCAAGGAACCCCAGCCCCCTACCCATCCCCACTGTACCCACAAGCCAAGGAACCCCAGCCCCCTACCCATCCCCACTGTACCCATAAGCCAAGGAACCCCAGCCCCCTACCCATCCCCACTGTACCCACAAGCCAAGAAACCCCAGCCCCCTACCCATCCCCACTGTACCCACAAGCCAAGGAACCCCAGCCCCCTACCCATCCCCACTGTACCCACAAGCCAAGGAACCCCAGCCCCCTACCCATCCCCACTGTACCCACAAGCCAAGGAACCCCAGCCCCCTACCCATCCCCACTGTACCCACAAGCCAAGGAACCCCAGCCCCCTACCCATCCCCACTGTACCCACAAGCCAAGGAACCCCAGCCCCCTACCCATCCCCACTGTACCCACAAGCCAAGGAACCCCAGCCCCCTACCCATCCCACTGTACCCACAAGCCAAGGAACCCCAGCCCCCTACCCATCCCCACTGTACCCATAAGCCAAGGAACCCCAGCCCCCTACCCAGCCCCACTGTACCCACAAGCCATGGAACCCCAGCCCCCTACCCATCCCCACTGTACCCACAAGCCAAGGAACCCCAGCCCCCTACCCATCCCCACTGTACCCACAAGCCAAGGAACCCCAGCCTCCTACCCATCCCCACTGTACCCACAAGCCAAGGAACCCCAGCCCCCTACCCATCCCCACTGTACCCACAAGCCAAGGAACCCCAGCCTCCTACCCATCCCCACTGTACCCACAAGCCAAGGAACCCCAGCCTCCTACCCATCCCCACTGTACCCACAAGCCAAGGAACCCCAGCCCCCTACCCATCCCCACTGTACCCACAAGCCAAGGAACCCCAGCCTCCTACCCATCCCCACTGTACCCACAAGCCAAGGAACCCCAGACCCCTACCCATCCCCACTGTACCCATAAGCCAAGGAACCCCAGACCCCTACCCATCCCCACTGTACCCACAAGCCAAGGAACCCCAGCCCCCTACCCATCCCCACTGTACCCACAAGCCAAGGAACCCCAGCCCCCTACCCATCCCCACTGTACCCACAAGCCAAGGAACCCCAGCCCCCTACCCATCCCACTGTACCCACAAGCCAAGGAACCCCAGCCCCCTACCCATCCCCACTGTACCCATAAGCCAAGGAACCCCAGCCCCCTACCCATCCCTACTGTACCCACAAGCCAAGGAACCCCTACCCAGCCCCACTGTACCCACAAGCCATGGAACCCCAGCCCCCTACCCATCCCCACTGTACCCACAAGCCAAGGAACCCCAGCCCCCTACCCATCCCCACTGTACCCACAAGCCAAGGAACCCCAGCCTCCTACCCATCCACACTGTACCCACAAGCCAAGGAACCCCAGCCCCCTACCCATCCCCACTGTACCCACAAGCCAAGGAACCCCAGCCTCCTACCCATCCCCACTGTACCCACAAGCCAAGGAACCCCAGCCCCCTACCCAGCCCCACTGTACCCACAAGCCAAGAAACCCCAGCCCCCTACCCATCCCCACTGTACCCACAAGCCAAGGAACCCCAGCCCCCTACCCATCCCCACTGTACCCACAAGCCAAGGAACCCCAGCCCCCTACCCATCCCACTGTACCCACAAGCCAAGGAACCCCAGCCCCCTACCCATCCCCACTGTACCCATAAGCCAAGGAACCCCAGCCCCCTACCCAGCCCCACTGTACCCACAAGCCATGGAACCCCAGCCCCCTACCCATCCCCACTGTACCCACAAGCCAAGGAACCCCAGCCCCCTACCCATCCCCACTGTACCCACAAGCCAAGGAACCCCAGCCTCCTACCCATCCCCACTGTACCCACAAGCCAAGGAACCCCAGCCCCCTACCCATCCCCACTGTACCCACAAGCCAAGGAACCCCAGCCTCCTACCCATCCCCACTGTACCCACAAGCCAAGGAACCCCAGACCCCTACCCATCCCCACTGTACCCACAAGCCAAGGAACCCCAGCCCCCTACCCATCCCACTGTACCCACAAGCCAAGGAACCCCAGCCCCCTACCCATCCCCACTGTACCCATAAGCCAAGGAACCCCAGCCCCCTACCCAGCCCCACTGTACCCACAAGCCATGGAACCCCAGCCCCCTACCCATCCCCACTGTACCCACAAGCCAAGGAACCCCATCCCCCTACCCATCCCCACTGTACCCACAAGCCAAGGAACCCCAGCCCCCTACCCATCCCCACTGTACCCACAAGCCAAGGAACCCCAGCCCCCTACCCCTCCCCACTGTACCCACAAGCCAAGGAACCCCAGCTCCCTACCCATCCCCACTGTACCCACAAGCCAATCAACCCCAGCCCCCTACCCAGCCCCACTGTACCCACAAGCCAAGAAACCCCAGCCTCCAATGCTATAGCCCCAGCATCATGGTTGGGGGGCCTCAGCAGGGATGTCTAGGGCCGGCCAGGGGCTGGTAAAATCCAGGACTGTTTTTTGGCCCCAGTCCGCCACTGTTTGTGGTATATTTATAGGTCAGACCATACAGACATTGGCCAATCAAATTGTAAAGTGTATGGCCCACCTAAAAGTAAGACAGGGCCGGCATCAGCAGGCTTTACCTAGTGGATAGTAATTAATACATAATTAATGAAGTGATTAATGCATAATTAATGAAGTTATTAAGTTATTAATTAAGTTATTAATACATAATTATTAAAAAAATGAATGACGTTATCAGGCGCTACATTTCCATTATAAATTAAATGAATGAATTAGATCTGATTAAGTCTGTGATACATAAGCAATTGTATCCAATTGAGACGAGTCAAAGGTCATCATTGGAATGAATTCGGAAAGCGGAACAAAACCCACCAGCGGCCGCCTGTCCTGGAATCTGGCCGCTGGATTTCCACATTGGGATGCCCCGCTGTGTGGCCATGTTTGGAGCGCCATGCCGCCCCTCAAGGGCCCCACTGAGACTCTGTCACCCAGGGGCCCACATACACCTGTATCCGGCCCCGGGGTGGTGCCTGTTAATGTACCCGCAGGTCTGTTACTGGTAATAATGTGCACTGTGTTGTGTGTCTCCGGCAGGGTCAGCTGACTCCGGTGACGCTCTGGGAGTCCCTGTATCTCTACGCCAGCTATGATGTGTGTAAGGTAAGTCCCTCCAACCTACCTGCACGCCCTCTCCATAGCTTCCCCCCCAAGGTATCGGGCCATGTGTGCTGCAGCCCCGGGGACACAGGGGCGCGCGTTTATGACATCACGTATTGTGGGCGTGTTCAGCTCCCCAGTGCTCTGATTGACCCTGCAGTGATGTCATACGTTGCTGTCATTCTTTGTTTCTGTAATTTCTTCTATTGCTAATTTCTTTCATCCTTCTGTTTCTCTCTGTTATTCCTTCTATTCTTTCTTTTATCCATCCTTTCTTAAATCTCTTTCTTTCACTCCTTTTTTCTTTTCCCTATTCTTTTCTTTTTCTTTCTTTCCCCTATTGCTTTTCTTTCTTTCTTTCCCCTATTGCTTTTCTTTCTTTCTTTCCTTCCCCTATTGCTTTTCTTTCTTACTTTCCCCTATTCTTTTTCTTTCTTTCTTTCCTTCCCCTATTCCTTTTCTTTCTTTCTTTCCCCTATTCCCTTTCTTTCTTTCTTTCTTTCCCCTATTCCCTTTCTTTCTTTCTTTCCCCTATTGCTTTTCTTTCTTTCTTTCTTTCCCCTATTGCCTTTCTTTCTTTCTTTCCCCTATTGCTTTTCTTTCTTTCATTCCCCTATTCATTCCCCTATTCATTTTCTTTCTTTTTTTCCCCTATTCATTGTCTTTCTTTTTTTCCCCTATTCCTTTTCTTTCTTTCCCCTATTCCTTTTCTTTCTTTCCCCTATTCCTTTTCTTTCTTTCTTTCCCCTATTCCTGTTCTTTCTTTCTTTCCCCTATTCCTGTTCTTTCTTTCCCTTATTAATTTTCTTTCTTTCTTTCCCCTATTCCCTTTCTTTCTTTCTTTCTTTCTTTTTCTTTCCCCTATTCCTTTTCTTTCTTTCTTTCCCCTATTCCTTTTCTTTCTTTCTTTCCCCTATTCCTTTTCTTTCTTTCTTTCTTTCCCCTATTCCCTTTCTTTCTTTCTTTCTTTCCCCTATTCCTTTTCTTTCTTTCTTTCTTTCCCCTATTCCTTTTCTTTCTTTCTTTCTTTCTTTCTTTCTTTCTTTCTTTCTTTCTTTCTTTCTTTCTTTCTTTCTTTCTTTCTTTCTTTCTTTCCCCTATTCCTTTTCTTTCTTTCTTTCTTTCTTTCTTTCTTTCTTTCTTTCTTTCTTTCTTTCTTTCTTTCCCCTATTCCCTTTCTTTCTTTCTTTCTTTCTTTCTTTCTTTCTTTCTTTCTTTCTGTCTTTCCCCTATTCCTTTTCCTTCTTTCTTTCTTTCTTTCTTTCTTTCTTTCTTTCTTTCCCCTATTCCTTTTATTTCTTTCTTTCTGTCTTTCCCCTATTCCTTTTCCTTCTTTCTTTCTTTCTTTCTTTCTTTCTTTCTTTCTTTCTTTCCCCTATTCCTTTTATTTCTTTCTTTCTGTCTTTCCCCTATTCCTTTTATTTCTTTCTTTCTGTCTTTCCCCTATTCCTTTTCTTTCTTTCTTTCCCCTATTCCTGACTTGCTGCCATTCTTTGTTTCTGTAATTTCTTCTATTCCTAATTAGTTTCATCCTTCTGTTTCTCTCTGCTATTCCTTCTATTCCCATTGTGGGCGTGTTCAGCTCCCCAGTGCTCTGATTGACCCGGCAGTGATGTCATGCGGCAGTGATGTCATGCGGCAGTGATGTCATGCGGCAGTGATGTCATACGGCAGTGATGTCATACGGCAGTGATGTCATGCTGTGTCACTCACTTCTCCCTCTCGCCCCGCCAGGCATACAGCAACTTCACCGCCTGCCAGGTCCTCGCCAACATGGTCGTCATGAACGTCTTCTCCACCAGCAGCAAGGCCTACGCCCTCTACAGCTCCCTGCCACAGTAAGTCCTCTCAGGGGGCGGGGCTAAATGAGTCATAGGCGGGGCTATGATACAATGTAACACTTGTGCTCTGTCTCAGTGATACAATGTAACGCTTGTGCTCTGTCTCAGTGATACAATGGAACGCTTGTGCTCTGTCTCAGTGATACAATGGAACGATTGTGCTCTGTCTCAGTGATACAATGGAACGATTGTGCTCTGTCTCAGTGATACAATGTAACGCTTGTGCTCTGTCTCAGTGATACAATGTAACAATTGTGCTCTGTCTCAGTGATACAATGTAACGCTTGTGCTCTGTCTCGGTGATACAATGTAACGCTTGTGCTCTGTCTCAGTGATACAATGTAACGCTTGTGCTCTGTCTCAGTGATACAATGTAACGCTTGTGCTCTGTCTCAGTGATACAATGTAACGATTGTGCTCTGTCTCAGTGATACAATGTAACGCTTGTGCTCTGTCTCAGTGATACAATGTAACGATTGTGCTCTGTCTCAGTGATACAATGTAACGATTGTACTCTGTCTCAGTGATACAATGTAACGATTGTGCTCTGTCTCAGTGATACAATGTAACGATTGTGCTCTGTCTCAGTGATACAATGTAACACTTGTGCTCTGTCTCAGTGATACAATGTAACGCTTGTGCTCTGTCTCAGTGATACAATGGAACGATTGTGCTCTGTCTCAGTGATACAATGGAACGATTGTGCTCTGTCTCAGTGATACAATGTAACGCTTGTGCTCTGTCTCAGTGATACAATGTAACGATTGTGCTCTGTCTCAGTGATACAATGGAACGATTGTGCTCTGTCTCAGTGATACAATGTAACACTTGTGCTCTGTCTCAGTGATACAATGTAACGCTTGTGCTCTGTCTCAGTGATACAATGTAACAATTGTGCTCTGTCTCAGTGATACAATGTAACGCTTGTGCTCTGTCTCGGTGATACAATGTAACGCTTGTGCTCTGTCTCAGTGATACAATGTAACGCTTGTGCTCTGTCTCAGTGATACAATGTAACGCTTGTGCTCTGTCTCAGTGATACAATGTAACGATTGTGCTCTGTCTCAGTGATACAATGTAACGCTTGTGCTCTGTCTCAGTGATACAATGTAACGCTTGTGCTCTGTCTCAGTGATACAATGTAACGCTTGTGCTCTGTCTCAGTGATACAATGTAACACTTGTGCTCTGTCTCAGTGATACAATGTAACGCTTGTGCTCTGTCTCAGTGATACAATGTAACGCTTGGGCTCTGTCTCAGTGATACAATGTAACGCTTGGGCTCTGTCTCAGTGATACAATGTAACGCTTGTGCTCTGTCTCAGTGATACAATGTAACGCTTGGGCTCTGTCTCAGTGATACAATGTAACACTTGTGCTCTGTCTCAGTGATACAATGTAACGATTGTGCTCTGTCTCAGTGATGCAATGTAACAATAGTCGTTTCTTTTTCCCAGGAGTCCCGTCCTCCCTCCGCTCATCTATAGCTCCGCCTCCCAGCTGGGCGGCACCGCCCCCTCAGGTCTCACCTACCAGAAGAACGCCCAGGTAGGTCGGCAGTGGGCGGGGCCAGGGCTACCTGTCTGCGTCTTGTTCCTGCCCCTTTTCCCTTTAATAATAAATATAATAATTATATATATAATCATTAATAATCAGTTATAATAAAAGGCGCCTCCCAGCGCTGGCAACACATTGGGGGTCAGGCTCTATGTGTATGTAACCCGGAGGGGGCGGGGCTTGGTGATGTCACCAGCAGAGGGTGGGGCTTGGTGTAACACATTGGGGGTCTGGCTCTTTGTGTATGTAACCAGGAGGGGGCGGGCTTGGTGATGTCACCACCAGGGATAACCGGTCCAATCCTGCATTCAGAAGGGATGTGGACCTGACTGGTTACACTATTAGCTATTGTTCTCCCTGGTGGTGACATCACCAAGCCCCGCCCCTCCTGTTTACATACACATCACCAAGCCCCGCCCCCTGGTTACATACACATCACCAAGCCCCACCCCTTCTGGTTACATACACATAGAGCCTGACCCCCAATGTGTTGCCCTATGGCCAGCGCTGGGAGGTGCCTTTTATTGATGGGAAAAGGGGAGGTGCAGTAGTTTCCTGTCCCCCATCAGATGGAGCTCTGCAAGGAAAAGGTGAGTATCTCTCTAATGCAGGGTCACTGATGGTGTGAGGGGGAGGTGCAGTAGTTTCCTGTCCCCCATCAGATGGAGCTCTGCTAGGAAAAGGTGAGTATCTCTCTAATACAGGATCACTGATGGTGTGAGGGGGGAGGTGCAGTAGTTTCCTGTCCCCCATCAGATGGAGCTCTGCTAGGAAAAGGTGAGTATCTCTCTAATGCCAGGCTCACTAATGGTGTGAGGGAGGAGGTGCAGTAGTTTCCTGTCCCCCATCAGATGGAGCTCTGCCAGGAAAAGGTGAGTATCTCTCTAATAATGCCAGGCTCACTAATGGTGTGAGGGAGGAGGTGCAGTAGTTTCCTGTCCCCCCATCAGATGGAGCTCTGCTAGGAAAAAAAGGTGAGTATCTCTCTAATGCAGGGTCACTGATGGTGTGAGGGGGGGGGGGGGTGCAGTAGTTTCCTGTCCCCCATCAGATGGAGCTCTGCTAGGAAAAGGTGAGTATCTCTCTAATACAGGATCACTGATGGTGTGAGGGGGGAGGTGCAGTAGTTTCCTGTCCCCCATCAGATGGAGCTCTGCTAGGAAAAGGTGAGTATCTCTCTAATGCCAGGCTCACTAATGGTGTGAGGGAGGAGGTGCAGTAGTTTCCTGTCCCCCATCAGATGGAGCTCTGCTAGGAAAAGGTGAGTATCTCTCTAATGCAGGGTCACTGATGGTGTGAGGGGGGTGCAGTAGTTTCCTGTCCCCCATCAGATGGAGCTCTGCTAGGAAAAGGTGAGTAACTCTCTAATGCAGGGCTCACTGATGGTGTGGGGGGGGGGGTGCAGTAGTTTCCTGTCCCCCATCAGATGAAGCTCTTCTAGGAAAAGGTGAGTATCTCTCTAATAATGCCAGGCTCACTAATGGTGTGAGGGGGGGGGGGGGTGCAGTAGTTTCCTGTCCCCCATCAGATGGAGCTCTGCTAGGAAAAGGTGAGTATCTCTCTAATGCAGGGTCACTGATGGTGTGAGGGGGGGGGGGGGGTGCAGTAGTTTCCTGTCCCCCATCAGATGGAGCTCTGCTAGGAAAAGGTGAGTAACTCTCTAATGCAGGGCTCACTGATGGTGTGAGGGGGGGGGGGGTGCAGTAGTTTCCTGTCCCCCATCAGATGGAGCTCTTCTAGTAAAAGGTGAGTATCTCTCTAATGCCAGGCTCACTAATGGTGTGAGGGAGGAGGTGCAGTAGTTTCCTGTCCCCCATCAGATGAAGCTCTGCTAGGAAAAGGTGAGTATCTCTCTAATGCAGGGTCACTGATGGTGTGGGGGGGGGGGGGGGGGCAGTAGTTTCCTGTCCCCCATCAGATGGAGCTCTGCTAGGAAAAGGTGAGTAACTCTCTAATGCAGGGTCACTGATGGTGTGAGGGGGGAGGTGCAGTAGTTTCCTGTCCCCCATCAGATGGAGCTCTGCTAGAAAAAGGTGAGTATCTCTCTAATGCAGGGTCACTGATGGTGTGAGGTGAGTCCAGGTAATAATTCGGGTTCCTCTGTCCAATAGATTCAGCTCCAGTTGGTGAAATACGACGTCCGGGGAAACTTTTTGGGCTGGGAGACCCTGAGCGGAGGAACCCTGCAGGTAAGTCCCTGGCAGTGGAGGTGGGTGGAGCTTAGATGGTCAGGTGGGTGAGTGGAGTTGGATGGATGGATGAGGGGGTGGAGCTTACTTGGTCAGGTGGGTGAGTGGAGTTGGGTGGAGGGATGAGTGGGTGGAGGTTAGATGGTCAGGTGGGTGAGTGGAGTTGGGTGGGGGGATGAGGGGGTGGAGTTAGATGATCAGGTGGGTGAGTGGAGTTGTGTGGAGGGATGAGGGGGTGGAGCTTAGATGGTCAGGTGGGTGAGTGGAGTTGGGATGGAGCTTAGTTGGTCAGGTAGGTGAGTGGAGTTGGGTGGAGGGATAAGGGGGTGGAGCTTAGATGGTCAGGTGGGTGAGTGGAGTTGGGATGAGGGGGTGGAGCTTAGTTGGTCAGGTGGGTGAGTGGAGTTGGGTAGAGGGATGAGGGGGTGGAGCTTAGTTGGTCAGGTGGGTGAGTGGAGTTGGGTGGAGGGATGAGGGGGTGGAGTTAGATGATCAGGTAGGTGAGTGGAGTTGGGTGGAGGGATGAGTGGATGGAGCTGAGATGGTCAGGTGGGTGAGTGGAGTTGGGTGGGGGGATGAGTGGGTGGAGCTGAGATGGTCAGGTGGGTGAGTGGAGGTGGGTGGAGGGATGAGTGGGTGGAGCTTAGGTGGTCAGGTGGGTGAGTGGAGTTGGGTGGGGGGATGAGTGGGTGGAGCTTAGATGATCAGGTGGGTGAGTGGAGTTGGGTGGGGGGATGAGGGGGTGGAGTTAGATGATCGGGTGGGTGAGTGGAGTTGGGTGGAGGGATGAGTGGGTGGAGTTAGATGATCAGGTGGGTGAGTGGAGTTGGGTGGAGGGATGAGGGGGTGGAGTTAGGTGATCAGGTGGGTGAGTGGAGTTGGGTGAGGGGATGAGTGGGTGGAGCTTAGTTGGTCAGGTGGGTGAGTGGAGTTGGGTGGGGGGATGAGGGGGTGGAGTTAGATGATCGGGTGGGTGAGTGGAGTTGGGTGGAGGGATGAGGGGGTGGAGTTAGATGATCGGGTGGGTGAGTGGAGTTGGGTGGAGGGATGAGGGGGTGGAGTTAGATGATCGGGTGGGTGAGTGGAGTTGGGTGGAGGGATGAGTGGGTGGAGTTAGATGATCAGGTGGGTGAGTGGAGTTGGGTGGGGGGATGAGGGGTTGGAGTTAGATGATTAGGTGGGTGAGTGGAGTTGGGTGGAGGGATGAGGGGGTGGAGTTAGGTGATCAGGTGGGTGAGTGGAGTTGGGTGAGGGGATGAGTGGGTGGAGCTTAGTTGGTCAGGTGGGTGAGTGGAGTTGGTTGGAGGGATGAGGGGTTGGAGTTAGATGATCAGGTGGGTGAGTGGAGTTGGGTGGGGGGATGAGGGGGTGGAGTTAGATGATCAGGTGGGTGAGTGGAGTTGGGTGGGGGGATGAGTGGGTGGAGCTTAGTTGGTCAGGTGGGTGAGTGGAGTTGGTTGGAGGGATGAGTGGGTGGAGCTTAGGTGGTCAGGTGGGTGAGTGGAGTTGGGTGGGGGGATGAGTGGGTTGGAGTTAGATGGTCAGGTGGGTGAGTGGAGTTGGGTGGGGGGATGAGTGGGTTGGAGTTAGATGGTCAGGTGGGTGAGTGGAGTTGGGTGGGGGGATGAGTGGGTTGGAGTTAGATGATCAGGTGGGTGAGTGGAGTTGGGTGGGGGGATGAGTGGGTTGGAGTTAGATGATCAGGTGGGTGAGTGGAGTTGGGTGGGGGGATGAGTGGGTTGGAGTTAGATGATCAGGTAGGTGAGTGGAGTTGGGTGGGGGGATGAGGGGTGGAGTTAGATGATCAGGTGGGTGAGGAGTTGGTGGAGGGATGAGTGGGTGGAGCTTAGATGATCAGGTGGGTGAGTGGAGTTGGGTGGAGGGATGAGGGGGTGGAGTTAGATGATCAGGTGGGTGAGTGGAGTTGGGTGGAGGGATGAGGGGGTGGAGTTAGATGATCAGGTGGGTGAGTGGAGTTGGGTTGAGGGATGAGTGGATGTAGCTGAGATGGTCAGGTGGGTGAGTGGAGTTGGGTGGGGGGATGAGGGGGTGGAGCTTAGTTGGTCAGGTGGGTGAGTGGAGGTGGGTGGAGCTTAGTTGGTCAGGTGGGTGAGTGGAGTTGGGTGGAGGGATGAGTGGGTGGAGCTTAGTTGGTCAGGTGGGTGAGTGGAGTTAGTTGGAGGGATGAGGGGGTGGAGCTTAGATGGTCTGGTGTTTTGCTGGTGGCTAAAACACACCCAAATACCAGATATTTTACTAATTAATGCCCAGGGCAGGGCTACTAATATAAATGCAGGTTCTGTATATTGTTTTAAAGAGATCAGAGCATAACCAATAAAGAATATTATTTTATTCTAAATAAGATATAAAAAGAATATATATGCAATATACTTGTAACTGTCATAAATAGCTTAAAACTTAGTGGGATACATATGACATCACCACATAAATAACCATTGTCTGAGATTCATCAGCCAGGAGCAGGGGAGGCGACAGACAAGGGGTTTGTGGGAAAACAACACTATGTCCCTGACACAGGTAGCGCACACTAATATCCACACACTAATATAGCATCACCATTCAGTAACATCACCTTTCCAATGGGAACTTGAATGGGAAATCAGCACCACGAAACAGAGTGGGCTTCTATCATCATCTGCCTCAGCATCAGCCAGAGAAGTACGGCGAAAAGCAGAGAGACCACACTGTGTTAAGACGTCTCAAAACACAGGTTAATTCCTCCTTTTCGCAGCACTTTTTAAGGAGGCAAAGCCAGCTGTTATTTGCTGACTAGACTTTTGAGGATCAAATACCCTCTCAGTTTCGTATTTAGACAGCTGAGGTAAACAGTAGTAAACATATAGCAAAAGACCGGAAATGTAAATTTAGCCAATGGCAGTTTTTATGACAAGGACAGAGCTGTATCTCTCAATCTTTGAGTCAACCCAGTAAAACCAAGTCAGCAACTTAAAAGCTTATACCATGTCATGTTTCCAATAAAATATATACATTTCACCTAAAAATTCTGTTGCATAACATCAGGTGGGTGAGTGGAATTGAGTGGGCGGGGCCTGTGACATCACACACACAGCAGGTAACAGTCCCCTGGCGTCCGGTGCCCCCCTCCCCCCCCCCCGTGCCCTCACTTCCTGTCTTGTCTCTGCAGATGTGTCCGAACCCGCAGAGTGTTCAGGCCGCCGCCCTCAGATTCGGGACCACCTATAACGTGTCGGTAAGTGTGGCCCCGACGCTCCACGCCCCACAGAGCGCCGCGCACCCTCCGGGCGTCACGTGACCCCCAGAGGTGGCCGAAGCATTAACTCCCTGCACCAGCCAATGGGGCTTCTATCTGCAGTAATGAGGGCAACTGGACTTGCTGTCATTGTTCGTCATTGCTCAGTGAGGAAGCAAGTCAATGAGAAAAATACAGTAAGTCCAGTTACCTTGATTATTATTATTAGCCTATTATTATTATTATTATTATTATTATTATTATTAGCTTAATATTATTATTAGCCTATTAATTATTATTAGCCTATTATTATTATTATTATTATTATTAGCCTATTATTATTATTATTATTAGCCTATTATTATTTTTATTATTATTATTAGTCCAGTTGCTTCAGTATAATTTATCCAATTAAAGCGGAACTAAAACCCACCACTCTAAAGCAGACCAAAACCCAGGAATTGTAGGACCAGTCACCGGCATAGTCAAAATCCTGGTGATGGGTCTACTTTAAAGCAGATCGAAACTCAGGAATTGTAGGACAAGTCACCGGCATAGTCAAAATCCTGGTGATGGGTCCACTCTAAAGCAGACCAAAACCCTGGAATTGTAGGACCAGTCACCGGCATAGTCAAAATCATGGTGATGGGTCCACTTTAAAGCAGACCAAAACCCCGGAATTTTAAAACCAGTCACCGGCATAGTCAAAATCCTGGTGATGGGTCCACTTTAAAGCAGACCAGAACCCAGGAATTGTAGGACCAGTCACCGGCATAGTCAAATTCATGGTGATGGGTCCACTTTAAAGCAGACCAAAACCCTGGAATTGTAGGACCAGTCACCGGCATAGTCAATATCCTGGTGATGGTTCCACTTTAAAGCAGACCAGAACCCAGGAATTGTATGACCAGTCACCGGCATAGTCAAAATCCTGGTGATGGGTCCACTTTAAAGCAGACCAAAACCCTGGAATTGTAGGACCAGTCACCGGCATAGTCAAAATCCTGGTGATGGGTCCACTTTAAAGCAGACCAAAACCCCGGAATTGTAGGACCAGTCACCGGCATAGTCAAAATCCTGCTGATGGGTCCACTTTAAAGCAGACCAAAACCCTGGAATTGTAGGACCAGTCACCGGCATAGTCAAAATCCTGGTGATGGGTCCACTTTAAAGCAGATCGAAACTCAGGAATTGTAGGACAAGTCACCGGCATAGTCAAAATCCTGGTGATGGGTCCACTTTAAAGCAGACCAAAACCCTGGAATTGTAGGACCAGTCACCGGCATAGTCAATATCCTGGTGATGGTTCCACTTTAAAGCAGATCGAAACTCAGGAATTGTAGGACAAGTCACCGGCATAGTCAAAATCCTGGTGATGGGTCCACTTTAAAGCAGACCAAAACCCCGGAATTGTAGGACCAGTCACCGGCATAGTCAGTATCCTGGTGATGGGTCCACTCTAAAGCAGACCAAAACCCTGGAATTGTAGGACCAGTCACCGGCATAGTCAATATCCTGGTGATGGGTCCACTTTAAAGCAGACCAAAACCCCAGAGGTGTTTTGACTTTTAGGTCAGCTTTAAAGGGGGTGCGGCACGCGCTAAGCTGTGGGAAGGGGCCCCATCGCCGCTATGTAATAACGACCCATTAACCGTTTCAGTGCTCCCTGATGGTGTCCGACCTCTTCCAAGCGGACCCGGAACCCACCTTCTACGAGCTCTTCCTGCTCTACAGCGCCCCCAGCGGAAGCAGCATGGTGTGGCCCATCCCCGTGTGGAACAGCAACCTGCGGGGGGGCTCAGGTAAGTCCTCTGCTCTCCCGGGCCTCAGTCACCTGACCAGCTACAGCGATAGGTGACCGGTATGGATCAAGGCAACTGGACTTGCTGGATTTTTCTCAATGATGTTTTACTAGTCACCCGACTGGTAGTAATAAATGAGAAAAATCCAGCAAGTCCAGTTGCCTTGATTTATTACAACCATTTGAATGACTAGCAAAATGTATTTGAAGGCAACTGGACTTACTGTATTCTTCTCAAATACATTTCAAAAGTTATTCAACTGGTAGTAATAAATCAGGCAACTGGACTTGCTGGATTTTTCTCAGATATGTTTTACTAGTCATCCAACTGGTGGTAACAGCTCAAGGCAACTGGACTTGCTGGATTTTTCTCAGATATGTTTTACTAGTCATCCAACTGGTGGTAACAGCTCAAGGCAACTGGACTTGCTGGATTTTTCTTATTTATCACTACCAGTCTGATGACTAGTAAAATGTCCTTGGGATAAAGTGAGCAAGTCCATTTGCCTTGATCTGTTACCACCAGTTGGATGACTAGTAAAACATCTTTGTGAAAAATAGAGCAATTCCAGTTGCCTTCAAATTCATTTTGCTAGTCATCTGGCAGTAATAAATCAAGGCAACTGGACTTGCTCTCTTTATCTTGTGGATATTTGACTAGTCACCTGACTGGTAGTAATAAGTGAGAAAAATACAGCAATTCCAGCTGCCTTGATTTATTACTATCACTCAGATGACTAGTATAGAAAATACAGCAAGTCCAGCTGCCTAGATTTATTACTATCTAACGATGACTAGTATAGTAAATACAGCAAGTCCAGTTGCCTTGATTTATTTCTACCACTCAGATTACTAGTATAGAAAATGCGGCAAGTCCAGTTCCCTTGATTTATTACTGATAAGGAAACCGTGGGCAGAAAATGGCTGGGGGGATCTTACCGCGTCGGCAAGAGACGGAAGCGTAGGTGACGGTCGGAGCTTAACCAGAGCAGACAGGAAACACGACCAAGGCAGTCGCACTACAGCCGCCCCACTTTGGGCGCCAAGTGACGCAGACAGGATGCACAACCAAGGCATAGACAGAAAGTCTTACCTCATGGCTTGATCAGGCCCAGCCGGTGGGTGTCACATCTGTGTGGCAGAGCTAGTTATCGCAGTCACGAATGCTTCAAGGCAGTCACACTGCAGCCGCCCCACTTTGGGCGCCAAGTGATGCAGACAAGGCGCACAACCAAGGCATAGACAGAAAGTCTTACCTCATGGGTTGATCAGGCCCAGCCGGTGGGTGTCACATCTGTCTGGCAGAGCTAGTTATCGCAGTCACGAATGCTTCAAAGCAGTCGCACCACAGCCGCCCCACTTTGGGCGCCAAGTGATGTAGACAAGGCGCACAACCAAGGCATAGACAGAAAGTCTTACCTCATGGGTTGATCAGGCCCAGCCGGTGGGTGTCACATCTGTCTGGCAGAGCTAGTTATCGCAGTCACGAATGCTTCAAGGCAGTCGCACTACAGCCGCCCCACGTTGGGCGCCAAGTAATAAGGAAACTGTGGGCAGATCCCTTTTGCTCTCTATGGTTCAGAGAGATTTCTCTGGTTTCGTTCAGTCTTCCAAAATAATCTAAGGGAGTGAAAAAATATACGCGTAACGAAGGACACAGACATAACAGTATGTGCTCGATGTTACACGGGAAAGCACTTTCTGCCGCTCCGCCCAGCGACACTTTATTTTTATATCGAAGTAAAAAAAAAACACAGCACACGTCATCTATTGGACATCATCATATAAGGAAAAAGTCTTACCTCATGGGTTGATCAGCGGGAATGAACAGCAAGTCGTGCCGCGCAGACAGCCTACGGCCGATCAGGTGATTTCGAGGTTGGCACCCTGGTAAAAAGCGGTCCCTGACGCCTCCGGTTTCGCCCATTCCTTCTGAATCTGAAGAGTTCACTGCTGAGCAGGGTTTTGCTCTTTCTGATGAAGGTCGGCTATTCTCTGACTCGGGCTCATCGGACGAGGGGCTGAGGAGTCATGGTGATCCGGGCCCCGGTTCTTGGGGCCTGTGTGACACCGACGAATTACTGATAAAGATCTTCGAGGTCTTGTCTATCTCTATCCCTGGTGAGGCTTCCAGGCCTAGAAGGGAGAGTTTCTATACAGCGCCGCCGCGTTTGGAATTTCTGGAGCAGGATCACTTCCAGGCTCTTGTGCTCAAAGAATGGCAATGCCCTAGTAAACTTCCAGGGGACTGGGATTGGAAATACCCTTTTCCCCCTGATGTGGTTAACTGCTGGTCATCACCTCCCGTGGTGGATGCACCGATCATTGGGTTTCTTAACCCCCCCCTTTATTGCGGCCCCTACTTATCGTACCCTTCGGGATGCTGAGGACCGGCGCATTGATAGGCTGGCTTCCCACGCCTTTTCTTGTGCAGGGACGACTCTGCGCCCGGTCTGTGCCGCGGCCATCGCTGCAGTGGCCGCTAGGACCCTCATCAGAAAGTTGATTGATCATCAACCTGAGGATCTCCCCTGGGAGGTGTTTAATGCACTCTCCAGTTGTGATGTATTTGTAAGATTTATCCTTTTGGCGCTGGATGACACCATCAGCATGTGCGCAAGAACTTCCGCCCTTGCGGTAGCTATACGCCGACTGGTCTGGCTGCGACAGTGGGGTGTTGACGATGCTACCAAAAAGATTCTTACTGGGCTTCCCTTTAGAGGGCGATGCCTATTCGGGGCCCGTCTGGACCTGTTTGGGAAAAAAGGGAAAAACACCCCTTTACAGAAGGCGGTCTCGGCCTTCTCGGGACAGGGGCACCCCTCCACCCCCCTATGTTAGTGTCAAACCCGAACCAGAGGTGTCCTTCCAGCTTTTTGGTATAGATCCCTGCCCCAAGAGTGGCAGACAACGCCCTGGTCCCTCCGGCAGGACTAAGTCCAAACCTTTTACCAAAACCCCCCAAGCATGATGGGGTGCCCTCGCCTGCTTGGGCGAGGGGATGGCCGCAGCACCTTGCCCCTATCAGGAGGCGTCATACCTCGTTCTGATGGAGTCAGGAGGAAGTTTCCTCTGGATGCAGGATTGTGTCTGCTGGGCGGCCCCTTCCCGAGATATTCAGGATGCTTCTGGTCCCTGCCTCTCTTCTTGTATTGGCGCAGGCCACGCGCGGTCTGCGAGGTCTGGGGTCACCTGCTGGTTGCCCTTAACAGCAGAGGCAGGGGCCTCTACACTAACCTTTCCACATTCCTCCTAAGGAGGAGACACTCTGCCCATTATGGCCTTCCATATGTGAGGCAATTTACATTCACAGGCGGACTTTTTCTGCATGGTTCCTCTGAGTTGGGCCACCAGTGCCCTGTGTCCAGGGACCTCTTGCCGTCTGTGGGGACCTAAGACGCTTAGTTCATTGCCATTGTGCCTTCCGGGCACCAAGAACCTTACAAGCGAGTGTTGGCGCTCCAACACTGCTGATTGTGGCCTTGTTATCTGGCCTTGGTTCTGCTCCCTGAGTGATCGCCTAGGCGACGACGGGGGTGATATCTCTACTGAGACCTAGGGGGCGTCCGCGCGAGGAACTGCCGGGCCGTCCCCTCTTTGCTTCCCAATCCCTGCGTCAGACCGAGTTTGTTACTCGGTTGGTGGTGTCCTTTGGGAGTCTTTGGATGGGTGCTCAATCACCTCAATTCCTCTTTTTCCCCCTAGTGGTATCTCCATTCCTAGGGTTGAACCTGGATTCGGTTCAGACAGGAACCTGCTTCCTTGACTATCTGGTTGCATGGGCTCGGTATCTCTTGCTGTTCCCGTCTCTTCACCAGGCTGGATTGTAGCTGGTGGGCCTGTTGGTGACTGTTCAAAGGTTGTCCCTTGTGCTCTGAGCCCTTGGGCTCTTCTGCTACTCTTATTGTAAATGCTGGACTGGGTTCCAGCTTCCCTGGAGCTGGGTTTGTGTACCCTTCCACCTTGGTACGGTGGTTTCCCCTGAGACTGTTGTACTAGGGGTACCAGTCAGGGGGTGCCCCCTTCCTTGCGTCTATCAGGTCGACGGAGGGGGGGACTTTTTTCTCCTAAATTCCCCTGTGGTTCCGGGGGAGGTGGGACCTTTAGGGGCTCCTCCACCTGTCTAATTTTGAAGCAGTAGGCCTTCAGGTTGGCTCTATATCGCTGGACTTCTCCCTTGCAGGATCGGGCTATTTGGGGACCCCTTGGTCTGTCTGACGACAGTGGCCTGTATTAATTACCTGTGTGAACTTGGAAGCAGGATGATCCCCCAGGAAGGTATCTGATCCTGATCTGAGTGGAGGACAGCGTTCCCTGCATATCTGCGATATTCACTCCTGTGGATGTCCTTCTGCGACAGGATGTGCTTGTTCTTGTGTCTCCATGTGATCCGTCTAGTGTGGATCATTTCTGGGCCCGTCCATATCGTGGGTCCTAGGCCCTTGTTTCCCTGTCTCAGATTGTTCTGACCTTGGTCATGAGGCTTTGTAACTTTATGCTGGTCATTCTGTTCTATATGTCTTACCTTCATTCACCCTGCTTGACAGGGTTCTGTGCAAGTTTGCTCTGGAAGGGGGAACCAGTGATACTGACGGCCCTTGGGTGGCCTAGTGGAGTGTGGTTGCAGATGTGGTTACGTGGACAGCGGACCTGTACGCCCTGTCAGGAGTGCTGGCCTGCTCACTCAGGCCCCCCCTTTTTTTCTATTCATCCCTATCTACAGACTCTGGTCTGGATGGTCTGACGGTTGATTCATCCCTCTTGATGGAAGTGGGTGTACCTTCTGGGTGTCTGTGACTTCTGGAAGCCTAGGAGTTGGCTTCCTCTGCCTCCTTCTTCCGTCTATTGTGGGGTATTGTTTACCCATATTGATTGGGGTGAGTTTCTGGTCTCTCCCCTGTGGGCACGCTCTGTTCCCAGGGTTTTTATAGTTATTACAGCATGGGTGGGAGTTGGCTCTCCTACTCGGTGCCCTGGTGGTTCAGGCTCTGCCCTGTTCATCTTCTGCAGAAGTCTTTACTCAGTTCCTTGTCTGGGTTGACTTTTCTTTCAGGGATTGCTCAGTGACATCCCCCACGTAGTTTTAGGGTCCCTGTTGGGATTGATTTCTATTTGGTTTGCCTTGCGGGGTGTTCCCCTTTGGCTCTATTCCGGATGCTGTCTGACTGTTCTTATCCATAAGGTTGCCCTTCTGGGGCTGGTACCTCAGTCGGCCGTGTGCCTGAGCGTGCGGATCTGTCTAGCTAGCCCTCTTTTCTTTCTGTATCTTCACCGAGATGAGGCGGTGTTCCGCCTTACGGCGGTTCTTCTGCCTAAGGTGGTGTCTTAGGCTCCGGTTTTATGACATTAGCCTTCTGCTGGGATTTATTCCTTGTAATGCTGAGGCAAGGGAATCTATTTTCCCTCAATAGCTGCTGGAATTTCTTCCTGGATTGTCTCTTGTCCCTTAGGGGACTGAGGCTCCTTGGGGTTGTGGGCACCTACATCTGGATGTGCCTGTTCTCATCTGCCTCTAGGGGTTAGGCGGCCTTGGGCCTGGCCTTTACCGGTATAAGATGTCCCTTCTGGTCCTGGGGACGGCTTGGCTTCTTCCTGGGCTACTTTTAGTTTTTGCTCTTGTTAGGCTTTTACTCAAGCCTATTCCTTAAAGGGGAAGAGCTCTTCTCACTCTATTCTGATTACGCAGGTGCCTTGGTATCTTTGGGCCCTTCAGCACCAGGTCTTGTTGAACAGGTTGCTTGAACGCAACTTGTTTTTCTTGTTTTGTACCCCTTCAAGGGTTGTTTTTGATGTTGAAGTTAGAGCCTTTGCTCGTGACGCTCTTGGTAGCGAGGTATTACAGGTGACAGTGCTTTCAACTGTCTGCTGTTGCCTTTTTTTGTTGGGGGATCCCACCCTACTTTATGGACACTGCTATTGGATGTCCCAATTGTAAGTATTATGTCTGGAGCAGGACGTACTGTATACTTAGAATAATACAATTCTGTGAAATATTCACCTGTAGAATTGGTATTATACGTATACAGTACGTCCTGCTCCACCCCACCCTGGTTTTTGCATTATTCTGGATCCCCTGTATGGTGATTGTTGTTATTGTTACCATTACCAGTTGTTTTTGGTGGTTGTTTTCTCCCGGCTTCTGGTTCACTGCTTTTCAATGCTGGGGATTTGTGGGAGGTCCCTGGGTATATGAAGGGCCTGGAGGAGCCTGTTTTTGCATGTCTGCAGTGCACAGCGCCCTCTGGCGGAGGATAACCCAATTATAAGTATTATATCTGGAGCAGGACGTACTGTATACGTATAATACCAATTCTACAGGTGAATATTTCACAGAATTGTATTTTTACTGACTTTTTACCTCACATATTTACCCTCCTGTGTTTTTTACTGACTTTTTACCTCACATATTTGCCCTCCTGTGTTTTTTACTGACTTTTTACCTCACATATTTACCCTCCTGTGTTTTTTACTGACTTTTTACCTCACATATTTGCCCTCCTGTGTTTTTTACTGACTTTTTACCTCACATATTTACCCTCCTGTGTTTTTTACTGACTTTTTACCTCACATATTTGCCCTCCTGTGTTTTTTACTGACTTTTTACCTCACATATTTACCCTCCTGTGTTTTTGCAGATTTTTTACCTCACATGCTCACCCTCGTCGCTCCACTCCCTCCCCTCTCCTTCATGCTGCCGTGCTGTGAGAGAGGGGGGGAGGACATCGGCGCTGCACGGGCGGAGTATGTCTGGGGCTATGGGCCTCGCTGCCGGCCGGGGGGGGGGCGGGGCCGCACAATGACACTTTTCCCGTCACGGTTGTGCGGCCCGCCCCTCGAGGAACGTGTGCTGCTGGCTGATCCGCGCCATCTTCTCCTCCTGCACGCTACGTCTCTGTCGGGCCTTTGAGCAGTGTCGTGAGTCCCTCTTGATATATTGTCTTTTATGCGCTGGGCATGTGCTGTGGGATACTTATATGTTCACTTTGTGTCTTCCAGGTGGGCCCCTTGATATTAAGGGTTGTGGTTCCTCTCTGCCTCCGGCCACCCCCCGCTCCCGCCCCCCTCTCTCTCTCCAAGCCCTCTCCCTGTAAAGAGGGATCACTTAAGAGGGATCATTTCTTGCGGGCTGGCCAGGTTGGGTCGTTAGTGCCTTGTACCTGTAAACATAGCTCAGATTACCATAATGGAGGCTTCTGGGGATAGTGAGCTTGGGACCCCATCTGGGCGGGTGAAGCTCTGCCCTATGTGCGGTGCTAGCCCTCTGGGCGGACTCAGCACGGTTGTGTCACTTGCGCCAGAAGTGTTATCTCGGGCTGATTGGGCGGGCGTATCTGCCCCTAGCCCGTTATTGCCTGCGACCTCTCCAGAACCCCCGCGCTTGCTTTCAGCCCCCAGCGAGGGGGAAGCCAGTAGGAGGTCCCAATCTGATTTGGCGTATCGAGTGGCCAGCCTTGAGAGACAGATCTCTCGCTCGGCTCCTAAGAAGGCCACAAGTAAGAGGCGGCATATTGAGCCGGTCTATTCTGATAATGATGGGGATGATGATGATCTCTTTGGAGGTGTTGGCCTTGATAGTGGCCCGGTTCTTCCTCGGATGAGGATACATGGCTCCCTGATGATACAGAGCGGTTGCTGACTGCGATCTTTGAGACGCTGCACATTGTCCCTCCTAGAGTGGCTAAGAGGAAGCAGGGTGGATTGTTTCTGCCTGAGAGACAGAGACGAGTCTTTCCTGAGCAAGCCTTTTTTTTTTTTTTTCTAACATGATTTTCAAGCAATGGGAAAGATCTAACAAGTTATCGTCGGTGCCTAAGGGCCTGGACAGGCAGTATTCCTTTCCCGAGGAGCTGGTCCGGCTATGGTCCTGTCCTCCCGAGGTGGATGTCCCCGTGTCAGGTCTGTCCAACACTACCGTCATGCCTTCACCCAAAGCTGCTTCCCTACGTGATCCAGCTGACAAGCGCATGGATCAGTTGGTCTGTCATGCCTTCACCTTGCCGGCCAAGAAGGCACTCACTAGTATCCCCTTTGTGGGTCACAGGCGGTTTGGGGAGCGTCTGGACCTCCTGGTCAAGAGCGGAAGACTCCCTCAGCGACGAAAATCTGCGCGGCCCTTTTGGGGTTCATCTGCCTATCGCTCCTTCGAGGAAGAAGAGGCTCTTCATTTTCAGGTGCTCGCAGAGATTCCTGGTGACGAGGTAGGTCCCGCGGCCGACCCAATCCCTCCTGGGGATCCAGGCCCAAGCCCCCTACCAAGGAGGGGACGCCCTTACCCATCCGGGTGGGGGGACAGCTTCTGCTATTTGATCACGTCTGGAGACAGAGCTTCTCGGATCGGTGGATTCAGGAGATGGTTTCCTCCGGTTACAAAATAGAGCTGGCAGTCTGGCCGCCCTCAAGATTTCTTCAGTCACGGATATCCCAGAACCCATTGATGTCACAAGGCCTGCAGTTGGCCGTCCAACACCTTCTGCTGTCAGGTGTGATTTGTCCCGTGCTTCGGCAGGAACGGGGTCAGGGCTTTTACTCCAATCTGTTCACAGTGCCCAGGAAGGACGGAACGCTGAGACCCATCCTGGACCTAAAGGGTCTCAACAGGTTTGTTAGAGTCAGACATTTCCGCATGGAGACCTTACGGTTCGCAGTGAGCTCGCTTCGACCTGGCGACTTCATGACCACGGTGGACATCAGGGATGCTTATCTGCACATGTCTATATTCCAGGGGCATCAGAAGGTCCTGAGGTTTGCGCCGGAGGATCAGCACTACCAGTTTGTGGCTTTGCTATTCGGGATATCCTCAGCCCCCCGTATGTTCACCAATGTGCTGGCGGGCATCAGGCTATCCTGAGTATCCAGGGCATTCGCGTGCTGCCTTATCTGGACGATTTACTGATTGCGGCTCAGTCTCTTCTTCAGGCCGAGAGCGACACCCGGACCGTGTTGTCCACTCTCGAGGATTTTGGTTGGGTAGTCAATTATCCCAAGTCTTCAATCACTCCCTCGATGGTGGGTTCTTTTCGGGGCATGACGTTGGACACCTCTCTGGCCAGGATATTCCTGCCACAGCAGAAGGTGGTGGGTCTTCAGACACAGGTGCAGGCCTTGCTGTCTTGTCAGCAACCATCTGTCCGTCTGGGGATGAAACTGTGGGCCTGATGGTGTCATGCTTCGAGGCAGTGCCCTTTGCTCAGTTCCACTTGAGACCTCTTCAGCTGAATCTGTTGACCGGATGGGATCGGACACAGGAGTCACTGGAACGAGTTTTCACTGTCTCCCCCGGCCAGGCAGTCCCTTTTGTGGTGGCTGGACTCCAGAAATCTGCTGGTAGGCAAGTCATTTCTGCCTCCACGGTGGGAGATTGTCACCACGGACGCCAGCCTGACCGGCTGGGGAGGCTTTTGGCTGACTCAGAAGATCCAGGGTCAGTGGGGGCCACAGGAGGCCCACTTACCTATAAATATCTTGGAGTTGAGAGCCATCCGGTGGTGCTTCTTCACTTGACTCCCCATCTAAGCGGTCGTGCGATTCAGGTTCTCTTGGACAATCACACGGCGGTCGCCTACATAAATCACCCAGGCGGGAATCGGAGAATGCGAGCCCTCAAGGAGGTGACCCAGATTCTGACTTGGGCAGAGGAGAATGTTCCCTGCATCTCGGCGGTTTAGATTCCTGGGATAGAGACCCAGGAGGCAGACTCCCTGAGCAGGAGCGCCTCACGCCTGGGGGAATGGTCTCTCAGCAACAAGATCTTTCATGCTCTTGTCTCCGCTGGGGTCAGCCGGGCGTGGACCTATTTGTGTCCAGACACAATCACAAGCTCCCGAGATTCGTCTCCCTGTAGAGAGATCCTCTGGCCTTTGCCACAGACGTTTTGGCAATTCCTTGGGCGGAGTTCAGGCTCCTTTATGCGTTCCCTCCATTTCCACTCCTGTGCCGAGTGCTGCGCAAGATAGCCCAGGAGGGGGTACCAACCATCCTGGTGGCTCCTCGCTGGCCGAGGCGGAGTTGGTTCGCAGACATAATTCAGATCCAGATCCAGGGCTTCTCATGCAGGGGTCGTTGCGGCACCCCAATTTACAGACACTGGCTTGGCGGCCTGGCTATTGAAACCTCAGTCCTGACGGACAAGGGGCTGTCAGCCACGGTTGTTCAGACCATGATTCAGACGCGGAAGAAGTTTTCTTCCATGATATATTACAGAGTTTGGCATGCCTACATTGCTTGGTGTGAATCCAAGAGCCTTCCTTGTCGCACTTTCCCTATCTCTAGGATTTTGTAGTTTTTTACAACACAGCTTAGACTTGGGTCTCCAGCTGAGCACCCTCAAGGGCCAGGTCTCGGCCTTAGCCATATTCTTCCAGAGATCCATTGCCAATCATAGACTGATCAAGACCTTCTTCCAAGGGGTTACCAATGTACGCCCACCGCGTAAGCCTGTATTACCAGTGTGGGACTTGAATCTGGTGCTTTCTGCTCTCCAGGGTCCCCCCTTTGAGCCCTTGTGCGATGCTGCATTGTCTATGTGTATTTTTGGTACCTATCACCTCGGTGCGTCGCATGTCAGAGCTGGCCGCTGGTGTGAAGCCTTCTTACTTTGGACGGCATAGGGATAAGGTGGTGTTTCGCTTAAACCTGATTTTTTGCTTAAGGTCGTGTCTCCTTTTCACCTTAATGAGGAAATTGTCTTGCCTTCCTTGTGTCCAGCTCTGACCCTCCATTCCCTGGATGTGGTCAGAGCCATTAAGTACACCTGGTTGGAGTCCTTCAGGAAGTCTGATTTTTTTTTTTGTCCTAGGTTCTAGGAAAGGTTTGCCACCAGCCAAGTCTACCCTCAGTAAGTGGATCAGACAGGCAAGTTGAACAAGTTTGTAAGGCCGCCACTTGGTCTTCAGTTCATACCTTTACAAAGTTTTTACAAGGTTGATGTTAGGGCCTCAGCTGATGCTGTCTTTGGCCAAAAAGTGCTTCAGGCGGTAGTGAAATGAACTACATGCTGTTTCGCACTGGGGATCCCACCCTAATGGACACTGTCATTACTTCTGGGGCGACCTGGACTGGATATAGTGAAAAATACAATTCTGTGAAACTCACCTGTAGAATTGTTTTTGAGTATATCCAGTCCAGGTTGTCCCACCCCGCCCTAATTCATTATATCTGGATTGCCTGTTATGGTGATTACCATTTTTATATTGGACCGTTGTCCTTAGTTTGATGGAGAGAGTACATGCTGAAGCTATGTGAAGCAACGTGGTTTCTTGGCCTCCCGGCCTGTCTCTTTTCTTACTGCTGTTCGGTCTTCCAAAATAATCTAAGGAAGTGAAAAAATACACGCTTAACGAAGGACACAGACATAACAGTATGTGCTCGATGTTACGCGGAAGAACGCTTTCTGCCGCTCCGCCCAGCGACACATTATTTTTATATCGAAGTAACAAAAACACAGCACACGTCATCTATTGGACATCATCATATAAGGAAAATCTAATTACTGGCTCAATGATTGGTCATCACAGCCAAAACTGATATTCTTAAGAATGTTAGTGGGGCCGGACATAATAAGGTGTTGTCCGGCTCCCCAGCACCATCTTGTTCACAGTAATGTGTTAATAGCAGCGCGCCTCATTAACTTTATTGCTCTAATTCAGTACAAGCAAAGGAAAGAATCAACGCAGAGATAAGTGGCTTACTGAGGGTTTATTTCACCTTTATTAGAGACTAAAGCTTACAATGCAAATAGTAATCTATTTTTAATGCAGAGGGGATGTTCACATATGCATTCATTTTACTAATTCTGACCTCCATCCATCACATTACTATCAATTGATGACTAGTATAGAAAATACAGCAAGTCCAGGTCCTTTGCTTTATTACTATCAATCGATGACAAGTATAGAGAATACAGCAAGTCCAGTTGCCTTGGCTTATTCTTAGCAGTCAGGTCATGTGACCTGTCCCATTAACCCCTGTGTCCCGCAGGCCCGCTCGGCTCCTCCCCCCTCCGGCGCTTCTTCCTGGTCATGTGACTTGTACCATTAACTCCCTGTGTCCTGCAGGCCCGCTCGGCTCCTACGCCCTTCGGCGCTTCTTCCTGGTGGACGGCCTCTCAGGCAGACAGACCAACCTCTCCAGCGAGCCCAGCGAGGTCACGGTGGCCACCAGCCTCACCCTCAGGTAAGTCCATTACTCACATGTGCCCCTGCCATGACACGCCGGACCACCTTACTAACCCCCCTGATCCTCCCGCCCACGCAGCGTGTTCCTGCCGCTCAGCCCTCCGGGAAGCCAGCCGCCGTTCCAGCTCACCGTCACCTACGAGAGAAGGAGCCTGCAGGCCGCCGTCCAGGTCAGAACCCCAAGAGCTGACGCTCTACCCGTCACTTTGTGTTTCCCTATTGGCCGGGGGAGGGGCAGCAAATGCAGCAAGTCCAGTTGCCTTGATTTATTTCTATCACTCAATTGACTAGTGAAAAATCTTGATCTAGTAGTAATACATCAAGGCAACTGGACTTGCTGGATTTTATCTCATTTATCACTACCAGTCTGATGACTAGTAAAATAGCCTTGGGATAAAGGGAGCAAGTCCAGTTGCCTTGATTTATTACTATTACTCAGATGACTAGTATAGTAAATACAGCAAGTCCAGTTGCTTTGATGTATTTCTATCACTCAGATGACTAGAATAGTAAATACAGCAAGTCCAGTTGCCTTGATTTATTACTGCCAGTTGAATGACTAGCGAAATGAATTCAAAGGGAACTGGACTCGCTGTATTTTTCTTCAAGATGTTTCGCTAGTCATCTGAGTGATAGTAATAAATCAAGGCAAATGGACTTGCTGATTTTTATGTCATCCGACTAGTAGTAATAAATGAGATAAAATCCAGCAAGTCCAGTTGCCTTGATTTATTACTGCAATGAATGACTAGCAAAATGAATTCGAAGGCAAATGGACTCGCTGTATTTTTCTCGAAGATGTTTTTACTAATCATCCAACTGGTGTTAACAGATCAAGGCAACTGGACTTGCTCTCTTTATCCCAAGGATATTTTATCATCAGACTGGTAGTGATAAATGAGAAAAATACAGCAAGCCCAGTTTCCTTGATTTATTAATATGACATATGACTAGCGAAAGATCTTGAAGTAAAATCCAACGAGTCCAGTTGCCTTGATTTATTACTAAGATGTATTTACCAGTCATATAGCTGGTGGTAACAGATCAAGGCAACTGGACTTGCTCTCATTATCCCAAGGATTTTTTTGTCATCCAACTGGTAGTAATAAATGAGAAAAATACAGCAAGTCGCAGTTGCCTTGATTTATTTCTATCACTCAGATGACTGGTGAAAATGCAGCAAGTCCAGTTGCCTTGATTTATGTTTGATTGGCAGCTCTGGGGGGGAGAGAGAACACGCGGTAATCAATAGGACAATGGGTAATAAAGCTCCGCCCACAATCTTCCCCAGCCGGCCTATCCTGTGAATGTTCCGCTATGTGGCTCCTCCCCCCTCCTGCGCTGATCTAACCCGTTTCTGTTTCTCTGGCCAGGTCCAGTTTGCCGTCATCTATACGCAGAGCCAGGGGACCTACAAGAGAGACACCGATGTAAGTAACACCTGACCTCGCCCGGAATCTCTGATTGGCAGCCAAGATAGGTGTTAGCCCCGCCCCCATATAGCAGTCGGAAAGCTCAGCATGATCATGCGCGGTCGGCGGAGACACGGGTGGGCGGAGTTATTTGTTTTTTCTATCACTGTCTTAGTAAGTATCAGATGATGAAACCACGCCCCTTCGTTGAGGGATGGGCGAAGCCACGCCCTCTCATTGAGGGATGTATGAAGCCACACCCCCTCACTGAGGAATGTATGAAGCCACGCCCCCTCATCGAGGGATGGATCGGAGATACATCGTAACAGTTACAACAATAGAAACCCTTTGAATAGTCAAATGAATCATTTATTGCCGCAGATCTGCATGTTACACCTCAAAGAGGGACAAGTGAGAACAATGAGGGACAGGGGGGACATGGACTCAAAAGAGGGACAGTCCCTCCAAATCAGGGACACTTGGGAGCTATGCATTGGTGTAAAGAGAGAAGAGGAGGGGCCCCAGGGCGGAGCTTTGCCGATCACTACATAACTCCTATACTATGTAATAGTATCATATAAACAACCATTCAGATAGGCCCCACTCGGCCCCGCCCCTAATTTAAGCATGCGCTTCCTCTTGAGCGGTCAGATTTAGATAGAGTTGTGCTTTAACCTGTCTGTTTCCCCTCCGCAGATTGCGCTCGCCGTCCTGGGCTCGCTCGCCGCGCTTTTTGCCATCCTGGAGACTAGCAGTTGGCACAGGAGGTCGGGGCGGCAGGATATCGGGATAATGGTAAGTATCCGGTGGGGGCGTGTGTATAGAGAAAATCTTAGGGATGCCCCATATTAGGGATGCCCCAAGGGATACTCAATCGGCCAGCCCTGGAGGCTTTTAGACTCCAAGGCCAACCCCCTCATTGATTGATGTATAGGAGATACATTGTAACAGTTACAATAGAAACACTTTGAATACGCAATTAATCATTTATTGCTGCAGATCTACATGTTACACCTCAAAGAGGGTATGTAAATTAAGCCACACCCCCTCATTAAGGGATGAAGCCACACACCCTCATTGAGGGATAGAGGAAGCCACGCCCCCTCATTGAGGGATAGATGAAGCCACTCCCCCTCATTGAGGGATGGATGAAGCCACACTCTCATTTAGGAATAGATGAAGCCACGCTCTCTCATTGATGGATGGATGAAGCCACGCCCCCTCATTGAGGGATGGATGAAGCCACACTCTCTCATTGAGGGATGGATGAAGCCACGCCCCCTCATTGAGGGATAGGTAGTAGATAGGATGTAACAGTTACAACAATAGAAACACTTTGAATGGGCAAATGAATCATTTATTGCTGCAGATCTGCATGTTTCACATTCAATATGAAATGAAGCCACACCCCTCATTGAGGGATAGACGAAGCCACGCCCCCTCATTGAAGGATGGACCCTGGAGGCTTTTAGACTCCAAGGTCGGCCTGTCAGGTGGGTGGGCCTCTCGAAATGGGCGGGGCACCCAGCTGGCAGCAGCGGGCTCCTGGGTTTGCCCATAGTGTACGAGTGTAGAGTTCCCCTTTAAAAGGAATAATGTGTTTTGCATTTAGGATGAACCCCTCTCTAGATCCTTTAAACAATAAAATGTAAGGCTAGAGTTCCCCTTTAACAGAATGTGTTTTGCATTGAAAGATGAATCCCTCTTTTAAACAATAAAATGTAAATCTAGAGTTCCACTTTAACAGAGTAAAGTGTATTCTAAGTATGTCACACACCCCGCTTCAAGAATCCATAACATGTGGGTAATATCGTCCTGAAGAGGCGTTCCTGCAGAGATGATAGTAAAAGAAAGCCCCTCCCTGATCCATAAATACCTGGGACCTCCCACTCATCACCCAGTTTTCCATCTCTGCAAGACGGCGAGCAAGTCAGAAGATGATGGCTCCTCCTTGCACTGGGGGAGTTTCAGGTAGCCGGGGTAACTCCCGGCCTGTTTGTTGAATATTCCCGTTCGGCCTTCTTTACTGAGTAACCCCTTATATTATATGCCTCCTCAGTTTTGGCTGCGGGCCCGAGCGAGGGTATGCTGGCACCTATGGTGCTTAGGAGCAGTGCTCCCCCCGTGAGACCCTAAAATAAGAGGGTAGGCGGTGGTCCCGGGTTGGTGATCCCGGTTTGGGATGCCCCGTCCCTTGGTATTGCCCCTGGGGTGGGTCCCTTTTCAGTCCTCATCTTACTCATCTGTGGGGGTTGGGGGTCTCCTTCCTAGGGCATGTAGTTTCCCGCTGCCCCTGGCACCTGTGTGGCTGCGGGTGTATGTTTTTTTGTGCTTGTGCTACTATTTGGGCGCCGCGACCGCCATGTCGGCCGGGGCGCCGGGTGCTTTGCTGCTTTACTTCACGTTATTGGGGGCGGGGCCGGCCTGCGGCGCGCTGCCGCGGCCGAGACCCCGTTTCTTATTGTTCCGGTTAGGCCGGGCGGGTGCGACGCTGGACTCTGCGGTCGCACCCGCCGGGCGTGTCATTTTGGTCGGCGCCGCGGCTGCGGAGGCGCCGGTTCTCAGGGGGGTGAGTCCCGTTGGCGGCAGAGGGAGATGCGTCCTCGTCGGAGGGGGGGGGCGGGGCCGGGTTTTCGGCGCGTCGCCGCGGCTCCGCCCCTCCCTCCTCTCTGCTGCTGGCGCCATTGCGGAGCCTTGTCAGCTCCGTGCTGTTCAGGGAAGGGGGCGTTTTCTCTTTACTTTGCGCGCTCTGCGCCCTGGCCACGCCCCGGATTCCTTGCCTGCGTCTCCTCATGCTTGTGGTGGACTCCATCGTTCCCTGGGATCTGTGAGTGGCCCTGTGGGTCCTATTTATCATAGACTTTTTTATTGTCTTCTGGTCTTATATTTAAGGGGTTCCTTCTGTCTTTCAGGCGGAGTGTTCTATCGGGAGTGTCATCATTAGTAATTAGAGGGTTTCTCCCGGTCCTAGATTCCTGGGTTCACTTAGTCTTAAATCCTCCCACTTGGGACATTAAAGGGGCATCCCGGGTTGCTTATTGGCGTAATTCCCTGGGTCATTGCGACTAATAAAGTTCACCTTATGGAGGCATCCCCGGATACTGGGGCAGGGGCCCCTTCGGGGCATCCCAAAAGGTGCATGTTGTGTGGTGCATCCATTACAGGGGATGATGTACTGCTTTGTATACCTTGTGCACAGCAAACTATTGCGCGGCAGTCCGGATCACAGGCTTCTGGATCAGCTCCGCCGGCCGAGTCATCTCAACCTCCCACCCTGACACGCGCTCCGTGTGACGTTGTCATGGGCAGGGATCTGCAAGCTGAGATGTGCGCCAGATTGGCCAACCTTGAGAAAATTGTTTCCAGGTCGGCCGCCCGTAAGGCCCCGGCCAAGAGGAAGCATTTGTCCCCGGCTTTGCCGGCTGATGACCTGGACGAGTTTAATAATCTGGATTGGTCTGATTATTCTGGGCTAGAGGAAGGTGAGGTTTCTGAGGGCTCAGAGGTTTCGGACGATGAACAGTCTGCGGGCGCTGATGAGGAGCTTAGTGAGTTAGGGAGATCCTCGGATTCTCCTCACGCGCTGGCGCTGATGTTGGAGGTTCTGAAGATTTCCCCTCCCGAGGTGGCGTCACAGCAGGAGGGTGAGTTGTTTGAGGAGTCCAGGCCGCGCTTGGAGTTTCCTTCACAACGGCACTTTCACAAGATCATTGATAAGGAATGGGACAGGCCGGCTAGGCTCCCTGGCATCCCTCAGGGGTGGGACAAGAAATACCCTTTCCCTTCGGAGGTGGTTAAGCGCTGGGTTTCCCCTCCCGAGGTCGATGCTCCGGTTCTGGGGTTGTCTAATTCCTCGGTTTTGAATAGGCCGGATTGCTCCTCCCTTAAGGATGGGGAGGATAAACGTATTGACCAAATGGCGTGTCATGGCTTTACTAGCGTTGGGTCAGCCATACGGCCTGTGTGCGCTTCTGAGCTTATGGTGTTGGCTGCCAGGTCTGTGGTCAGGGACTTGTTGACATCTTCCGGGCTTCGCCCTGGTAGTGCTGAGTTCCTTAGCCTCAAACGGTGTGAGTTGTTTTTGTCCTTTGTATTAACTGCCTTGGATGACACTTTGATGATGTGTGGTAGGGCATCGGCTTTGTTGGTGACTATTCGGCGGTCGGTCTGGCTGCGCCAGTGGGCGGCCGACTTCATGTCTAAAAAGTCTCTGACGGCTTTACCCTTTGTTGGGTTGAGGCTCTTCGGGGAAACATTGGACTCCGTCACCAAGGGCGGTAGGTTGCCTCAACGTAAAAAGCAGCGTCGTTCCTTTCGGGGGGCGCCTGCTTTTACATCTTCCTTTCGTGGGGCCAGATTTGGCAGAGGATCTGCGTCCCAATCTTCCAGAGGAGATTCCGGGAACAGGGGCAGGGGACGTGCCCGTTCTGGATACCATTGGGGTTCTAAGCCCAAGCCGGCTATTAAGCCGGCCCAGCAATGAGGGGGCGCCCTCACCCTTGCAGGTGGGGGGACGGCTGAGACACTTCTCCCGGATCTGGGATCAAGACGTCTCGGACAGATGGATCCGGGAAGTGGTGTCTTCCGGTTACAAGCTAGAGTTCGAGCTCCGCCCCCCCTCCAGGTTCTTCAGGTCTCGGATGCCTTCGGAGCCTCTGGTGGCGCAGGGGCTCCTGGTGGCAGTAAAGAATCTTCTGGACATGGCTGTCATTTGCCCAGTGCCCCTCTCGGAGCAGGGCAGGGGCTTCTATTCCAATCTGTTCACGGTTCCCAAGAAGGACGGGTCGGTCCGTCCTATCTTGGATCTGAAGTTTCTCAACAGGTTTATTCGGCCGCGCAAATTCCGCATGGAAACGCTGCGCTCGGCCATTCACTCTCTTCGTCAGGAAGACTTTCTGACGTCCATAGACATCAAGGATGCTTATTTACACGTTCCGGTTTTTCCAGCACACCAGAGGTTTCTCAGGTTTGTGGTGGAGGATCGGCATTTTCAGTTTGTGGCTCTTCCTTTCGGTCTCACCTCAGCCCCTCGGGTTTTCACCAAGGTGCTAGCGGGGGTGATGGCTCTGCTCAGGGTTCAGGGTATCCGCATTGTGCCCTATCTGGACGATCTACTGATCATGGCCTCTTCTTTCAACCAAGTGGAGTTGGACACCGGAGTGGTGGTGTCCACTCTGGAGAGGTTCGGTTGGGTGATCAACCACCCCAAGTCTTCTCTTTCTCCGTCCAGAGTTGTGACCTTTCTGGGGATGTCTCTGGACACCTCGCAGGCCAGGGTGTTTCTGCCCCAGGCCAAGATTCTTTTGATTCAGGAGTTAGTTCAGCTTCTCTTGTTGGCCCGTCATCCGACCATCCGGCTAGGGATGAGGCTGGTGGGTTTAATGGTGGCCTCATTCGAGGCAGTTCCCTTTGCGCAGTTCCATACGAGGGCGCTTCAGCTGCATCTGCTGGCGGTTTGGGACAGGTCGCAGTCGTCATTGGACCGGTCCTTCCGGTTGACTCCCCGAGTTCGTCGTTCCCTACAATGGTGGCTGGGGTCTGTCAATCTGTCAAAAGGCAGATCCTTCCTGGCTCCATGTTGGGAAACGGTCACCACGGATGCCAGTCTGTCAGGTTGGGGGGGTGTTTGGAAGGACCTCCAGTTTCAGGGTCTGTGGAGTCCGCAGGAGGCTCACAAGCCCATCAATATTCTGGAGTTGAGAGCCATCAGGTTGGTTCTGTTTCGCTTGACTCATCAGTTGAGAGGTCTGCCAGTTCAGGTCCGGTCGGACAACAGGACGGCGGTTGCTTACATCAATCACCAAGGAGGGACTCGCAGCAGGAGTGCCCTCAGGGAAGTGTCTTTGATTCTGGACTGGGCCGAGGCCCACGTCCCGTGTATCTCAGCAGTCTACATTCCGGGGGTGGAGAACACGGAGGCGGACTTGCTGAGCCGGGCCTCCTCTCGTCAGGGGGAGTGGTCTCTCAGTCCCAGGGTGTTTCGTTCGATATGTCTCAGGTGGGGGGTCCCAGCGGTGGACCTCTTTGCCTCTCGTCACAATCACAAGCTTCCAGTCTTTGTGTCTCTCTCGCAGGATCCTCTGGCTCTGGCAGTGGATGCCATGTCTCTGACCTGGAGGGATCTAGGGTTTCTTTATCTGTTCCCTCCGTTTCCAATGCTAGCCAGAGTAGTGCGCAAACTGGCCTTGGAAGGCGCGTCGGCGATTCTGGTGGCCCCGAGGTGGCCAAGGCGCGTTTGGTTCGCAGATCTTGTAAGGCTGGCAGAGGATCAGTTCGCCCTGCCTCTGCTGCCGGACCTGCTCACCCAGGGTCGGCTACGCTATCCCAATTTACCGTCGCTGGCTTTGACGGCGTGGCTGCTGAATCCGCCATCTTGAGGGAAGAAGGTCTTTCTGACGCGGTGATTCAAACTCTTATCAGCGCCAGGAAGCGGTCTTCCTCTTCTGTTTACTACAGGACCTGGAGGTCCTATATTGATTGGTGTGAAGGTAGGTCCTTCTCTTGTCGAGAGTTCTCCATTCCTAGGATTCTGGAGTTTCTTCAACATGGTTTAGATCTGGGGCTCCAAATTAGTACCTTGAAGTGGCAGGTATCTGCCCTGGCGGTGTTTTTCCAAAGGTCCTTTGCACTTCATCCTTTAGTCAGGACCTTTTTCCAAGGAGTCACGCATGTACGTCCGCCTAGGAAGCCCTTGGTTCCAGTTTGGGATTTGAACCTTGTTCTCTCTGCTCTTCAGGGTCCTCCGTTTGAGCCCTTGAATGAGGTTGCCTTGTCTTCGCTTACTCAAAAGGTGGCCTTTTTGGTGGCTATCACTTCGGTTAGGCGCGTTTCTGAGTTGGCAGCTTTATCCATTAAAGCTCCATACTTTGAGAAGCATCAGGACAAGGTTGTCTTTCGTTTCAAGCCGGATTTTCTTCCTAAGGTGGTCTCGGCTTTTCATCTAAATCAGGACATAGTTCTGCCTTCTCTATGCCCTAATCCTAGCAACGACAAGGAAAGGGCGTTGCATTCCTTGGATGTAGTTCGTGTTGTGGAATATTATCTGGAGGTTACGTCTTCCTTTCGCAAGACGGACGCCTTTTTTGTGGTGCCCTCCGGGCCTAGGAAAGGTTTGGCTCCTGCCAAATCTTCCATTAGTAAATGGATTCGTCAGGCCATCATTGGGGCCTATTCTGCCAAGGGGAAGAGTCCCCCTTTTCGTGTTACTGCTCATTCTACTCGCGCAGTTGGTGCGTCCTGGGCTTTTCAGCACCAGGCTTCTGTTGAGCAAGTTTGTAAGGCCGCTACCTGGTCTTCTGTTCTGTCACCTTTTCCAAGTTTTACAAGGTTGATGTTTGGGCGTCCGCGGATGCTGTCTTTGGACGCAAAGTTTTGCAAGCTGTAGTGGTTTGAAGTTGTGCATTGTTGCCTAGTTTTGGATCCCCGCCCTTGTTTTTGGACACTGCTATTGGATGTCCCACATGTTATGGATTATTGAAGCGGGGTGTGTGACATACTTAGAATAATACCATTTTGTGAATACTCACCTTGTAAAATGGGTATTATAAGTATGTCACACACCCCGCTTCACCCGCCCTTTCTGTATTCGGGATCCTCTATTTTGTGAACTTTGCGTGGTTGCGTTTTATATTTGCCTCTTCCTGGTCCCTTACCTTACTGCTTCTGTATACTGGGTGATGAGTGGGAGGTCCCAGGTATTTATGGATCAGGGAGGGGCTTTCTTTTACTATCATCTCTGCAGGAACGCCTCTTCAGGACGATATTACCCACATGTTATGGATTCTTGAAGCGGGGTGTGTGACATACTTATAATACCCATTTTACAAGGTGAGTATTCACAAAATGGTATTTTTGCATTGAAAGATAAACCCCTTTTTTAAACAGTAAAATGTAAAGCTAGAGTTCCCCTTTAACAGGATAATGTGTTTAGCATTGAAAGATGAACCCCTCTTTAGCTCCTTTAAACAACAAAATAGTAAAGCTAGAGTTCCCCTTTAACACATTAATAGAATTTTAAAGTGTCACAGCCAGGGTGAGTGAAACAAACCTGGGTTTAAGTCCGCTTTAAGGGGAGCTCTAACTTTATCTACAAATTATAATGAAAGAGGAGATTCTTTCGCTCTAAAATTACATTATATTCTTTTCTTTATTTTAGTTCTCTTCAATCAGAAGCTTAATCTGCCGACAAAGTAATAATAACATAGCAACAAACGAGTCAGCAATCCATTGTGATTGGCTGGCGACCCCCGGCCATCCATTGTGATTGGCTGGCGACCCCCAGCCATCCATTGTGATTGGCTGGCGTCCCCCGGCCATCCATTGTGATTGGCTGGCGTCCCCCGGCCATCCATTGTGATTGGCTGGCGTCCCCCGGCCATCCATTGTGATTGGCTGGCGTCCCCCGGCCATCCATTGTGATTGGCTGGCGTCCCCCGGCCATCCATTGTGATTGGCTGGCGTCCCCCGGCCATCCATTGTGATTGGCTGGCGTCCCCCGGCCATCCATTGTGATTGGCTGGCGTCACCCCGCAATCCATTGTGATTGGCTGGCGTTCCCCGGCCATCCATTGTGATTGGCTGGCTTCCCGCGGCCATCCATTGTGATTGGCTAGCGTCCCCCGGCCACCCATTGTGATTGGCTAGCGTCCCCCGACCGATCACCTGGGTTTTGGTCCACTTTACTGAGAAAGATTCAGTATTCTCACCTCTCTGGAGATCCCAGGGCACATGTGCGGGCTCTCCTCCAATCAAAATATATTGCTGGGTGACCCCAGCCAATCAGAATACATTTCCGAGCAACACCAGCCTGATTAAAATCAATTGCCAGGTGACACTGGCCAATTATAATAAATTACCAGCTCAGAATACCCAATCAGAATAGATTTCCAGGTGACCTCAGCCAATCAGAACAGATTACGAGTGATGCTAGCCAATCAGAATAGATTACGAGTGACACCAGCCAATCAGAATAGATTACGAGTGACGCCAGCCAATCAGAATAGATTACGAGTGACACCAGCCGATCAGAATAGATTACGAGTGACGCCAGCCAATCAGAATAGATTACGAGTGACGCCAGCCAATCAGAATAGATTACGAGTGACGCCAGCCAATCAGAATAGATTACGAGTGACGCCAGCCAATCAGAATAGATTACGAGTGACGCCAGCCAATGAGAATGGATTACAAGTGACGCCAGCCAATCAGAATAGATTACGAGTGACGCCAGCCTATCAGAATATATTACGAGTGATGCCAGCCAATGAGAATGGATTACGAGTGATGCCAGCCAATGAGAATGGATTACGAGTGATGCCAGCCAATGAGAATGGATTACGAGTGACGACAGCCAATCAGAATAGATTACGAGTGACACCAGCCTATCAGAATAGATTACGAGTGACGCCAGCCAATCAGAATAGATTACGAGTGACGCCAGCCAATCAGAATAGATTACGAGTGACGCCAGCCAATCAGAATAGATTACGAGTGACACCAGCCAATCAGAATAGATTACGAGTGATGCCAGCCAATGAGAATGGATTACGAGTGATGCCAGCCAATGAGAATGGATTACGAGTGATGCCAGCCAATGAGAATGGATTACGAGTGATGCCAGCCAATGAGAATGGATTACGAGTGACGACAGCCAATCAGAATAGATTACGAGTGACACCAGCCTATCAGAATAGATTACGAGTGACGCCAGCCAATCAGAATAGATTACGAGTGACGCCAGCCAATCAGAATAAATTACAAGTGACGCCAGCCAATCAGAATAAATTACGAGTGATGCCAGCCAATGAGAATGGATTACGAGTGACGCCAGCCAATCAGAATAGATTACGAGTGACACCAGCCTATCGGAATATATTACGAGTGACGCCAGCCAATCAGAATAGATTACGAGTGATGCTAGCCAATCAGAATAGATTACGAGTGACGCCAGCCAATCAGAATAGATTACGAGTGACACCAGCCTATCAGAATAGATTACGAGTGACACCAGCCTATCAGAATAGATTACAAGTGACGCCAGCCAATCAGAATAGATTACGAGTGACGCCAGCCAATCAGAATAGATTACGAGTGACGCCAGCCAATCAGAATAGATTACGAGTGACGCCAGCCAATCAGAATAGATTACGAGTGACGCCAGCCAATCAGAATAGATTACGAGTGACGCCAGCCAATCAGAATAGATTACGAGTGACGCCAGCCAATCAGAATAGATTACGAGTGACGCCAGCCAATCAGCATAGATTCCGAGTGACGCCAGCCAATCAGCATAGATTCCGAGTGACGCCAGCTAATCAGAATAATTTCCAGGTTACACCAGCCAATCATTATAGATTTCCATGTGACACCAGCCAATCAGAATAGATTATCAGGTGACACCAGCCAATCAGAATAGATTATCAGGTGACACCAGCCAATCAGAATTGATTGCTGGTGACCTCAGCCAATCAGCATACATTTCCAGGTGACACCAGCCAATCAGAATAGATTATGAGTGACGCCAGCCGATCATAATAGATTACGAGTGACGCCAGCCAATCAGAATAGCTCAATCTATTCTGAATAATACCATTTTGTGAATACTCACCTTGTAAAATGGGTATTGTAAGTATGTCACACACCCCGCTTCAAGAATCCATAACATGTGGGTAGTATCGTCCTGAAGAGGGCGTTCCTGCAGAGATGATAGCAAAAGAAAGCCCCTCCCTGATCCATAAATACCTGGGACCTCCCACTCATCACCCAGTATACAGAAGCAGTAAGGTAAGGGACCAGGAAGAGGCAAATATAAACCACAACCACGCAAAGTTCACAATAAAGAGGATCCTGAATACAGAAAGGGCGGGTGAAGCGGGGTGTGTGACATACTTACAATACCCATATTCTAAGTATGTCACACACCCCGCTTCAAGATAATCATTACATGTGGGCAGTATGGTCTGAAGAGGGCGACCCGCAGAGATGATTGGAGGAAAGAAAGCCCCTCCCAGTCCACAAACACCTGGGACCCCCCCACCCACTACCCAGTTTTCCATCTCTGCAGACGGCGAGCAAGTCAGAAGATGATGTCTCCTCCTTGCACAGGGGGATTTCAGGTAGCCGGGTTTATTCCCGGCCCGCTTTTCTCTCTATTTCCACCCGGTTATGTTTTTTATAAGTCCCAATACACATGCCTCCCAGTCTAGGCTGTATCCCGGGTGAGGGTAGAATGGCACTTTTAGTGCTCTGGAGCCATGCTCCACCGTGAGACCCTGTACCAGAGGGTAGGCGGTTATCCGGGCTGGTGACCCCGGTTTGGGATGCCCTGTCCATTGGCCCCCCTTTCCTGATGCCCTTCTCCTGTGGTGGTGGGGATAAAATGTCGGGGGCCACCTTTTTTACCTCAGAGTTAGGATTTATTTATTGAGCATTGTTTCACTTTAACAGCGGCGCTTGCTGCTACTGGCGCCAGAGCTGAGGAGAACTTTTCTCCTCAGAAGTTGTAGTTGGGGGGTGGGGCCGGCTGTTGGCGCTGGCTTGTCCCCCTGGCATTACTGTTTTTTGTTGCGGTGACTACCGCAATGGCCGCGGTGCGGTTATTTGCGCTGGCGGTTCCATTAATCTTGTGAGGGGAGATCTCCCCTCACGCGCTGGCCACAGTGGGCGGGGCCGGGCGATTGCGCGTCGCCGCGGCCCGCACCCATTACATCCCTGGGGTCTTTGTGGTTACCGGCGCCGCGGCTGCTGTTCTTGCCATGGCGCCGGTATATGTGTGCGCTATAGTGTTTTTCTGAGGTAATTTACTTCACACATTTTGCCATTAGGGGCGCAGACCCACTGCGGAGCCCGCTTTCCGCTCTGTAAGGGGGCGGAGCTACGCATATCGCGCACTCAGCGCTGGCCACGCCCACAGGCTCCTCTCTGCCTCTGTGAGCTGCGTGTGTGGTGGACGCCATTTACCTCACGCAGGAAGGCACAGTGAGTGGCCCTATGGGCCCCCTATATTTCTATATATATATATATATATATATATATATATATATATATATATATATATATATATATATTTACTTATATGTAACCCTTTATATCCGGCAGTCTTTCAGGTAGAACACCTTAGGTTTTAAGGGGTCTTCTTCCGGTCCTTGGGTCCCTGGGTTAAATTCCATGTTAAAATCCTCCCACTTGGGACAATTATAAGGGCATCCCGGGTTGCTTACTAGCGTAATTCCCTCGGTCATTGCGACTACATATAAGTTCACCGTATGGAGGCATCCCCAGATACCGGGCTCCCCTCGGGGCAATCCCGGATGTCCATGGGCTGTGGGGTATCCCTAACAGGGGATGACGTATTTCTATGTATACTATGTGCACAGCAGACTATTACACGGCAGTCAGAACCCCAGACGTCTGGGTCAGCACCGCCAGCGTCATCCCCTTCCCACCCCGTCTTGGCCCGTGTGACGTTGTCACGGGTGGGCAGTCGCAATCTGATGTGTGTGCTAGATTGACTAATATTGAAAAATGTATTTCTTCTGCGGTTGCCAAGAAGGCTCCAGCTAAGAGAAAGCATTTGTCACCGGTCCCACCGACATTTGAATATGACGATGAGGATCGCCTGGATTGGTCAGATTACTCCCCTCTGGAGGAAGGGGAGCTATTTGACGAATCGGATTATTCGGACGACCAGCTATTCGTTGGCGCGGACTCTGAGAAGGGGTCAGGGAGTTCTTTGGATACTCCTAACGTCCTTGCTCAGGTTTGAGGTTCTGGCTATTTCTCCTCCAGAGGTTGCTCCTCATCAACAAGGGGAGTTTTATGAGGAATCCAAGCCGCGCTTGGAATTCCCTAATCAAAGGCATTTTGATAAGATTATTTCTAAGGAATGGGAGAGGCCGGCTCAGCTCCCAGGCATTCTTCAGAGTTGGGATAAAAGATATCCTTTCCCTTCGGACACGGTTAAGCGCTGGACGTCCCCCCCTGAGGTGGATGCACCAATTCTGGGGTTATCCAATTCAGCCGTTTTTGAATAACCCCGATTGCTCTTCTCTTAAAGATGGAGGGGATAAACGAATTGGCCAGATGGCTTGTCATGGTTTCGCCAGTATTGGGGCAGCCATACGGCCCTTTTTGCGCTTCATCTCTGCTGGTGGTGGCTACCAGGTCGGTGGTCAGAGACTTGTTGTCATCTTCCGGTTTGCACCCGGACAGTGACGAATTTCTGGGACTTAAACGTTGTGAGTTATTCTTGTCTTTCATGTTAGCCGCCTTGGAGAGCTTCTGCTCTGATGGTGACTATAAGGCGTTCAGTTTGGTTGCGCCAGTGGGCGGCCGACTTTGGGCCAAAAAAGTCGCTGACGTCTCTCCCATTCGTGGGGCTATGGCTTTTTGGAGAAATTGGATTCAGTAGCTAAGGGGGGTAAGTTACCTCAACGCAAGAAGCAACGACGCCCCTTTCGCGGGGCGGCTTCTTTCAATCATTCCTTTCGCGGATCCAGAGCAGGAAGAGGTTTCGCCTTCCCTTCCACTAGAGGAGATTCCTGGAATAGGGGCAGAGGACGTGCCCGCTCAGGATACAACTGGGGTTCATAACCCAAAACCTGCGAACAAGCCTGCTCAGCAATGAGGGGGCGCCCTCACCCGTGCGGGTGGGGGGACAGCTGCGACACTTCTCTCTGATCTGGATTCGGGAGGTTTCGGACAAACGGATCCGGGAAGTCGTGTCTTCCGGCTACAAGTTGGAGTTCGAGTCCCGTCCTCCTCCGCTTTTCTTCAGGTCTAGGGTGCCCCCGGACGCACCTGGTGCACAGGGGCTTCGGGAGGCGCTTTTCAAGTCTTCTGGAGATAGAGGTCATCTCGCCAGTGCCCCTATCAGATCAGGGTCGGGGATTTTACTCAAATCTGTTCACGGTCCCCAAAAAGGATGGCTCTATCCGGCCCATCCTGGATCTGAAGATCCTCAACAGGTTTATCAGGCTGCGAAAATTTCGCATGGAATCGCGTCGTTCAGCTATCCGCGCTCTCCGTCAGGGGGACTTCATGACATCCATAGACGTCAAGGACGCTTTCCTCCATGTTCCGATTTTTTCCCGCGCACCAGAGATTCCTCAGGTTTGTGGTGGAAGATCGGCACTTTCAGTTTGTAGCTCTTCCTTTTGGTCTCACCACAGCTCCAAGGGTTTTTCACCAAGGTGCTCGCTGGGGTGATGGCTCTTCTTAGAGCGCAGGGAATTCGCATAGTGCCATATCTGGACGATCTCCTCATCATGGCATCATCATTCAGCCAAGCGGAATTGGACACCAGGACGGTAATATCCACTCTGGAGAGGTTCTGCTGGGTGATCAACTATCCCAAGTCCTCCTTTTACCCGTCCAGGATAGTATCCTTTCTGGGAATGTCTCTGGATACAGATCAGGCCAGAGTGTTCCTTCTTCAATCCAAGGTTCTTTTGATTCAGGAATTGATTCGGTCGCTCATGTCCATTCCTTGTCCGACCATTCGACTAGGAATGAGACTGGTGGGGTTGATGGTGGCCTCCTTCGAGGCAGTCCCCTTTGCCCAGTTTCACACGAGGACGCTACAACTCCATCTATTGTCTGTCTGGGACAGATCTCCTCTGTCGCTGGATCAATTCTTTCTGATGTCTCCCCGGGCTCGCCGACCACTCAGGTGGTGGCTGAACTCAACCAATCTGTTGAAGGGCAGGTCTTTTCAGACTCCTCGTTGGGAGGTGGTCACCACGGATGCCAGCCTCTCAGGATGGGGGGGCTTCTGGAATGATCTGCAATTTCAGGGGTTGTGGGGACCCCTGGAAGCCCACGAGCCTATCAACATTCTGGAATTGAGAGCCATCAGAATGGTTCTTTTTCGTCTGACTCATCTCCTGCAGGGCTTGCCGGTCCAGGTTCGGTCGGACAATCGGACGGCGGTTGCCTACATCAATCACCAGGGAGGGACTCGCAGCAGGAGTGCCCTCAGGGAAGTGTCATTGATTCTGGACTGGGCGGAGAGCCACGTCCCGTGCATCTCGGCAGTTCACATTCCGGGAGTAGAGAACTCGGAGGCGGACTCTCTGAGTAGGTGGTCAGCCCGCAAGGGGGAGTGGCCTCTCAGTCCCAAGGTGTTTTGTTCAATTTGTCTCAGGTGGGGTTCACCGATGGTGGACCTCTTTGCCTCCCGTCACAATCACAAACTTCTGGCATCTGTGTCTCTGGCGAAGGATCCGCTAGCCTTCGCGACGGACGCCGTGTCCCTGAACTGGAGGGATCTGGGGTTTCTGTATCTGTTCCCTCCGTTTCCCATGGTAGCCAGAGTAGTGCGCAAGCTGGCTCTGGAAGGAGCGTCAGCAATTCTGGCGGCTCCAAGGTGGCCAAGACAGGTTTGGTTCGCAGACGTGGTAAGGTTAGCAGAGGATCAGTTCTTTCTGCCCCTGCTGCCGGATCTGCACACACAGGGTCATCTACGTTGCCCCAATTTACCAACGCTGGCTTTGACGGCGTGGCTGCGGAAACCTCCATCTTGAAGGAGGAAGGTCTTTCTGATGCGGTTATTCACTCTTATTAGCGCTAGGAAGAGGTTTTCTTCTTCCGTTTACTATAGGACTTGGAGGTCTTATATTGATTGGTGTGAGACTAGGGCCTTCCCTTGCAGGGAATTCTCTATTTCTAGAATCCTGGAGTTCCTGCAACATGGTTTGGTTCTAGGGCTCCAACTTAATACTCTGAAGGGGCAGGTGTCTGCCCTGGCGGTGTTTTTCCAAATATCTTTTGCGCTTCATCCGCTGGTTAAGACCTTTTTCCAGGGGGTTACGCACGTGCGGCCCCCTAGGAAGGCTCTGATTCCGGTTTGGGATTTGAATTTGGTTCTTTCTGCTCTTCAGGGTCCTCCCTTTGAGCCCTTGCATGATATTGCCTTGTCTTCCCTTACTCAGAAGGTGGCCTTTTTGGTAGCTATCACTTCTGTTCGGCGTGTTTCTAAGTTGGCGGCTCTGTCCATTCAGGTCCCGTATTTTGAAAGACATCAGGACAAGGTGGTTTTCCGTTTTAACCCGGATTTCCTTCCTAAGGTGGTTTCTGCCTTTTCACTTAAACCAAGACATTGTTTTGCCCTCTCTGTGTCCTAATCCCAGTAACGAAAAGGAGAGGGTCCTGCATTCCCTGGATGTGGTTCGAGTTGTGAAGTACTATTTGGTGGTAACGTCTGCCTTTCGTAAGACTGATGCCTTCTTTGTGGTACCCTCTGGGCCCAAGAAAGGTTTTGGCGCCCGCTAAGTCTTCCATCAGTAAGTGGATTCGTCAGGCCATTGTCGGGGCCTTTTCTGCTAAGGGGAGAAATCCTCCCCTTCGTGTTACAGCTCGTTCTACTCGTGCGGTTGGGGCTTCCTGGGCTTTTCAGCACCAGGCCTCTGTTGAGCAAGTTTGCAAGGCCGCTACCTGGTCTTCTGTTAACACTTTTTCAAAGTTTTTACAAGGTTGATGTTTGGGCCTCAGCGGATGCTGTTCTTGGCCGCAAAGTTCTGCAGGCTGCAGTAGTTTAAGTTGTGCTTTATGCCTTGTTTTGGATCCCCACCCTTTATGGACACTGCTTTTGGATGTCCCACATGTAATGATTATCTTGAAGCGGGGTGTGTGACATACTTAGAATAATACCATTTTGTGAATACTCACCTTGTAAAATGGGTATTGTAAGTATGTCACACACCCCGCTTCAACCCGCCCTTTTGTATTCTGGATCCATCGTTTTGTGAACCTTGCGTTGTTATGACTTATATTTGGCTCTTCCTGGTCTCTTACCTTACTGCTTTCTTTATGCTGGGTAGTGGGTGGGGGGTCCCAGGTGTTTGTGGACTGGGAGGGGCTTTCTTTCCTCCAATCATCTCTGCGGGTCGCCCTCTTCAGACCATACTGCCCACATGTAATGATTATCTTGAAGCGGGGTGTGTGACATACTTACAATACCCATTTTACAAGGTGAGTATTCACAAAATGGTATTTTTACAAGGTGAGTATTCACAAAATGGTATTATTCTAAGTATGTCACACACCCCGCTTCAAGAATCCATAACATGTGGGACATCCAATAGCAGTGTCCATAACAAGGGCGGGGATCCAAAACTAGGCAACAATGCACAACTTTAAACCACTACAGCTTGCAAAACTTTGCGGCCAAAAACAGCATCCGCTGATGCCCGAACATCAACCTTGTAAAACTTGGAAAAAGTGTGAACAGAAGACCAGGTAGCGGCCTTACAAACTTGCTCAACAGAAGCCTGGTGCTGAAAGGCCCAGGACGCACCAACTGCACGAGTAGAATGAGCAGTAACCCGAAAAGGGGGACTCCTCCCCTTGGCAGAATAGGCCCCAATTATGGCCTGACGAATCCATTTACTAATGGAAGACTTGGCAGGAGCCAAACCTTTCCTAGGCCCACAGGGCACCACAAAAAAAGCATCAGTCTTACGAAAGGAAGACATAACCTCCAGATAATGTTCCACAACACGTACTACATCCAAAGAATGCAACGCCCTTTCCATGTCGTTGCTGGGATTTGGGCATAGAGAAGGCAAAACAATGTCCTGATTCAGATGAAAAGCCGAGACCACTTTAGGAAGAAAATCCGGCTTGAAACGAAAGACAACCTTATCCTGATGCCTCTCGAAGTATGGAGCTTTAATGGATAAAGCTGCCAACTCAGAAACACGCCTAACCGAAGTGATAGCCACCAAAAAGGCCACCTTTTGCGTAAGAGAAGACAAAGCTACCTCATTCAAGGGCTCAAACGGAGAGCCCTGGAGAGCAGAAAGAACCAGGTTCAAATCCCAAACTGGAACAAAAGGCTTCCTAGGAGGCCGTACATGCGTAACACCTTGGAAAAAGGTCTTGACTAAAGGATGAAGTGCAAAGGACCTTTGGAAGAACACCGCCAGGGCAGAAACCTGCCCCTTCAATGTACTAAGCTGGAGCCCCAGATCTAGACCATGTTGAAGAAACTCTAAAATTCTAGGAATGGAGAACTCTCGACAAGAGAGAGACCTACTTTCACACCAATCAATATAGGCCCTCCAAGTCCTGTAGTAAATAGAAGAGGAAGAGCGCTTCCTGGCACAGATAAGAGTCTGAATCACCGCGTCAGAAAGACCTTCTTCCTTCAAGATGGCGGCTTCAGCAGCCATGCCGTCAAAGCCAGCGATGGTAAATTGGGATAGCGTAGCCGACCCTGGGTGAGCAGGTCCGGCAGCAGAGGCAGGGCGAACTGATCTTCTGCCAGCCTTACAAGATCTGCGAACCAAACGCGCCTTGGCCACCTTGGGGCCACCAGAATCGCCGACGCGCCTTCCAAGGCCAGTTTGCGCACCACTCTGGCTAGCATTGGGAACGGAGGGAACAGGTAAAGGAACCCCAGATCCCTCCAGTTCAGAGACATGGCATCCACTGCCAGAGCCAGAGGATCCTGCGAGAGAGACACAAAGACTGGGAGCTTGTGATTGTGACGAGAGGCAAAGAGGTCCACCGCTGGGACCCCCCACCTGAGACATATCGAATGAAACACCTTGGGACTGAGAGACCACTCCCCCTGACGAGAGGAGGCCCTGCTCAGCAAGTCCGCCTCCGTGTTCTCCACCCCCGGAATGTAGACTGCTGAGATACACGGGACGTGGGTCTCCGCCCAGTCCAGAATCAAAGACACTTCCCTGAGGGCACTCCTGCTGCGAGTCCCTCCTTGGTGATTGATGTAAGCAACCGCCGTTCTGTTGTCCGACCGGACCTGAACTGGCAGGCCTCTCAACTGATGAGTCAAGCGAAACAGAACCAACCTGATGGCTCTCAACTCCAGAACATTGATGGGCTCGTGAGCCTCCCGCGGGCCCCACAGACCCTGAAACTGGAGGTCCTTCCAAACACCCCCCCAACCTGACAGACTGGCATCCGTGGTGACTGTTTCCCAACACGGAGCCAGAAAAGATCTGCCCTTCAACAGATTGACCGACCCCAGCCACCATTGCAGGGATCGACGAACTCGGGGAGTCATCAGGAAGGACTGATCCAACGATAGAGGAGACTTGTCCCAAACCTTCAACAGATGAAGCTGAAGCGTCCTTGTGTGAAACTGCGCAAAGGGAACTGCCTCGAATGAGGCCACCATTAACCCCACCAGCCTCATCCCTAGCCGGATGGTCGGATGAGGGGTTGACAAGAGAAGCCAAACTAACTCCTGAATCAAAAGAATCTTGGCCTGGGGTAGAAACACCCTGGCCTGTGAAGTGTCCAGAGACATTCCCAGAAAGGTCAGAATTCTGGACGGAGAAAGAGAAGACTTGGGGTGGTTGATCACCCAACCGAACCTCTCCAGAGTGGACACCACCGCTCTGGTGTCCAACTCCGCTTGGTTGAAGGAAGAGGCCATGATCAGTAGATCGTCCAAATAGGGCACGATGCGGATACCCTGAACTCTGAGCAGAGCCATCACCCCCGCTAGCACCTTGGTGAACACCCGAGGAGCTGAGGTGAGACCGAAAGGAAGTGCCACAAACTGAAAGTGCCGATCCTCCACCACGAACCTGAGAAACCTCTGGTGTGCTGGAAAAACCGGAACGTGAAGATAAGCATCCTTGATGTCTATGGACGTCAGAAAGTCTCCCTGACGAAGAGAGTGAATGGCCGAACGCAGCGTTTCCATGCGGAATTTCCTCGGCCGGATGAACCTGTTGAGAAGCTTCAAATCCAAGATGGGTCGGACCAACCCGTCCTTCTTGGGTACCGTGAACAGATTGGAATAAAAGCCCCTGCCCCGATCTGAAGGGGGCACTGGGCAAATGACAGCCATGTCCAGAAGATTCTCCACTGCCACCAGGAGCCCCTGCGCCGCCAGAGGCTCCGACGGCATCCGAGACCTGACAAATCTGGAAGGGGGGCGGAGCTCGAACTCCAGCTTGTAACCGGAAGACACCACTTCCCGGATCCATCTGTCCGAGACCTCTTGATCCCAGATCTGAGAGAAGTGCTGCAGCCGTCCCCCCACCCGCATGGGTGAGGGCGCCCCCTCATTGCTGAGCCGGCTTAGCAGCCGGTTTGGGCTTAGAGCCCCAACTGTATCCAGAACGGGCACGTCCTCTGCCCCTGCTTCCAGAATCTCCTCTGGAAGAGGGAAATGCAGAACCCCTGCCAGATCTGGCCCCCCGAAAGGAGGGGGTAAAGGCAGGCGCCCCCCGAAAGGAGCAGCGTTGTTTCTTACGTTGAGGTAACCTACCACCCTTGGTGACAGAGTCCAATGTCTCTCCAAAAGAGCCGTAGACCAACAAAGGGTAAAGCCGTCAGTGACTTTTTGGACATAAAATCGTCCGCCCACTGGCGCAGCCACACCGACCGCCGAATAGCCACAAGCAGAGCCGACGTCCTACCACACATCATCAAAGTGTCATCCAAGGCAGTCAACACAAAGGATAAAAACAACTCACATCGTTTAAGGCTAAGGAACTCGTTACTACCAGGACGAAGCCCGGAAGAAGACAACAGGTCCCTGACCACAGACCTGGCAGCCAACACCATTAGTTCCGAAGCGCACACAGGCCGGATGGCCGACCCAATGCTAGTAAAGCCATGACAAGCCATCTGATCAATACGTTTATCCTCTCCATCTTTGAGAATGGAACAATCAGGTCTGTTTAAAACCGAGGAGTTGGATAACCCCAAAACCGGTGCATCCACCTCGGGGGGAGATGCCCAGCGCTTGACCGCCTCAGAAGGAAAGGGATATTTCCTATCCCACCCCTGAGGGATGCCAGGGAGCCGAGCCGGCCTATCCCATTCCTTGTCAATGATTCTATCAAAATGCCGTTGCGTAGGAAACTCCAGGCGCGGCCTGGATTCCTCAAACAATTCACCCTTCTGCTGTGACGCCTCCTCGGGAGGGGAAATATTCAGAACTTCCAGCATCAGAGACAGAGCGTGAGGAGAGTCCAAGGATCTCCCTAAGTCAGAAAGCTCGGCATCAGCGCCAGCAGACTGCTCATCGTCCGAAAATTCTGAACCCTCATCAACCTCCCCGTCCTCTAGCTGGGGATAATCAGACCAATCCAGATTATCACGGTCATCAAGATCATCCACCGGCGGAGCCGGCGACAAATGCTTTCTCTTGGACGGAGCCTTACGGGCGACCGAGCTAGAGAGCATTTTCTCAAGGCTAGCCAATCTGGCACACATCTCAGATTGCAGATCCCTGCCCATGACCACGTCACACGGGGCACGAGTCAAGGCGGGAGGGGGAGTTGAGGCGGCCGGCTGTGCTGACCCAGACGCTTGGGGTTCGGACTGCCGCGCAATAGTTTGCTGTGCACATGGTATACAAAGTAACACATCATCCCCAGTAATGGAAACCCCACACAACATACACTTTTTGGGATGCCCCAAAGGGGTCCCAGTATCCAAGGATGCCTCCATAAGGTGAATTTTGATTGGTCGCTATGACCCAGGGAATTACGCCAGTTAGACAACCCGGGATGCCCCTTCAATGTCCCGAGTGGGAGGATTTGTGATGTTAAAATGGACCCAGGGACCCAGGACCAGGAGAGACCTTCTAATACTACTGAAGATCCTCCTGAATAACCTCCACCTAAAAGACAGAGAGAGACCAATAAGTCCCTACAATAAGACTTAACATAAATTGAAAGAAGAAATAAATGAGGCCCACAGGGCCACTCACAGACGCTCCAATCACGATCCGCCTCAGAACAATGGCGACCTTGCTGAGGTGAAGGAAGAAAAACGGCCGTGCCAGGGGCGTGGTCGGCGCAGCCCGCGCAAAACTGAGCTGTGCCCCCTTAGTGACATAGCAACAGGGAGCACAGCTCCGCAGCGGCGCCAGTACAGAGGAGGGCGGAGCCGCTGCGACGCGCCGAAAGCCCGGCTCCGCCCCCCCTCTGAATGAAGCGTGAGGGAAGAAATTCCCTCACACACCGTCCCCAGAGACCGGCGCCGCCGACAACCGCGGCGCCGGCTGCCGTGACAACGGGTGCGTCCGCTGTCACTAGCGGAGCACCCGCCCCGCTCGCTGCGGGAAGAATGAAAGAGAGAACGGGGGCTGGCCGCGGCAGAGCGCCGAGTGCCAGCCCCGCCCCCCAAAGTGCGTGAGGTAAAATACCTCCTCACATAAAATGAAGACCCCGGCGCCAGGCTGCAATGACAGCCGCGGTGCCGCAACAAAGTAACACACACACAAATAAATTCATTGAGGAATTACTCCCAGATGCGCTACATCAACAAAAGAGACAGTGAATAAAGCTAACCCTATGAGAGGAACCCCCAGCCCCTATAGTTGGTAAAAGGGAAGGGCCCCCCCCCAGGGGAAAAGACAAGGGACGGGGCATCCCAAACCGGGATCACCTACCCGGTATGACCGCCTACCCTCTCTTTTAGGGTCTCACGGTGGAGCTCTGCTCCTCAGCACCAGAGGTGCCAATGTACCCTCGCTCGGGCCAGCAGCCAAGACTGTGGAGGCATGTATTATGAGGTAAAATCAGGGACAAACAGGGGTCCGAGCGGAAATAATCAAAAAAGAGGCCGGGAGTTACCCCGGCTACCTGAATTCCCCCTGTGCAAGGAGGAGCCATCATCTTCTGACTTGCTCGCCGTCTGCAGAGATGGAAAACTGGGTGATGAGTGGGAGGTCCCAGGTATTTATGGATCAGGGAGGGGCTTTCTTTTGCTATCATCTCTGCAGGAACGCCCTCTTCAGGACGATACTACCCACATGTTATGGATTCTTGAAGCGGGGTGTGTGACATACTTAGAATAAATTGCTGAGTTGTTTGTTGCTATGTATTTTATGGAGCTCCCGATTGTACAGCGCCACGGCCTATGTTGTCGCTATATAAAAAAAGCTTATGATGACGATAATAATCTTCCTGTCAGGTGACTCTGAAGTTCCTGTGCTTCCTGAGCGGCTCCCTGGCCAACACCTTCTTCCTGATCGTCTACGGCAGCGCCATCTACTGGCTCATCGCGTTCAAGGTAGGCGGAGTTCCTATTTGGGGCCTCTGATGGGGGACGTGATACGGCTGCACACCCCTCCCCATTGCGCCACCTGCTGTTGCGTTTATGTGGCTTTTTCATGGCTTTTCCTTTATTTCATGCTTCCTGCTCTCTCGCAGGTGTTTGTGATTTCCTCCTCTGGCTATAAATAGATGTGTGATTTCCTCCTCTGGCTATAAATAGATGTGTGTATAAAAACAGGATCACCAATAGACCTCTCCAGTGTTTCCTCTGCAGTGTATACTGCGAAGATAGAAGATGGATCTTTATATTGCGCAGGTGAGCGGGGCAACCAAGCCTGCGGCCCTGCAAGTCTATTTCCACCCGTTTCTGGACCCTCTGTGCCTCCCAGCCTTGGCTGACAGATCGGGTGAAGGTAGAGGAGCACCAGGGTCAGGTGCTCAAGGAGCGCTGCTCCAAGCCGCAGACCCTGTAACACAAAGGGTGGCCAGCCATAGGCTTTATGGTGAGCCTACTGAGGGATGCGGATTTCTGCCTGTCCTGGCTTCTGAGGGGGTGAGTGTTTTGGGGACTATGTACTTGTACTGGTGTTTTGGGGTCCCCCCCCCCCCGGCCTGGCTCTGTTTTTTTTCTATTGTGTCTATTAATTGTGTTTTTTAACAGCGTCTTTCGCCGCAGTTGCCGCTTTGTACTCCGCTCGCGGCGGGCGACGCTATAACTTGTGTGCGTTGTTGCATTGTGATGGCGCCGGCGCGGTCATGTGAGCGCCGCTTTCGCGCTCTTCTGGGGGGGCGGAGCCGGGGGATGGTGCGTATCGGGTCGTCTCCCTGCGGTCTGCCCCTCGAGGTTTCTCTGCCGGCGCCATCTTGAGTCTGCTGTTCGTCCAGGGCTCCTCTTCCTCCCTGGGCTGCAACAGTGATCTCCCTGTGTCGCTTCCTCCTGTGGCCTGGCGGCTTGGTGATCCTGCGGTCTACTTGGTCCGTGAGTCCCCTTTGTTTTTTTTTGGGGGGGGGGGGTTCCTTGGAGCATGTGTTGCGGGATGTTTATGTGCATGTTACTTATGTCTTTCAGGCGGGACAACTGTGGGTTGTGGTTTCTCCTGGCTCTGGCGGCATCCCGGTGGCTTTTTTTATTAGCCCTTACCGTGTGCTGGCCTATTGCGCCTGTGTTAATCACCATATGGAGGCTTCTGGGGATAGCGTGCTCGGGGGTCCTTTGGGGCAATCCTGGCTGTGTGCCATGTGTGGGGTATCCCCTTTGAGTAACAGTGCCGCGGTGTGCGTGCCGTGCGCCCAGGGTATCGTTGCGGCCCAGGCTGGGTTACCCGCTTCGCTTCCCAGCTCTGCGCCCCCTTCGGCATTGCCTACCCATCCGCGCCTGCATTTAGCGGTTGGCCAGCATTGAAAGGCAGCTTGCCAGGCCTGTTCCACGTAAGGCCTCTGGCAAGAAGCTGCACCTGGATCCTGCGCCCTCCCTCTTTCCTGAGGAGGATGAGGGAATTGATGCTCTTGGTGGCCGTTACTCCCTAGAGGAGGGGGAGCTTTTCCAGGACTCTGACTCCTCTGGGGACCAGCTGGAGGGTTACGACAGTGACCCTGGGTCTGCGTCTAGGGAGGACTCGTGGTTCCCTGAGGACACTGATAACCTGTTGGCTCACATTTTTGAAATCTTGCACATTGTCCCCCCTGAGGTGGCTAAGAGGAAGCAGGGTGAGCTCTTTCGTCCTGATAAACAGTGCCTGGAGTTCCCTGAGCAGAGCCATTTCACTAATATGGTGCTCAAGGAGTGGGAGCGTCCTAGTAGATTGCCCGTGGTGCCCGAAGGGTTGGATAAGAGGTATCCCTTTCCTGCTGACCTAGTCAAGCGATGGTCATGTCCCCCTGAGGTGGACGCTCCCATTCTAGGGCTGTCCAACACCTCGGTCATGCCTTCCCCTGACACTACTACACTGCAGGACAGCGAGGACCGGCACATGTATCAGCTGGCCTGCTATGCTTTTACATTTGTGGGGGCTGGGTTGCGCCCGGTCTGCGCCGCTGCCATTACAGCTATTGCCCTTAAGAAACAGCTCAAGCATCTCCTTGATGGCGCTACGGCTGGTAGGAGGGGGGGGGGGGATTATAGGGCCCTCTTGCTTTGCTCTGATTTTGTTGCCTTTGTCCTTACTGCCATGGATGATGCGGTACGGCTGAGTGGTAGGGCCTCTGCCCTTCTGGTGGCTATGCGCCGCTCTGTTTGGTTGCGTCAGTGGGCGGCTGACCCTGCTGCTAAGAAGGCTCTCACTGGGCTCCCCTTTATGGGGCTGCGGCTCTTTGGTGAGCGTCTGGATGTTCTAGCCAAGGATGGTAGGCTGCCTCGGCATTGGAGGCAGCCTCGGCCTTTTCGGGGGCCCTCCGCTTCCCTCTCCTCCTTTTGTGCTCCCAGAGGAGGTCCTGGCTCCCTCTTTTCAGGTACCCACAGAGATTCTTGGGGCCATGGCAGATCCCGTGGTCGTCCCGGCTCTCATGGGACCCCAAGCCCAAACCTTCTCCCAAGCCCCCTCAGGCATGAGGAGGCGCCCTCGCCCATCCGGGTGGGGGGACAGCTTTGGCTCTTTGCTCACGTCTGGAGGCTCCGCGTCTCAGACCGGTGGATTCAGGAGGTGGTGTCCTCCGGTTACAAGATAGAGTTTGCAGCCTGGCCGCATTTTGGTTGGGGGAATGGTCCCTCAGCAACGAGGTATTTCACTCCCTGTGTCACCGCTGGGGTCAGCCGGATGTGGACCTGTTTGCGTCCCGCCACAATCACAAGCTTCCCAGGTTTGTCTCCCTGTCACAGGATCCTCTGGCCTTCGCCACGGATGCCACTGGCAATGCCTTGGACGGAGTTTCGGCTTCTCTATGTGTTCCCTCCCTTTCCTCTGCTGGGCAGGGTGCTGCGCAAGATAGCCCAGGAAGGGATACCAGCCATTCTGGTGGCCCCCTGTTGGCCAAGGAGGGTGTGGTTCGCAGACGTCGTGCAGTTGGCAGTAGATCAGTATGCCCTGCCCAAGGATCCAGATCTGCTCACTCAGGGACAACTGTGCCATCCCAATTTACAAATGCTGGCTTTAACGTCTTGGCTGCTGAGACCTCCATCTTGATGGATAAGGGGTTGCCGGCTTCTGTTATTGATACTATGATTAGGGCTAGGAAGAAGTCCTCGTCCTTTATCTACTGCAGGGTCTGGCATGCTTTCATTGCCTGGTGTGAGTCCAAGTCTCTTCCTTGTCGGGTGTTTTATATCCCCAGGATTCTGGAATTTTTGCAATATGGTTGGATTGGGGCCTTCAACTTAGTACCCTCAAGGGACAGGTATCAGCTCTGGCAATTTTTTACCAAAGATCCTTTCCAATCACCGGTTGGTTAAGACTTTTTTCCAGGGTGTTACTCACGTGCGTCCACCTCGTAAGCCTATGCTACCAGTCTGGGACTTGAATCTGGTGTTGTCTGCTCTGCAGGGTCCTCCCTTTGAGCCTATCCGTGTGGCTGCTTTGCCCATTCTGACTCTTAAGGTGGCCTTTTTGGTGGCTATCACTTCTGTAAGGCGAGTTTCTGAGCTGGCTGCGCTTTCCATCAAACCTCCTTATTTTGAGAGGCATCAGGATAAGGTGGTGTTGCTACTGAGTCTTTCAGGAAGTCTGATGCTCTTTTTGTTCTCACTTCTGGACCTAGGAAGAGTTTGCCTCCGGCTAAATCCACTATCAGCAAGTGGATCCGTCAGGCGGTGGAGCAGGCCTATTCTGCTAAAGGGAAGGAACCTTCCTTTAGGATTACTGCTCATTCCACTCGTGCTATTGGTGCTTCTTGGGCTTTTCAGCACCAAGCTTCTGTTGAACAAGTTTGTAAGGCCGCAACTTGGTCTTCTGTTCATACTTTTTCCAAGTTTTACAAGGTTGATGTTAAGGCCTCAGCTGATGATGCTTTTGGTCGCAAGGTACTTCAGGTGGTAGTGGTTTGAACTGCCGGCTGTTACTCTTTGGGGATCCCAACCTACCTTACGGACACTGCTGTTGGTCGTCCCATACGCAAGGACTTCTTGAAGCAGGCCGTGCCATGCAATAGGAAAAAGACAATTCTGTGAGTGCTCACCTGTAGAATTGCTTTTACTATGCATGGCACGGCCTGCTTCATCTCACCCTTGTTATCGTTATTCTTCTTTGCCTCTTAATGGTGATTGTTCCAAGTTAGTTGGGGTTTTTTGTTCCCTTTTTTACCTTATTATCTCCCGGCTTCTTGAATAACTGCTTGTTAATGCTGGATTGGTCTATTGGTGATCCTGTTTTTATATGGTACCGGGAGGAGCCACAACTCTTCTGCAGTGCACTGCGCCACCTTGTGGCGGAATATCCCATACATAAGGACTTTTTGAAGCAGGCCGTGCCATGCATAGTAAAAGCAATTCTACAGGTGAGTACTCACAGAATTGTCTTTTTTCCCTCCTCCGGCTATAAATAGATGTGCGTAGCTCCGCCCCCTCCTCTGGCTTCCCTATAAATAGATGTGTGTAGCTCCGCCCCCTTGCTGCATCATCGCATCTATGTGTCTGCTGTGTACTTGTGCGTTAGCCCCGCCTCCTTGCTGCATCATTGCATCTCTTTGCCTGCAGTGTACTTGTGTGTTAGCCCCGCCTCCTTCCCTATAAAGAGAAGTGTGTAGCTCCGCCCCCTACTCTGACTTCCCTATAAATAGATGTGTGTCTAGCTCAGCCTTGCTGCATCATCGCATCTCTTTGCCTGCGGTGTACTTGTGCGTTAGCCCCACCCCCTTGCTGGATAATCACCCTATAGTCTGTACTGGGGCACAGGCCCTCCATAGTCTGTACAGGGGCCCATGCCCTCCATAGTCTATACTGGGGCCCAGGCCCTTCATAGTCTGTACTGGGGCCCAGGCCCTCCATAGTCTGTACAGGGGCCCAGGCCCTCCATAGTCTGTACAGGGGCCCAGGCCCTCCATAGTCTGTACAGGGGCCCAGGCCCTCCATAGTCTGTACAGGGGCCCAGGCCCCGCGCCTGCATTTAGCGGTTGGCCAGCATTGAAAGGCAGCTTGCCAGGCCTGTTCCACGTAAGGCCTCTGGCAAGAAGCTGCACCTGGATCCTGCGCCCTCCCTCTTTCCTGAGGAGGATGAGGGAATTGATGCTCTTGGTGGCCGTTACTCCCTAGAGGAGGGGGAGCTTTTCCAGGACTCTGACTCCTCTGGGGACCAGCTGGAGGGTTACGACAGTGACCCTGGGTCTGCGTCTAGGGAGGACTCGTGGTTCCCTGAGGACACTGATAACCTGTTGGCTCACATTTTTGAAATCTTGCACATTGTCCCCCCTGAGGTGGCTAAGAGGAAGCAGGGTGAGCTCTTTCGTCCTGATAAACAGTGCCTGGAGTTCCCTGAGCAGAGCCATTTCACTAATATGGTGCTCAAGGAGTGGGAGCGTCCTAGTAGATTGCCCGTGGTGCCCGAAGGGTTGGATAAGAGGTATCCCTTTCCTGCTGACCTAGTCAAGCGATGGTCATGTCCCCCTGAGGTGGACGCTCCCATTCTAGGGCTGTCCAACACCTCGGTCATGCCTTCCCCTGACACTACTACACTGCAGGACAGCGAGGACCGGCACATGTATCAGCTGGCCTGCTATGCTTTTACATTTGTGGGGGCTGGGTTGCGCCCGGTCTGCGCCGCTGCCATTACAGCTATTGCCCTTAAGAAACAGCTCAAGCATCTCCTTGATGGCGCTACGGCTGGTAGGAGGGGGGGGGGATTATAGGGCCCTCTTGCTTTGCTCTGATTTTGTTGCCTTTGTCCTTACTGCCATGGATGATGCGGTACGGCTGAGTGGTAGGGCCTCTGCCCTTCTGGTGGCTATGCGCCGCTCTGTTTGGTTGCGTCAGTGGGCGGCTGACCCTGCTGCTAAGAAGGCTCTCACTGGGCTCCCCTTTATGGGGCTGCGGCTCTTTGGTGAGCGTCTGGATGTTCTAGCCAAGGATGGTAGGCTGCCTCGGCATTGGAGGCAGCCTCGGCCTTTTCGGGGGCCCTCCGCTTCCCTCTCCTCCTTTTGTGCTCCCAGAGGAGGTCCTGGCTCCCTCTTTTCAGGTACCCACAGAGATTCTTGGGGCCATGGCAGATCCCGTGGTCGTCCCGGCTCTCATGGGACCCCAAGCCCAAACCTTCTCCCAAGCCCCCTCAGGCATGAGGAGGCGCCCTCGCCCATCCGGGTGGGGGGACAGCTTTGGCTCTTTGCTCACGTCTGGAGGCTCCGCGTCTCAGACCGGTGGATTCAGGAGGTGGTGTCCTCCGGTTACAAGATAGAGTTTGCAGCCTGGCCGCATTTTGGTTGGGGGAATGGTCCCTCAGCAACGAGGTATTTCACTCCCTGTGTCACCGCTGGGGTCAGCCGGATGTGGACCTGTTTGCGTCCCGCCACAATCACAAGCTTCCCAGGTTTGTCTCCCTGTCACAGGATCCTCTGGCCTTCGCCACGGATGCCACTGGCAATGCCTTGGACGGAGTTTCGGCTTCTCTATGTGTTCCCTCCCTTTCCTCTGCTGGGCAGGGTGCTGCGCAAGATAGCCCAGGAAGGGATACCAGCCATTCTGGTGGCCCCCTGTTGGCCAAGGAGGGTGTGGTTCGCAGACGTCGTGCAGTTGGCAGTAGATCAGTATGCCCTGCCCAAGGATCCAGATCTGCTCACTCAGGGACAACTGTGCCATCCCAATTTACAAATGCTGGCTTTAACGTCTTGGCTGCTGAGACCTCCATCTTGATGGATAAGGGGTTGCCGGCTTCTGTTATTGATACTATGATTAGGGCTAGGAAGAAGTCCTCGTCCTTTATCTACTGCAGGGTCTGGCATGCTTTCATTGCCTGGTGTGAGTCCAAGTCTCTTCCTTGTCGGGTGTTTTATATCCCCAGGATTCTGGAATTTTTGCAATATGGTTGGATTGGGGCCTTCAACTTAGTACCCTCAAGGGACAGGTATCAGCTCTGGCAATTTTTTACCAAAGATCCTTTCCAATCACCGGTTGGTTAAGACTTTTTTCCAGGGTGTTACTCACGTGCGTCCACCTCGTAAGCCTATGCTACCAGTCTGGGACTTGAATCTGGTGTTGTCTGCTCTGCAGGGTCCTCCCTTTGAGCCTATCCGTGTGGCTGCTTTGCCCATTCTGACTCTTAAGGTGGCCTTTTTGGTGGCTATCACTTCTGTAAGGCGAGTTTCTGAGCTGGCTGCGCTTTCCATCAAACCTCCTTATTTTGAGAGGCATCAGGATAAGGTGGTGTTGCTACTGAGTCTTTCAGGAAGTCTGATGCTCTTTTTGTTCTCACTTCTGGACCTAGGAAGAGTTTGCCTCCGGCTAAATCCACTATCAGCAAGTGGATCCGTCAGGCGGTGGAGCAGGCCTATTCTGCTAAAGGGAAGGAACCTTCCTTTAGGATTACTGCTCATTCCACTCGTGCTATTGGTGCTTCTTGGGCTTTTCAGCACCAAGCTTCTGTTGAACAAGTTTGTAAGGCCGCAACTTGGTCTTCTGTTCATACTTTTTCCAAGTTTTACAAGGTTGATGTTAAGGCCTCAGCTGATGATGCTTTTGGTCGCAAGGTACTTCAGGTGGTAGTGGTTTGAACTGCCGGCTGTTACTCTTTGGGGATCCCAACCTACCTTACGGACACTGCTGTTGGTCGTCCCATACGCAAGGACTTCTTGAAGCAGGCCGTGCCATGCAATAGGAAAAAGACAATTCTGTGAGTGCTCACCTGTAGAATTGCTTTTACTATGCATGGCACGGCCTGCTTCATCTCACCCTTGTTATCGTTATTCTTCTTTGCCTCTTAATGGTGATTGTTCCAAGTTAGTTGGGGTTTTTTGTTCCCTTTTTTACCTTATTATCTCCCGGCTTCTTGAATAACTGCTTGTTAATGCTGGATTGGTCTATTGGTGATCCTGTTTTTATATGGTACCGGGAGGAGCCACAACTCTTCTGCAGTGCACTGCGCCACCTTGTGGCGGAATATCCCATACATAAGGACTTTTTGAAGCAGGCCGTGCCATGCATAGTAAAATCAATTCTACAGGTGAGTACTCACAGAATTGTCTTTTTTCCCTCCTCCGGCTATAAATAGATGTGCGTAGCTCCGCCCCCTCCTCTGGCTTCCCTATAAATAGATGTGTGTAGCTCCGCCCCCTTGCTGCATCATCGCATCTATGTGTCTGCTGTGTACTTGTGCGTTAGCCCCGCCTCCTTGCTGCATCATTGCATCTCTTTGCCTGCAGTGTACTTGTGTGTTAGCCCCGCCTCCTTCCCTATAAAGAGAAGTGTGTAGCTCCGCCCCCTACTCTGACTTCCCTATAAATAGATGTGTGTCTAGCTCAGCCTTGCTGCATCATCGCATCTCTTTGCCTGCGGTGTACTTGTGCGTTAGCCCCACCCCCTTGCTGGATAATCACCCTATAGTCTGTACTGGGGCACAGGCCCTCCATAGTCTGTACAGGGGCCCATGCCCTCCATAGTCTATACTGGGGCCCAGGCCCTTCATAGTCTGTACTGGGGCCCAGGCCCTCCATAGTCTGTACAGGGGCCCAGGCCCTCCATAGTCTGTACAGGGGCCCAGGCCCTCCATAGTCTGTACAGGGGCCCAGGCCCTCCATAGTCTGTACAGGGGCCCAGGCCCTCCATAGTCTGTACAGGGGCCCAGGCCCTCCATAGCCTGTACTTGGGCCCAGGCCCTCCATAGTCTGTACTTGGACCCAGGCCCTCCATAGTCTGTACTTGGGCCCAGGCCCTCCATAGTCTGTACTTGGGCCCAGGCCCTCCATAGTCTGTAATAGGGCCCAGGCCCTCCATAGTCTGTAATGGGGCCCAGGCCCTCCATAGTCTGTATTGGGGCCCAGGCCGCCATAGACTGTACTTGGGCCCAGGCCCTCCATAGCATGTACTGGGGACCAGGCCCTACATAGTCTGTACTGGGGACCAGGCCCTCCATAGTCTATACTGGGGCCCAGGCCCTCCATAGTCTGTACTGGGGACCAGGCCCTCCATAGTCTGTACTGGGGCCCATGCCCTCCATAGTCTATACTGGGGCCCAGGCCCTCCATAGTCTATACTGGGGCCCAGGCCCTCCATAGTCTATACTGGGGCCCAGGCCCTCCATAGTCTGTACTGGGGCCCAGGCCCTCCATAGTCTGTACTGGGGCCCAGACCCTCCATAGTCTGTACTGGGGCCCAGACCCTCCATAGCCTGTACTGGGGCCCAGGCCCTCCATAGCCTGTACTGGGGCCCAGGCCCTCCATAGCCTGTACTGGGGCCCAGGCCCTCCATAGTCTGTACTGGGGCCCAGGCCCTCCATAGCCTGTACTGGGGCCCAGGCCCTCCATAGCCTGTACTGGGGCCCAGGCCCTCCATAGTCTGTACTGGGGCCCAGACCCTCCATAGTCTGTACTGGGGCCCAGACCCTCCATAGCCTGTACTGGGGCCCAGGCCCTCCATAGCCTGTACTGGGGCCCAGGCCCTCCATAGCCTGTACTGGGGCCCAGGCCCTCCATAGCCTGTACTGGGGCCCAGGCCCTCCATAGCCTGTACTGGGGCCCAGGCCCTCCATAGCCTGTACTGGGGCCCAGGCCCTCCATAGCCTGTACTGGGGCCCAGGCCCTCCATAGCCTGTACTGGGGCCCAGGCCCTCCATAGCCTGTACTGGGGCCCAGGCCCTCCATAGTCTGTACTGGGGCCCAGGCCCTCCGTAGCCTGTACTGGGGCCCAGGCCCTCCATAGTCTGTACTGGGGCCCAGGCCCTCCATAGTCTGTACTGGGGACCAGGCCCTCCATAGTCTGTACTGGGGACCAGGCCCTCCATAGTCTGTACTGGGGACCAGGCCCTCCATAGTCTATACTGGGGCCCAGGCCCTCCATAGACTGTACTGGGGCCCAGGCCCTCCATAGTCTATACTTGGGCCCAGGCCCCCCATAGACTGTACTGGGGCCCAGGCCCTCCATAGTCTATACTGGGGCCCAGGCCCTCCATAGTCTGTACTGGGGCCCAGGCCCTCCATAGTCTATACTGGGGCCCAGGCCCTCCATAGTCTGTACTGGGGCCCAGGCCCTCCATAGTCTGTACTGGGGCCCAGACCCTCCATAGCCTGTACTGTGGCCCAGACCCTCCATAGTCTGTACTGGGGCCCAGGCCCTCCATAGCCTATACTGGGGCCCAGGCCCTCCATAGCCTGTACTGGGGCCCAGGCCCTCCATAGCCTGTACTGGGGACCAGGCCCTCCATAGCCTGTACAGGGGACCAGGCCCTCCATAGCATGTACTGGGGACCAGGCCCTCCATAGTCTATACTGGGGCCCAGGCCCTCCATAGTCTATACTGGGGCCCAGGCCCTCCATAGTCTGTACTGGGGCCCAGGCCCTCCATAGTCTGTACTGGGGCCCAGGCCCTCCATAGCCTGTACTGGGGCCCAGGCCCTCCATAGCCTGTACTGGGGCCCAGGCCCTCCATAGCCTGTACTGGGGCCCAGGCCCTCCATAGCCTGTACTGGGGCCCAGGCCCTCCATAGCCTGTACTGGGGCCCAGGCCCTCCATAGTCTGTACTGGGGCCCAGGCCCTCCATAGCCTGTACTGGGGCCCAGGCCCTCCATAGCCTGTACTGGGGCCCAGGCCCTCCATAGCCTGTACTGGGGCCCAGGCCCTCCATAGTCTGTACTGGGGACCAGGCCCTCCATAGTCTGTACTGGGGACCAGGCCCTCCATAGTCTGTACTGGGGCCCAGACCCTCCATAGCCTGTACTGGGGACCAGGCCCTCCATAGTCTGTACTGGGGCCCAGACCCTCCATAGCCTGTACTGGGGCCCAGACCCTCCATAGCCTGTACTGGGGCCCAGGCCCTCCATAGCCTGTACTGGGGCCCAGGCCCTCCATAGCCTGTACTGGGGCCCAGGCCCTCCATAGTCTGTACTGGGGCCCAGGCCCTCCATAGTCTGTACTGGGGCCCAGGCCCTCCATAGCCTGTACTGGGGCCCAGGCCCTCCATCGCCTGTACTGGGGCCCAGGCCCTCCATAGTCTGTACTGGGGACCAGGCCCTCCATAGTCTGTACTGGGGCCCAGACCCTCCGTAGTCTGTACTAGGGCCCAGGCCCTTCGTAGTCTGTACTGGGGCCCAGGCCCTTCGTAGTCTGTACTGGGGCCCAGGCCCTTCGTAGTCTGTACTGGGGCCCAGGCCCTTCGTAGTCTGTACTGGGGCCCAGACCCTCCGTAGTCTGTACTGGGGCCCATTCCCTCCATTGTCTGTAATGAGGCCTAGGCCCTTCATAGTCTGTACAGGGGCCCTTTGTTTGTCCTGGTGCCCAGGCCCTCTGCTGTCTGTACTGGGGCTCAGGCCCGCTGCTGTCTGTAATAGGGCACACTCCCTCTGTTTCTTGTACTGGGGCCCACTCCCTCTGTTTCTTGTATTGGGGCCCACTCCCTCTGTTTCTTGTATTGGGGCCCAGGCCCTCTGTTAATTGTACTGGGGCCCAGGCCCTCTTGTTTATTGTACTGGGGCCCAGGCCCTCTGTTAATTGTACTGGGGCCCAGGCCCTCTGTTAATTGTACTGGGGCCCAGGCCCTCTGTTTCTTGTACTGGGGCCCACTCCCTCTGTTTCTTGTACTGGGGCCCACTCCCTCTGTTTCTTGTATTGGGGCCCATGCCCTCTGTTTCTTGTATTGGGGCCCAGGCCCTCTTGTTTCTTGTACTGGGGCCCAGGCCCTCTGTTTCTTGTACTGGGGCCCAGGCCCTCTGTTTCTTGTACTGGGGCCCACTCCCTCTGTTTCTTGTACTGGGGCCCACTCCCTCTGTTTCTTGTATTGGGGCCCATGCCCTCTGTTTCTTGTATTGGGGCCCAGGCCCTCTTGTTTCTTGTACTGGGGCCCAGGCCCTCTGTTTCTTGTACTGGGGCCCAGGCCCTCTGTTTCTTGTACTGGGGCCCACTCCCTCTGTTTCTTGTATTGGGGCCCAGGCCCTCTGTTTCTTGTATTGGGGCCCAGGCCCTCTTGTTTCTTGTACTGGGGCCCAGGCCATCTGTTTCTTGTACTGGGGCCCAGGCCCTCTTTTTCTTGTACTAGGGCCCAGGCCCTCTGTTTCTTGTATTGGGGCCCAGGCCCTCTTGTTTCTTGTACTGGGGCCCAGGCCCTCTGTTTCTTGTACTGTGGCCCAGGCCCTCTGTTTCTTGTACTGGGGCCCAGGCCCTCTTGTTTCTTGTACTGGGGCCCAGGCCCTCTGTTTCTTGTACTGGGGCCCAGGCCCTCTTGTTTCTTGTACTGGGGCCCAGGCCCTCTGTTTCTTGTACTGGGGCCCAGGCCCTCTGTTTCTTGTACTGGGGCCCAGGCCCTCTTTTTCTTGTATTGGGGCCCAGGCCCTCTTGTTTCTTGTACTGGGGCCCAGGCCCTCTTGTTTCTTGTACTGGGGCCCAGGCCCTCTTGTTTCTTGTACTGGGGCCCACTCCCTCTGTTTCTTGTATTGGGGCCCACGCCCTCTGTTTCTTGTATTGGGGCCCAGGCCCTCTTGTTTCTTGTACTGGGGCCCAGGCCCTCTGTTTCTTGTACTGGGGCCCAGGCCCTCTGTTTCTTGTACTGGGGCCCAGGCCCTCTGTTTCTTGTACTGGGGCCCAGGCCCTCTTTTTCTTGTACTGGGGCCCAGGCCCTCTTGTTTCTTGTACTGGGGCCCAAGCCATTTTTTGCTTATACTGGGGCCCAGGCCCTCTTGTTTCTTGTACTGGGGCCCAGGCCCTCTTGTTTCTTATACTGGGGCCTAGGCCCTCTGTTTCTTGTACTGGGGCCCAGGCCCTCTGTTTCTTGTACTGGGGCCCAGGCCCTCTGTTTCTTATACTGGGGCCCAGGCCCTCTTGTTTCTTGTACTGGGGCCCAGGCCCTCTTGTTTCTTGTACTGGGGCCCAGGCCCTCTTGTTTCTTATACTGGGGCCTAGGCCCTCTTTCCTCTTGTACTGGGGCCCAGGCTCTCTGTTTCTTGTACTGGGGCCCAGGCCCTCTGTTTCTTGTACTGGGGCCCAGGCCCTCTGTTTCTTGTACTGGGGCTCAGGCCCTCTGTTTCTTATACTGGGGCCTAGGCCCTCTTCTTCTTGTACTGGGGCCCAGGCCCTCTGTTTGTTTCTTGTACTGGGGCCCATGCCCTCTTGTTTCTTGTACTGGGGCCCAGGCCCTCTGTTTCTTGTACTGGGGCCCAGACCCTTTGTATTCTAAGTATGTCACACACCCCACTTCAATCATTGATTATTACACTTGGGTTTATACTCACCGCTAGGTGGCAGTGTTGCAGAGAATCTCCAAAAAAGCAACAGGCCCCTCCCGGTCTATACATACCTGGTACCTCCCAACAATTTCCCAGTGTTATTCTCTGCAAGGTGGCGACAAGACAGAAGAAAGAAGTCTCCTGCTTGCAGGTAGTGGGGTATCACCCCGCCCCCCCCCCCCCCCCCCATGGTCTATTTCTGCCCGGCTCTGTTTTGTTATCCTCCCTGTTAACTGGCAGCCTCCCAGCTTCGGCTGTAGGTCGGGCAAAGGTAGCCGGCACTTTAGGTGCCTAGGAGATTAGCTCCTCCGCTCGACTCCATATTGTGGGGCATAGGGGGATTCCCGGAGTGGTGATCCGGAAGTGGGATGCCCCCATTTACCTAGCAGTTTAGATAGCCTTTTACATGAGGTGATCTGGGCATGGGACAGTGGTCTACTCTCTTGCACCGGGTGTCATGGGTGACTGTGTGTGCTTGCGGCCGAACTGGCTGGTATATGTGGGGCTCCTGCGATTGTTGTTTTATGGCGTTTTTTGTTCCCGGCGGGCGTTGGTGTGTGTGTGTCAGACGATCCGGCCCGCTGCGGGTGTTTTTTAGTACTTTTGTGTGCATGATGGCGCCGTTTTGCGCGGGATTCCTCTCAGGAGCTGAGGGGCGGGGTCACGCGGCCGGTAGCTCCGCCGGTCCTGCTTGGTATGTGAGCACGGTTCTCGCTGGGCCAGACGCTCGGCGACGTTGGAGAGGGGCGGGACCGCGTCGTGCGCGGTCCGCGCGGTGGTTGGTCGCGTTAGGGAGGGGCGGGACTAATACGGCTCCCGCGCTTCCAGGGCACGCCTTCCTCCTTCCTCTCCTGAGCGGTGCGGTGTTCTGGCCGCCATCTCGCTGCAGTGTGTCACGCTGAGGTTGTGCTCTCCTCCAGGTAGGCTTGCTTGGTCTTTTGTCTTCCTTGTCAGGACGGGGGTAGCCTACGGAGTTGTCTATTGACATATGCTTCCCTTCTCCCCCGCTTTACATCTCCCCTTCCCTCCCTCCCCCTCGCTCCCACCTTTTTGAGGTGATGGCAGGACCTATTAACCATCTTCTTAGATTTATGGTTAAAAGGGGGGGGGGGGGGAGACGTCTTCAGTGGGTATAATTGTATGATTTTGTATGATTATTGTATTTACATGTGTATTGTTGTGCCCGGAATGATTGTTGTCCCTGTTTTTGTGTTCAGATCCTGGGACCCCATCTTGCAGGGCTCTCCCGGTCTTATATACCTGGCTAGTTTGGGAAAATTGGGATATTTGTCTGTTTAAATCCCATGGTCAGGGTGGTATAAAATTATAGCTAGATAGAAATTAAAGGGGCATCCCGGGTCGCTTACTGCGTAAATCCCTGGGTTCTGCGAATACCATAATTTCACCATATGGAGGCTGCCAAAGATACCGGAAACGGTCCTTCGGGACAATCCAGGCTGTGTGGGGGTTGTGGGACTCCGCTCCCGGGGGATGATGTCATTATATGCATTCCATGTGCGCAGCGGAACATTGAGCGCCAGTCCGGCACCCCGGTGCCTGGTACTTCATCGGCCGCGCCATCTCCCTCTCCTCCTCGCCTGTTCCGGACCCTGTGTGACGTGGTCATGGGTGGGGATTCGCAATCTGAGGTGTGCGCCCGCTTGGCCAACCTCGAGAAAATGTTTTCCGCTATGTCCGCTCAGAAGGCTCCGGCTAAGCGTAAACACCTATCTCCGCCTCCGCCGGACTCTGACGAGGAGGTTGTTGAGGATTTGAATTGGTCAGATCGTCCCTTTGAAGAGGGAGAGCTGGTGGAGGATTTGGATGATTCAGTGGGCCAGCAGGTGCTGGGTGCTGAAGGGGACCAGGCTGAGGGTCCCGCTCCGGATACGTCTTGCATTTTGGCCCAAATGTTTGAGGTCTTGGATTTGGACCCTCCCGAGGCTGCTCCTCGGCCTAAGGGCCAGCTTTTTGGGGGATCCAAGCAGCGCTTGGAGTTTCCCAGTCAACAGCATTTCGAGGACGTTGTCTTTAAGCAATGGGAGCAGCCTACTCGGCTCGTCGGGGTACCGCTTAGTTGGGATAGGAAATATCCTTTTCCGGCGGACTTGATGAAGCGTTGGTCTGTCCCTCCCGAGGTGGATGCTCCGGTCTTGGGACTGTCTAATACGGCGGTTGTTCATTCTCCTGACACTACTTCTCTCAAGGACGGCGAGGATCACCGGATTGATCAGCTGGCCCGCCATGGTTTTGTCTGTGCGGGTTCGGTTTTGAGGCCGGTCTGTGCTTCGGCTCTTTTGACCTTGGCGGTTAGGTCTATTGTCAGGGATTTATGTGTGGATCTTGATCCCTCTGGTGATGAGTTTCTTGCGCTTAAGCGTTGTGACTCCTTTTTGTCGTTTATTCTGACCGCTCAGGATGATGCCATGTTGATGTGTGGCAGGGCTTCTGCTCTGTTGGTGGCTATTCGCCGCTCTGTGTGGTTGAGACAGTGGACGGCTGACTTTAATTCTAAAAGGTCGCTCACGGCTCTTCCCTTTTTGGGTTTGAGGCTTTTCGGTGAAAAGCTGGATTCTGTTGCCAAGGGAGGTAAGTTACCTCAGAGCAAGAATTTTCGCCTCCAGGGGCGCAGGTTGGAATAGGGGTAGAGGCCGTGGCCGTCCCGTTCACGCCTGGGGCGCCAAGCCCAAGTCAGCTGCCAAGCCTGCTCAGCAATGAGGGGGCGGTTGCGACTCTTCTCCCGGGTTTGAGACCAGGAGGTCTCGAACAGGTGGATCCGGGAGGTGGTGTCGGCCGGTTACAAGCTGGAGTTCGAGTCCCGCCCTCCTCCAAGGTTTTTCAGGTCTCGGGTACCTTCAGATCCGTTGGCCGCACAGGGGCTCCTGGCGGCGGTAAGGAATCTTCTGGATTTGGCAGTCATTTGCCCGGTCCCTCATTCGGAGGTGGGAAGCGGGTATTATTCCAATCTCTTCACTGTACCCAAAAAGGATGGGTCGTTCCGTCCCATTCTGGATTTGAAGTTTCTCAACCGGTTTATTCGTTCCCGGAAGTTCCGCATGGAAACCCTGCGGTCTGCGATCGGTTCGCTTCGGCAGGGGGACTTTATGACGTCCATAGACATCAAGGATGCTTACCTTCACATTCCGATCTTTCCGGCTCATCAGAGGTTCCTTCGCTTTGTGGTGGAGGATCGGCATTTTCAGTTTGTAGCTCTTCCATTCGGCCTCACATCTGCTCCGAGAGTGTTCACCAAGGTGTTGGCGGGAGTGATGGCCCTGCTCAGAGCTCAGGGGATTCGCATTGTGCCTTACCTGGACGATCTTCTCATCATGGCGCCTTCCTTCAGTCAAGCGGAGGGGGACACCAGCACGGTGGTGTCTATGCTGGAAAGGTTCGGCTGGGTGATCAACTACCCCAAGTCCTCTCTGGTTCCGGCCAGGGTGGTGACCTTTCTGGGGATGTCGTTGGACTCTTGCCAGCACAGAGTGTTTCTCCCTCAGGCCAAGGTTCTTTTGGTTCAGGAATTGGCTCAGCTTCTTCTTTCCAATCCTCGCCCGTCCATTCGGCTAGGGATGAGACTGGTGGGGTTGATGGTGGCCTCGTTCGAGGCAGTTCCCTTCGCGCAGTTTCATACGAGGACGCTTCAGCTTCATCTTTTGGCGTCTTGGGACCGGCGACCGCGGTCGTTGGATCGGTCCTTCCGGATGTCCCCTCGGGTTCGGCAGTCCCTTCTGTGGTGGTTGGTCTCGGACAATCTTCTGAAGTGCAGGTCGTTTCTGACCCCGCTTTGGGAGACTGTCACCACGGATGCCAGTTTGTCAGGATGGGGAGGTTTCTGGAAGGATCTTCAGTTTCAGGGGCAGTGGGACCCTCAGGAAGCCCACTTGCCCATCAATGTTCTGGAGTTGCGAGCCATCAGGTTGGTTCTGTCTCGCTTGACGCATCCTTTACGGGGCCTGCCGGTTCAGGTTCGATCGGACAATCAGACGGCGGTTGCTTACATCGGTTGCTTACATCAATCACCAAGGAGGGACTCGCAGTCTGGGTGCCCACAGAGAGGTGTCTCTGCTTCTAGTTTTGGCAGAGACTCATGTCCCTTGCATCTCGGCAGTTTACATTCCAGGAGTGGAAAACACGGAGGCGGACTTTCTGAGCCGGTGTTCGTCCCGCCGGGGGGAATGGTCTCTCCATCCCCAGGTGTTTCGGTCGATGTGTCTTCGGTGGGGGACGCCGGAGGTGGATCTGTTTGCCTCTCGTCACAATCACAAGCTTCCGACTTTCGTGTCACTGTCTCAGGATCCTCTGGCTCTGGCGGTGGATGCCATGGCCCTGAGCTGGAAGGACCTGGGGTTTCTTTATCTGTTTCCTCCGATTCCCATGCTAGGCAGGGTGCTGCGAAAGTTGGTTCTGGAAGGAGTTCCCGCCATTCTCGTGGCTCCAAGGTGGCCAAGGCGGGTGTGGTTCGCAGACATCGTTCGTCTGGCAGTGGATCAGTTCGATCTGCCTCTTCGGCCGGATCTTCTCACTCAGGGCCAACTGTGTTACCCCAGTTTACCAACGCTGGCTTTGACGGCTTGGCTGCTGAGACCTCCATCTTAGAGGAGGGTCTTTCGGATTCGGTAATTCGGACTCTTATTAGTGCCAGGAAGAGATCCTCTTCTTCCATCTATTATAGGTCTTGGATATCTTATATTGATTGGTGTGAGGCTAGGTCTTTGCCTTGCCGGGTCTTTTCTATTTCTAGGATTTTGGAATTTCTTCAATCGGGGCTGGACTCTGGTCTCCAGCTGAGTACTTTGAAGGGGCAGGTTTCTGCTTTGTCTATCTTTTTTCAGAGGTCTTTTGCTAGCCATTCTTTGGTCAAGACTTTTTTCCAGGGGGTTTCACATCTGCGGCCTCCTAGGAAGCCGTTGCTCCCTGTTTGGGATTTGAATTTGGTTCTCTCTGCTCTTCAGGCTCCTCCTTTTGAGCCTTCGCGGGATATTGCTCTGTCCACTCTGACTCAGAAGGTTGCCTTTCTGGTGGCCATCACTTCGGTTCGGCGTGTTTCGGAGTTGGCAGCCTTGTCTATTCAGACTCCTTATTTTGAGGAACATCAGGACAAAGTGGTTTTTCGCTTCAAGTCAGACTTTCTCCCTAAAGTGGTCTCTGCTTTTCATCTTAACCAGGACATTGTTCTTCCTTCTTTGTGTCCTAAGCCTAAGAATGTCAAGGAGAGTGCGTTGCACTGCTTGGATGTTGTACGTTGTGTCAAGTACTATCTACGTACTACGTCTTCTTTTCGTAAGACTGATGCCTTTTTCGTTGTGCCCTGTGGGCCTAGGAAGGGTCTGGCTCCGGCTAAATCTTCCATTAGCAAATGGATTCGTCAGGCGATTGTTGGAGCCTATTCTGCCAAGGGGAAGGATCCCCCTTTTCGTGTTACTGCTCATTCTACTCGTGCGGTTGGTGCGTCCTGGGCTTTTCAGCATCAGGCTTCTGTTGAACAAGTTTGTAAGGCTGCGACTTGGTCTTCGGTTCATACTTTTTCTAAGTTTTATAAGGTTGATGTGCGGGCCTCAGCGGATGCTGTTTTTGGCCGCAAGGTTCTGCAGGCTGCAGTGGTTTGAGTTTTCTGCATTATTGCCTGGTTGGATACCCGCCCTTTTTTCTGGACACTGCTGTTGGATGTCCCAAGTGTAATAATCAATGATTGAAGTGGGGTGTGTGACATACTTAGAATAATACCATTTTGTGAATACTCACCTGTAAAATGGGTATTATAAGTATGTCACACACCCCACTTCACCCGCCCTTTTTGGTATCCTGGCTCTTTATATGGTGAAGTTTTGTTCTTTACGTTTGAGGGTTACATTTGTTAATACTGGGAAATTGTTGGGAGGTACCAGGTATGTATAGACCAGGAGGGGCCTGTTGCTTATTTGGAGATTCTCTGCAACACTGCCACCTAGCGGTGAGTATAAACCCAAGTGTAATAATCAATGATTGAAGTGGGGTGTGTGACATACTTATAATACCCATTTTACAGGTGAGTATTCACAAAATGGTATTTTCTTGTACTGGGGCCCAGGCCCTCTGTCTCTTGTACTGGGGCCCAGGCCCTCTGTCTCTTGTACTGGGGCCCAGGCCCTCTGTCTCTTGTACTGGGGCCCAGGCCCTCTGTCTCTTGTACTGGGGCCCAGGCCCTCTGTCTCTTGTACTGGGGCCCAGGCGCTCTGTCTCTTGTACTGGGGCCCAGGCCCTCTGTCTCTTGTACTGGGGCCCAGGCCCTCTGTTTCTTGTACTGGGGCCCAGGCCCTCTGTTTCTTGTACTGGGGCCCAGGCCCTCTGTTTCTTGTACTGGGGCCCAGGCCCTCTGTTTCTTGTACTGGGGCCCAGGCCCTCTGTTTCTTGTACTAGGGCCCAGGCCCTCTGTTTCTTGTACTGGGGCCCAGGCCCTCTGTTTCTTGTACTGGGGCCCAGGCTCTCTGTTTGTTTCTTGTACTGGGGCCCAAGCTCTCTGTTTGTTTCTTGTACTGGGGCCCAAGCCCTCTGTTTCTTGTACTGGGGCCCAGGCCCTCTTTTTCTTGTACTGGGACCCAAGCCATTTTTTGCTTGTACTGGGGCCCAGGCCCTCTTGTTTCTTGTACTGGGGCCCATGCCCTCTGTTTCTTGTACTGGGGCCCAGGCCCTCTGTTTCTTATACTGGGGCCTAGGCCCTCTTCTTCTTGTACTGGGGCCCAGTCGCTCTGGTACTTGTACTGGGGTCCATGCCCTCTGTTTCTTGTACTGGGGCCCAGGCCCTCTGTTTCTTGTACTGGGGCCCAGGCCCTCTGTTTCTTGTACTGGGGCCCAGGCCCTCTGTTTCTTATACTGGGGCCCAGGCCCTCTGTTTCTTGTACTGGGGCCCAGGCCCTCTGTTTCTTGTACTGGGGCCCAGGCCCTCTGTTTCTTGTACTGGGGCCCAAGCCCTCTGTTTCTTGTACTGGGACCCAGGCCCTCTGTTTCTTGTACTGGGGCCCAGGCCCTCTGTTTCTTGTACTGGGGCCCAGGCCCTCTGTTTCTTGTACTGGGGCCCAAGCCCTCTGTTTCTTGTACTGGGGCCCAAGCCCTCTGTTTCTTGTACTGGGACCCAGGCCCTCTGTTTCTTGTACTGGGGCCTAGGCCCTCTTTTTCTTGTACTGGGGCCCAGGCCCTCTGTTTGTTTCTTGTACTGGGGCCCAAGCCCTCTGTTTCTTGTACTGGGGCCCAGGCCCTCTTGTTTCTTGTACTGGGGCCCAGGCCCTCTGTTTCTTGTACTGGGGCCCAGGCCCTCTGTTTCTTGTACTGGGGCCCAGGCCCTCTGTTTCTTGTACTGGGACCCAGGCCCTCTGTTTCTTGTACTGGGGCCTAGGCCCTCTTTTTCTTGTACTGGGGCCCAGGCCCTCTTGTTTCTTGTACTGGGGCCTAGGCCCTCTTTTTCTTGTACTGGGGCCCAGGCCCTCTGTTTCTTGTACTGGGGCCCAGGCCCTCTTGTTTCTTGTACTGGGGCCTAGGCCCTCTTTTTCTTGTACTGGGGCCCAGGCCCTCTGTTTCTTGTACTGGGACCCAGGCCCTCTGTTTCTTGTACTGGGACCCAGGCCCTCTGTTTCTTGTACTGGGACCCAGGCCCTCTGTTTCTTGTACTGGGGCCTAGGCCCTCTTTTTCTTGTACTGGGGCCCAGGCCCTCTGTTTGTTTCTTGTACTGGGGCCCAAGCCCTCCATAGTCTGTACTGGAACCCAGGCCCTCCATAGTCTGTACTGGAACCCAGGCCCTCCATAGTCTGTACTGGGGCCCAGTAATTGATGCGGAGTGCCTCCTTATATGTGTCAGTGCTGCTGCATGATGGGATACTTACCCTCCTCTATCACCCCTCAGGGTCAGACGTCGGCGGTGACGGTCACCTTACCTCCCTCCGGGGGGCAGGTGGAGACCGATTTCATCATCTATATGGCGGTGGCGTTCGCACTGAAGGTGAGGCTCCTGATTGGCCGTGGGGGGAGGCCTGGGCGTGGGTTAGTATTGGGGGACAGTGTAACCCTTTCCTTCCCTCCCTCCCTCTCTCGCAGGCCCTGGAGGTCATCCACCTGCTAGTCACACAACTGACGCTCAACATTTTCCTAATCGACTGGGAGAAGGAGAAGGAGCGTGCCAACCCTCAAGGTGAGAAGGAGGGAATGTAGGAGAGGGAGAAGGAGGAATGTAGAAGAGAGAGAAGGAGGAATGTAGGAGAGATAGAAGGAGGAATGTAGAAGAGAGAGAAGGAGGAATGTAGAAGAGAGAGAAGGAGGAATGTAGGAGAGGGAGAAGGAGGGAATGTAGAAGAGAGAGAAGGAGGAATGTAAGAGAGAGAGAAGGAGGGAATGTAGGAGAGGGAGAAGGAGGGAATGTAGGAGAGAGAGAAGGAGGAATGTAGAAGAGAGAGAAGGAGGAATGTAGGAGAGATAGAAGGAGGAATGTAGAAGAGAGAGAAGGAGGAATGTAGGAGAGGGAGAAGGAGGGAATGTAGAAGAGAGAGAAGGGGGAATGTAAGAGAGAGAGAAGGAGGGAATGTAGGAGAGGGAGAAGGAGGGAATGTAGGAGAGAGAGAAGGAGGGAATGTAGAAGAGAGAGAAGGAGGGAATGTAGGAGAGGGAGAAGGAGGGAATGTAGGAGAGGGAGAAGGAGGAATGTAGAAGAGGGAGAAGGAGGAATGTAGGAGAGAGAGAAGGAGGGAATGTAGGAGAGGGAGAAGGAGGGAATGTAGGAGAGGGAGAAGGAGGGAATGTAGGAGAGGGAGAAGGAGGGAATGTAGGAGAGGGAGAAGGAGGGAATGTAGGAGAGGGAGAAGGAGGGAATGTAGAAGAGGGAGAAGGAGGAATGTAGGAGAGAGAGAAGGAGGGAATGTAGGAGAGGGAGAAGGAGGGAATGTAGGAGAGGGAGAAGGAGGGAATGTAGGAGAGGGAGAAGGAGGGAATGTAGGAGAGGGAGAAGGAGGGCCCCGGAGTCTAAAAGGGTTCAACACAACACACAAAACTCCAACACGGCCGGCCCTGGAGTCTAAAAGGGTTCAACACAACACACGAAACTCCAACACGGCCGGCCCTGGAGTCTAAAAGGGTTCAACACAACACACGAAACTCCAACACGGCCGGCCCGGAGTCTAAAAGGGTTCAACACGACATAAGAAGCTCCAACGCGACCGGCCCCGGAGTCTAAAAGGGCACATCCCTAATTGGGGGTTTTGTTCCACTTTAACGTATTATCGAAAGGCGAAATAGAGCAAATCACATTTCCTTATTCAACCGTTTATACAGCATTAAAGACAAAGGCTGATCCTCACCAGTAGGTGGCAGCATTGCCCTGTACACTGCATTATATTTACAAGGTGAGTCTATACATCAAGGCCAACCAGGAGGGAATGTAGGAGAGAGAGAAGGAGGGAATGTAGGAGAGAGAGAAGGAGGGAATGTAGGAGAGGGAGAAGGAGGGAATGTAGGAGAGAGATAAGGAGGGAATGTAGGAGAGAGAGAAGGAGGGAATGTAGGAGAGAGAGAAGGAGGGAATGTAGGAGAGAAAGAAGGAGGAATGTAGGAGAGAGAGAAGGAGGGAATGTAGGAGAGAGAGAAGGAGGGAATGTAGGAGAGGGAGAAGGAGGGAATGTAGGAGAGAGATAAGGAGGGAATGTAGGAGAGAGAGAAGGAGGGAATGTAGGAGAGGGAGAAGGAGGGAATGTAGGAGAGAGAGAAGGAGGAATGTAGGAGAGGGAGAAGGAGGTAATGTAGGAGAGAGAGAAGGAGGGAATGTAGGAGAGAGAGAAGGAGGGAATGTAGGAGAGGGAGAAGGAGGGAATGTAGGAGAGGGAGAAGGAGGGAATGTAGGAGAGGGAGAAGGAGGGAATGTAGGAGAGAGAGAAGGAGGGAATGTAGGAGAGGGAGAAGGAGGGAATGTAGGAGAGGGAGAAGGAGGGAATGTAGGAGAGGGAGAAGGAGGGAATGTAGGAGAGAGAGAAGGAGGGAATGTAGGAGAAGGAGGGAATGTAGGAGAGAGAGAAGGAGGGAATGTAGGAGAGAGAGAAGGAGGGAATGTAGGAGAGAGAGAAGGAGGGAATGTAGGAGAGAGAGAAGGAGGGAATGTAGGAGAGAGAGAAGGAGGGAATGTAGGAGAAGGAGGGAATGTAGGAGAGAGAGAAGGAGGGAATGTAGGAGAAGGAGGGAATGTAGGAGAGAGAGAAGGAGGGAATGTAGGAGAGAGAGAAGGAGGGAATTTAGGAGAAGGAGGGAATGTAGGAGAGAGAGAAGGAGGGAATGTAGGAGAGAGAGAAGGAGGGAATGTAGGAGAGAGAGAAGGAGGGAATGTAGGAGAGAGAGAAGGAGGGAATGTAGGAGAGAGAGAAGGAGGGAATGTAGGAGAGAGACAGAAGGAGGGAATGTAGGAGAGGGAGAAGGAGGGAATGTAGGAGAGGGAGAAGGAGGGAATGTAGGAGAGGGAGAAGGAGGGAATGTAGAAGAGAGAGAAGGAGGGAATGTAGGAGAGAGAGAAGGAGGGAATGTAGGAGAGAGAGAAGGAGGGAATGTAGGAGAGAGAGAAGGAGGGAATGTAGGAGAGAGAGAAGGAGGGAATGTAGGAGAGAGAGAAGGAGGGAATGTAGGAGAGAGAGAAGGAGGGAATGTAGGAGGGAGAGAGAAGGAGGGAATGTAGGAGAGGGAGAAGGAGGGAATGTAGGAGAGGGAGAAGGAGGGAATGTAGGAGAGAGAGAAGGAGGGAATGTAAGAGAGAGACAGAAGGAGGGAATGTAGGAGAGAGACAGAGGGAATGTAGGAGAGGGAGAAGGAGGGAATGTAGGAGAGGGAGAAGGAGGGAATGTAAGAGAGAGACAGAAGGAGGGAATGTAAGAGAGAGACAGAAGGAGGGAATGTAGGAGAGAGACAGAGGGAATGTAGGAGAGGGAGAAGGAGGGAATGTAGGAGAGAGAGAGAAGGAAGGAATGTAGAAGAGAGAGAGAAGGAAGGAATGTAGAAGAGAGAGAGAAGGAAGGAATGTAGAAGAGAGAGAGAAGGAAGGAATGTAGAAGAGAGAGAGAATGAAGGAATGTAGAAGAGAGAGAGAAGGAAGGAATGTAGAAGAGAGAGAGAAGGAAGGAATGTAGAAGACAAAGAGAAGGAAGGAGGGAATGTAGAGGAGAGAAGGAAGGAGGGAATGTAGAGGAGAGAAGGAAGGAGGGAATGTAGAAGAAAGAAAGAGAAAGAAGTAATGTAAGCGTGTACGGGTGGGAGGAGTTAATTGTAGTGTCCTTTCATATGATAATTAACATGAAGGGGCGGGGCTTGTTGCCCATAGAGGTGGGAAGTATTAAGGGGAGCTCCGTCTTTGTCCCGCAGGAAGATCCGGCGTCAGCCTGTGGAGGACCATCCTGGTGGCCAATGAGTGGAACGAGATCCAGACCCACCGCAAGCTGAGCCCAATGCTGCAGCTCATCGCCGTGCTGCTCTTCCTGGAGGTGAGAGACGCTTTGTCATTGGGCCGCTTACAGTCATGTGACTCGGAGCGCCGCAAAAATCATTCAAAAACTGCTGCTAAGTGGGAGGAGCTTTGGCCGGAATCTCAGACCAGGAAATCGCATAATTAGATTGGCATTAGAGAGATACTCACCTTTTCCTAGCAGAGCTCCATCTGATGGGGGACGGGAAACTACTGCACCTCCCCCCTCACACCATCAGTGAGCCCTGCATTAGAGAGATACTCACCTTCTCATAGCAGAGCTCCATCTGATGGGGGACAGGAAACTACTGCACCTCCCCCTCATACCATCAGTGACCCTGCATTAGAGAGATACTCACCTTCTCATAGCAGAGCTCCATCTGATGGGGGACAGGAAACTACTACACCTCCTCCTCACACCATTAGTGAGCCCTGTATTGGAGCTCTGCTAGGAAAAGGTGAGTATCTCTCTATCTGATGGGGGACGAGTCAGCAGAATGGAGCGAGTTCAATAGAGTTTATCAGGTAAGGAAAAACAAAGCGCTGGTTAATGAAAGATGCCACGGGACATGGCGGGTACATAGTGGATAAGGTAAGCCCTTCACCCCCGGTCTGTCCCTTTAAATTGCATCCACGCAAGGCTCAATGTAAAGGTTCCCTGTGTATGATAAGTCAGCAGAAGGGAGCGAGTTCAATAGGGTTTATCAGGAAAAACAAACAGAGCTTTGCCCCCACCTTTCTCTCTCCGCAGGTTGTCGGTGTGAAAAACATCACCACCCAGGACCTGAATCTAGACCTGAACCCACCGGACGGGACTTACCAGGCTCCCTGGAGCATCATCCTGAGGTTCGGCATGGCGGCATCTGTTTGGCTGGCGGTCGCCGTGGTGCAGGTGAGATGCATTGTGGGTAACGGACCTCCCCCATTGGCGGCCATTGTGCAGCCGCACGTTTTAACTGTCACCTCTGCTGTTTGGAATTTTAAAGCGAACTAAACCTGTTATTTTTATTAACCCTTTCCGAAGGGGGGTGTCCCAATTTGGGATGCCCCGCCCATAAAAAACGTACCTTTCCCTGGTCACATGGTGCATGTGCGGTCTCCTGTTCAATCAGCGCCCTATGCCGTGCATGTTACTGATCGCCATATGCTTCTGTTTAGACACCGTAGGGAGCGGCTGCATCCCCGGTTCCCTTTAGACGAGAGCGTGCTCCCAGCCTATCCGATTAGCTGGACATGGGAGCGCGCCAGATTATAGGCAGGGGCTCAGGGGCCTCCACCACTAGTACCAGAAATATAGGGAATCTCCTATCCATCCCTCAATGAGGGGGCGTGGCTTCATCCATCCCTCAATGAGGGGACGTGGCTTCATTTACATATTGTCCCTCCTTTAGGTGTAACATGCAGATCTGCAGCAATAAATGATTCATTTGCCTATTCAAAGTGTTTCTATTGTTGTAACAGTTACAATGTTTCTCCTATCCATCCCTCAATGAGGGGGCGTGGCTTCATCCATCCCTCAATGAGGGGGTGTGGCTTCATCATCCCTCAATGAGGGGGTGTGGCTTCATCCATCCCTCAATGAGGTGGTGTTGCTTCATCCATCCCTCAATGAGGGGGTGTGGCTTCATCCATCCCTCAATGAGGGGGTGTGGCTTCATCCATCCCTCAATGAGGGGTGTGGCTTATCCATACCTCAATGAGGGGGCGTGGCCTAATTTAACAAATGTCCCTCTTTGCCCTGAAAAGTTGGTAGATATAGGTACGGACATCCATCTTAAAGCGGAAAAATACCCCACTGTGGCCATCTCTGGAATCTAAAAGATTCCAGGGTTGGATGCTGGCCTTAGTCTATGCGTAAACCCTCTGGGCCGCTGCAAAACTCACCTTTGCCCTGGCTCCACCCCCCTGGGGATGTAAACAACATCGGGTACATCCCCAGCTTCTCCATGTTCCTGCCATTCAGATAGGCTGGGTGCAGGAACGCACCAGAAAATTAATATGCGCAGCGCGCAATGCTGATTGGACGAGAGCCCGCACATGCACCATGTGACTGGGGAAAGGGGAGTTTTTACGGGTGATTTTTGTTCCACTTTAAAAATACCATTTTGTGAATACTCACCTTGTAAAATGGGTATTATAAGTATGTCACACACCCCGCTTCAAAACATTCATTACATGTGGGTAATACTGACCTGTAGAGGGCGAACTGCAGAGATGATAGGAAAAAAGAAGCCCCTCCCAGTCCTATAAATACCTGGGACCTCCCACTCATTACCCAGAATCAAGAAAGCAGTAAGGAAAGGGACCAGGAAGAGCCAAATATAAGTCATAACAACGCAAAGTTCACAATATGAAAGATCCAGAAAATAAAAGGGCGGGTGAAGCGGGGTGTGTGACATACTTATAATACCCATTTTACAAGGTGAGTATTCACAAAATGGTATCATTCTAAGTATGTCACACACCCCGCTTCAAGATATTCATTACATGTGGGACATCCAATAGCAGTGTCCATAAAGGGTGGGGATCCAAAACAAGGCATAACTCACAACTAAACCACTGCAGCCTGCAGAACTTTGCGGCCAAAAACAGCATCCGTTGAGGCCCTAACATCAACCTTGTAAAACTTTGAAAAAGTGTGAACAGAAGACCACGTAGCGGCCTTACAAACTTGCTCAACAGAGGCCTGGTGCTGAAAAGCCCAGGAAGACGAAAAGCAGTAACACGAAAAGGGGGATTCCTCCCCTTAGCAGAATAGGCCCCAACAATGGCCTGACGAATCCATTTACTGATGGAAGACTTGGCGGGCGCCAATCCTTTCTTGGGCCCGGAGGGAACCACAAAGAAGTTATCAGTCTTGCGAAAAGAAGAAGTTACTACCAAATAGTACTTCACAGCACGAACCACATCCAAGGAGTGCAGGGCCCTCTCCTTATCGTTGTTGGGATTAGGACACAATAGAGGGCAGAACAATATCCTGATTTAGGTGAAAAGCAGAAACCACCTTAGGAAGGAAATCCGACTTGAAACGGAAAACCACCTTGTCCTGATGTCTTTCAAAATACGGAGCTTGAATAGACAGAGCCGCCAACTCAGAACCCCGAACGGAGGTGATAGCTACCAAAAAGGCCACCTTCTGCGTAAGTGAAGACAAGGCAATATCATGCAAAGGCTCAAAAGGAGGACCCTGAAGAGCAGAAAGAACCAAGTTCAAATCCCAAACTGGAACCAAAGGCTTCCTAGGAGGCCGCACATGCGTAACCCCCTGGAAAAAGGTCTTAACCAACGGATGAAGCGCAAACAATCTTTGGAAAAACACCGCCAGGGCAGACACCTGCCCCTTCAGAGTACTGAGTTGGAGCCCTAGATCCAAACCGTGCTGCAGGAAATCCAAGATTCTAGAAATAGAAAATTCCCTACAAGGGAAGGCCCTAGATTCACACCAATCAATATAAGACCTCCAAGTCCTATAGTAAGCGGAAGAAGAAGATCTCTTCCTAACACTAATAAGATTTTGAATCACAGCATCAGAAAGACCTTCCTCCTTCAAGATGGAGGTTTCAGCAGCCAGGCCGTCAAAGCCAGCGTTGGTAAATTGGGGTAACGTAGATGACCCTGAGTGAGCAGATCCGGCAGCAGGGGTAGAACGAACTGATCTTCTGCTAACCTTACCACGTCTGCGAACCAAACCTGTCTTAGCCACCTTGGAGCCACCAGAATTGCTGACGCTCCTTCCAGAGTCAGCTTGCGCACTACTCTGGCCACCATTGGGAACGGAGGAAACGGGTACAGAAAACCCAGATCCCCCCAGTTCAGAGACATGGCGTCCGTTGCGAGAGCCAGTGGGTCCTTCACCAGAGACACAAATGCCGGAAGTTTGTGATTGTGACGGGAGGCAAAGAGGTCCACAACCGGTGACCCCCACCTGAGACAAATCGAGTGAAAAACCTTGGGACTGAGAGACCATTCCCCATTGTGGGCTGACAGCCTGCTCAGAGAGTCCGCCTCCGTGTTCTCCACTCCCGGAATGTAAATCGCCGAGATTCACGGGACGTGGCTCTCCGCCCAGTCCAGAATCAGAGACACTTCCCTGAGGGCACTCCTGCTGCGAGTCCCTCCCTGGTGATTGATGTAGGCAACCGCCGTCCGATTGTCCGACCGGACCTGAACCGGCAGGCCCTGCAAGTGATGAGTCAAATGAAAGAGAACCATTCTGATGGCTCTCAATTCCAGAACTTTGATAGGCTCGTGGGCTTCCAGGGGACCCCACAACCCCTGAAATTGCAGATCCTTCCAGAAGCCCCCCCATCCTGAAAGGCTGGCATCCGTGGTGACCAGCTCCCAACGAGGAGTCTGAAAAGATCTGCCCTTCAACAGATTGGCTGAGTTCAGCCACCATTGAAGTGAGCGGCGAACCCTGGGAGACATCAAAAAGAATTGATCCAGCGACAGAGGAGACCTGTCCCAGACAGTCAGTAGATGGCGTTGTAGCGTCCTCGTGTGAAACTGAGCAAAGGGGACTGCCTCGAAGGAGGCTACCATCAACCCCACCAGTCTCATCCCTAGCCGGATGGTCGGACGAGGAATGGACATGAGCAACCGAATCAACTCCTGAATCAAAAGGACCTTGGATTGAGGAAGGAACACTCTGGCCTGATCTGTATCCAGAGACATTCCCAGAAAAGACACTATCCTGGATGGGTAAAGGGAGGACTTGGGATAGTTGATCACCCAGCCAAACCTCTCCAGAGTGGATATCACCGTCCTGGTGTCCAATTCCGCTTGACTGAATGACGGTGCCATGATGAGAAGATCGTCCAGATATGGCACTATGCGAATTCCCTGCGCTCTGAGTAGAGCCATTACCCCAGCAAGCACCTTGGTGAAAACCCTTGGGGCTGTGGTGAGCCCAAAAGGAAGTGCTACAAACTGAAAATGTCGATCCTCCACCACGAACCTGAGGAATCTCTGGTGCGCGGGAAAAATCGGAACATGAAGGTAAGCGTCCTTGATGTCTATGGACGTCATGAAGTCCCCCTGACGAAGAGAGTGGATAGCTGAACGCAACGTTTCCATGCGAAATTTTCGCAGTCTGACAAACCAGTTGAGAATCTTCAAATCCAGAATGGGTCGGATAGAACCATCCTTTTTGGGGACCGTGAACAGATTTGAGTAAAAACCCCGACCCCGTTCTGATGGGGGCACTGGAGAAATGACCGCCATTTCCAGAAGACTTGAAACCGCCGCCCGGAGCCCCTGTGCGGCCAGTGCGTCCAGGGGCACCCGAGACCTGAAGAAACGCGGGGGAGGGCGGGACTCGAACTCCAGCTTGTAGCCGGAAGACACCACTTCCCGGATCCATTTGTCCGAAACCTCCCGAATCCAGATCTGGGAGAAGTGTCGCAGCCGTCCCCCCACCCGCACGGGTGAGGGCGCCCCCTCATTGCTGAGCAGGCTTGGCCGCGGGTTTAGGCTTGGTGCCCCAATTGTATCCTGAACGGGCACGACCTCTGCCCCTATTCCAGGAATCTCCTCTTGTAGAAAGGAAGGCAAAACCTCTTCCCGCTCTAGATCCTCGAAAGGAAGGGGTGAAAGAAGCCGCTCCTCGAAAAGGGCGTCTTTGCTTCTTGCGCTGAGGTAACTTACCACCTTTAGTTACGGAGTCCAATTTTTCTCCAAAAAGCCTTAACCCCACGAAAGGAAGAGACGTCAGTGATTTCTTTGACCCAAAATCAGCCGCCCACTGGCGCAACCAAACTGAACGCCTGATGGTCACCATCAGAGCAGAAGCCCTGCTACACATCGTCAAAGAATCATCCAAGGCGGTTACCATGAAGGACAAAAACAGCTCACATCGTTTAAGACCCAAGAGTTCGTTACTATCCGGATTCAAACCGGAAGAAGACAACCTGCTAACAGCGACGATGCACAAACAGGCCGTATGGCTGCCCCAATACTGGCAAAACCATGACAAGCCATCTGGTCAATGCGTTTATCCTCACCATCTTTAAGAGAGGAGCAATCAGGGTTATTCAAAACAGCTGAGTTGGATAACCCTAGAATTGGTGCGCCAACCTCGGGGGGGGGGGGACGCCCAGCGCTTAACCGTATCCAAAGGGAAAGGATATCTTTTATCCCAACTCTGAGGAATGCCTGGAAGCCGAGCAGGCCTTTCCCATTCCTTAGAAATAATCTTCTCAAAATGTTTTTGATTAGGAAATTCCAATCGCGGCTTGGATTCCTCATAAAACTCCCCTTGTTGATGAGGAGTAATCTCTGGAGGAGAAATAGCCAGAACCACAAACATCTGAGCCAGGACGTGAGGAGTATCCGAAGAACTCCCTGACCCCCGCTCAGAATCAGCGCCAACAAATTGCTGATCATCTGAGTTATCCGATTCCTCCAATAACTCGCCTTCCTCCAGTGGGGAGTAATCTGACCAATCCAGACAATCCACATCATCATCATATTCAAATGCCGGGGTGACCGGTGATAAATGCTTTCTTTTAGCCGGTGCCTTTTTGGCGACCGCGGAAGAAATGAATTTTTCAATATTGGCCAATCTGGCACACACATCAGATTGCGACTCCCCACCCATGACAACGTCACATGGGGCACGGGTCAAGGTGGGAGGGGGAGGGGATGAAGCCGGCGGTGCTGACCCGGATGCCTGGGGTCCGGACTGCCGTGAAATAGTCTGCACATGGAATACATAGAAATACGTCATCCCCAGTTAGGGATACCCCACAACCCATATACTTCCGGGATTGTCCCGATGGGAGCCCGGAATCCTGGGATGCCTCCATATGGTGAACTTGTAATAAGTCGCTATGACCGAGGGAATTACGCTAATAAGCAACCCGGGATGCCCTTTTAACGTCCCGAATGGGAGGATTTGCAAATAGCCAATTAGAATACCCAGGGAACCTAGGACCGAGAAAAGGCCCCCAAAAACCACTGTAGATCCTGAGGGATCCAATGAGTATAAGAGGCTCAGACATAAGCAAACACACAGAATACTGATAATAGTAGAGAAGGAGGGAGGGGGCCCACAGGGCCACTCACAGTGTCAGCGGGGTGCAATGGCGACCTCAGCCCGTGAGGGAAGGAAAAGACTGAGAGGAGAAGGGGGGCGTGGCCAGCGCGGAGCGAAGCGCCTTGCTCCGCCCCCCTCCCTAAGATCATAGATACGGAGCAGTAAGCTCCTGAGCTGCGCCTGTAGTAGGAGGGGGCGGGCCGCGGCGACGCGCCTGAATACCGGCCCCGCCCCCGATAGTAACTCATGAGGGGAGAAAATCCCCACCACAAAAGTGAATCAAGGGCCGGCGCCGCGGCGAGCATGCAGCCGCGGCGCCGGTCTAATAAAACCAGGAAGAAGTATAAAGGGAGGGAGTGCGGGCGCCACCAGCGGAGCACCCGACTCCGCTTCCCGTACAAGAAAACTCGGCGGCGCCTAGTACAAGAGGGGCGGGCCGCGGCCTCGCGCCTAAAGCCCGGCCCCGCCCACCGACTGCAGTGCGTGAGGGGAAAGTTCCCCTCACCTAAATTTACCTCATGAAAAACCGGCGCCGCAGTGTAATGGCGGCCGCGGCGCCGGACAGAAAAAGACATACTAATGTGAAAGCTCACGCATACACACACACACACACATGAGAGACACATAAATGACAACCAAATGTAAAGGTGATCCCCCCCCCCCCCCCGCTAGGGAGAAGGGATCCATAGAGGGGCCACCCATTAATTTAAGCCAAGGGACAGGGCATCCCAAACCGGGGTCACCAATCCCGGTGTAGCCGCCTACCCTCTTATATAGGGTCTCGCGGTGGAGCATTGCTCCTGAGCACCAGAGGTGCTAATTTACCCTCACCCGGACCAGCAGCCAAGGCTGGGAGGCATGTATTGGTATCAGATAAAAGGGTCCGGACGGAAATAGATAAATAACGGGCCGGGAGTCATCCCGGCTACCTGAAATCCTTTCTGACTTTCTGCCCTGTGCCCCCCAGCAGACTTTCTGCCACGTGCCCCCCAGCAGACTTTCTGCCACGTGCCCCCCAGCAGACTTTCTGCCACGTGCCCCCCAGCAGACTTTCTGCCACGTGCCCCCCAGCAGACTTTCTGCCACGTGCCCCCCACCAGACTTTCTGCCACGTGCCCCCCACCAGACTTTCTGCCACGTGCCCCCCACCAGACTTTCTGCCCAGGGGCCCCGACCACACTGATGGAGGGAGGGCCCTGCCCTCTTGAGCTTACAATGTAAAGGATGAGGGAGGGATAATGGATTCATAGGTCCTTGCAGGTCACAGATCTGCTGCAAGCCAACAAAGCTCTCACCCACCCAGGAGGAGCTAGAGGTGAGAGAGAACATTAAAGCGAGGCAGACCTTTCTCTTTGTGTTTCAGGTCCTTTTTAACGTCCTGCTGTACGAGCGATTCATCGAAGACAAAATCAAGCAGTTTGTGGACCTCTGCTCGCTCAGCAACGTGAGTGCGACTCTCTAATCATTGGCTTTCCCCAGCCCATGTGACCTTCCCACTGGGTCCCGCCCCCATGTGCTTCCCAACCATTTAGCAGCAGTGGGGCCCACCGGGAATTCTCCTGGATCTCCCTATGGACAGTCCGCCCCTGCATATACATCAGCATTCGAGAGAGTGTCAGAGAGGGGCAGCAGAGGAGATAGAGCGTCAGAGAGGGGCAGCAGAGGAGAGAGAGCGTCAGAGAGGGGCAGCAGAGGAGAGAGAGCGTCAGAGAGGGGCAGCAGAGGAGAGAGAGCGTCAGAGAGGGGCAGCAGGGGAGAGAGAGCGTCAGAGAGGGGCAGCAGTGGAGAGAGAGCGTCAGAGAGGGGCAGCAGTGGAGAGAGAGCGTCAGAGAGGGGCAGCAGTGGAGAGAGAGCGTCAGAGAGGAGCAGCAGTGGAGAGAGCGTCAGAGAGGGGCAGCAGAGGAGAGAGAGCAACAGAGAGGGGCAGCAGAGGAGAGAGAACGTCAGAGAGGGGCAGCAGAGGAGAGAGAGCGTCAGAGAGGGGCAGCAGAGGAGAGAGAGCGTCAGGGAGGGGCAGCAGAGGAGAGAGAGCGTCGGAGAGGGGCAGCAGAGGAGAGAGAGCGTCAGAGAGGGGCAGCAGTGGAGAGAGAGCGTCAGAGAGGGGCAGCAGAGGAGAGAGAGCGTCGGAGAGGGGCAGCAGAGGAGAGAGAGCGTCAGAGAGGGGCAGCAGTGGAGAGAGAGCGTCAGAGAGGGGCAGCAGTGGAGAGAGAGCGTCAGAGAGGAGCAGCAGTGGAGAGAGTGTCAGCAGTGGAAAGAGAGCGTCAGAGAGGGGCAGCAGTGGAGAGAGAGCATCAGAGAGGGGCAGCAGAGGAGAGAGAGCGTCAGAGAGGGGCAGCAGAGGAGAGAGAGCGTCAGAGAGGGGCAGCAGTGGAGAGAGAGCGTCAGAGAGGGGCAGCAGTGGAGAGAGAGCGTCAGAGAGGAGCAGCAGTGGAGAGAGCGTCAGAGAGGGGCAGCAGAGGAGAGAGAGCGTCAGAGAGGGGCAGCAGAGGAGAGAGAGCGTCAGAGAGGGGCAGCAGTGGAGAGAGAGCGTCAGAGAGGGGCAGCAGTGGAGAGAGAGCGTCAGAGAGGAGCAGCAGTGGAGAGAGCGTCAGAGAGGGGCAGCAGAGGAGAGAGAGCGTCAGAGAGGGGCAGCAGAGGAGAGAGAGCGTCAGAGAGGGGCAGCAGAGGAGAGAGAGCGTCAGAGAGGGGCAGCAGAGGAGAGAGAGCGTCAGAGAGGGGCAGCAGTGGAGAGAGCATCAGAGAGGGGCAGCAGTGGAGAGAGAGCGTCAGAGAGGGGCACCAGTGGAGAGAGCGCGTCAGAGAGGGGCAGCAGTGGAGAGAGCGCGTCAGAGAGGGGCAGCAGTGGAGAGAGCGCGTCAGAGAGGGGCAGCAGTGGAGAGAGCGCGTCAGAGAGGGGCAGCAGTGGAGAGAGAGCGTCAGAGAGGGGCAGCAGAGGAGAGAGAACGTCAGAGAGGGGCAGCAGTGGAGAGAGAACGTCAGAGAGGGGCAGCAGAGGAGAGAGAACGTCAGAGAGGGGCAGCAGAGGAGAGAGAACGTCAGAGAGGGGCAGCAGAGGAGAGAGAACGTCAGAGAGGGGCAGCAGAGGAGAGAGAACGTCAGAGAGGGGCAGCAGTGGAGAGAGAGCGTCAGAGAGGGGCAGCAGAGGAGAGAGAGCGTCAGAGAGGGGCAGCAGTGGAGAGAGAGCGTCAGAGAGGGGCAGCAGTGGAGAGAGAGCGTCAGAGAGGGGCAGCAGTGGAGAGAGAGCGTCAGAGAGGAGCAGCAGTGGAGAGAGCGTCAGAGAGGGGCAGCAGAGGAGAGAGAGCGTCAGAGAGGGGCAGCAGAGGAGAGAGAGCGTCAGAGAGGGGCAGCAGAGGAGAGAGAGCGTCAGAGAGGGGCAGCAGAGGAGAGAGAGCGTCAGAGAGGGGCAGCAGAGGAGAGAGAGCGTCAGAGAGGGGCAGCAGAGGAGAGAGAGCATCAGAGAGGGGCAGTAGAGGAGAGAGAGCGTCAGAGAGGGGCAACAGAGGAGAGAGAGCATCAGAGAGGGGCAGTAGAGGAGAGAGAGCGTCAGAGAGGGGCAACAGAGGAGAGAGAGCATCAGAGAGGGGCAGTAGAGGAGAGAGAGCGTCAGAGAGGGGCAGCAGAGGAAAGAGAGCGTCAGAGAGGGGCAGCAGAGGAAAGAGAACGTCAGAGAGGGGCAGCAGAGGAAAGAGAACGTCAGAGAGGGGCAGCAGAGGAGAGAGAGCGTCAGAGGGGGGCAGCAGAGGAGAGAGAACGTCAGAGAGGGCCAGCAGTGGAGAGAGAACGTCAGAGAGGGGCAGCAGTGGAGAGAGAACGTCAGAGAGGGGCAGCAGTGGAGAGAGAACGTCAGAGAGGGGCAGCAGTGGAGAGAGGGCATCAGAGAGGGGCAGCAGAGGAGAGAGAGCATCAGAGAGGGGCAGCAGAGGAGAGAGAGCGTCAGAGAGGGGCAGCAGTGGAGAGAGAGCGTCAGAGAGGGGCAGCAGTGGAGAGAGTGTCAGCAGTAGAAAGAGAGCGTCAGAGAGGGGCAGCAGTGGAGAGAGAGCGTCAGAGAGGGGCAGCAGTGGAGAGAGAGCATCAGAGAGGGGCAGCAGTGGAGAGAGTGTCAGCAGTGGAGAGAGAGCGTCAGAGAGGGGCAGCAGAGGAGAGAGAGCGTCAGAGAGGGGCAGCAGTGGAGAGAGAGCGTCAGAGAGGGGCAGCAGTGGAGAGAGAGCGTCAGAGAGGGGCAGCAGTGGAGAGAGAGCATCAGAGAGGGGCAGCAGTGGAGAGAGCGTATCAGAGAGGGGCAGCAGAGGAGAGAGAGCGTCAGAGAGGGGCAGCAGAGGAGAGAGAGCGTCAGAGAGGGGCAGCAGAGGAGAGAGAGCGTCAGAGAGGGGCAGCAGAGGAGAGAGAGCGTCAGAGAGGGGCAGCAGAGGAGAGAGAGCGTCAGAGAGGGGCAGCAGAGGAGAGAGAACTTCAGAGAGGGGCAGCAGTGGAGAGAGAGCGTCAGAGAGGGGCAGCAGAGGAGAGAGAGCGTCAGAGAGGGGCAGCAGAGGAGAGAGAGCGTCAGAGAGGGGCAGCAGAGGAGAGAGAACTTCAGAGAGGGGCAGCAGTGGAGAGAGAGCGTCAGAGAGGGGCAGCAGAGGAGAGAGAGCGTCAGAGAGGGGCAGCAGAGGAGAGAGAGCGTCAGAGAGGGGCAACAGAGGAGAGAGAGCGTCAGAGAGGGGCAGCAGAGGAGAGAGAACGTCAGAGAGGGGCAGCAGAGGAGAGAGAACGTCAGAGAGGGGCAGCAGAGGAGAGAGAACGTCAGAGAGGGGCAGTAGTGGAGAGAGCGTCAGAAAGGGGCAGCAGTGGAGAGAGAGCGTCAGAGAGGGGCAGCAGAGGAGAGAGAACTTCAGAGAGGGGCAGCAGTGGAGAGAGAGCGTCAGAGAGGGGCAACAGAGGAGAGAGAGCGTCAGAGAGGGGCAGCAGAGAGAGAGAGCGTCAGAGAGGGGCAACAGAGGAGAGAGAGCGTCAGAGAGGGGCAGCAGAGGAGAGAGAACGTCAGAGAGGGGCAGCAGAGGAGAGAGAGCGTCAGAGAGGGGCAACAGAGGAGAGAGAGCGTCAGAGAGGGGCAGCAGAGGAGAGAGAGCGTCAGAGAGGGGCAGCAGAGGAGAGAGAACTTCAGAGAGGGGCAGCAGTGGAGAGAGAACGTCAGAGAGGGGCAGCAGTGGAGAGAGAGCGTCAGAGAGGGGCAGCAGAGGAGAGAGAACTTCAGAGAGGGGCAGCAGAGGAGAGAGAACGTCAGAGAGGGGCAGCAGTGGAGAGAGAGGGGCAGCAGAGGAGAGAGAACGTCAGAGAGGGGCAGCAGTGGAGAGAGAACGTCAGAGGGGGGCAGCAGTGGAGAGAGAGCATCAGAGAGGGGCAGCAGAGGAGAGAGAACGTCAGAGAGGGGCAGCAGTGGAGAGAGAGCGTCGGAGAGGGGCAGCAGTGGAGAGAGAGCGTCAGAGAGGGGCAGCAGTGGAGAGAGAACGTCAGAGAGGGGCAGCAGTGGAGAGAGAACGTCAGAGAGGGGCAGCAGTGGAGAGAGCGTCAGAGAGGGGCAGCAGTGGAGAGAGCATCAGAGAGGGGCAGCAGTGGAGAGAGAGCGTCAGAGAGGGGCAGCAGAGGAGAGAGTGTCAGCAGTGGAAAGAGAGCGTCAGAGAGGGGCAGCAGTGGAGAGAGAGCGTGAGAGAGAGGCAGCAGTGGAGAGAGAGCGTCAGAGAGGGGCAGCAGTGGAGAGAGAGCGTCAGAGAGGGGCAGCAGTGGAGAGAGAGCGTCAGAGAGGGGCAGCAGTGGAGAGAGAGCATCAGAGAGGGGCAGCAGTGGAGAGAGAGCGTCAGAGAGGGGCAGCAGTGGAGAGAGAGAGTCAGAGGGGGGCAGCAGAGGAGAGAGAGTATCAGAGAGGGGCAGCAGTGGAGAGAGCGCGTCAGAGAGGGGCAGCAGTGGAGAGAGAGCATCAGAGAGGAGCAGTAGAGGAGAGAGAGCGTCAGAGAGGGGCAGCAGTGGAGAGAGCGTCAGAGAGGGGCAGCAGTGGAGAGAGAGCGTCAGAGAGGGGCAGCAGTGGAGAGAGCGTCAGAGAGGGGCAGCAGTGGAGAGAGAGCGTCAGAGAGGGGCAACAGTGGAGAGAGCGTCAGAGAGGGGCAGCAGTGGAGTGAAAGCGTCAGAGAGGGGCAGCAGTGGAGAGAGAGCGTCAGAGAGGGGCAGCAGAGGAGAGAGGGCATCAGAGAGGGGCAGCAGTGGAGAGAGAGCGTCAGAGAGGGGCAGCAGTGGAGAGAGAGCGTCAGAGAGGGGCAGCAGTGGAGAGAGAGCATCAGAGAGGGGCAGCAGAGGAGAGAGAGCATCAGAGAGGGGCAGCAGTGGAAAGAGAGTGTCAGAGAGGGGCAGCAGCGCAGAGAGCGTCAGGAGATAAGTGACAGGGGGATATAGGGTGGGTGATGCAGTGTGGCAGTTGCTGAGTCGGGCTAATAATAATAATAATAATAATAATAATTATGTACCTTTAATATTAATAATGATATACTACTACTAATAATAATATAACTAATATATAATAATAATAATAATAATATACTAATAATAATAATAGTATAACTAATATATAATAATAATAATAATAATATAACTTATATATAATAATAATTATATACTACTAATAATAATACTGAGGGCATGAGACTCCTCCGCGTGTTACAATGCAGCAATGTCCCGACAGGTCTCCCTCCTGGTGCTGACCCACCGTTGCTATGGTTACTACATCCACGGCCGATCGGTCCACGGACAGGCCGACGTCGGCATGGAGACCATGATGGACAATCTCCGCAAGGAGGAGGTGAGTAGCTCTTTTTTCTGCGTCGGGTCAGGGGTCCTCTTTAACGATCACATGACTAATATTTGTCCGGACTCTTGCTTTTAGGAAAACCTGTGTCCTCTGCGGGGCCTGGAGCCGGGATCAGACACCCAGACCTTCGAGGTGCTGCTGAGGGAGCGAGCCCGCCTCCAGTATGACAAGATCATGGAGCCACTGGCCCAGGTAACTCCTCCCCTTCTGTCTCATGGGACTGCCCATAGCCAACATCATGCAGCTGCTGACTGAGGTAACTCCTCCCCTTCTGTCTCCTGGGACCGCCTATAGCCCCCCCCCCCAAGGGGTTGGATCTCATTCTGATTGCACCAAGAAATCGGAATGAGATCAAATGCACTGGCAGGAAATGCTGGGACTTGTAGTTCACCATTGCCCAGGGATAGATGATGGAGACGGGGCGGGTTTGATTCTTTTTTCCCATTGCATGGCACGGCCTGTTTCATGAAGTCCTTACGTCTGGGTCATTCCGCCACAAGGTGGCGCAGTGTACTACAGAAGAGTTGTGGCTCCTCCCGGCCCCATATAAAAACGGAATCACCATAGACTTATCCAGTGTTTCCTCTGCAGTGATACTGTGAAGATAGAAGATGTCTCTCTCTCTTGCGCAGGCGTGCGGGGCAACCAAGCCTGCGGCCCTGCAAGTCTATTTCCACCCATTTCCGGACCCTCTGTGCCTCCCAGCCTCGGCTGACAGATCGGGTGAGGGTAGAGGAGCACTAGGGTCAGGTGATCGGGGAGCGCTGCTCCAAGCCGCAGACCCTGTAACACAAAGGGGAGCCGGCCATAGGCTTTATGGTGAGCCTGCTAGGCATGCGGAGTTCCTGTCCTGGCTTCTGGGGGGGTGAGTGTTTTTGGGGACTGTTTACTCATTCTGGCGTTGTGGGGTCGGGGGAGGGGGGGGGCGGGTGTTAGCGGCGAGGGTGCTTTGGCTCTGTTTTCACCTGTTTTTTAACAGTTTTTCGACGCCTTGCCGCTTTGTACTGCGCTCCGCGGCGGGCGGCGCTCTATTTGTGAGGCATTTTTTCTCTACTGTGATGACGCCGGCGAGGTCACGTGAACGCCGTTTTCACGCTCTTCGGAGGGGGGGGCGGGGCCGGGGGACGACGCGTATCGCATTTTGCTTCTGCTGCGCGCTGGGGCTCTTCTCATCCCGGAGCTGCGGCGGTGATCCCGGTCTGCTTGTCGCTTCCTCCTGTGGTCTGGCGGTTGGAGCCCTTGTCCTACTTGGTCCGTGTTTCCCCCTCAGGGTTTTTTGGTTTCCTTGGGGCATGGGCTGCGGGATACTTATGTGTCTTTATTTATGTCTTCAGGCGGGACAACTCCTATCCCTTACCATCCCTCATCTTCCCTTTCTGGCTTCTGGGGGCATCCCTTGGGGGGGCATCCGGGTGGCTCTTGCTAGCCTTTACTCTGTGCTGGCCTATTGTGCCTGTGTTTATCACTATATGGAGGCCTCTGGGGATAGCGTGCTTGGGGGTCCTTTGGGGCAATTCCGGCTGTGTGCTATGTGTGGGGTATCCCCTGTGAGTGACAGTGTCAGGGTGTGCGTGCCGTGCGCCCAAAGTGTCCTTGCTCTCCAGGCTGGACTGCCCTCTTCGCTTCCCAGCTCTGCGCCTCCTTCGGCATCACCTACCCCCCCCCCCCCCCGCGCCTGCATTTAGCCCCTAGTGAGGGGGATACTAGCGGGGGGTCACAGTCTGATCAGGCACAGCGTGTGGCCAGTATTGGAAGGCAACTTGCCAGGCCTGTTCCACGTAAGGCCTCTGGCAAGAAGCGGCACCTAGCTCCTGTGACATCCCTCTTATTCTAAGTATGTCACACACCCCGCTTCAACTTTAATAATTACACTTGGGTTAATCCACCTGCAGGTGGCGACGTTGCAGAGAAGTCTTGAAAAACGAGCCCCTCCGCTAGACCCCATACTATGGGGCAACGCGGTCATCCGGCCTGGTGATCCGGATTTGGGATGCCCCGTCCCGTTTCCACCCTATGGGTGATGGCACTGTCCCCTGCTAGGTCCCCTTTTCTCCCTGCGCTAGAGGGGGGGGGGCTTTAGTTAGCTGAGTGCTCGTTGGTGTGTTTTTGGATTCTTGTCAACACAAAGTGTTTCTGTCTCAGCCCAAGGTTCTCTTGATTCAGGAATTGGCGCAGCTTCTTATCTCCAATCCTCGCCCGTCCATGCGGTTAGGGATGAGACTGGTGGGGTTGATGGTAGGCAGTTCCCTTTGCTCAGTTTCACACGAGGACGCTTCAGCTTCATCTGTTGGCGTCTTGGCACCGGCGACCGAGGTCGTTGGATCGGCCCTTCCAGATGTCCTCCCGGCTCTTCAGTGGTGGATGGTCTTGGCCAATCTCTTGAGGGGCAGGTCTTTTCTGACGCCTCTTTGGGAAACTGTCACCACGGACGCCAGTTTGTCGGGATGGGGAGGTTTCTGGAAGGATCTTCAGTTCCGGGGGCGGTGGGGCCCTCAGGAGGCCCACTTGCCCATCAACGTTCTGGAGCTGAGAGCCATCAGGTTAGTTCTGTCTCACTTGACACAGCATTTACAGGGCTTGCCGGTTCAGGTTCGGTCAGACAATCGGACGGCGGTTGCTTACATCAATCACCAGGGAGGGACTCGCAGTCAGAGTGCCCTCAGAGAGGTGTCTCTGATTCTAGCCTGGGCGGAGATCCATGTCCCTTGCATCTCGGCAGTGTACATTCCGGGATTGGAAAACACGGAGGCGGACTTTCTGAGCAGGTGCTCTTCCCGCCGGGGGGAATGGTCTCTCGATCCCAGGGTGTTTCGGTCTCTTTGTCTCCGGTGGGGGACACCGGAGGTGGACTTGTTTGCCTCTCGTCACAATTACAAGCTTCTGACATTCGTGTCGCTCTCTCAGGATCCTCTGGCTCTGGCGGTGGATGCCATGTCTCTGAGCTGGGGGGACCTGGGGTTCCTTTATCTGTTTCCTCCGATTCCCATGCTAGGCAAGGTGTTGTGAGAGCTGGCCCGGGAAGGGGTTCCCGCCGTTCTCGTGGCTCCAAGGTGGCCAAGGCGGGTGTGGTTCACAGACATCGTTCGTCTGGCGGTGGATCAGTTCGATCTGCCTCTTCGGCCGGATCATCTCACACGGGGTCAACTGCGTTACCCCAATTAACCAACGCTGGCTTTGCCGGCCTGGCTGCTGAAACCTCCATCTTAAGGGAGGAAGGTCTTTCGGATTCTGTTATTCAGACTCTTATTAGCGTCAGGAAGAGGTCTTCTTCTACCATCTACTATAGGACTTGGAGATCTTATATTGATTGGTGTGAGGCTAGATCTTTGCCCTGTCAGGTCTTTTCTGTTTCCAGAATTTTGGATTTTCTTCAATCGGGGCTGGACTCTGTCTTTTTTCAAAAGGCTTTTGCGCGTCATCCTTTGGTCAAGACTTTTTTCCAGGGGGTTTCGCATGTGCGGCCTCCTAGGAAGCCTTTGCTCCCTGTTTGGGTTTTGATTTTGGTTCTTTCTGCTCTTCAGGCTCCTCCGTTTGAGCCCTTGCAGGATATTGCTCTTTCTACTTTGACTCAGAAGGTTGCCTTTTTGGCGGCCATCACTTCTGTTCGGCGTGTTTCGGAGTTGGCGGCCTTGTTGATTCAGGCTCCTTACTTTGGGAGGCATCAGGACAAAGTGGTTTTTCGTTTCAAACCGGACTTTCTTTCTAAGGTGGTCTCTGCTTTTCCTTCCTTGTGTCCTAAGCCTAGGAATGACAAGGAGAGGGTTTGCACTGTTTGGTCGTGGTACGCTGTGTGAAGTACTATTTGCTTACTACATCTTCTTTTCGTAAGACTGATGCCTTTTTCGTGGTGCCCTGTGGGCCTAGGAAGGGTTTGGCTCCGGCTAAGTCTTCCATTAGCAAATGGATTCGTCAGGCTGTTATTGGGGCCTATTCTGCCAAGGGGAAGGTTCCTCCTTTTCGTATCACTGCTCATTCTACTCGTGCTGTTGGAGCGTCTTGGGCTTTTCAGCACCAGGCTTTTGTTGAACAAGTTTGTAAGGCTGCTTCTTGGTCTTCTGTTCACACCTTTTCGAAGTTTTACAGGGTTGATGTGCGGGCTTCAGCGGATGCTGTTTTTGGCCGCAAAGTTCTGCAGACTGCAGTGGTTTGAGTTATGCATTATTGCCTTGTTGGATACCCGCCCTTTGTGGACACTGCTTTTGGATGTCCCAAGTGTAATTATTAAAGTTGAAGCGGGGTGTGTGACATACTTAGAATAATACCATTTTGTGAATACTCACCTGTAAAATGGGTATTATAAGTATGTCACACACCCCGCTTCACCCGCCCTTTTTGGTATCCTGGATTCTTTATAGGGTGAAGCTTCGTTTACAGTTTGAGGGTTACCAATGGTTTTTTCCTGGTACCTTGTCTTTACTGCTGTTTGAAAACTGGGAGATAAGTGGGAGGTCCCAGGTATTATAGACCAGGAGGGGCTCGTTTTTCAAGACTTCTCTGCAACATCGCCACCTGCAGGTGGATTAACCCAAGTGTAATTATTAAAGTTGAAGCGGGGTGTGTGACATACTTATAATACCCATTTTACAGGTAAGTATTCACAAAATGGTATTTTCTTTATTGTATGGCACGGCCTGCTTCGGTATTCATAACAGTTGGGTTATTCCGCCACAAGGTGGCGCAGTGGTACTGCAGAAAAGCTGTGGCTTGTCCCGGCTCCCTATAAAAACGGGCTTAACCATAGAGTTCCCCAGTGTTTCCTCTTCAGTGGACTGCAAAGTTAGCAGATGGCATTCTCTCTTGCGCAGGTGAGCGGGGCAACCAAGCCTGCGGCCCTGCAAGTCACTGCCTCCCAGCCTTGGCTGACAGATCGGGTGAAGGTAGAAGAGCACTAGAGTCAAGTGCTCCTGGAGCGCAGCTCCAAGCCGCAGACCCTGTAACACAAAGGGTCGCCGGCCATAGGCTTTATGGTGAGCCTAATAGGGATGCTGAGTTTCTGTCCTAGCTTCTGAGGGGGTAAGTAGTTTGGGGACTGTGTCCCATCTTTTTCCTTTTTCCAGCTCTTTCCAGCTTCACCTACTCCCCCGCTCCTGCAATTGGGCCCCAGTGAGGGGAATGTTGGCAGGGAGACACATTGTGATTTGGCTCTGCGGGTGGCTAACATTGAAAAGCAGCTTGCCAGGAATGCTCCTAGGAAGGCCTCTGGCAAGACGAGACAACTGGACCCCAGGCCTGCTCCCCTTACTGAGATGTATGTGGGGATTGATGAGCTTGGTGACTGTCACCCCCTTGAGATGGGGGAGCTCTCCCAGGATTCTGACTCCTCTGGGAACCAGCAGGAGGGTTACGATAGTGACCCTGGGTCTGCGTCCGGAGAGGAATCATGGTACCCTGAGGACACTGATAATCTGCTGTCACATATTTTTGAAATTTTGCACATTGCTCCCCCTGAGGTAGCTAAAAGAAAGCAGGGGGAGCTTTTTCACCCTGGTAAACAGCGTGTAGAGTTCCCTGAGCAGGAACATTTTACCACCTTGGTGCTTAAAGAATGGGAACGTCCTAACAAGTTACAAAGAAAGTTAACCCTCTGCACATTCATACTATTGAAAAACCTAGCTAACACTTGTTAAGAACATGGACTGTTAGTTAACATAGATTGCAATGAATGTAGAAGCAATGTAGAAGCGATGTAGTCATGTCAAGGCCGTCCAATTAGTACCCCGTCCCTAACATTACTAAGTTTAAAAGTTTGTGCAGACATTGTGCTTGTGTTAATCACACCCCAATGTGTGGTCTTGACTGCTATATATTGACTCGATGAGCACATCCAAATTTTCTTTTTAACATCCTAACAAGCTGCCTGCGGTGCCCAAGGGTTTAGATAAAAGGTATCCCTTTCCCGTTGATCTTGTCAAGAGGTGGTCATTTCCCCCGGAAGTGGACGCTCCCGTGCTAGGCTTGTCCAATACTTTGGTCATGCCTTCCCCTGACACTACCACTCTGAGGGACGGAGAGGACCGGCACATGGATCAAGTGGCCTGCCATGCCTTTACCTGTGTGGGGGCTGGCTTGCGCCCTGTATGTGCTGCCGCCATTACTGCTATTGCCCTTAAGAAGCTGCTCAAGCGTCTCATTGATGGCACAACAGCTTGTAGTGTGGGGGAGGAATATAGGACTCTCTTACTTTGCACTGATTTTGTGGCCTTTTTCCTTACTGCTATGGATGATGCTGTGCAGTTGTGTAGAAGGACCTCTGCACTCTTGGTGGCTATGCGCCGCTCTGTCTGGTTGCGCCAGTGGGCAGCTGACGCTGCGGCTAAGAAAGCTCTCACTGGCCTCCCCTTCGTGGGGCTGCGGCTGTTTGGGGAACGTCTTGATGTTCTAGCCAAAGATGGAAGGCTGCCTCAGTGTAGGAGGCAGTCTCGGCCCTTTCGGGGGTCCTCTGCCCCCCTCCCTTCCTTTCGCATTCCCAGAGGGGGCCGTGGCTCCCTCCTCTCCAATGGTCGCAGAGATTCTTGGGGCCGTGGCAGAACCCGTGGTCGCCCCGGTCTCTCCTGGAATCCTAAGTCCAAACCCTCTCCCAAGCCCCCTCAGGCATGAAGGGGCGCCCTCAGCCATCCGGGTGGGGGGGGGGGGGGGCGGCTTCAGCTCTTTGCTTACGTCTGGAGGCTTCATGTCTCAGACCAGTGCATTCAGGAGGTAGTGTCCTCCGGTTACAAGATAGAGTTTGCAGCCTGCCCTCCCCCAAGATTCATCAGATCCCGGATGTCTTTAAACCCCCTGTCCGCTCAGGGATTGCTTCTGGCGGTTCATTGCCTGTTAGAGTCCAGAGTCATTTGTTTGGTGCCTCATCAAGAAAGAGGTCAGGGGTGCTATTCCAATCTTTTCACGGTCCCCAAAAAGGACGGCTCTCTGAGGCCCATTCTGGATCTGAAGGGCCTCAACAAATTTGTCAGATTCAAGCATTTTCGCATGGAGACGCTGCGCTCTGCTGTCAGTACCCTTCGCCCGGGCGACTTCATGGCCACTGTGGACATCAAGGATGCTTATCTTCATGTGCCTATCTTCCCAGGTCATCAGAGATTTCTAAGGTTCGAGCTGCAGGGTCAGCATTACCAATTTGTGGCCCTACCCTTCGTTATCACCTCTGCACCTCGGGTGTTCACCAAGGTGCTGGCGGGAGTGATGGCTCTGCAGCTGCAGGGGATGCAGCTGGTGGGCCTGATGGTGGCATGCTTCGAAGCGGTGCCTTATGCTCAGTTCCACTTGAGACCTCTGCAACTCCACCTATTGTCAGTATGGGACAAGGACCCAGCGTCCCTGGACGGGATCTGTGTGCTCTCCCCTCGGGTCAGGAGGTCCCTCTTGTGGTGGATGGACTCAAGGAACCTGTTGGGGGCAGATCCTTTCTTACTCCTCCCTGGGAGATGGTCACCACGGATGCCAGTCTATCAGGTTGGGGGGGGGGGGGGGAGGGGTTCTGGAAGTCCCTGCGGTTCCAGGGGAGGTGGGGCCCTCAGGAGGCCCACACACCTATCAATGTCTTGGAGCTGCGGGCTATCAGGTTAGTTCTGGCCCAGTTGACTACTCATCTTCACGGCCTGCCTGTTCAGGTGCGCTCGGACAACCAGACTGCAGTTGCCTACATCAATCATCAGGGAGGGACCCGGAGCAAGGGGGCCCTCCAGGAAGCGTCTCTGATCCTGACTTGGGCGGAGGCCAATGTCCCCTGCATTTCAGCTGTGTACATCCCGGGGGTGGAAAATCACCTGGCGGACTCTCTGAGCAGGGGGACCTCTCGCCAGGGAGAATGGTCCCTATGCAGCAGGGTGTTTCAATCTCTGTGTCACCGTTGGGGGTCAACCAGATGTGGATCTGTTTGCGTCTCGTCACAATCACAAGCTCCCAGTCTTTGTCTCTCTGTCCCAGGATCCTCTGGCCTTGACCTCGGATGCGCTAGTAATGTCATGGAAGGACTTTCAGTTCCTGTATGTCTTCCCCCCAATTCCCCTGCTGGGCAGGGTTCTGCGCAAGATTGCTCTGGAAGGGGTGCCAGCAATTCTGGTGGCCCCCAGGTGGCCAAGAAGAGTGTGGTTCGCAGAGGTGGTGCAGCTGGCAGTAGATCAGTACGCTCTGCCCATGGTGCCAGATCTGATCACTCAGGGCTCCCTACGCCATCCCAATTTACAAACTCTGGCTTTGACGGCTTGGCTGCTGAATCCTCCATCTTGATGGAGAAGGGGCTGTCTTCCTCAGTTGTGGATGCTTTGATTAAAGCCAGGAAGAAGTCTTCCTCTTCCATTTATTACAGGGTTTGGTGTGACTACATTGACTGGTGTGAGTCTAAGCCTCTTCCCTGTCGTGTCTTCTCTATTCCCAGGATTCTGGAGTTCCTGCAGCATGGGTTGGAGATGGGGCTCCGAAGTACTCTGAAGGGTCAGGTTTCTGCCCTGGCTATTTTTTTCCAGAAGTCCTTTGCTCAGCATTCTCTGATCAGGACTTTTTTCCAGGGGGTCACTCATGTGCGTCTCCCCCACGTAAACCTATGGTGCCTGTTTGGGATTTGAAGTTGGTTCTGTCAGCCTTGCAGGGTGCTCCCTTTGAACCTGTGCAGGAGGCCACCCTGGCCATTCTTACGCTCAAGGTTGTGTTTCTGGTGGCTATCACTTCTGTCAGGCGTGTGTCTGAGTTGGTGGCGCTGTCCATTCAGCCCCCTACTATGAGAGACACCAGGACAAGGTGGTGTTTCGTTTCAAACCTGACTTTCTGCCTAAGGTAGTGTCTGCCTTTCATTTGAATCAGGATATTGTTCTTCCTTCTTTGTGCCCTCATCCTAGCAATGCTAAGGTGAGGGTTTTGCACTCTTTGGATGTGGTTAGGTGTCTGAAGTACTATCTGGTGGCTTCTGCACCTTTCAGGAAAACTGATGCTTTTTTTGTGGTCCCTTCTGGTCCTAGGAAGGTTTGGCTCCTGCCAAGTCTACTATCAGCAAGTGGATTCGTCAGGTTGTGATTCAGGCCTACTCTGCTAAGGGGAAGAATCCTCCCTTCCGCCTTACTGCTCATTCCACTCGTGCTATTGGTGCCTCTTGGGCCTTCCAGCACCAGGCTTCTGTTGAACAAGTTTGTAAGGCCGCTACTTGGTCTTCTGTTCATACCTTTTCCAAGTTTTACAAGGTTGATGTTAGGGCCTCAGCTGATGCTGCTTTTAGCCATAAGGTTTTAAAGGCGGCAGTGGTTTAAACTGCCTGCTGCTGATTTTTCTTTATGGACACTGCTATTGGATGTCCCGATTCTAAGTATTAGATTTGGAGCAGGACGTACTGTATACTAAGAATAATACAATTCTGTGAAATACTCACCTGTAGAATTGGTATTATGAGTATACAGTACGTCCTGCTCCACCCCACCCTTGGTTTTGCATTATCTTGGATCCCCTGTTTGGTGATTGTTAGCATTATTATAGTTGATAGGTTGGATTGTTTAATTTTCCCGGCTTCTCCTTAATTGCTTTTCAATGCTGGGGATTTGTGGGAGGTCCCTGGGTATTTGAGGGGCCGGGAGGAGCCTGTTTTCGATGTCTCTGCAATCCAGCGCCATCTGGCGGAGTATATCCCAACTGTAAGTATTAGATTTGGAGCAGGACATACTGTATACTTATAATACCAATTCTACAGGTGAGTAATCACAGAATTGTCTTTTTTACCCCCCCTCTGGGGCTTTTGTTGGGGGAACAACTGGGAAATAGAAGAAAAGCTCAGCCATTGGTCTGATTGGTTCAATAAAAGAACAATCAGATCCCATGTGGATGAATGTCTTCTATTGTCTTTTTCTCATTGCACAACTCTCAGTCCTTATTTCTTTCACTTTCTCTCTTTTTCTCATTGTCCATCTTTCTATGTCTCTCTCTCTGCATGTCTCTCTCACTCTTTCTCATTGTCTTTCCTTCTTTCTTTTATTCTCTCTCTCACTTTCATTGTCCATTTATATCACTCTCTCCTTCCATTTCTCTCTCTCCATGTCTCTCTTTCTCTTCTTTCTTTCTTTCTTTCTTTCTTTCTTTCTTTCTTTCTTTCTTTCTATTTCTCTCTCACCCTGTCAATCTCTTTCTTTCTCTCTCCTTGTCTCTTTCTATTTCTCTCTCACCATGTCAATCTCTTTCTTTCTCTCTCCTTGTCTCTTTCTATTTCTCTCTCTCTCTCACCATGTCAATCTCTTTCTTTCTCTCTCCTTGTCTCTCTCCATGCTCATCTCTTTCTTTATTTCTTTCTCTCTCTCTCTCTCCACGTCCATCTCTTCCTTCCTTTCTCTCTCTCTCTCTCTCTCTCTCTCTCTCTCTCTCTCTCTCTCTCTCTCTCTCTCTCTCTCTCTCTCTCTCTCTCCATGTCCATATCTTCTTTTCTTTCTTTCTTTTCCTATCTCTCTCCATGCCCATATCCTTCTTTCTTTCTTTCTTGCTTTGTTTCTTTCTCTCTCTCCATGTCCATCTCTCCCATATCTATCTATCTATCTATCTATCTATCTATCTATCTATCTATCTATCTTTCTTTCTTTCTTTCTTTCTTTCTTTCTCTCTCTCCATGCCCATCTATTTCTCTTTCTTTCTTTCTTTCTTTCTTTCTTTCTTTCTTTCTTTCTTTCTTTCTTTCTTTCTTTCTTTCTTTCTCTCGCTCTCTCTCTCTTCATATCCATCTCTTTCTCTCTCTCTTTCTTTCTTTCCCCCCTCTCTCTCTCTCTTTCTCTCTCCATGTCCATCTCTTTCTTTCTTTCTTTCTCGCTCTCATTGTCCATATTTATCTCTCTCTCTCATTCCATTTCTCTTTTTTTTTCATTTTCCATCTCTCTCTCTTTTCTCATTGACCATCTCTTTCTTTCTTTCTTTTCTTCTTTCTTTCTCTCTCTCTAACTCTCTCTCTCACTTTCATTCACTCTCATTGTCCATATCTCTCTCTCTATTTCTCGTTGTCCATCTCTCTCTTCCTCTCTCGCTTTCTTTCTTTCTCCCTCTCTCTCTCTCTCTATGCATGTGGATGTGGGAATTAAAGGGGCAGGATAGTGGTACAATAGTCCTCGGTGTCCCGTGTTCTTCTCAGCTGGTGGCAGACGTCCAGGGGGCAATAAAATGTTTAGGTGGGGTATAACAGTCCATGATGTCTCATTGTGTCTCTCTTTCTTTCTCTCTCTCTCTATTTGTCTTTCCTTTTCTTTCTCTCGCTCTCTCTCTGTTTTTCTTGCTCACTCTTTCCCTTCCTCTCTCTCTCTCTCTTTTTCTTTCCTTCTCTCTCTCTTTCCTTTTTTCCCTCTCTTTCTCTCTTTGTCTTTCTCTTTCCCCTTCTCTCTCTCTCTTTCTCTCTCTTTTTTCTTTCCTTCTCTCTCGCTCTTTCCTTTTTTCCCTCTTTCTCTCTTTGTCTTTCTCTTTCCCCTTCTCTCTCTCTCTTTCTTTTCCTTTCTCTCTTTCTCTCTCTCTCCAGGTCCCCAGGGGCCAGAAAGCCAGGAATGAGAAGATGCAACAAAGGATCAGAACCTACCTCACTGCCAACCGCTTCTTCACCTCCTTCCTGGATCACGTGAGTTCTATAGTGACTCCAGGGCTGAGACTAAAAAGACTCCAGGGCTGTGACTAAAAAGACTCCATGGCTGTGACTAAAAATACTCCAGTGCTGTGACTAAAAAGACTCCAGTGCTGTGACTAAAAAGACTCCAGGGCTGTGACTAAAAAGACTCCAGGGCTGTGACTAAAAAGACTCCAGGGCTGTGACTAAAAAGACTCCAGGGCTGTGACTAAAAAGACTCCAGGGCTGTGACTAAAAAGACTCCAGGGCTGTGACTAAAAAGACTCCAGTGCTGTGACTAAAAAGACTCCAGTGCTGTGACTAAAAAGACTCCAGTGCTGTGACTAAAAAGACTCCAGGGCTGTGACTAAAAAGACTCCAGGGCTGTGACTAAAAAGACTCCAGTGCTGTGACTAAAAAGACTCCAGGGCTGTGGCTAAAAAGACTCCAGTGCTGTGACTAAAAAGACTCCAGTGCTGTGACTAAAAAGACTCCAGGGCTGTGGCTAAAAAGACTCCAGTGCTGTGACTAAAAAGACTCCAGGGCTGTGACTAAAAAGACTCCAGGGCTGTGACTAAAAAGACTCTAGGGCTGTGACTAAAAAGACTCTAGGGCTGTGACTAAAAAGACTCTAGGGCTGTGACTAAAAAGACTCCAGTGCTGTGACTAAAAAGACTCCAGTGCTGTGACTAAAAAGACTCCAGTGCTGTGACTAAAAAGACTCCAGGGCTGTGACTAAAAAGACTCCAGTGCTGTGACTAAAAAGACTCCAGTGCTGTGACTAAAAAGACTCCAGGGCTGTGACTAAAAAGACTCCAGGGCTGTGACTAAAAAGACTCCAGGGCTGTGACTAAAAAGACTCCAGGGCTGTGACTAAAAAAGACTCCAGGGCTGTGACTAAAAAAGACTCCAGGGCTGTGACTAAAAAAGACTCCAGGGCTGTGACTAAAAAAGACTCCAGGGCTGTGACTAAAAAAGACTCCAGGGCTGTGACTAAAAAGACTCCATGGCTGTGACTAAAAATACTCCAATGCTGTGACTAAAAAGACTCCAGGGCTGTGACTAAAAAGACTCCAGTGCTGTGACTAAAAAGACTCCATGGCTGTGACTAAAAATACTCCAGGCCTGTGACTAAAAAGACTCCAGGCCTGTGACTAAAAAGACTCCAGGGCCTGTGACTAAAAAGACTCCAGGGCCTGTGACTAAAAAGACTCCAGGGCTGTGACTAAAAAGACTCCAGGCCTGTGACTAAAAAGACTCCAGGGCCTGTGACTAAAAAGACTCCAGGGCTGTGACTAAAAAGACTCCAGTGCTGTGACTAAAAAGACTCCAGGGCTGTGACTAAAAAGACTCCAGTGCTGTGACTAAAAAGACTCCAGGGCTGTGACTAAAAAGACTCCAGTGCTGTGACTAAAAAGACTCCAGGGCTGTGACTAAAAAGACTCCAGGGCTGTGACTAAAAAGACTCCAGGGCTGTGACTAAAAAGACTCCGGTGCTGTGACTAAAAAGACTCCAGGGCTGTGACTAAAAAGACTCCAGGGCTGTGACTAAAAAGACTCCAGGGCTGTGACTAAAAAGACTCCAGGGCTGTGACTAAAAAGACTCCAGGGCTGTGACTAAAAAGACTCCAGGGCTGTGACTAAAAAGACTCCAGGGCTGTGACTAAAAAGACTCCAGGGCTGTGACTAAAAAGACTCCAGGGCTGTGACTAAAAAGACTCCAGGGCTGTGACTAAAAAGACTCCAGGGCTGTGACTAAAAAGACTCCAGGGCTGTGACTAAAAAGACTCCGGTGCTGTGACTAAAAAGACTCCGGTGCTGTGACTAAAAAGACTCCGGTGCTGTGACTAAAAAGACTCCAGGGCTGTGACTAAAAAGACTCCATGGCTGTGACTAAAAAGACTCCATGGCTGTGACTAAAAAGACTCCAGTGCTGTGACTAAAAAGACTCCAGTGCTGTGACTAAAAAGACTCCAGTGCTGTGACTAAAAAAAATAAAAATAAATAAATAATAGCAATTAATTATGAATATTTAAAGATTGCTCCATTGAAATGCATTGGAGAGCGCCAGGTAGCGAGAGGTCATACCTGTCGCTGTTCAAGGTCGCTCGCTGGCGCTGTGGGGTGAGGCTGGAATAATGATGAATGATTCGCTATCTGGCGCTCTGTCAGTCGCTAAGCAGGATCGGCTTGATAAATGAGTGATTGCGGAGGGGAGCCGGCGTTCTCGTGGCGGCGACCGTCATTACCGTTCGCTCACCATTCGCTACCTGGCGCTATCCCTTGATAAATAAGGGCCTAAGTAACTCAAGTAGTATCCAGTTGTGGTTCCAGCGAGCACCCAATTAGCACCCGATCGCAGCACCCCCTCCACCGCAATTCATAAATTCAACTATATCTCCTGAATTCAGATTTATTGTGTATTACCCATTAAAAGTTACAATATTAAAAAAACATACGTCACAAACAATCCATTATAAGAGGTTTCCCAAGTGGATCCATAGCCAATAAAAATAGTACAAAAATATATAGAAATTGAGCTAATTTTAAAGTGCAGAATATATAAAGTGCAGTTATCAATCTCATATAATCTGACAGGATAATGTGGCAAGATGAGCAAAACGCTGTAGTGCAAAACAACAACAGTTAAACAAGAAGAAGCACATCACCTAGTTGTGGATCCCCGGGATATCCCCCGAAAATGTCAAAGCCAAGAGATGGTCCCCAACGCGTTTCGTAGCCTAAGACCCAGGCTATGTACATTGATTATATACAACATCCGAGCTTATATACACAGGAAATCGCAATGTCAGTGTCTGGACATATTCAATATTGCAACCAAGCGAAAGAGACTTGCTAATATGCACTGCAGCAAAATGAATAAGTGATGTGTGTCTCCTGTGTTGCAGGAGCCTGGTTACGATATATAACATAATATGGATCTACATGGAGGCTGATTCATTACTAGCGCCAACAGCAGAGGAGCGTCTGTATAGCCGCGCTTAGAGCAACCACTAGTAGACGCTGTAAGCAGGTATCGGGTGCTGTAACAGAGCACCTCAGTCGCTCAGTAACCTGGCCAGCATTGATGAATGTGATGTATGTAACCTGGCTAGCATTGATGAATGTGATGTATGTTGGGCGCTGTAACACCAGTACAGCGTTGCAGCAAGCGAGAGGTAGCGTCCGCTCAGTGCGACCGACACTCTGTGCTCCACACCATACTTAGCAAAAAAGGACACACACACACAGCGTGGACGCTCTAAAGCTGGGCCCTGTAGCATAGAGCGCCAGACGCTGTGTGATTAAAGTCTGTTTTTGAACACATATCCACCTGTAACAAAGCGAAAACACATGGGATGACATTGTTATAACACTGTGACATTAACACTTTAGTGCCAGACCTGTAATGACAATTCTGCATAAAAAAATATAAAAAGTCCAAAAAAGTGTCACACAATGACTGGAGCAAAATAAAAAAAAAAAGCCAAACACGCTGTTTATACACAACTAATGAAAGTCCATTAAAATGTATGGGAGAGCGACAATGAGCGACAGGTGGCGCTTCTAAGCCTAGAGCGCCGGCGCTATAACTGACCTGCCTGTAACACTTATTATGATACATTATAAATTATTATACTTATGATACATTATTGATACATTATACATTATTATGATGCTTTATACATTATTATACTTATAATACATTATTGATACATTCTACATTAATTTGATACATTATACATTATTATACTAATGATACATTATTGATACATAATGATACATTATACATTATTATACTTATGATACAATATTGATACATTATTATACTTATAATACATTATTGATACATTCTACATTAATTTGATACATTATACATTATTATACAAATGATACATAATGATACATTATACATTATTATACTTATGATACAATATTGATGCATTATTATGATACATTATACATTATTATACTTATGATACAATATTATGATACATTAATATGATACATTATTATACTTATGATACATTATTGATACTTTCTACATTATTATGATACATTATACATTATTATACTTATGATACAATATTGATACATTATTATGATACATTAATATGATCCATTATTATACTTATGATACATTAATATGATACATTATTATACTTATGATACATTATTATGATACATTAATATGATACATTATTATACTTATGATACATTATTGATACTTTCTACATTATTATAATACATTATACATTATTATACTTATGATACAATATTATGATACATTAATATGATACATTATTATACTTATGATACATTATTATGATACATTAATATGTTACATTATTATACTTATGATACATTATTATGATACATTATTATGATACATTATTATGATACATTATTATACTTATGATACAATATCGATACATTATTATGATACATTAATATGTTACATTATTATACTTATGATACAATATTGATACATTAATATGATACATTATTATACTTATGATACATTATTATGATACATTAATATGACACATTATTATACTTATGATACATTATTGATACTTTCTACATTATTATGATACATTATACATTATTATATTTATGATACATTATTGATACATTATTATGATACATTAATATGATACATTATTATACTTATGATACATTATTATGATACATTAATATGATCCATTATTATACTTATGATACATTATTGATAAATTATACATAATTATGATACAATATTATGATACATTATTATACTTATTATGATTCATTATGGTACATACACTTATTGTGATACATGTGACGCTACATGGCGCTGTTAGAGGCGCTCACCAGATTCGCGTTCATAAATGGGGTTTCCTGTACAGCGCTCGGCGTTCACCAGGCGCTGCCTGGCGCTTACAAGGCGCTACCTGGCGCTATCCCTTTTTACATAACCCCCTAAGATTCCTGAATAATATTGCCACCCAGTGGACACAGAGGTGTATTGGTGCATATATGTGTATATAGGGGAAATCCAAAGATGAATATAATAAGGAAAAAAATGATACAAACTGATTTTTAACCCATAAATAACAGCAAAGATATATCAAATATAAATTGCAAGTGCAAACCCAATGAATATTAAGTAACAAGGATCAGGACACAGTTAAATACCTAAAATATTACAAATCACAGAGTGCTGCTCATTCATATGCCCGGCATAGAACGCAGGAGAAGATCCCGCGCGTGCGCCGGGGGAAAGCGAGGATATGGGTTATCCCTGGAGGTTTCCCATCCTGACTCGGGACCGGCCCTGGCGGCTCCTCTCATCTCTCTCTCTCTCTCGCAGGTGTTTAGGGACCTGGATTACGTGGTGAAGAACAAGCTTTTCCTGGAGCACATCCTGGACCTGGAATTCCAGCAAGCCATCGACAAGTCCCTCTTTTATAACGGTGAGTGATCCCTACTATCATAGGGGCGCCTGTAACCACCCTGCTAAAGCGGACCAGAACCCAGGAATTTGACTATCCCAGGGTTTGTTTCTTCCAATTTTTTGTTTGTGATGTCAGCAGATCCGAGCATGCTGATTGGACGAGAGGCCGCACATGCCCCGTAGGAAGAGGTGAGTTTGTTCAGGCGACCTGGAGGGTTTCACACAGCGGGGAATCCCCGATCGGGGGGCCAGGACCCAAACCCAGGATAGTCATAATCCTGGGTTTTGGTCCGCTTTAAAGGCTCCGCTCCCGGCAATCCAGGAGCACTAGCAGCGGGCACGACCCTGCCCCAAGTCTATCCGATAGGCTGGGAGCGTGATCGTTCCCACAGCCCAAAGATTTCCAGGGATGTGAGGACTCCAAACCCAAGGCAGTCAAAATCCTGGGTTTTGCTCCACTTTAAAGCGGAACCAAATCCCGGAATTTAAGTTGAAATTGGGGACCGCCTGTGTGGGCAATGACAGTTCCTTTAGCCACATGGCTGTTCCTCTCACTGAAAGGGGATTTTTTTAAAGCGGAATCAAAACCAGGAATTTCCTGGATTTTAATCCGTTCCCTAAAGGGCATCCCAAATTGACATTTCCCCTCTATGTGAACCCCCTGCAGATCGCCCAATACTACTCACCTCTTCCTCATTCCTATGGTGCATGCGCGGGCAGGCAGCCAATCAGAGACGTTTGCCGTGTTTTCATCCTTTGGCAAACGACTCTCATTGACTTCAATGGGAAGAGCGTGCTGCTGCATCCCCGACGGTGTGCACGCTCCCACTGCAGCCTACCTTAATGGCATGCGCGCCCCGCATTTGCCGAATGACATCACAGCAGGTGAGTGCCCGGCATGCGCCATTAGGCGAAAAAAGCCTATTGTAAAAAATTCCAGGTGAGTTTTGTTCCACTTTAAACCTGACCTTCACCACGATTTAAGGAAAAGCCTGAACCCTTAATAAAGGATTCCCCTGCATCTAAAATTAATATATTTTAAGTTTTTAGTCACTTACTTATTATTCTTTCCCCCCACTGGGCTGCAACTCTGTTCAGGACTCTAGGATACAGGCGCTGCCATCTTGGTTCAGTAGCATCACATATTGAGGAGAGGAGAGCGGGATAAAGTGCAGGGGGAGGGATTATAGCTGTGCTTTGCACAGGCAGAGCAGAGCTCGGGTCAGGCAGAGGACAGCAATCCCAGAATGCAGAGCGGCACCGTCAGAAGACACTTCCTGTTTGCAGGCTGCCTGAAGCTCCATGAGCCGCCATTTTGGATGTTTAAAGGCTCAGAAATGCAATAGATGCAGGTAGGATGATTTTTAATTTTTGAGCAATCTGTATGTACAGGGGGGAAACATATAAGATAGGCTCTTATTCAGGGTGAGGGTCCGGATTAATGTGAGCAATCTGTATGTACAGGGGGGAAACATATAAGATAGGCTCTTATTCAGGGTGAGGGTCCGGATTAATGTGAGCAATCTGTATGTACAGGGGGGAAACATATAAGATAGGCTCTTATTCAGGGTGAAGGTCCGGATTAATGTTGGCAATCTGTATGTACAGGGTGTGGGAAACATATAAGATAGGCTCTTATTCAGGGTAAAGGTCCGGATTAATGTGAGCAATCTGTATGTACAGGGTGGGGAAACATATAAGATAGGCTCTTATTCAGGGTAAAGGTCCGGATTAATGTGAGCAATCTGTATGTACAGGGGGAAAACATACAAGATAGGCTCTTATTTAGGGTGACGGTCCGGATTAATGTGAGCAGTCTGTATGTACAGGGGGGAAACATATCGGATAGGCTCTTATTTAGGGTGAGGGTCTGGATTAATGTGGGCAATCTGTATGTACAGGGTGGGGAAAACATATAAGATAGGCTTTTATTCAGGGTGAAGGTTCGGATTAATGTGGGCAATCTGTATGTACGGGGTGTGGGAAACATATAAGATAGGCTCTTATTCAGGGTGAAGGTCCGGATTAATGTGGGCAATCTGTATGTACAGGGTGTGGGAAACATATAAGATAGGCTCTTATTCAGGGTGAAGGTTCGGATTAATGTGGGCAATCTGTATGTACAGGGGGGGGGGGAAACATATAAGATAGGCTTTTATTCAGGGTGAAGGACCGCTTTAAGGGGGGCCTCCAATTTAACGGATTCTACTATTAAAACGGCAGAGCAAGTAACTTGACCTTGCAGGGTACAATGACTTTAGTTCAGCTTTATTGTAGCAGGTTGCAATAGGAAACAGTCACCGTCAATGCATTGAAATGTCACAGTTAACGCTGGTAACTGTAGGGGGCGCCACTGGATAGCGATTATAGATCATTATTATTATATTATTATATTATAGAGCCATAGGGGAAGCAGGTGCCAGGACCCTTCTAGTCCCTCCACGTGCGGCCATCTACCCTCTCCCGCGAATGGTGATTGGTCCTCGTCCCTGGGGCATCCCAATAATTCATTAATAATTGAGAAACATTTTATTCCTCTGCAACCTTCTTACAAAGTGGAACAAAATCCAGGATTTGGACCCTTTCTGCCAGAAACAGGATGCCCAGGGGCACCTATTCGGTTGGCCCTGGAGTCTTTTTAGACTGATTAGTCCACATTAAAGTGGAACAAAATCCAGGATTTTTACCCTTTCTGTCTGGAAACAGGATGCCCAAGACTGCAAGATCAAAGATGTAGCTCCTCCCGGCCCCCTATAAAGGCAGGTGTCCGTCTATCATTCCCCAGTGTTCATCTTGCAGTTTGGCTGCATGAGATCGTTGGCGCTCTCTCTCAGATATTGGCTGCAGAGCGGGGCCTCCTAGCCCGTCGGCTGCTGCAGGCTCTATTTCCACTGATCCCTCCTGACCCATTCCTGCCTGCCAGCCTCTGGCTGCTAAGGGATCTGTGATGGTAGGGTGAACGCCGGGGTGTGGTGGCGTTCGGCAGAGCTTCGGCTCTGGGCCGCAGACCCGCCGGCCACAGGCTTATATGTATTGTTGTCTGTATCCCTCCCTGCCCACAAGCTTTATTTTGCTGTTTCTTTACTGTGTGGACAAATTTTGCTTCTAAACTGGCTTCTAAACTCAGCGAGGAGCGCTCCGGCCTCTCACTCACCTCCCTCGCTCCCTGGTCGGCCGTCTGGGATGCGGGGCTGCCACGTTCCGCAAGCCTGCCGCATCGCTGTCTGTGACGGGGGGGGGGGGGGAGAAACGTGAGGGCACTGTATGTGCGGTGGGCCTCGGGCACCGCCGCCGCCATACCAGATGGCGCTGGACTGCAGAGACTGCGAAATTGGCTCCTCCCGGCCCCTCAAATACCCAGGACCTCCCACAAATCCCCATAAATTCTCTGCAGTCTGCCTGCAAAGGATGAGAAATGGCTCTCTACTCGCAGGTGAGCGGGGCTATTAGCCTGCGGCCCTGTAGGACTATTCCCACCCGTTCCATTAGTAATGTGCCTCCCAGCCTTGGCTGCGTTGGTCCGGGTGATGGTAGGCAGCACCGCTGTCAGGTGCTTAGGAGCGCTGCTCCACCGCAGTCCCCCACCAAAGGGTAGGCGGTATAGGCACATGGTGAGTCTCTATGCTCCTTGCCCCTGTCTATCGGTGGGTCCTACGTTAGCTCTCCCTTGTAGTTCTCGGGGGGGGGGGAGGGGGGGGGGGGGGCTTCGAGGGTGTGTGTCTTGTACATTCTCCTTGTGCAGGGTGTGCTTGGTTATACATTCCTGATATCACTGTGTTTTGCTGGCACTGGTTAACTTTTTGAATATGCCGCCGCGCGCTTGTATGGCGCTCAGCGGTCGGCGGCGGCATTACCTCTGGCACCATCATTGGTCCCTTTTTTGTCACGTGTGCGGCTTTGCGCTCTTCGGGGGGGGGGGGGGGGGGCTTGCGGATGGCGTGCTTCGCATCACTGTCTCCGCGGCCCGCCCCTCGAGGTATACTCAGCGCCATTTTGCTTCCTCGTACTGCGTGGCTGGCGCCTACCTACCGTGGTCCGTGAGTGCCCCTGCGGGCTATTGTTAAAAATTTTCTGTGATGTATGCATGTCGCTTACGGTGCCCTTTTGCTTATGTGTTACAGGCGGGTCAAACTCAATTGGTTTCTCCCGGCCTGCCCCCTCTGTTAGTTATTAAACTTATTGAGGCCTAGTGTGTAAATTACTCCCACTTCCCTAGCGGGCTATTGGGGCATCCCGAGTTGCTTTTATAGCGTGAATCCCTATCGGCCTATTGTGCCGCTATAATCACCATATGGAGGCATCTCAGGATAATGTGCTCGGGGTTCCTTCGGGACAAGCACGGCTGTGTGTGGCGTGTGGGGTGTCCCCTATTAGTGCTGACAATGTGCGGGTCTGTGTACCCTGTGCCCAGCAAGTGTCTGCCCTGCAGCCTGGTTTGCCAGCAGCTGGGCCTGAGCCACGTATGGCTTTGCCTACTCCCCCAAGCTTACATCTTACTCTCAGTGAGTTGCATACCAGTGGGGAGTCCCAACCTGATGTGTCCACTAGATTGGCCAGTGTTGAGAAGTTGCTTGCAAATACTATGGGGCGTAAGGCCTCTGCTAAGAGGCAGCATTTGGCACCCGATGTCACTCTTTTTCCCATGGAGGCTGAAGAGTTCTTTGATCTGTCTGGTTATACCCCCCTGGAAGAAGGGGAATTGTTCTCTGATTCAGAATCATCTGATGAGCTCGCCCAGGGGTTATGCTGATTCTGACTCTGATCCCTGGGCCCCGGATGATACTGATAGGCTTTTGGCTCAGATTTTTGAGGTACTGTCTATCTCTCCCCCGGCCGCAGCTCCTAAGCAGCAAGGGGAATTGTTTCATATTGCTAAGCCACGCTTAGAGTTCCCTGAACAATGTCACTTTAATAATCTCGTGCTCAAAGAATGGGAGCATCCTAGCAGGCTTCCCGGGGTCCCTAAGAGTTGGGATAAGAGGTATCCCTTTCCTGCTGATGTGGTTAAACGTTGGTCATCCCCTCCCGAAGTGGATGCTCCAATTCTAGGTTTGTCTAACACCTCTGTTATGCATTCCCCTGACTCTACTACCTTGAAGGATAGTGAGGACTGGCGTATTGATCAGCTGGCATCTCATGCATTTGCCTGTGTGGGGACGGCGCTGCGTCCAGTTTGTGCCTCTGCCATTACGGCTGTGGCTATTAGGACTCTTAACTTAACGTGTCCTGGATGGGGCTCCTGATGATGTTTCTAGTGAAAAGTATAATGCACTTTCGCGTTGTGAGGTATTTATGGCTTATGTCCTCTCTGCCTTGGATGATACCATTAGGATGTGTGGCAGAGCTCCTTTCCTTCCCCCTACTATGGACCCAGAATGGGGAGAGGGGCTTCCTTTTCTGGGGCCCGAGGAGATTTCTGGGGTAGGGGCAGAGGAAGTGGCCGCCCTGGCCTATCCTGGGGATCCAAGCCTAAGCCTTCTCCCAAGCCCACTCAGGCATGAAGGGGCGCCCTCACCCAGGGAAGGGTGGACGGCTTCAGCACTTTGCTCACGTCTGGAGGCTTCATGTGTCAGACCGGTGGATTCAGGTGGTAGTGTCCTCCGGTTACAAGATAGAGTTTGCTGCCTGGTCGCCCCCAAGATTCATCAGATCCCGGATGCCCCAAGACCCCATGTCAGCTCAGGCTCTGGTTCTGGCGGTGCAAAGCCTCCTGGAACTGGGGGTCATCTGTCAGGTCCCCTTACGAGAAAGGGGCAAGGGCTTCTCTTCCAACCTTTTCACCGTGCCCAAAAGAGATTGGTCAGTCAGGCCCATCCTGGACTTGAAGATCCTCAACAAATTTGTCAGATGCAGGCGCTTTCGCATGGAAACTCTGCGCTCTGCTATCAGTTCCCTGCGTCCAGGGGACTTCATGACGTCTGTGGACATCAAGGATGCTTACCTTCACATTCCCATCTTCCCTGGTCATCAAAGATTCCTCAGGTTCGCCCTGGGGGATCAGCACTACCAATTTGTGGCATTGCCCTTCGGTCTCACTTCGGCTCCCAGGGTATTTACCAAGGTGTTGGCGGGGGTGATGGCTCTGCTCAGGGCATTCGCATTCTGCCCTATTTGGACGACATTCTCATCACCTCTCAGTCTCTACAACAGGCAGAGCTGGATTCTCAACGAGTAGTGTCCACCCTGGAGTCATTCGACTGGGTGATCAATCAACCCAAATCTTCCCTGTCTCCCTCCTTGGTGACGCCATTTCTGGGCATGAATCAGGATACGGTTCAGGCAATGTTCTTTCTTCCAAAGCAGAAGGTGGACAGTCTGCTGGTGCAGGTTCAGTTCCTTCTATCTTGCCCTCATCCCTCCATCAGGCAGGGAATGCAGCTGGTGGGCCTGATGGTGTCGTGCTTCGAGGCGGTTCCTTATGCCCAGTTTCACATGAGGCCTCTGCAACTCCACCTATTGTCAGTATGGGACAAAGATCCCGCGTCCCTGGACCAGGTCCTTGTTCTATCCCCCCTAGCCAGGCGGTCCCTCTCGTGGTGGCTGGACTCCAGGAACCTGTTGGGGGGCAGATCCTTTCTGGTCCCCTGCTGGGAGACGGTCACCACAGATGCCAGTCTGACGGGTTGGGGGGGGGCTTCTGGAAGTCCCTACAGTTCCAAGGGCGCTGGGGCCCTCAGGAGGCCCACACGCCCATCAAAATTCTGGAATTGAGGGCGATCAGGTTGGTTCTGGCTCACTTGACCCAACAACTTCGGGGCCGGCCTGTTCAGGTACGCTCGGACAACCAGACGGCGGTTGCCTACATCAATCATCAGGGAGGGACCCGGAGCAAAGGGGCCCTCCAGGAAGCGTCTCTGATCCTGTCCTGGGCGGAGGACAATGTTCCCTGCATATCAGCTGTTTACATCCCGGGGGTGGAGAATCTGCAGGCAGACTCTCTGAGCAGGGGGACCTCTCGCCTGGGAGAATGGTCCCTCTGCGACAGGGTTTTTTAATCTATGTGTCACCGTTGGGGTCAACCAGATGTGGATCTGTTTGCGTCCCGTCACAATCGCAAGCTCCCAGCTTTTCTCTCCCTGTCCCAGGATCTTCTGGCCACGGATGCTCTAGCAATGTCATGGCAGGATTTTCAGCTTCTGTATGTCTTTCCCCCATTCCCCCTGTTGGACATGGTTCTGCGCAAGATAGCTCAGGAAGGGGTGCCAGCAATTCTGGGGGCCCCCAGGTGGCCAAGAAGAGGGGTTCGCAGACGTAGTGCAGCTGGCAGTAGATCAGTACGCTCTGCCCAGGGTGCCAGACCTGCTCACTCAGGGACAGCTACGCCATCCCAATTTACAAACTCTGGCTTTGACGGCTTGGCTGCTGAAACCTCCATCTTGATTGAAAAGGGGCTGTCTGCCTCTGTCGTTGACACCATGATTAAGGCTAGGAAGATGTCTTCTTCTATTTACTATAGGGTTTGGCGTGCCTACATTGACTGGTGTGAGTCTAGGTCTCTTCCCTGTCGTGTGTTCTCTGTTCCCATTCTGGAGTTTCTCCAACATGGTTTGGAGATGGGGCTTCAACTCATGTCTCTGCCCTGGCTGTTTTCTTCCAGAGGTCTTTTGCTCAGCATTCTCTGATCAGGACTTTTTTCCAGGGGGTTACTCATGTGCGTCCCCCTCGTAAGCCTATGGTGCCTGTTTGGGATTTGAACTTGGTCTTGTCAGCCTTGCAGGGTGCTCCCTTTGAACCTGTGCAGGAGGCTGCCTTGGCCATTCTTACGCTCAAGGTTGTCTTTTTGGTGGCTATCACTTCTGTCAGGCGTGTTTCTCAGTTAGCGGCACTTTCCATCCAGCCCCCCTACTATGAGAGGCACCAGGACAAGGTGGTGTTTCGCTTCAAGCCAGATTTTCTGCCTAAGGTTGTGTCTGCCTTTCATCTGAATCAGGACATTGTTCTGCTTTCCTTGTGCCCTAATCCTAGTAACGCTAAGGAGAGGGTTTTGCATTCCTTGGATGTGGTTAGGAGTCTGAAGTACTATCTGGAGGCTACTGCACCTTTCAGAAAAACTGATGCTCTTTTTGTGGTCCCTTCTGGTCCTGGGAAGGGTTTGGCTCCTGCTAAATCTGCTATCAGCAAATGGATCCGTCAGGCTGTGGTACAGGCCTATTCTGCTAAAGGGAAGAATCCTCCCTTCCACCTTACTGCTCATTCCACTCGTGCTATTGGTGCCTCTTGGGCTTTTCAGCACCAGGCTTCTGTTGAACAAGTTTGTAAGGCCACTACTTGGTCTTCTGTTCATACCTTTTCAAAGTTTTACAAGGTTGATGTTAGGGCCTCAGCTGATGCTGCTTTTGGCTTTTAGGTTCTGCAGGCGGCAGTGGTCTGACCTGTCTGTTGTTACCTTTGGGGATCCCACCCTACTTTATGGACACTGCTATTGGATGTCCCAAGTGTACGTAATCTATCTGGAGAAGGACGTACTGTATACGAAGAATAATACAATTCTGTGATAACTCACCTGTAGAATTGTTATTATGAGTATACAGTACGTCCTGCTCCACCCCACACTTTGTTCATTATCCTTGGATCCCCTGTATGGTGATTGCTTTCATTGTTTGCTAGTTGCTAGTGGGTTCTGTTATTATTCTCCCGGCTTCTTGTTTAACTGCTTTTCAATGTGGGAGGTCCTGGGTATTTGAGGGGCCGGGAGGAGCCAATTCCGCGGTCTCTGCAGTCCAGCGCCATCTGGCGGAGTAATACCCAGGAGTAAAGAATCTTATCTGGAGCAGGACATACTGTATACTCCTAATAACAATTCTACAGGTGAGTAATCACAGAATTGTATTTTTAGCAGCTTTCAGCAGTGTTTCTGAAGGGGTTGGGCGTCTTCTTACGACGCGCCGCGGAGCACCCCCCTAAGGATCTTTCTGGAAGGTGGGCCTGCGCGCGCTGCTGCTTGGGGCCTGGACTGGACGCTGCGGAACTTGCGGCTGCGTCTCTGCTGCTGCTGGGGGGTCACGCTGGTGCTTTCTGGATGCGGACACTGCAGAGTCCCTCTGTCGGTATCGTGAGTCCCTCTCGTTGTTTTGCTGCACTGATTGTCTATTGCATTATGCCTAAGCTGATCATGGACTCTTTCTCCTGTATAGATCGTGGGCTTAAGGTTGAGGGTTGTGGTTCCTCCCGGTCCCCCTTTTTAGTAAGAGGGATTGTTTTATAGGCTTGGGCCAGTAGAGTCTTGTAGCCTTATTGAATTTTACTATTTTAAATCACCATAATAGAGGCATCAGGGGATAGTGAGCTGGGGGCCCCATTTGGGCAGGACAGGCTTTGCCCCTTGTGCAGAAGGAATCCTCTGGGCGGATTCAGCACTGTTTGTACCACATGCGCCAGAGGCATTTTTTTGGACCATGAGCGGGCGGTCATCCCTGACCCTAGCCCTGTATTACCATCGGCCTCTCCGGATCCTGCGCTGCTGCATTCAGCCCCCAGCGAAGGGGGAGACAGCAGGGGGTCTCATACTGACTTTGCGCAAAAGCTGGCCAATCTCGAGAGACAGATCTCGTTGACGGGCCCCTAAGAAGGCCTCGAGTAAGAAGCGGCATTTGGACCCGATTTACTCGGATGATGATGATCTTTTTGATGGTGTGGCTTCTGCTGAGGAAGGTGAGTTGCCAGATGATTCACGCTCTACGGTGGAATATTCTGCTGGCGATGACAGTATTTCGGGTCCCTCCTCGGACGAGGATTCGTGGCTTCTGGATGATACGGAGAATTTGATTTCCTCAGTGTTTGATACACCACACATTGTTCCTCCCAGAGCGGCTAAGAGGAAGCAGGGTGATTTGTTTAGGCCTGAGAGACAAAGGCGGGTCTTCCCGAAGCAGGCCCATTTTTCTAACATGATCCTTAAGGAATGGGAGAGGCCTAACAAGTTGCCATCGGTCCCTAAGGGCCTGGATAGGCGGTATCCCTTCCCTGATGAGCTGGTTCGGTTATGGTCTACCCTCCCGAGGTGGACCCTCCCGTGTCAGGTCTGTCCAACACTTCGGTTATGCCGTCACCTGACAATGCTTCCTTACATGACCCTGCAGACAAGCACATGGACCAGCTGGTCACCTTTGCTGGTGCTCTCTTTCGTCCTGTGTGCGCCTCGGCAATTGTCTCACTAGCCAACAGAAGGAAGGTGAGACACCTTGTGGCTAGAGCTAAGGCTCGCAAGCTTAGATTTCATTGGTTTTGTTGTTACTGCCATGGATGATGTGGTCCGACTTGGTGACAGGATTTCGGCTTTGCTTGTTGCTCTCCGCCATTCGCTATGGCTGCGGCAGTGGTCGGCTGATGCGGCTGCCAAGAAGTCTCTCACGAGTCTCCCTTTCGTGTAAGGCCAAGCCCTCCGCCAAGCCCTCTCAGGCATGAGGGGGCACCCTCACCCATCCGGGTGGGGGGACAGCTTGTGCTGTTTGCTCAGATCTGGAGACGTCACGTCTCGGATCGGTGGATTCAGGAGGTAGTGTCCTCCGGTTACAAGATAGAGCTTGCAGCCAGGCCGCCCAAAAAATTCCTCCATTCAAGGATATCCCAAAACCCGCTAAAGGCTCAAGCTTTGAGAACGGCTGTGCAACACCACCTGCGGATAGGTGTGATTTGCCCTGTACCCTGGCAGGAACAGGGTCAGGGCTTTTACTCCAACCTGTTCACGGTTCCCAAGAAGGATGGAACGCTAAGACCGATCCTGGACCTGAAGGGTCTCAACAGGTCAGAGTCAGACATTTCCGCATGGAAACCTTACGGTCGGCGGTGAGATGGCTTCGGCCCGGCAACTTCATGACCACGGTGGACATCAGGGATGCTTACCTGCACATCCTGATTTTCCAGGGACATCAGAGGTTCCTGAGGTTTTCTCTGGAGGATCAGCATTACCAGTTTGTAGCACTTCCATTCGGGATATCCTCAGCCCCCTGTGTGTTCACCAAGGTGCTGGCAGGCATCATGGTCATGCTGAGGAACCAGGGCATTCGTGTGCTGCCCTATCTGGACGACTTGCTGATTGCGGCCCAGTCCCTTCAGCAGGCCGAGAGCGATACTCGGACGTTGTTGTCAACCCTTTGTCACTCCCTCAACAGTGAGATCCTTCCTGGGAATGACGATAGACACCGCTCAGGTCAAGGTTTTTCTGCCACAACAGAAGGTTTTGGGTCTTCAGACGCAGGTGCAGGCCTTGCTGTCTTGTCAGCAGCCGTCGGTACGCCTGGGGATGAGACTGGTGGGCCTAATGGTGTCATGCTTTGAGGCAGTGCCCTTCACCCAATTTCACATGAGACCTCTTCAATTAACCTGCTGACCAGTTGGAATCGGACTCAGGAGTCCCTGGAACAAGGCTTTTTGCTGTCCCCCCTGGCCAGGCAGTCCCTATCCTGGTGGTTGGACTCCCGGAACCTGTTGGTGGGCAAGTCCTTTCTGACTCCCCATTGGGAGATGGTTACCACGGATGCCAGCTTGACAGGCTGGGGTGGTGTTTGGCAGACCCAGAGGATCCAGGGTCAGTGGGGTCCGCAGGAGAACCACTTACCCATAAACCTCTTGGAGCTGAGAATTCTTCCACACTTGACTTCCCTCTTTAGAGGTTGTGCGATCCAGGTTCGCTCGGACAATCAGACTGCTGTCTCCTACATCAACCACCAGGGCGGGACTCGGAGCAAGAGATCCCTCAAGGAGGTAACACAGATTCTGACTTGGGCAGAGGAGAATGTTCCCTGCATCTTGGCGGTCTACATACCCGGGGTGGAAAACCAGGAGGCAGACTCCCTGAGCAGGAGTGCCTTGCGCCTGGGAGAATGGTCCCTCAACAGCTAGATTTTTCACGCTCTGTGTCTCCGCTGGGGTCAGCCGGATGTGGATCTGTTTGCATCCAGACACAGTCACAAGCTTCCAAGGTTCGTCTCCCTCTCAAGAGATCCTCTGGCCATTGCAACAGACGTTCTGGCGATTCCTTGGACGGAGTTCAAATTTCTGTATGTATTCCCTCCATTTCCACTCCTGGGCAGAGTGCTGTGCAAGATAGCCCAGGAAGGGGTACCAACCATCCTGGTGGCTCCTCGCTGGCCGAGAAGGAGTTGGTTTGCAGACATAGTCCAGATGTCAATAGATCACTACATCATGCCCAACGACCCAGGGCTTCTTACACAGGGGTTGCTGCGGCACCCCAATTTACGGACGCTGGCTTTGACGGCCTGGCTATTGAAACCTCAATCTTAAAGAAGAAGGGGTTATTGACTACGGTTGTACATACTATGATTCAGGCACGGAAGAAACCTTCTTCCATGATGCACTACAGAGTTTGGCGGGCCTATATCGCTTGGTGCGAGACTAAGAGTCTTCCTTGCCGCACATCTTCTATTTCTAGGATTCTGGAGTTCTTACAACACGGCTTAGACTTGGGTCTCCAGCTGAGCACCCTCAAGGGTCAGGTCTCGGCTTTAGCCGTTCTTTTCCTGAATACAAATAAATGGGAAGACTCACTCTTCAGCTAGCAGATAGTAGGAAATCGGATGCCCGACCTGGTTAGTCCACAACCATGATAATAAATGGATGTTTTATGAGAGTGCAGACCGGCATCATTATTTTTCGGATTCTTTTCCTGAAATCCATTGCCAACCATAGGTTGATCAAGACTTTTTTCCAGGGAGTTACCCATGTCCAGCCACCGCGTAAGTCAGTATTAACGGTGTGGGACTTGAATTTAGTACTATCTGCTCTTCAGGGTCCTCCCTTCGAGCCATTGTGCGATGCTGCATTGTCTATGTTGACTCTTAAAGTGGTCTTTTTGGTAGCGATCGCGTATCAGAGCTGGCCGCGCATTGTATGAAACCTCCCTATTTTGAGCGGCATAGGGATAAGGTGGTTTTTCGCTTTAAACCTGATTTTTTGCCTAAGGTCGTTTCTCCTTTTCACCTTAATGAGGAAGTTGTCTTACCTTACTTGTGTCCAGTACCGGCTAATTCCAAGGAAAGGACCCTCCATGCCTTGGATGTGGTCAGAGCCATAAAGTATTACCTGGCTGCGACTGAATCCTTCAGGAAATCGGATTTGCTCTTTGTCCTAACAGAGGGTTCTAGGAAGGGCTTGCCACCAGCCAAGTCCACTCTCAGTAAGTGGATCAAGACAGGTGGTGGTACAAGCATATTTTGCCAAGGGGAAGGAACCCCCTTTTCGGATCACAGCTCATTCTACCAGAGCTATTGGTGACTCTTTTCAGTACCAGGCATCGGTGGAACAAGTTTGTAAGGCCACAACTTGGTCTTCGGTTCATACTTTTACAAAGTTTTACAAGGTGGATGTCAGGGCCTCAGCGGATGCTGTTTTTGGCCGAAAGGTGCTTCAGGCGGTAGTGAAATGAACTACATGCTGTTCCGCACTGGGGATCCCGCCCATATGGACACTGCTTTCGGATGTCCCATTCGTAAGGATATTGGGACGACCTGGACTGGATATAGGGAAAAATTCTGTGAAACTCACCTGTAGAATTGTTTTTGGATACATCCAGTCCAGGTTGTCCCACCCCGCCCTTGGGTTCATTATGTCTTGTTTTCCTGTTATGGTAATCAACCATTTTTCTGTTCATAGGACATTGTTTTGTTCTAATTTTTTGCGTAGAGAGAGTACAAGCTGAAGCTATGTGAAGTAACATGGTTTCTTGGGCCTCCCGGCCTGTCCTCTTTGTTGAATACTGCTTTTTAACCACTGGGGAATGATAGAGGGACAGCCACCTTTATAGGGGGCCGGGAAGAGCTACATCTTTGATCTTGCAGTCCACGCCCCCTTTGGGACGGAGCTACCCATTCGCAAGGATATTGGGACGACCTGGACTCCAAAAACAATTCTACAGGTGAGTTTTACAGAATTGTATTATTCCTCTGGAACCTTCTTACAAAGTGGAACAAAATCCAGGATTTTGATCCTTTCTGCCGGAAACTGGATGCCCAGGGGCACCTATTTGGCCGGCCTTGGAGTTTTTTTTTGACCGATTGGTCCACATTAAAGTGTAACACAATCCAAGAATTTGACCCTTTCTGCCGGAAACTGGATGCCCAGGGGCACCTATTCGGCCAGCCCTGGAGTGAATAAAGGGGGGTGGGAGTAGCTCAATCACTATTACCGGTATTTATACAAAATTATTATTATTATTCAGGGCCTGGGAACTAATTTACCGCCCAGTTTAACCCTCTCATCATCTAAATATCAAGCAACAAACATGTCTAGCTGTGTGGAAAGACAGAGATTTGGTTGCATATATCTGCAGATACATGTGGAAGCCACACCACCCCGACAAGGCACTCTCCAGCCCTGGAGTGTTTTTAGACTGATTGGATTTTGGCTATTCTGGGTTTTTTTTCCTTGCCCCCCGGGCCATCCCGATTTGTGTGAGCTACCGATCACCGAAAAAAAAACCCTATGCCGGAGCTCTGGTCTACTATGTGCTTATTGGACCACCCATTGGGCCGTGGGAACGTTGGGAGGTAAGGATATTAGAGTTGACCTCACAGCGCGGCATCAACCAAAATCAAGGATAGAGCGAATCCCGGGTTTGAGTCTGCTTAAAGCGGAACAAACCCTGTGGGGGCCAGGCACCTGCATTCCTCTGGAGCATCTCAAATCGAAATACCCCACTGTGTGAAACCCTCTGGTCACTGAAAAACTCGCCTTCACCCTGACGCCCACGGCGGGCGCATCCCCAGCATCTCCAGGCTAATTCCATTTAAATAGGCTGGGGCGGGAGCGTGCTTGAGACTGGGGAATATGCCCCGATTGCAGAGAATTAATATGCCTGGAAGACTGCTCTGATTGGCCTGTGCATGCGCCATGGGGCCGGGGAAAGATGAGTTTTTAGGGGGTGATCCCCGGGAGGTTTCACACAGTGGGGCATCCCAAATCTGCTCACACAGCGGGGCATCCCAAATCGCCAAGGACCAAAACTCACCATAGTGAAAATCTCGGGTTTGGGTCCACTTAAGTGGGGGTAAAACACCATGGTGACCCGAATCAGAAAGTAGATCAAAACCCGCGGACAGATGGCCCTGGAATCTAAAAGATTCCAGAGCCGCTTGATTCCCTTCCAGAATCGAGATGCCCCACATGTGCCCACCCTCCAGGTCACCCGGAAACTCACCTTCTTATCAACATTCGAGAGCAGCGACCGCATCCCCGCTATCCTTTTAGCAGGGCGCTTGCCCGCACCTTGCATTTGTGACTGGCCTGTTATTGTCAGATGGGGCAACCGGGGAGGGGGGGTTCACACAGCGGGGCATCCCCGATCATTTATTTTGGATTCCGGTCACCATGGTGTTTTTTTCCCCCACGTCAGTGGATCCAAACTGAGATTTTTTGTGTTTTTGTCCTTACTGCCCGGGGCATCCCAATTTGCGATGCTCTGCTGTGTGAAACTCCCCAGATCGACCAATTTCCAGAGGATGCTTCAAGAAGGGGCTGGACCTTCTAAAAACTTCTTCGGGCCGCGCATAAATGCAAAGCCGCGACAATAAACGACGGAGCACTCTAGGAAACTGTACCTTGTGTGCGTGTCATAGTTTCTTAAAGCGGACTTTCACTCTGAATAAGAGTCTATCTTATATGTTTCCCACACCCTGTACATACAGATTGCTCACATTAAAAATCATCCTACCTGCATCTACTGCATGTTATGGGCCTTTACACATCCAAGATGGCGGCTCGTGGGGCTTCAGGCATCCTGCAAACAGGAAGTGTCTTCTTGCTGTGCTGCTCTGCATTCTGGCATTGCTGACCTTTTCCTGACCCCAGTTCTGCTCTGTCTAAGCAAAGCACAGCTATAACTCACCCCCCTGTACTTTATTCCACTCTCCTCTCCTCAGTAAGTGTGATGCTTCTGAGTCAAGATGGCCACGCCTGTATCCTAGAGTCCTGAAGAGAGTTGCAGCCCGGTGGGGGTAATAATAATAATAAAGTGTCTAACAACTTAAAATATATTAATTTTAGATGCTGGGGAACAGTTTTTTAAAGGTTTGGGCTTTTCATTAAATCATGCTGAAGATCCGGTTAGAGGGCGGTCTCCAGCGCTGCGGGGTTTGAAGGGCACTTTCCGAAGCCTACACCCTAACAACCCTGTGACCCGTGTCCCCTGCTCATAAGCTGGGGGATGCTGCTTCTGGTGGTAGGGAGGGGCTATAAAATACAATATGGAGACGTCCATCTGGCCCGATTTCTGCGACCCAGACCTAAGCTCACAACCCTTCTAGAAAGTTCTTTGTGGCGTTCATAAATACAAAGCCACGACAATAAATGACGGATCACTCTGGGAAACTGTACCTTGTGTGTGTGTCATAGTTTAAGGGTGGCGGTCTCCAGTGCTGCGGGATTTGAAGGGCACTTAGCGAAACTTACACCCTAACACTCCCCTGGTCACAACCCTGTGACCCATGTCTTCTTTTTAGGGCTCTTTTAGCCATTTATTTGCTACTATGCCGGGTCATGTGATGCTGAGCCGTGGAGAGGGAATCTTTTCGGTTCTTCTATTTTAGGCTAAATTCATCTCACACACTGATAAATAAGCGGCTAAACAAAACATCCTCAAGACTTGAACTCCGGTCCTTAATCTTCATGGACTTTAACCAGAGGCCAAACTTTCTCCTCTTCCTGGAAACAGGGTTTTGGTTCTTAGACTAAAAGCATCTCACACACTGATAGATAAGCAGGTGACCGAAGATCAGGAACCGATCTCTGGTCCTCAGTTTTCATTGCCATCTGCCAAAGTCCAAGTATTACTAATCTTTGCCCGGGTCAGGGACAAACATTTAGGTTCTTCTATTTCAAATGACAAAAATCTCGAACACTGACAAATAAACGAAGATCAAGAACCCAATTCTGGTCCTCGGGCTTCATCAGCTGTGGTCCCTCTATTTGTCCAAGCTATTGACTTCTCTAAAGCATGAAACGGTTGGTTCTTCTATTTCTGCCATGTATTTGTATGTGAAGTATTAGGACCTGGTCATCTGATGAAGAGGAAGAGGAGGCCCAGCTTCAAATACCATTAGGTGTCCTTACATGAAAAGTATTAGTATTAGGACCTGGTCATCTGATGAAGAGGAGGCCTGAGTTCAAATCCATTATATGAGAAGTATTAGGACTTGGTCATTAGAGGAAGAAGAGGTGGTCTGAGTTCAAATCCCTACACAGGTCTCTTTAAAGGGATGGCGTCCTAATGTTTCTTTTTTTCAGCCCTTTATTTCATTCCATGAGAAGTATTAGGAACGAGCTGTTGGTTCCAGAATCATCTGATGAAGATATCTCAGAGGAGAGGGACTTTGATTATGGAGGAGCCAGAGTTCATGTCCCATTAGGTGTCTTTACATATGAAGTATTATGGACGAGCAGTTGGTTTCCAGCTGAGGCGGTGGCTCAGAGGAAAGGAAGTGTGATTGGTGACTGGGAGACCAGAGTTTGAATCCCTGAGCAGGTGAAGGCTGTTGTGTGAGATAAGAATGCCTGTGCTGTTTAATAAAGGGACCAGTGTCCAATCTGTGTGGAGCACTGAGTCCAATATGGAGGGTGAAAAAATCCTTCCCAACTTGTGCTGGTTTTTGATGAGGCTGCCTCCGGTAAGACAGCCCCACTTATTATCTCATTTACAAACCACTGAGCTACAGGCAGAAGGGAAGTCCTGTGCTCTTTGTGTATGGTGACACATGCTACAGGCACCTGCCATTCCTGGGACCCCTGAGAGGTGAAGTGGTCACAAGGCATCAATCAGGGATTTGGACTCAGCTCCTCAACCTTCATTATTAGCCCCACCCTGAGTTCTCACCTTCTGAACTGTTACCTCCTCATAGATCAGCCACCAGCATAGCCCTCCTTTGACTGGGACCCCAGAGAGGTGAAGTGGCTTGTCCAGGACCACACAGTGCTGCTCAAGGATGTGAACTCAGAACCTCAACCTTCATCTAGCCCCAGTCTGAGTCCTTCTCCACTGAGCTGTCACCTCCGCTCAGACACTGAACTTCTGGTTCTTCTATTTGAGGATAAAAGTGTATCACACATTGATATATAAAATGTAACCAAGAACTGGACACACAGGATTTGAACCATGGCTCCCAGTCTTCATTGTCAGTAACCCAAGACCTTAACCACTGAGCTATCACCTCCTTTCAGACACAGAGGTTCTGGTTCTTCTATTTCAAGATAAAAGCATCTCACACATTGATATATAAAATGTAAACAGGAACCAAACATCAGCAAGCTTCTATTTCAAGTAAGAATAACTCCTCTGGATTAATAAACAAGCTCAGACATAGGGTCAACCACCAGAAGACACATGAGGCTGCTGAGGGATTTGAACTCAAGTCTTCAATCTTCATCTCGCACCAGTCTGAGTCCTTCTCCACCAAGCTATCACTTCCACCCACACACAGAGGTTCTGGTTCTATTTCAGGATAAAAGCATCTCACATATTGGTAAATAAGAAGGTGATTGACCATAAAGCAAGCTCAGGATTCAAACCCTGCTCTTCGGTCTACATGGTCAATAGCAAGAGTCCTGCTCCTCTGAGCTATCTGCTCCTCTCCTGCACAAATCTTTTGGTTCTTCTATTTCAAGTTATAATAACACCTCCTGGATTAATAAATAAGCTCAGACAGAGGACCAACCACCAGGAGAGACATGAGGCTGCTCAGGAATTCAAACCCAGGACCAAAGTCTTGTTGGACATCAAGCCGTAGTCCAAGCCCTTCTCCTATCTGCTCCTCTACTTTATAAAGCTTTTGATTCTTCTATTTCAAGTAAGAATAACACCTCCCAGATAGATAAATAAGCTCAGACAGAGGACCAACCACCAGAAGAGACATCAGGCTGCTCAAGGATTTGAACCTAAAACCTCAGCCTTGTTAGACATCAAGCTTAGTCCTCCTCCTTCTCCTCTGAGCTATTGCCTCTTATATAAATGAAAGATTTGTTCTTTTCAGGATAAAATTATCTCACACGTTGATATATAAGCATGAACCAAATAATCTCAAAGAGGGTTTAAGTGTTTGCTAGCATTGCTAAGAGGAGGATATGAAGGCTCATCCCCGAGGGGAGGGGGGAGTGTCTCACCTGTGTTTAAAGGTCTGAGATTTCAGGTTCTCTTTGTCTTTCATTTGGGGGGTCACATGTGTAGAGGGGACCAATAACCAGCAGGCCACACCCCTCGTGGCTGCCTGCATTGCAGCATATCATCTATCTGCAAATATGGTAGCAGACATTGTGTCTAGTGTGTTCCTAAAGCGAGATATATATATATATATATATATATATATATATATATATATATATATATATATATATATATCTTAAACTTGAGCTGCTCTGTTATCTTGATCCCTGTCGGTTATATTATACGCTACAGGGGGCGGGGTTGTAGCCCGATATAATCTCGCTCCTTCCTCATTTACTCACATGGCAGCCAGTGATGATTTAACCAACACAGATTGGTCACAGTAGTCACGTGGTTGGCAGCTATACAAGGAATAAGGAAGCGCTGACCTGACTTTAGTTCCTCTTTAACATCCTGCTTGTGCGTCTATGTGTTTCAGATGAACGCTTCCGCTTCAGCCGCGCCCTCTTCTACGGCCACGAGCTGACGCTGACGCTCTTCGATCTGCTCCTGTTCTGTGTCGTCGACCTGGGGACCCGGAACTTCATCCTGGCGGCAATTATCACCTATGTCGTGCAGAGGGTGAGCGCTAACCTGGTGATGTCATCGCTCCAGTGACCTCATCAGTGAGCCCTGCATTAGAGAGATACTCACCTTTTCCTAGCAGAGCTCCATCTGATGGGGGACAGGAAACTAACCTCACCTTCCCCCCTTACACCATCAGTGACCCTGCATTAGAGGGATACTCACCTTTTCCTAGCAGATGCATCTGATGGGGGACAGGTAATGCTACAGCCCTATAGAAATGATATGCTGCACTGCAGCGTGTCCCCCATCATAAACAGCTCCAGCTTTTACTGTAGAGGCATCCCAAATAAGAATTCCCACAGTGTGTGTAGGGGTGTTAAAGAGGACCCAAACCCTGACTTTCTTAACTATCCTGGGTTCAGGTCTGTGTCGCGCTCTGTTGTTCGGCCACACCCATTAGCTAACCTGTGATCCCACAACACATGCGCATCTCTCCTCCAATCAGCTTTCACAGCCATACATTTTAATGAGCGGGCCACGAAAGCTGGAAGAACGGCTAGCTGCAGGCCACGCCCCCCCCGGGTATTCAGACATACCCCTTCACAGCTGCTAAAGGGAGAGCCACTTACCTGTGCAAGCGCCGTGGGATCCCCCTTAAAGGAAGTCAGGGGGCGCCACTCACCTGTGGGATGCCCCTTAAAGGAAGACAGGGGGAGCCACTCACCTGTGGGATGCCCCTTAAAGGAAGACAGGGGGCCCCACTCACCTGTGGGATGCCCCTTAAAGGAAGACAGGGGGCGCCACTCACTTGTGGGATGCCCCTTAAAGGAAGACAGGGGGCTCCACTCACCTGTGGGATGCCCCTTAAAGGAAGACAGGGGGCGCCACTCACCTGTGGGATGCCCCTTAAAGGAAGACAGGGGGCGCCACTCACCTGTGGGAAGCCCCTTAGGCCAGGTATAGACCGGCCCTAGATTCTCATAGGCTCTTTGATGCTTATTCATAGTCACATGTGACTGTAGCTCCGCATTAAATATCTTTGCAGCTCCTGAAGATGTTTCGCTCCCGAATCGGAAGGAAGAACCTGTCGGCTCAGACGTTGGTGGAGGAGAACTTCCTGATATGAGGCGGCGGGTTGGGGGATCTCCTGGATATCTCTCCACACTGGATACAGGAAGCGGGGCTCCGGCCAATGGCCTTCCTCTATTACAATCAGGAAGGGTTAGAGCCTGTGTTGGGTGCAGAGCGATGTTTCACCAAAAGGAAATGAAGCAGCGATAACTTGGTCACTACGTATTCATTAGCTTGTATGGCAGCCAGTCATGTGACCAGCATTCAGCAAACCCCATTGGTCGTCCGGCCATCAGGTGACTGGCGGCCATACAAGGAAAGAGGAAGTGGTAAGCATCAGCTCAATTGACCTTACTTACTCTTTAAAGTGGACTAAAACCCAGGCTTTTGTGCCTTTGCCCCCAGGGCACCCAGATCTGGGTGACACCCCCCAGGTCACCCGATCTCACTCACCTGTCCTATGGGGCATGTGTTGCTTCTCATCCAATCAGTGCGCTCGGAGTCGTCTTGTCTAAGGTGAGCGTATCTGAGCGCGCTGACGGCCGCATCCCCCGCTTCCCTCTAACAGGGAGCGTGTCCACGCCGGCCAATCACAAATGCCTGGCCCTGCTAGAGGGAGAGCGAGGGTGCGGCCGCAGCTTGCGCATGCGCCGTTGGACCAGGAAAGAAGGTGAGTTTCCCAGTGACCTGAGGGGTTTCACACAGCGGGCATCCCGATTTTGGATGCCCCGGGGGGAGGGCAGAGGGGACGTGGGTTTTGGTCCTCAAAACCCATTAGTGCCGGCCCTGGAATATAAAAGATTCCAGGGGCGGCCACTAGGGTATCCTGAATCGGGATTGCCCATACGGTGTGAAATCCCCCAGTTTTCCCAGTAAAATTCACCTCTCATTGGTCCAGCAGCGAATGCGTGGGCTCTTGTCCAATCAGAGCCTGCGCCACGTTTACATCCTTTGGCTAAGGGCTCTGATTGGCTTCAATAGGGAGCGCGGGGGCGAGAGTGAGCGCATGGCGCAAGGGATGCGGCTCTGATTGGACAAGAGCCTGTGCCTAGGAAAGGTAAGTTATTACCAGCGCCCTTGGGGTTAGGGGGGTATCCCGATTCAGGATGCCCCAGGGAAAAGCCAGGATTCTTTTATATTCCAGGCCGCTCACTGGTGGACTCAAAAGCAAAGGGTAACTCCGCCCCCAAAGTGACCAAACAATACCCTAAATAAGAACTAAACAACCCAACAATAAAGTGGAGTCAAGGAAACCCGAAGGCCTTTCCTCACTCTATTGTGGGCGGAGCTTAGTACCCAGATAGAGGCAGCGACTTAAAGGAGCCGTATCGCTTATTTGGCCGTCATCATAAATCCATATGAACCTCTTCCCAGTGTTACATACAGGGAGCGATCTGCTCAGTCCCTGCATCACTTATGGCTCTAATATCAGTTCGGAGCATTGGATGATGGGTAAAAGCATCTACACACATCAGAAGCGCTGCAATAGCAAGAAGCCATTATACAGGCTCAGGACGGCTCAGCCTATCAGAGTGGAGCAGATCAGAAGCAGCTCTAGCTTTGTGTACATTGGATGGTTTTAATGTTTTGCTGTTTTGTACATTTTATATTTTTATAATGACTTCTAATAAAGAATAAAAGCCGCTGTGTTATGATGTGTTTAGTGTTACATGAGGACAATACTGTCACCGCAACTGTATGGATGTGTGTGTGTCACAGGGCAATTGTGTGCAGTCCCAGGTGATCACACACAGATATATACATGTACGCACACACACAATATATTATATATATAGAGACACACACACACACACACGTACATATATACACACGTACACACACATACATATATACACACGTACACACACATACAAAAACACACACACACATGCATATATACATGTACGCACACACACACACATTATATATATATATATATATATATATATATATATATATATATATATTATATATATATATATATATATATATATATATATATATATACACATCTGACTATATTATGGTGGCGGCCGGGAGCAGGCGATTGTCAGGTGTGAGTAGATCGTAACTCGTAGCCCGCACCTTTACTGTGAGCGGCGACTGGCTTCTCGGTCCCCACCAGGAGGGGTGTGGCGGGCCCAGTACTCCTTTTTTGTGGGGGGAGTCTGGGGTTGTCACGGGTGGGGCCTCCCCATCCCTGGACATACCGGGCTTCTGGGTCCCCTCCCCACCCGCCCCTAGGGGCCTGGGGAGTGTTACTGGAACCTCGTAGTTTGACACTGTTCAGAGTTTAAGGTTTTTTGAGATCTAAACTTTGCTTCTAGGTTTGGGTCGTTTCCCAAACCCTTCTTCTCATCTTCTTTCTCTCTTTCTTTCCCTTTCTACCTCTTTCTTTCTCTCCTTCCCTTACTACCACTGACCTCCCCTTCCCTCTTCCCTGTTACCTCCCCCGTTTCCGCAAACCAAGCTTATAGGAAACCGGGGTTAGTGGCGGTGACCGGGCACTGCCATAACATGAGGGGCTCTGGTTCTAGTGGTGTACATAGCCCTCCTTTTACCAAAAAACTCAGAGTGATTTCGTTGAACGCTAGAGGACTGAACACCCCTATTAAGAGATCCAAACTAGCACAGGAACTGTCCAGACAGAAAGCAAATTTCGCCTTCATACAGGAGACGCATTTTAGGGGTGACAGAGCCCCTAAGCTGTCCTCCAGGTCCTTCTCCCAGTCCTATACAAGTAACACACCAGATGTTAAGGCGCGGGGGGTGGCGATCCTGATCGCTAAGAACACTCCTGTTCTGGTCGCAGACAAAATTACGGATAGGCAAGGTAGAAACTTGATTCTCAAGGGCTCCCTGTTTAACAAAAAGTATACGCTGGCAGTCGCCTATGCCCCTAACTCTGGACAGGTAGCCTTTCTAGAATCCTTTGTAGACAAGCTCATGGCAGTACAGGATGGGCCCATTATTTTAGGAGGAGACCTGAACTGTTGGATCCCTTACTGGACTCATCCACAGGACGGTCGGCTCTGGCATACGTGGCACTGGGGAAAATAAAGAGGATCCTTCAGAAAGCCCAGCTCTGTGACCCATGGCGAATTAGCCACCCCACCACTAAAGATTACTCCTTTTACTCTGCGGTCTATGCCTCGTATTCCAGAATCGTTCTAGTATCCCATTGCCTGTTACCACATACAACAGACGCCAAAATAGAACCCACAATTACATCAGATCATGCTCCCGTGGCTCTGTCTCTCAATTTGACCGGGGGTTCTAGGGGGGAGTGGACGTGGAGGTTGAATGAGTCCCTTCTGCAGCATGAGCCGTTGGTTCTTGACCTTCAAAATGCCATCAAAGAATACTTTGAACTCAACAAGAGCAAAGATACTTCTCCATTTAATAATTGGCAAGCTCATAAAGCAGTCATCAGGGGCATGCTCATCAGACACGCCATTCAGATGAAGAGGGACAGGGAGCAGGAGCTGCAAAAGCGACTGGAGAGGGTTCAGGAGCTGGAGAGATCGCATAAAGCCTCATTAGCCAAAAGCAATCTCCTGGAGCTCTCCGAGGCCCTGAACTCTCTCCTGTCCTCTAGAGCCGCTTATATTATAAAAAGATGTAGGAGAATGTACTTTGAATGGGGGAACAAAAGCAGTGCATATTTGGCGAGAGCACTCAGAAAGCAACAATCACTGAATTATATTGAGGCTATTATTGACGAGCATCAGAACAAGCTTCATAACACCCCAGATATTGCAAGGACCTTCCAGTCCTTTTACCAAAATCTATACAATATCCGCCCTGATGGGGCGGACCCGAGTCAGGGGCGTTTGGAGCAAATGAAGAGATACATAGAGGACTCCGGAATGCCGGCTCTGCGTAGGGAGGAGAGGGAGGCCCTTGAAAACCCAATTTCTATGGCAGAGCTAAAAGTGGCTGTCCAAAGCTCGCAGAACGGAAAGTCGCCAGGGCCCGACAGGTTCTCTGTCAGTTATTATAAGCAATTTCTCCCTCTTCTCGGCCCGCATTTTTTTTCTGCCTTTAATTTGCTCCTGCCGTCCTCTGGCCAAGCCACCATCCCGAGTGAAGCGTTAACTGCCTATGTCACTATAATACAGAAACCCGGAAAAGATCCACTCGCCTGTGGCAGTTATAGGCCCATTGCATTATTGAATGTGGACCTTAAACTCTTCGCAAAAGTTCTGGCGAATAAGCTGTTGGGGCTGCTCCCAGAGTTGGTGGACGGTGATCAGTCCGGCTTTATCCCCGAGCGGGAAGCCCGCGATAATACGACCAGGCTATTAAATCTTCTTCATACGGTCAAAGAAACCGGAGAGCCGGCTGTTTTGCTGTCCACTGACGCCAAGAAGGCCTTTGACTGGGTAAATTGGCAGTTTATTAGAGCAGTTCTGGAGCATATTGGGTTGGGGCCTAAGGCAATGCAATTGATTATGGCCCTTTACTCGGACCCCTCTGCAAAAATCAAGGTTAATGGCGCCCTATCGGGCCGAGTTGACATTAGGAATGGTACCAGACAGGGGTGCCCCCTCTCTCCTTTAATTTTTGCGTTATCTATGGAGCCGTTCTTGTGTAGAATCAGGAGACAGGAGGATATTGGAGGGATTACAGTCGGTTCAGTCACACATAAGATCTCAGCCTGATGATCTGCTTTTCTTCCTCACGAACAGTGGGCGTCCCGGGTGCTGCTGAAGGAGTTTGAGAGGTTTGGTAGACTTTCCTTCTTGAAAATAAATGATGACAAGTCGGAAGCTCTGGGGATGAATCTCCCCGGAGAGACGGAAGCTCTCGTCAGAACTTCATTCCCATTTAGATGGCCTCCCTCGGCCATCACATATCTAGGTACCAAAATTACAAAAACAGTTGATGGGATATACACTGCGAACTTTGGCCCCCCTCCTTTCCAGAAGACGGATTTAGCGAACTGGGAACTCCCCACTTTCTCGTGGCTGGGCAGAATAAGCATTATTAAAATGACAATCTTACCCAAAATCCTTTATTTGCTTCAGACCCTCCCTATACATATCCCTAGGGCATACTTCAAATCCCTGAATTCGGTCTTCTTTAAATTTATCTGGCAGGGATGGAAACCAAGAGTGAAACTGTGACTTCTCTTTAAACCTAGACAAGCTGGGGGTTTAGCTTGCCCTGACATGTTTCAATATTGGCGCGCGGTCCATCTCCAATGCATACTAGACTGGCATCATCAAGGAAAGAGAAAGAAGTGGGTGGGCCTAGAGGCGACCTGGCTGCAAACCCCTCTGAGGGACGCGGCTTGGGTGGGCAGAAAGGGGAGGACCCTCGGTAAAGACCATCCGCTCATAGCAACTTCCCTTGGAGTTCTAGATGGAGTTAGAGGTAGGGCGGAGATATCACCTTGGCCGCTGGTGTGCAACCTATCCCTCCCAATAGGCATTCTCCCGCGTCTCAGAGAGGCCTTTAACGAGAAGGGTATTCCGAGGGGGCTGGACCTCATATCGCCTTCCGGATGGACGCGGTTGGAGGATCTCAGAGAGAGATGGGACACGCACCTGTTTGATCAGTGGCTTTTGTTTACCTTTCGGAGTTTTCTCCAGAGTCTGGGACCCAAACAGGCGTTGACCAGGACCCTTACCCCCTTTGAGCAGTTGGCTACTGCGTGAGACCCTCCTCCAAAACTGATATCTCAATTATATGCCCTGTTGGGGAGCTCTGAGGACAGAGAGACGCCCCACTTTTGTGCGGACTGGGAGAGGGACCTGAACAGGCAGCTAACGGAGGACCAGTGGAGATATGTCTTTCTAGCAACTCATAAAACCTCTATGTCCTCCAAGACACAAGAAAAAAAATTATAAATGTCTCACGAGATGGTACTATACTCAGCAGAGACTTCACAGGATAACCCCGACGGTTCCTGCTGAGTGCTGGAGGTGCCTGAGAGCGACGGGGAGTTTTTACCATATATTTTGGGATCGCCTAAGATAGTACCTTTCTGGCAATCTGTAGCTGGAATCGCCGGGGAGATTGTGGGCCGCCCGGTGCCTCGAGATCCTTCTCGGCTCCTCCTGCACCTGGTGGATGTCCCTCTGAAGACTTATAGGAGATCACTTCTGAGGCATCTTAATCATGCAGCAAAGGCTGTCATCCTGAGACTATGGAGATCGGAAGCGATCCCATCGGTGGCGGATTGGGTGGGAGAAATCAACCGTGTAATGGAAATGGAGGAGCTTACCGCCTCTATCCATGAGGGCACGCAACAATTCTTGCAGACTTGGACGCCATGGTTCCTTTTTAGGGATACAGACAGATTCAAGCAGCTCATAGTAGTTGGTCCCCAGGCAGGCCCTTAGTTCCTTTGGCATTCTTACTTACCTCAAGCCATCGCTGGCTTCTACGCGACATGTAGCGGAGAGCTAGGGGGTCCTGGATGGTGCTTTGTGATGTATCCTGTTGGGTTTGCTATCTTGGTACTCCCTCTCCCCCTTCCCTTCCTGTCCCCCTCTTCCCCCCCTCTCTTCTTTCCTCTGCTCCTTTCTTTAGTTCCTCTCCTTCTCTCTTCCTATATTTCCTGTTGTGCTGAGCCAGTTTGCTTCAGAGCAGGACAATTAAATTCGGATTTGGTAGGGCTTCCCCCCCGCGTCGGCGGGGCCAGCCGCGGACGCTAAATATTTGGTTCCCGTGGGGGTTTCCTAAGTAGGTAGCGTAGGGCAGGGGAGATATGTGCCTTGTGATTGGTTTAAAAGTATCCAACCACACAAGTTTTCTAGGCGGCTGCTGCGAACGCAGGTTACCTACGCAGATGTGTGTGCACGCACTGCCGCCCTTACTTACTACCTTACGCTAATTACGTAGGCCTTTTTACACTTGTTACGCAAAAGGCAAGGCAGGGATTGGTATACGCTCACCCTATCACATTTGTTTGTATGACGCCGGTGTTTGCCTGAGCAGGCGTTTCCGGCCCATTGATGGCCGGCCTCGTGCGCTGTATATCATCAAAACAGGTGAGTTTCTTTATATGTTATTGGCCATTTATCTATAATGTCTACCTATATATGGGCGTTCTCAGTGTTTGGCAATTATTGTAGGATTGGATTATCAAGCATTATCTTTATATGGGTTGCCTCCATTTTAAGCATTAGAATTAAAAGTTAATTTTTAGACTATCTCTGGCTGGACAATACACTGGACTTTATCTGCTACTATAAGGAGTTTTGCCAGGGATCTCCTTGGTCCGTGCCGTCTTGGATGATTGGTGAGCTGGCAATTTAGTTTTTTTGTATGCCCGTGGGGGACTGTTGCCGGGCCGGGTGGACAGTCGGTTGCAGACAGGATATGTGACACCTTATCTTTATTGCACATGAGCATATGTCAACGGGTCTTAATATTATGTACCTGTTTGTTGCTTGACTGTATATACGCTGGCTGGCTCTGTAAAGCCACAATTTTGTACGTATTCCTTCGCTTTGTACTGACTTGTTATAATTTTGAAATAAAGAATTAAAAAAAAAAAAAAAAGACAGCATCAGCTGACTGATGAACAGAAGACCAAGTAGCAGCCTTTCAAACTTGTTCAACAGAAGCCTGGTGCTGAAAAGCTCAAGAGGCACCAATAGCACGAGTGGAATGAGCTGTAATACGAAAAGGGAGTTCCTTCCCCTTGGCAGAATATGCTTGCACCACCGCCTGTCTGATTCACTTACTGAGGGTGGACTTGGCCGGAGGCAAACCCTTTCTGGAACCTTCAGTGAGAACAAAGAGAGAATCCGACTTCCTGAAGGATTCAGTCGCAACCAGGTAATACTTAATGGCTCTGACCACATCCAAGGCATGGAGTGTCCTTTCCATAGAATTAGGCGGTTCTGGACACAGGGAAGGCAAAACAACTTCCTCATTAAGGTGAAAGGAAGAGGTAAAGCGAAAAACCACCTTATCCTTATGCCGCTCAAAGTAAGGAGGCTTAATACAAAGTGCGGCCAGTTCTGACACACCGCGCACCGAGGTGATAGCCACCAAAAAGACCACCTTTAGGGTCAAGATAGACAATGCAGCGTCCCACAGAGGTTCAAAGGGAGGACCCTGGAGAGCAGAAAGCACCAAATTCAAATCCCACACCGGTAATAAAGGCTTACGCGGTGGACGTACATGGATAACCTCTTGTAAAAAAAGTCCTGATCAGTCTATGATTGGCAAAGAATCTTTGGAAAAAGATGGCCAAGGCCGAGACCTGGTCTAAGCCGTGTTGTAAAAATTCCAAAATCCTAGAAATAGAAAATGTGCGACAAGGGAAACCCTTGGATTCACACCAAGCAATGTAGTCGTGCCAAACTCTGTAGTAAATCATGGAAGAAGACTTCTTCCGCGCCTGAATCAAGGTCTGAACAACTTTAGCAGACAGCCCCTTCTCCGGCAGGATTGAGGTTTCAATAGCCAGCGTCTGTAAATTGGGGTGCCGCAGCGACCCCTGAGTGAGAAGCCCTGGGTCGTCGGGCATGATGTAGCGATCGACATCTGAATTACGTCCGGGAACCAACTCCGCCTCGGCCAGCGAGGAGCCACCAGGATGGTTGGTACCCCCTCCTGGGCTATCTTGCGCAGCACTCGGCCCAGGAGCGGAAATGGAGGGAATGCATAAAGAAGCCTGAACTCCATCCACGGAATTGCCAGAGCGTCTGTGGCGTAGGCCAGAGGATCTCTGGACAGGGAGACGAACCTTGGGAGCTTGTGATTGTGTCTGGACGCAAACAGGTCCACATCCGGTTGACCCCAGCGGAGACACAGAGCGTGAAAGATCTTGTTGCTGAGAGACCATTCCCCCAGACAAGAGGCCCCCGGCTCAGGGAGTCTGCCTCCTGGTTCTCCACCCCGGGGATGTAAACCGCCGAGATGCAGGGAACATTCTCCTCCGCCCAGGTCAGGATCTGGGTCACCTCCTGGAGAGCTCGCTTGCTCCGAGTCCCGCCCTGGTGATTAATGTAGACAACAGCCGTCTGATTGTCCGAGCGGACCTGGATTGCACGACGATGGGGAATCAAGTGAAGAAGCACCAGCCGGATTGCTCTCAGTTCCAGGAGATTGATGGGCAAGTGGGCATCCTGTGGCCCCCAATGACCCTGGAACTTCAGCGTTTGCCAAAAACCTCCCCAGCCGGTCAGACTGGCGTCCGTGGTGACAATCTCCCAACAGGGAGTCAGAAAGGACTTGCCCATCAACCGATTTCTGGAGTGTCATGCCCATGGCATGATTATAGAACATACGTATTATGAGTGTATATATGTGTGTGTATATTTGAATATGGACCAGCAGCTTTCCCCTCCACCAGTGTGCCATAAAACACCCTCCTATATAAAAACAGGGCCATGCAGCGTGTACATTCCAACTTAATTAAGACTCTGTGATACTTCCTCTTTGAAGTGCCAGGCTGTTGTCTTTGCTCTGGCCATAAACCGGCAATCAGATAAGGGGACCTGGGAAATAGAATCTCCACCCCACCCTTAGGAATTCCATGGAAATGGAAGGTGTCCTGTTAAGCCATTTTTCCCTCCAAATTCTGGCTAACAAAAAGCTAGGAGAGCTGACATGTTGGTGTGCATTACAAGCTAAGGACGTGGGACCCTAACATCGTCCCAAGCAACAAGCAACCACGGGAAACTCCAGGAAAAAGGACTGCGTAAGGACTTTATTTTTGAACTGTTATTTGCTGTATACTCTTTCTGTATTTTTTGTATGTCATTTTATTGTTATAAATTACATCCAGCACTGTGATACCTTTTATCAGATTAAATGTTTAATTAATCAGCTCTAGTCTTTGACCTCTAAATAGATGAGCTCACCTTCCTGAGGGAAGCTCTGGTGATACACGTTTATTAGGGTTAATTGATGACTTGCTGGGACTAGTAGTCCCTGTCTGGGGGTCTATTGGCGTGTTAACCCTTGTACTATCACACTCTGTCTGGCTGGGCTGAGCGTGATCGTGACAACTGGTGGCAGCGTCGGGACATATTTAGAGATTTTTAGTGCTTGCTGGATTTTACCCGAAAATCTTAAGCACTAAAAGAAATTTGCATACATCTTATTGTGTGTAAATTCCCAAAGACAGAGCTCAGTGCTGATCTAAGTGACATACCAAAAAAGAGTGCAAGACAGTTCTGTCCTTCCCATCTGTTGTTTTACTCCCTCTGCTTCATATCGGAAATATGGAGGCATATCGCAAGCAGTCCAAGCCCGCACTGGAGTTAATGTGCCAAGAAAAGGAGATCCCTACAGCGGGAAAGACCAAGGACCAGCTTATTGCCGATCTTGTGGAAAATGATGCCCGTGCAGCAGAGCTGAGTGATGTGAGGCTAAGTCCTACAGCGGGGACCGAGGGACACCACATTACTCCCCATCAGGACAGTACTCCACATGAAGCCTTGGACTCTTATATGCGGACTGCTTTACAACACCTTGGAGATGTGGATGCTAATATTAAACTCCAGTTGCTTCTCCAGTACCAAACAGCAGAAAGAGAGGCCCAGGCACGATCTGCTGAGAGAGAGGCAGCAGAAAGAGAGGCCCAGCGCAGACATGAACTGGAGGTCCTGAGGCTGAGAGGGGACGCTTTATCCGCACGCAGTGATGTGCAGGGTGAGGGTGACCACAAACCCCGCTTGGAACATTTCCCCATGATGGAGAAAGATGGTGATTTGGACATATTCCTGAGAGGATTTGAAAAGGTTTGCCGGCAGTTTCATCTTTCTAAAGAGCAGTGGGGACGATACCTAACCCCACGGCTGCGAGGAAAAGCTCTGGATGTGTTTGCTTCTCTTCCCTCTGAAAGAGACCAGGACTATGAGGCAATAAAATCTGCCCTGCTAAAAAGTGCTAATCTGACTCCAGAAACCTATCGGAAGAAGTTTAGGACTTTACAACAGAGCACCACAGAGAGTTGCACTGAACATGCAGGTCAGCTAAGGACTGCATTCAGGCAATGGACTGGGGGCCTACAAGTCACCACTTATGAGGCCCTGGAGGACTTGATGGTTCTGGATCAGTTCCTCCAAACAAGGAGCTGTGAAGCCAGAGAGTGGATTTTGGACCGCAAGCCCAAGACAGTCGCAGAAGCCGCAGAACTAGGAGATGACTTTGCTAATAACCGTGCACCAACAGCGAAGCGTGGTTCTGCACAAGCTGGATCAAGTACCTGGAAGGGAGCTGCCCACCCACAGAGTGCCAGTAGGTCAACTGGGAGATTCCTGCCGTCCACACCAAGAGCAACAGGAACCACATCGGGTCAGGGGGACACCCGCCGATGTTACAGATGCAACAAGATTGGGCACCTGAGTGCCACCTGCCCCAACAAAAAGAATTCTCCCCCGGCAGTTGAAGGACACCCAGCCGTTTTTCTGGTGTCTGGAACAGTGGAGAAAAGAGTGGATAACCTGCAGAGCGTAACTGTGGGTGACCGGGTGACCGTGGGTCTACGTGATTCGGGGGCCTCCTTTACCTTAGTGCGGCCTGAAGTGGTGGATACCGAGGACATCATCCCTGGAAAAACCATGGCTTTAAAAGGAATTGGAGGTGTGCGCCCGGCTGTACCCATGGCCCGTGTGTACCTGGATTGGGGTGCAGGCAAAGGTTTGCGAGAGGTGGGGGTCTCTGAGGACATCCCTGTCAGTGTTCTGCTGGGGAATGATTTGGGTCGGATGCTATGCCATTATGCTCCAGAGGACACTGCCTGCACACCACAGGGGCTAGGAGACAGCCCTGATCGTTCTGAGGTACTGTACAAGACTTTGGGGGACACTGTGAAATGTGATAACTGGGAGGGAGTGCAGGGGGCTGATAAATGTTTACCTGTGACTGAACCAGTTATGTCTTCCAAAGGTGGAGTGGGGTGTATTGTGAAATGTAATGCCAATGAATTACCTGTGTCAAAACCTAGCGGAGATGGGCTAGGGGGAGGGGTTGGTGGGCCCCTGGTGACAGGTAAGGATGAGGGACCAGCAGTGTGTGATGTGTCCCCATCCTGTAAGCCGGAGATGGCTGAGGAGGAGGAGGGAGGAAGGAGTGATGTAGCTGTATATGATGCCTGTAACGATGTTATGTCCGGGACTGAGGGGGAGGAAGGTAAACCCCAGGGAGGCATATCAATGGTGGCAGTGGTTACACGTCAGCAGTGTGCCAGAGCTGCAGCTGTAAAAAGAAGGGAGGATGGTGGTGACTCACAAGCCGAAGCAGGGGAGGGTGGAGATGGTAGTTCACCTGAGGGAAATGTGTCCCCTGATGCCACGAGATGGGGGGAGGGCAATGAACATTTTCGGGAAGCTCTGCGCAGTGATCCTTCCCTTGAAGGGCTGAGACAGCGTGCTGAGCAGCCAGGCGCTAACTCAGATGGGCATCGGGTATATTGGGAAAACAATATCCTGTATTGGGAGTCCCTTTCCAAAACCATGCTACGGCCCCAGGAGAGAGAAAGGCAGTTGGTGGTTCCTAGGCAGTTTAGGAAAGAGCTACTGAGGTTAGCCCATGAGACCCCCCTGGCGGGACACTTGGGAGTGGCCAAAACAAAGTCCAGGTTGGCACACAATTTCTACTGGCCAGGTATGGGTACTGCTGTTGCTAGTTACTGTAGGTCCTGTCACGTTTGCCAGAGGGTGGGTAAGTCCGGGGATGTAACTCGTGTTCCCCTAGTGCCCCTACCCATCATATCTGTACCCTTTGAGCGAGTGGCAGTGGATATTGTGGGGCCTCTAGCTATACCCAGCAGCACAGGGAAACAGTTTATTCTTACTGTGGTGGACTATGCAACCAGGTACCCGGAGGCTGTTGCCTTATCTTCTGTCCGGGCAGATAAGGTGGCAGATGCGCTGATCAGTATATTCTGCAGGGTTGGGTTCCCTAGAGAAATGCTCACTGATCAGGGCACCCAGTTCATGTCCAATCTAATGCAAAGTCTCTGTAAGAAGGTAAACGTACAGCACCTGGTAGCAAGCCCATACCACCCCCAAACAAATGGTCTCTGCGAGAGGTTCAATGGGACCCTGAAACAAATGTTAAAAACCTTTGTAGAGTCAGAAGGCAGGGACTGGGAAAAGTACTTACCCTATTTGTTATTTGCTTACAGGGAGGTACCCCAAGAATCTACAGGTTTCTCACCTTTTGAATTATTGTATGGTCGCAAAGTGCGGGGGCCCCTAGATTTAGTTAGAGGGGAGTGGGAAGGGGTGCAACATACTCCTGAAACTTCGGTGGTGGAGTATGTCCTAAAGTTTAGGGACAGAATGCAGGTGTTGACTGGGCTAGTACACGATAACCTCAGAGCAGCACTGTCCAGGCAGAAACACTGGTATGACCGCAATGCAAGGGACCGGGTCTATGAGGTGGGACAGAAGGTAATGGTTCTAAACCCCATTAGGCAGAATAAGTTACAGGCTGCCTGGGAGGGTCCTTTCACCATTTTACAGCGCCCAGAACCAACCACGTATGTAGTAGCCCTTGATAAGAAAAGTCAGAGACAGAGACAGTACCACATTAATATGTTAAAGGCCTACTATGACCCGGAGGATGTGGTACTCAGTGTGTGCAGTGCACCAGAGGAAGAGGGGGTTAGTGATCCCTTACTAGATCTTGTGGAGGAAGCTAAGAGCCAGGGATCCCTTCAGGATGTGCAGGTCAATCCACAGCTCCCAGATGAAAGGAAGAGGCAGCTACATCAGGTGTTAGGCCCCTTCAGTGCCAACTTTACTGGGAAGCCAGGGCGAACTACTGTAGCTACCCACCATGTGGATACGGGGGCCCAGCCACCGCTTAGACAGGTAGCCTACCGGGTATCCCCAGAAATAAAGGCCCACATACAGAAGGAGATCGAGGACATGCTAAAACTAGGGGTAATTAAGAAGTCTAAAAGCCCCTGGGCCTCCCCAGTAGTGCTAGTGCCCAAAAAGGATAAATCTACCAGGTTCTGTGTGGATTACCGAAGGTTAAATGCCGTGACCACATTTGATGCCTACCCAATGCCCAGAATAGATGAACTGCTTGATCAGCTAGCAGGTTCTCAATACATCACTATTATGGATTTGAGCCGAGGGTACTGGCAGATCCCCATGACTCCAGAGGCCCAGGAAAGGTCAGCCTTTATTACTCCCTTTGGGTTGTTTGAGTGCTGTGTCATGCCCTTTGGGATGAAAAATGCCCCAGCCACTTTTCAGCGACTAGTCGATCAGCTGCTAGAGGGCCACAAGGAATATGCAGTAGCTTACTTAGATGATATTGCCATATTTAGCAAGACCTGGGAGGAGCACCTGATTCACCTGCACAAGGTGGTAAAACAAATAGCTGAGGCAGGGCTTACCATCAAACCAGAAAAGTGTCAAGTTGGCATGACAGAAGTGCAGTATCTGGGACATCGGGTAGGAGGAGGGACCCTACGCCCCGAGCCCAGTAAGGTGGAGTCTATTATGGCCTGGCCAATTCCCAAGACCAAAAAACAGGTCATGTCTTTCCTGGGAACAGCAGGTTATTATCGTAGATTTGTCCCAGACTATAGCAAGATAGCCAAACCCCTCACCGATTTGACTAAAAAGAAAGTGTCCAAGCAAATTACCTGGACTGAGGACTGTAATAAGGCCTTTGTCGCCCTCAAGACAGCATTGTCCAACTCTCCGGTCCTCCAGGCCCCTGATTTCAGCAGGAGGTTCGTGGTACAAACGGATGCTTCCAATTTTGGGCTGGGGGCTGTTCTTAGCCAAGTGAACTCCCATGGAGAAGAACACCCCATACTATACCTTAGTAGGAAGCTATTGCCTAGAGAAGTGGCCTATGCTGTCATAGAGAAAGAATGTCTAGCTATGGTCTGGGCTTTGCAAAAATTACAACCCTACCTGTACGGAAGGGATTTCACTGTCATAACAGATCACAATCCTCTACATTGGTTAGACAGGGTGTCGGGTAACAATGGCAAACTGCTTCGCTGGAGTCTTATCCTCCAACAATATAATTTCACAGTCCAACACAGGAAAGGAAGCCTGCATCAAAATGCAGATGGACTATCGCGTCAGGGGGAAATAGACTGTTAGTGGGTGCAGATTTATCAGCCTGGGTAGGCTGGATCTCTCTGCCCCATCTTAAGGGGGAGGTGTCATGCCCATGGCATGATTATAGAACATACGTATTATGAGTGTATATATGTGTGTGTATATTTGAATATGGACCAGCAGCTTTCCCCTCCACCAGTGTGCCATAAAACACCCTCCTATATAACAACAGGGCCATGCAGCGTGTACATTCCAACTTAATTAAGACTCTGTGATACTTCCTCTTTGAAGTGCCAGGCTGTTGTCTTTGCTCTGGCCATAAACCGGCAATCAGATAAGGGGACCTGGGAAATAGAATCTCCACCCCACCCTTAGGAATTCCATGGAAATGGAAGGTGTCCTGTTAAGCCATTTTTCCCTCCAAATTCTGGCTAACAAAAAGCTAGGAGAGCTGACATGTTGGTGTGCATTACAAGCTAAGGACGTGGGACCCTAACATCGTCCCAAGCAACAAGCAACCACGGGAAACTCCAGGAAAAAGGACTGCGTAAGGACTTTATTTTTGAACTGTTATTTGCTGTATACTCTTTCTGTATTTTTTGTATGTCATTTTATTGTTATAAATTACATCCAGCACTGTGATACCTTTTATCAGATTAAATGTTTAATTAATCAGCTCTAGTCTTTGACCTCTAAATAGATGAGCTCACCTTCCTGAGGGAAGCTCTGGTGATACACGTTTATTAGGGTTAATTGATGACTTGCTGGGACTAGTAGTCCCTGTCTGGGGGTCTATTGGCGTGTTAACCCTTGTACTATCACACTCTGTCTGGCTGGGCTGAGCGTGATCGTGACATGGAGTCCAACCACCACAAAAGGGACTGTCTGACCAGCGAAAATTCCTGTTCCAGTGACTCCTCCGTCCGGTCCCAACCGTTCAACAGATTCAATTGAAGAGGTCTCATGTGGAACTGAGCAAAGGGCACTGCCTCGAAGCAGGACACCATTAGGCCCACCAGTTTCATCCCCAGACGGATCGATGGCCGCTGACAAGACAGTAAGGCCTGCACCTGCGTCTGGAGGCCCTCCATCTTCTGCTGTGGCAGGAATACCTTGACCTGAGAGGTGTCCAACATCATGCCCAGAAAGGACCTCACCATTGAGGGAGTGATAGAAGACTTACCCACTGATTACCCATCCGAAGTCCTCAAGAGTGAATAACACCGTCCGGGTGTCGCTCTTTGGCTGCTGAAGGGACTGAGCCGCAATTAGTAAATCGTCCAGATAAGGAAGAACACGAATGCCCTGATTCCTCAGAATAGCCATGATGCCCGCCAGCACCTTGGTGAAAACCCGGGGGGCCGAGGATATTCCGAACGGCAGTGCCACAAACTGGTAATGCCGATCCTCCAGCGCAAACCTCAAGAACTTCTGGTGTCCCTGAAATATCGGGATGTGCAGATAAGCATCCTTGATGTCCACCGTGGTCATGGAGTTGCTGGGCCGAAGTGAGCTCACCGCGGACCTTAGGGTCTCCATGCGGAAATGTCTGACTCTGACCTGTTGAGACCCTTCAGGTCCAGGATAGGCCTCAGTGTTCCGTCCTTCTTGGGCACCGTAAAAAAGATTGGAGTAGAACCCTCGACCCCGTTCCTGACGAGGCACGAGACAAATCACACCTGATAGCAGAAGGCGTTGAACGGCCATTCTTAGGCCCTGCGCCGTCACTGTGTTCTGGGAAATCCGTGACTGAAGAAATCTTGAGGGTGGCCAAACTGCCAGCTCTAATTTGTACCTGGAGGAAACCACCTCCTGAATCCACCGATCTGAGACGTGCTGTCTCCAGATGTGAGCGCAGGCTTCCGTCGCTGAGGGAGTCTTCCATCCTTGGCCAGAAGGTCCAGACGCTCCCCGAATAACCTGAGCCCCAGAAAGGGGACACTAGTGAGCGACTTCTTGGCCGCAGCGTCAGACGACCACTGCCGCAGCCAGAGCGAGCGACGAAGCGCAACAAGCAGGGCCGAAGCCCTGGCGCCAAGCCGGACGCTATCGTCCATGGCCGAGACTACAAAAGTAATAAAATCCACACAGGCTTTGAGGTCTTTATACTCCTCTGCCCGCTTGCGAGACTTGGCGATATCAATCAGCGTCTCCCCTTCTTCCTGATGGTCAAAGAGACAATGGCCGCGGCACAGACAGGGCGAAGCCCAGCACCCACAAAGGTGAGCGCATGACAAGCCAGCTGACCCATGCGCCTGTCAGCAGGTCACGCAAGGAAGCCGTATCGGGTGACGGCATAACCGTAGTGTTGGATAACCCCGACACAGGGGCATCCACATCAGGGGGACGGGACCAGAGGCAGACCAGCTCCTCAGGGAAGGGATACCGCCTGTCCAGGCCCTTAGGCACTGATGGCAATTTGTTAGGTCTTTCTCGTTCCTTAAACACCATATTGGAAAAGTGGGCCTGCTCCGGAAGACAATTCTCTGTCTCTCAGGCAGGAATAAATCACCCTGCTTCCTCTTAGCCGCTATAGGAGGGACAATATGCAAAGTCTCAAACACAGAAGACAGCAACTTTTACGTGTTGTCAGAGAGCCACATATCCTCGTGAGAGGAGGAACCAGGCTCGCTGTCATAGCCAACCGACCGATCTCCTTAAGAAACAAAGAGTCTTTAAACAACTCACCCTCCTCCATGGAGTCCCGACCTCCAAAAAGATTGTCATCATCATCAGCAAAATCCGAGTAACCCGGCTCGATGTGCCGCCTCTTACTCGTGGCCTTCCCAGTAGCCGTGCAAGATAACTCTCTCCAGGCTGGCCACCCGGTGTGCCAAATCGGCTTGGGACCCCCTGCTGGCTTCCCCCTCGCGGAAGGGCCGAATGCAGCAGCGGGTGTGTTGGTGAGGCCGCAGGTAAAAGAGGGCTAGGGGCAGAGACGCTCGCCCTAACATGTTCCAAAAGTACGCTCCCAGCGCAAGTGACACAGACCGTGCTGAATCCGCCCAGAGGGCTGGTACCGCACATGGGGCAGAGCTTAACCCGCCCAGATGGGGCCCCTAGCTCATTATCCCCAGAAGCCTCCATTATGGTGATTATGGCACAGGTTACAAGGCACTAACGGCCCAAACCTAATTTGAGATCCCCAAGTTAGTCCCTCTTTTTGTGATCCCTCTTAAGGGAGAGGGCGCGGAGAGAGAGGGGATGGGGGGGGGTGGTAGGAGACCGGGAGGAACCACAACCCTCAGCTGGCAAAGAGGGGGCCCACTTAGAAGACACAAGCGGAAGGATTCATGAGCATCCCACAGCACATGCACATAAAAAACCAACAGAGAAAAAACGAGGGACTCATGGAACCTGACCGACGAGTAGTGGGGGGGGGGGGGGGGTCCGGATGGCAGGCAACAGAAGCTGCAGGCAGTGGATGGCGACCTGATGCCAGCTGCACGATGGGGACCCTCAGCAGGGTCCGCAGATGGCAACCAGAGCAGCTGCAGAAAATGGCGCCCGAGCAGGCCACACACGAACCTCGAGGGGCAAAACGCGTCATCGTTCGGCCCCGCCCCCCGCTGTGGGCGCGAACAAGAGCGCTACACCGCACCTAAAATGGTGCCGAGGACGCAGGAAAGGAGAGCCCCCCCCCCCCCGGAAGTGGAGTACAACATGCCGAGGCCGCGGCCTAGTAAAAGGCCCCGACAAGCGCCGCTCCCGCCCCCCCCTCACAGCACTGTCAAGATGGAGGGGAAGGAGAAGAGGCAAGGGAACGAGGGAAGGTGAGTACCACACAGCTGCCAGCAACAAGAAAAGCATGAAGTAAAACATATGAAAATAAATCTTGTGGGCACAGATAAGGGCATAACCCTGGGCAATTTAGTTCCCCCCCCCCCAATAGGCTCACAATCGCCTATGGCCGACTACCCTTTATGGAGGGTCCGCGGCCCAGACCCCCGGCGTTCCCCCTACCTTCATCCGTTCCCGTCAGCCGAGGCTGGGAGGCATATGTGGGTCCACGAGAACAGAGGCAATAGGGAGGCAGCGGCCGACAGGCTTAAAATCGCCCCCGCTCAGCTGCAGAATCCGGAGAGAGTATCCAAGACGATCCTAGCAGCAGTACTGCAAGAGAACTCTGGGGAATTCTATGGAGACAGCTCATTTTATAGGGGGCCGGGAGGAGTTACAGCTTTGGATCTTGCAGTGACTGCGCCACCTGGTGGCGGATTACCCAACTGTCATCACTTCTGGGGCAACCTGGACTGGATATAGTGAAAAAAAAAAAAAAAAAAATATATATATATATATATATATATATATATATACACATACACATACGCACAGATATATACATGTACACACACACACAATGACGACACACTAGGAATAATGTACAATACAAATCATTTTATTTACACACAGTATATAACACACAATCACATCCATATTAGATACATTTTCTATTAATAGAATAATAAGGCACCAGAAGACAATCTCTTGGGTCACATGACACACATCGCACTTCCTCTTCTGACACACTAACACTTCAATAAATAAATACAATGGTGCAGATGGTTTCTGGGCCCCCCGAGCTGACACAGGGGCAGATAGTGATCCCCAGGGAATGGCTGACACAGGGGCAGATAGTGATCCCCAGGGAATGGCTGACACAGGGGCAGATAGTGATCCCCAGGGAATGGCTGACACAGGGGCAGATAGTGATCCCCAGGGAATGGCTGACACAGGGGCAGATAGTGATCCCCAGGGAATGGCTGACACAGGGGCAGATAGTGATCCCCAGGGAATGGCTGACACAGGGGCAGATAGTGATCCCCAGGGAATGGCTGACACAGGGGCAGATAGTGATCCCCAGGGAATGGCTGTGACAGGAGCCAGGATCACTGCCAGAGCTCTGCAACCAAAACCCGGGCAGCAGCCTGGCTGAGCAGAACTGTCAGGGCATGCTGGTGCTTGTAGTCCACCAAGATAAAGCTGGATGTAATGAGGATAGGAGAGGAGGATACCAACATGGAAATGCTGACATAATATAAACATGCTGGGAGTTGTAGTGCGTGGAAGACGGGAACATGGTGGGATGTCGCAAATAAGCTAGACACAGCAAGCCCTGCATTAGAGAGATACTCACCTTTTCCTAGCAGAGCTCCATCTGATGGGGGACAGGAAACTACTGCACCTCCCCCCTCACACCATCAATGACCCAGCATTAGAGAGATACTCACCTTTTCCTAGCAGAGCTCCATCTCGTGGGGGACAGGAAACGACTGCACCATAGTAAAAGGCTCCTTATGCCAAATTTGGATTTCCGAAGGGTCTTTACCTGGATGGCAATTTGTGGTGGATGGGAGGAAAGCTGCAGGTCTGCGGCAGTTTCCTGTCCCCCAGCACCACTAAACCAGAGTCCATTTCTTATAAGGAATGTGGTGAGCTGTCAGATGTCAGTGAGGGGCCTCCCTGGACCTGGGGTGAGTGAGCTCAGCAGGGTCCTGATGATGTCATCCCAGCCGAGCCGCCATGATGAAGCGCGCCGCCCCCCCGAACAAATATACACCCGGCTTCCTGTTTAGCCTCACTCGCTGCTCTTCAAACAAACGCGTCTCCCCCCGGCGCCCCCATCACCGACGCCCACTTCCTGGCGAGGGGTTCAGAGGAGCGGCGCTGCCACCCCAAGGCCCCCCCGATAATTAGGGGGCGGGGATAGAAAAATACAGCGAGAGTTACTCCAACTTAAAGTGGACACAACATCTATAAGATTCCCGGGCCGATCACCTCCCTTTGGGGTGACATCCCGATCTCGGATGTCCCGCGGGGTGAAACCCCCCCAAACACCCCAAATCCCCTTACCTTGTCTTCCCGCCACCGCCTCCCTCGCGCCCCTCTAGACGTGCGCGCGCCGGCCGTCTGTGAATGGCCGGCGCGGGCACGCGCGCGTCAAGAGTGACGCGCGGGAGGCGGCAGCAGAGGAGCCGCTTGTCCGCGGCTTGTCCGTCAGCGCTGGGAGCAGGGAGAGGTGAGTTTTTCTTGGGGTTCGGAGGGGTTTCACACAGCGGGGCACCCCGATCGGGGGTGCCCCACCGAAGTGGACCAAGACCCAGGATAGTCAAAATCCTGTGTGTTGGTCCACTTTAAAGTGGACCGTCACTCTGAATAAGAGCCTATCTTATATGTTTCCCCCCCTGTACATACAGATTGCTCACATTAATCCGGACCTTCACCCTGAATAAGAGCCTATCTTATATGTTTCCCCCACCCTGTACATACAGATTGCCCACATTAATCCGGACCCTCACCCTGAATAAGAGCCTATCTTATATGTTTCCCCCACCCTGTACATACAGATTGCTCACATTAATCCGGACCTTCACCCTGAATAAGAGCCTATCTTATATGTTTCCCACACCCTGTACATACAGATTGCCCACATTAATCCGGACCTTCACCCTGAATAAGAGCCTATCTTATATGTTTCCCCCACCCTGTACATACAGATTGCTCACATTAATCCGGACCTTCACCCTGAATAAGAGCCTATCTTATATGTTTCCCACACCCTGTACATACAGATTGCCCACATTAATCCGGACCTTCACCCTGAATAAGAGCCTATCTTATATGTTTCCCCCACCCTGTACATACAGATTGCCCACATTAATCCGGACCCTCACCCTGAATAAGAGCCTATCTTATATGTTTCCCCCACCCTGTACATACAGATTGCTCACATTAATCCGGACCTTCACCCTGAATAAGAGCCTATCTTATATGTTTCCCACACCCTGTACATACAGATTGCCCACATTAATCCGGACCCTCACCCTGAATAAGAGCCTATCTTATATGTTTCCCACACCCTGTACATACAGATTGCCCACATTAATCCGGACCCTCACCCTGAATAAGAGCCTATCTTATATGGGCGTAAACACTCACTTTTTCCCATTCCAATGGCGCATGCGCGGGCTCTCGTCCAATCAGAGCCATTTGCCGAAAGGCTGATTGTTTTCAATAGGGAGCGGCCGCACCCCCTGCATCTGTGGGAGGGGCGCGCACTCCTATACCCGCCATTCAGGACAGGCCTGGGCGGGGCAGCCGCTCTCGCTCCCCATTGAAATCAGTTCGAGCGCTTTGATTGGCGAGCCTGTGCATGCGCCCTTGAACCAAAGACGGGTGAGTTTGTATGGGCGAACATGCCCCGAGGGGGGGTTTCACACAGCGGGTCATCCCAATTCGGGACGCCCCGGGGAGAATGCCAGCAGCCGGCCCTGGAATCTTTTACACACTAAATTGGAAATAAAACCTGGGAAAGTCAAAATCCTGGGTTTTGTCCTGCTTTGAAGGGGCCCTCAGAATCAGGCTGGGACTGGGCCCACGTACCAGAACCTGAGCTTTTTATAGCTTATTTGCGGCCTCCCATGTGCAGGGGTCGGCTTCCGAGGGAGCGCTCCCCAATCTAATAGGAAGTGGGGATACCGCCGCTCCCTATTGATAGGCTCTGGGTAATATGCAAGGCATACGGCCCTCACATGCTCCGTGGGACCGGGGAAAGGTAAGTTTTTAGGGGGTCTTAGATAGTGGGGCATCCCAAACCGGAATGCCCCCGAAACAGTGAAAATCTGGGGTTTTATTTGGCTTTTAAAGCAGAACAAAACCCATCCAGGCCCAGCTATGAAATCTAATGCATTTCCGGGCCGGCCACTGGCTTTCCCTTGGGGCATCCCGAATTTGGATGACTGCTTGTGTAAACCTCCCTGGGGGCTGGAAACACTCACCTTTACCTGCTCTCGTCCAATGAGAGCTATCTGCTGTGACTACGTCATTGTCGCCTGAGGATGCAGGGGATGCGTCTGCTCTCGCTCCCCATTGTAAACAATCAGAGGCTGAATGACATAGGCACAGCAGACGGCTCTGATTGGACAAGAGCCCGCGAATGCGCCATTTGGTCGGGGGAAAGGTGAGCGATTACCGGCGCCCCTGGAGGGAAAGCCAGCGGCAGGCCCTGCAATCTTTCAAGTGGACCAAAACCCACGCCGATCAGCCCAGGAATCTATAAGATTCCAGGGCTGATCGATTCCCTTCCCCCGGGGCATCCCTGGAGTGTAAGAGACCAAATTGGGATGCCCCCCCTGGAGGCGAGTTACACCCGGGGGTGGGGGAGGGTCTTGCTCCTATTTATTTATTTTTGTAGAGCATCTGAGCGCTGCTTTTAGTCATTACATTCAGGTCTCTTTGCTTTCATGGAACTACAAGCACCAGCATGCCTTCCCATCAGTAATAGTCACACGTCGGGTGTTTGGGAATTCCCAGGCAGGGAGAGGCTGACGTGCCCCGCAATGCTGAAAAATGCAACCTTTCTCCTTAAAGTGGGCCAAAACCGGCCCTGGAGACTTTTAGACTCTAAGGACGGGTTTGGTCCACTTTAGGGGAAAAAGGCGGCCCTCTCCCTGGGGCATTCCGATTTGGGATTCCCCGTTCTGTGGATCACCGGCGGCCCCATTCAGGCCATTGAAGAGAAGCCCAATGGAACCGAGCTCACCGATTGGTTGCCTGTCCACACCCACGCCGTGGGAACACCATAGGGATAACTTTATGCAGGGATCCCCAAATTGGAATGCCCCTGGGTTTTGGTCCACTTTAATTGTCACGGATCTACAAGCACCAGCAAGTTTGGTTATCCCGATACTGTACTTATGTCATTAAAGTGGACCAAAACCCAGCGCAATCCCTGGGCCAATCGATTCCTTCCCCATCAAAAATCGGGATGCCCCACTGAGTGAAACCCCAGGTGGCCCCGTACACTTACCTTGTTTCCTGGCCCAACTGCGCATCCCGCTATCCCTCTAGCAGGGCGCGTGCCCATGACAGGCATTTGTGAATGGCCGCTCCCTGTTAGAGGGAAGCGGGGGATGCGGCCGCCAGTGCGCTCGGAGCCGCTGGAGCCGGAGACGGCATGACATCATTGGTTCCAAGCGCGCTGATTGGACGAGTGGCCGCGCATGCGCCATAGGACCGGGAAGAGGCGAGTTGCACTCGGCAATCTGGGGGGTGTCACACAGCCGGGGGCCAAAACCCAGGATAGTCAAAATCCTTGGTTTTGGTCCACTTTAAAAGGGAACGCCGGCCCTTTAGAGCCCAGTCCGACCGATCCTCCCCCCCCCCCCTATCCCTGGAGAACAGCCCCTGGGAAAGTTTGCACCGTAGTGGCGGAGTCGTTCATTTTAAATCTTCAGAGGTCCCCTTTAACAAGGACAAGGTTCGGGAGCACGCAGCGAGGGCGGCCGCCATGACAGTGCACACTCACCGCACGCAATGGGTTAAATGCGGAGGAAAAATTCCCGTGTGTGCGGAAGCGTTACAACGGTTGGCAATGGACCATAATCAGAGGCACCAGGAGGAGGGATCTGATTGGTCCTCGGCTTCTGGTCACTTCCTGACTCTGGAGTAATGTGTCCGGGCGGGCGCTTCTTCCTCTTCCTCCTCCTCGGATTCCTCGTCGCTCTCCTCCTCTACGTGCGTCTGTCTCTGCAGGGTGCTGTGCAGGCTCTGAAACATCATCACACGTGAGGGAACGCCCCCGCGGGATGCCCCACAAAGAGGGACCATAAACCCAGACCCCCATCAGACCAGTGACCTATAGGTGATGGCCTGGGACCATAAACCCAGACCTCCATCAGCCCAGTGACCTATAGGTGATGGTCCCCAAACCCCCATCAGCCCAGTGACCTATAGGTGATGGCCGGGGACCATGACCCCAAACCCCCATCAGCCCAGTGACCTATAGAGGTGATGGCCGGGGACTATGACCCCAAACCCCCATCAGCCCAGTGACCTATAGAGGTGATGGCCGGGGACCATAACCCCAAACCCCCATCAGCCCAGTGACCTATAGAGGTGATGGCTGGGGACCATGACCCCAAACCCTCATCAGCCCAGTGACCTATAGGTGATGGCTGGGGACCATAACCCCAAACCCCCATCAGCCCAGTGACCTATAGGTGATGGCCGGGGACCATGACCCCAAACCCCCATCAGCCCAGTGACCTATAGGTGATGGCCGGGGAACATGACCCCAAACCCCCATCAGCCCAGTGACCTATAGAGGTGATGGCCGGGGACCATAACCCCAAACCCCCATCAGCCCAGTGACCTATAGAGGTGATGGCTGGGGACCATGACCCCAAACCCCCATCAGCCCAGTGACCTATAGGTGATGGCCGGGGACCATGACCCCAAACCCCCATCAGCCCAGTGACCTATAGGTGATGGCCGGGGACCATGACCCCAAACCCCCATCAGCCCAGTGACCTATAGGTGATGGCCGGGGACCATGACCCCAAACCCCCATCAGCCCAGTGACCTATAGAGGTGATGGCCGGGGACCATGACCCCAAACCCCCATCAGCCCAGTGACCTATAGAGGTGATGGCCGGGGACCATAACCCCAAACCCCCATCAGCCCAGTGACCTATAGAGGTGATGGCTGGGGACCATGACCCCAAACCCTCATCAGCCCAGTGACCTATAGGTGATGGCTGGGGACCATAACCCCAAACCCCCATCAGCCCAGTGACCTATAGGTGATGGCCGGGGACCATGACCCCAAACCCCCATCAGCCCAGTGACCTATAGGTGATGGCCGGGGAACATGACCCCAAACCCCCATCAGCCCAGTGACCTATAGAGGTGATGGCCGGGGACCATAACCCCAAACCCCCATCAGCCCAGTGACCTATAGAGGTGATGGCTGGGGACCATGACCCCAAACCCCCATCAGCCCAGTGACCTATAGGTGATGGCCGGGGACCATGACCCCAAACCCCCATCAGCCCAGTGACCTATAGGTGATGGCCGGGGACCATGACCCCAAACCCCCATCAGCCCAGTGACCTATAGGTGATGGCCGGGGACCATGACCCCAAACCCCCATCAGCCCAGTGACCTATAGAGGTGATGGCCGGGGACCATGACCCCAAACCCCCATCAGCCCAGTGACCTATAGGTGATGGCCGGGGACCATAACCCCAAACCCTCATCAGCCCAGTGACCTATAGGTGATGGCCGGGGACCATGACCCCAAACCCCCATCAGCCCAGTGACCTATAGGTGATGGCCGGGGACCATGACCCCAAACCCCCATCAGCCCAGTGACCTATAGGTGATGGCTGGGGACCATAACCCCAAACCCCCATCAGCCCAGTGACCTATAGGTGATGGCCGGGGACCATGACCCCAAACCCCCATCAGCCCAGTGACCTATAGGTGATGGCCTGGGACCATAAACCCAGACCCCCATCAGCCCAGTGACCTATAGGTGATGGCTGGGGACCATGACCCCAAACCCTCATCAGCCCAGTGACCTATAGGTGATGGCCTTTCCTTAGTATTCAGTGTATAGAAGCCCATTACATTATAGTGTATGGGGGGCCCAGACAGCATACGCCCAAGTGTCCCCGATTTGGAGGGACTGTCCCTCTTTGAGGTGTAACATGCAGATCTGCAGCAATAAATGATTCATTTGCCTATTCAAATTTCTTTTTTCATCTATTTCTTTCATTCTTTTTCTCACTTTTTTTTGTCTTTCTCCTCTTTTTTTCTTTTCTTTCCCTCTGTCTCTTTTATTCTTTCACCCGGTTTTTCTATTTTAGTCTCTCTCTACCCTTTTTCCTCTTTCATTCTTTCTCCTCTCTTTTCTTTCTTTTATTCTTTGTCCTTTCTTGTTTCATTACTTTCTTTCTCTCTCTTTTATTTTCTTTCATTCTTTCGCCTCTTTTCTTTCTTTTATTCTTTCTCCCTCCATCTTTTTTCATTTCTTTATCTTTCTTTTTTAATTGTTTCTCATGTTTTCTCTTTTCCGCACTCACTCCATCCTCTCACCTTCTCTGCATATTATGATCCTTTTTTGCTATACTCTCGGTCTCTTTTTCACACTTCTTGTCTGTCTACCTTCAGTCTTTCTTTTCCTGCATCCCTCCTCTTTCCTCTGTCACGCTCTGTTTATTATCTGTGAGTCATCCTGAGATATTACACAGGGAGACACTTACCCCAAGGCCGGTGCTGGCCTCTATCACGGCTGGGTCTGGGCACACAGGGGCAGGTATGGGGGTACAGTAGGGGCGGCCCTGATGGGTACAGTAGGGTCGGCCCTGATGGGTACAGTAGGGGCAGGTATGGGGGGTACAGTAGGGTTGGTCCTGATGGGTACAGTAGGGTCGGTCCTGATGGGTACAGTAGGGGCAGGTATGGGGGGTACAGTAGGGTTGGTCCTGATGGGTACAGTAGGGTCGGTCCTGATGGGTACAGTAGGGGCAGGTATGGGGGGTACAGTAGGGTTGGTCCTGATGAGTACAGTAGGGTCGGCCCTGATGGGCACAGTAGGGGCGGCCCTGATGGGTACAGTAGGGGTGGCCCTGATGGGCACAGTAGGGGCGGCCCTGATGGGTACAGTAGGGTCGGCCCTGATGGGTACAGTAGGGTCGGCCCTGATGGGTACAGTAGGGGCAGGTATGGGGGGTACAGTAGGGTTGGTCCTGATGGGTACAGTAGGGTCGGTCCTGATGGGTACAGTAGTGGCAGGTATGGGGGGTACAGTAGGGTTGGTCCTGATGAGTACAGTAGGGTCGGCCCTGATGGGCACAGTAGGGTCGGTCCTGATAGGTACAGTAGGGGCGGCCCTGATGGGTACAGTAGGGGTGGTCCTGATAGGTACAGTAGGGGCGGCCCTGATGGGTACAGTAGGGGCGGTCCTGATGGGTACAGTAGGGGCGGTCCTGATAGGTACAGTAGGGGCGGCCCTGATGGGTACAGTAGGGGCGGCCCTGATGGATACAGGTGGTCGGTCCTGGTGGGTACAGTAGGGTCGGTCCTGATGGGTACAGTAGGAGCGGCCCTGATGGGTACAGTAGGGTCGGCCCTGGTGGGTACAGTAGGGTCGGCCCTGATGGGCACAGTAGGGGCGGCCCTGATGGGTACAGTAGGGTCGATCCTGATGGGTACAGGTGGTCGGTCCTGATGGGTACAGTAGGGTCGGTCCTGATGGGTACAGTAGGGTCGGTCCTGATGGGTACAGTAGGGGCGGCCCTGATGGGTACAGTAGGGGCGGCCCTGATGGGTACAGTAGGGTCGGCACTGATGGGTACAGTAGGGTCGGCCCTGATGGGTACAGTAGGGTCGGTCCTGATGGGTACAGTAGGGTCGGTCCTGATGGGTACAGTAGGGGTCGGTCCTGATGGGTACAGTAGGGTCGGCCCTGATGGGTACAGTAGGGTCGGTCCTGATGGGTACAGTAGGGGTCGGTCCTGATGGGTACAGTAGGGTCGGCCCTGATGGGTACAGTAGGGTCGGCCCTGATGGGCACAGTAGGGTCGGTCCTGATAGGTACAGTAGGGGCGGCCCTGATGGGTACAGTAGGGGCGGCCCTGATGGGTACAGTAGGGGCGGCCCTGATGGGTACAGGTGGTCGGTCCTGATGGGTACAGTAGGGTCGGTCCTGATGGGTAAAGTAGGGTCGGCCCTGATGGGTACAGTAGGGTCGGTCCTGATGGGTACAGTAGGAGCGGCCCTGATGGGTACAGTAGGGTCGGCCCTGGTGGGTACAGTAGGGTCGGCCCTGATGGGCACAGTAGGGGCGGCCCTGATGGGTACAGTAGGGTCGATCCTGATGGGTACAGGTGGTCGGTCCTGATGGGTACAGTAGGGTCGGTCCTGATGGGTACAGTAGGGTCGGTCCTGATGGGTACAGTAGGGGCGGCCCTGATGGGTACAGTAGGGTCGGCACTGATGGGTACAGTAGGGTCAGCACTGATGGGTACAGTAGGGTCGGCCCTGATGGGTACAGTAGGGTCGGTCCTGATGGGTACAGTAGGGTCGGTCCTGATGGGTACAGTAGGGGTCGGTCCTGATGGGTACAGTAGGGGTCGGCCCTGATGGGTACAGTAGGGTCGGCCCTGATGGGTACAGTAGGGTCGGCCCTGATGGGTACAGTAGGGTCGGTCCTGATGGGTACAGTAGGGGCGGCCCTGATGGGTACAGTAGGGGCGGTCCTGATGGGTACAGTAGGGTCGGTCCTGATGGGTACAGTAGGTCGGCCCTGATGGGTACAGTAGGGGCGGTCCTGATGGGTACAGTAGGGTCGGCCCTGATGGGTACAGTAGGGTCGATCCTGATGGGTACAGTAGGGGCGGCCCTGATGGGTACAGTAGGGGCGGCCCTGATGGGTACAGTAGGGGTGGCCCTGATGGGTACAGTAGGGGCGGCCCTGATGGGTACAGTAGGGGCGGCCCTGATGGGTACAGTAGGGGCGGTCCTGATGGGTACAGTAGGGGCGGCCCTGATGGGTACAGTAGGGGCGGTCCTGATGGGTACAGTAGGGTCGGCCCTGATGGGTACAGTAGAGTCGGCCCTGATGGGTACAGTAGGGGCGGCCCTGATGGGTACAGTAGGGGCGGCCCTGATGGGCACAGTAGGGGCGGGTATGGGGGGGAATCAGAAGAGGAATTAGTTAATTCCGGCACAGGCCCCCAGTGAGGTTCCGGCCCATATAGACCCAAAGAGCAGTGCAGCCCACCAGGAATTCTCCCTATGGCCAGTCCGCCCCCTGCTGGCTACACGGGGATGCCCATTGGTCACAGCCTGTATGGGGATACAGGCTGTGACCAATGGGCATCCCCATGTAGCCAGCCCCCCCCCACCATGAGGCACCATCCCTCCTCCCGCCCCCGCAGTGCCCTGCGATACTCCCCGGCGTCCCCTCGCTGCACAGAGGTGGGATGCGGGCGCCGACCTCACTTCCTGTATCAGTGATCCTCATGGGCAGTGCCGGCCATTAATTAACCCCTTCACCTCCCGGACGCCGACAGAACTAGGTGCGCGCCCACCGCTGCTATACTCACCATGTTGGGGGGAATGCTCCAGGTGGCGTTGGAAGAAACGTTGGTGGCGTACATGGGCCGGGCGTCCTGGCTGCCGGCGCCTATGTGAACCTTCGCCCGAAAGTCCTAGAAAAAAAAAAAGTAAGCCGTACACTTAAAGTGGACCTTCACCCTGAATAAGAGCCTATCTTGTTTCCCACACCCTGTACATACAGATTGCCCACATTAATCCGGACCTTCACCCTGAATAAGAGCCTATCTTATATGTTTCCCACACCCTGTACATACAGATTGCTCACATTAATCCGGACCCTCACCCTGAATAAGAGCCTATCTTATATGTTTCCCACACCCTGTACATACAGATTGCTCACATTAATCCGGACCTTCACCCTGAATAAGAGCCTATCTTATATGTTTCCCACACCCTGTACATACAGATTGCCCACATTAATCCGGACCCTCACCCTGAATAAGAGCCTATCTTATATGTTTCCCACACCCTGTACATTCAGATTGCCCACATTAATCCGGACCTTCACCCTGAATAAGAGCCTATCTTATATGTTTCCCACACCCTGCACATACAGATTGCTCACATTAATCCGGACCCTCACCCTGAATAAGAGCCTACCTTATATGTTTCCCACACCCTGTACATACAGATTGCCCACATTAATCCGGACCTTCACCCTGAATAAGAGCCTATCTTATATGTTTCCCACACCCTGTACATACAGATTGCTCACATTAATCCGGACCCTCACCCTGAATAAGAGCCTATCTTATATGTTTCCCACACCCTGTACATACAGATTGCCCACATTAATCCGGACCCTCACCCTGTATAAGAGCCTATCTTATATGTTTCCCACACCCTGTACATACAGATTGCTCACATTAATCCGGACCCTCACCCTGAATAAGAGTCTATGTTATATGTTTCCCACACCCTGTACATACAGATTGCTCACATTAATCCGGTCCTTCACTCTGAATAAGAGCCTATCTTATATGTTTCCCACACCCTGTACATACAGATTGCCCACATTAATCCGGACCCTCACCCTGAATAAGAGCCTATCTTATATGTTTCCAACACCCTGTACATACAGATTGATCACATTAAAAATCACCCTTCCTTCATCTACTGCATGTTATGAGCCTTTAAACATCCAAGATGGTGGCTCATGGAGCATCAGGCAGCCTGCGAACAGGAAGTGTCTTCTGACTGTGCCGCTCTGCATTCTGGGATTGCTGTCCCTTTCCTGCCCCCTGCACTTTATCCCGCTCTCCTCTCCTCAGTATGTGATGCTTCTGAGCCAAGATGGTGGCGCCCGTATCCCAGAGTCCTGAACAGAGTTGCAGCCCAGTGGGGGGAAAGAATAATAAGTAAGTGAGTAAAAACGTAAACTATATTAATGTTAGATGCTGGGCAATGGTTTGTTAGGGGTTTGGCCTTTTCAATAATCATGGTGAAGGTCCGGATTAAACGTGGATTACATTGCCAGGCTTGGACAGGCCCATAGGGTTACCGGGAAATCCCCCGTCGGGCCACTTTGAGACCCTTCACCATGTGTAGATCATATGGGGCATCCCGAGCGCACACACACATAATACAGCTCGGCCCAATGCTTCTGTGCCTGGGTCCCACCCTCTACATTAGATTGTGCAGCGCCCCCTCCTGGCTGTATCCTGTAGCCAGTGCGTCACTGCTGAGGCCCAGTCACATGGTAATAGCAAATCCATTCTGTATTTGTATTGTCTGCAGTCTGTACATCGCCACAAGGGATGGCGGCACTATATAACAAAACCATACCTCCTGAGTGTCCCTGATTTGGAGGGACTGTCCCTCTTTTGAGTCCATGTCCCCCTGTCACTCGTTCCCATTTGTCCCTCTTTGAGGTGTAACATGCAGATCTGCAGCAATAAATGATCCATTCACCTATTCAAAGTGTTTCTATTGTTATAATTGTTACAATGTATCTCCTATCCATCCCTTAATAATGGGGCGTGGCTTCACCCATCCCTCAATAAGGGGTATGGCTTCATTCATCCCTCAATGAGGGGGCATGGCTTCAGGATGGATTAAACCACGCCCCTCATTGAGTGATGGATGAAGCCACACCCCCTCATTGAGGGATGGAAGAAGCCATGCCCCCTCATTGAGGGATGGATGAAGCCATGCCCCCTCATTGGCTTAATCCATCCCTCATTCAGGGGGCGTGGCTTCATCCATCCCTCAATGAGGGGGCGTGGCATCATCCATTCCTCAATGAGGGGGTGTGGCTTCATCCATCCCTCAATGAGGGGGCGTGGCATCATCCATTACTCAATGAGGGGGCGTGGCATCATCTATCCCTCAATGAGAGAGCGTGGCTTCATCCATCCCTCAATGAGGGGGCGTGGCATCATCCATCCCTCAGTGAGGGGGCGTGGCTTCATCCATCCTTCAATGAGAGAGCGTGGCTTCATCCATCCCTCAATGAGGGGGCGTGGCTTCATCCATCCTTCAATGAGAGAGCATGGCTTCATCCATCCCTCAGTGAGGGGGCGTGGCATCATCCATCCCTCAGTGAGGGGGCGTGTCTTCATCCATCCCTCAATGAGAGAGCGTGGCTTCATCCATCCCTCAATGAGGGGGCGTGGCATCATCCATCCTTCAATGAGAGAGCGTGGCTTCATCCATCCCTCAATGAGGGGGCGTGGCTTCATCCATCCTTCAATGAGAGAGCGTGGCTTCATCCATCCCTCAATGAGGGGGCGTGGCTTCATCCATCCTTCAATGAGAGAGCGTGGCATCATCCATCCCTCAGTGAGGGGGCATGGCTTCATCCATCCCTCAATGAGGGGGCGTGGCTTCATCCATCCTTCAATGAGAGAGCGTGGCATCATCCATCCCTCAGTGAGGGGGCGTGTCTTCATCCATCCCTCAATGAGAGAGCGTGGCATCATCCATCCCTCAGTGAGGGGGCATGGCTTCATCCATCCCTCAATGAGGGGGCGTGGCTTCATCCATCCTTCAATGAGGGGGCGTGGCTTAATCCATCCCTCAATGAGGGGCGTGGCTTCATTCATCCCTCAATGAGAGAGCGTGGCTTCATCCATCCCTCAATAAGGGGCGTGGCTTCATCCATCCCTCAATGAGAGAGCGTGGCTTCATCTATCCCTCAATGAGGGGGCGTGGCATCATCCATCCCTCAATGAGAGAGCGTGGCTTCATCTATCCCTCAATGAGGGGGCGTGGCTTCATCCATCCCTCAATGAGAGAGCGTGGCTTCATCCATCCCTCAATAAGGGGCGTGGCTTCATCCATCCCTCAATGAGAGAGCGTGGCTTCATCTATCCCTCAATGAGGGGGCGTGGCTTCATCCATCCCTCAATGAGAGAGCGTGGCTTCATCCATCCCTCAATAAGGGGCGTGGCCTCATCCATCCCTCAATGAGAGAGCGTGGCTTCATCCATCCCTCAATAAGGGGCGTGGCTTCATCCATCCCTCAATGAGAGAGCGTGGCTTCATCCATCCCTCAATGAGGGGGAGTGGCATCATCCATCCCTCAGTGAGGGGGCGTGGCTTCATCCATCCCTCAATGAGGGGGCGTGGCTTCATCCATCCCTCAATGAGGGGGCGTGGCTTCATCCATCCCTCAATGAGGGGGCATGGCTTCTTCCATCCCTCAATGAGGGGCATGGCTTAATCCATCCCTCAATGAGGGGCGTGGCTTAACCCATCCCTCAATGACGGGCCGTGGCTTCATTCATCCCTCAATGAGGGGGTGTGGCTTCATTTACATACTGTCCCTCTTTGAGGTGTAACATGCAGATCGGCAGCAATAAATTAATTTGCCTATTCAAAGTGTTTCTATTATTGTTACACCCTATCTCAATAAGGGGGCGTGGCTTAATTTACATATTGTCCCTGTTTCATACCCTGAAAATTTGGGAGGTGGCCGGCGCGGGCATGCTTCCTGTTAGAGGGTAGCGGGGGATGCGGCCGCCAGCGTGCTTGGGGGTCGCTGGCCTTAGACGAAGGGGCGGGAGCGGATCCGAGAGCGCTGATTGGACGAGCGTTCGTGCATGCGCCGTAGGACCTGGAAAAGGTGAGTTCATTTGAGTGCAGTAGGGCATCCCCGATCGGGGTGCCTGGGGGCAACGACCAAAACACAGGATAGTCAAAATCCTGGGTTTTGGTCCACTTTAAAGAGGGACCCAATGTTCTCCTTTCGGGGTGTTGCTCCTTCTCCGAATTGGGATGCCCCGCTGTGTGTATCCCCCAGGTACCCCCTACACTTACCTTCCCTCCGCTCCCATGGGCGAGAACGAGTGTGCTGATTGGCTGAGTGGTCCTCTCAACCAATCAGCTCACTCGCTTTCACTTTTCAGGGGTGCGGCTAAAGGTGAACGGGGATATGTCGCAGCGCAGAGACGTGGTGAGGGCTCCGGGAGAAGGTGAGTGTATTGGGGCTTCCGGGGAAGGGGGTTTACACAGTAGGGCATCCCAATTTAGCACGCTCCAAGGAGTGGAACGCAAATGGCCCTGGAGTCTTTTAGACGGTTTCAGTTCCACTCCTCTGGGTCCTTTTAGACTCCAGGGCTGTTTCAGTTCCACCCCTCTGGGTCCTTTTAGACTCCAGGGCTGTTTCAGTTCCACTCCTCGGGGTCCTTTTAGACTCCAGGGCTGTGTCAGTTCCACCCCTCTGGGTCCTTTTAGACTCCAGGGCTGTGTCAGTTCCACCCCTCTGGGTCCTTTTAGACTCCAGGGCTGTTTCATTTCCACTCCTCGGGGTCCTTTTAGACTCCAGGGCTGTTTCAGTTCCACTCCTCTGGGTCCTTTTAGACTCCAGGGCTGTTTCAGTTCCACCCCTCTGGGTCCTTTTAGACTCCAGGGCTGTTTCATTTCCACTCCTCGGGGTCCTTTTAGACTCCAGGGCTGTTTCATTTCCACTCCTCGGGGTCCTTTTAGACTCCAGGGCTGTTTCAGTTCCAGTCCTCGGGGTCCTTTTAGACTCCAGGGCTGTTTCAGTTCCACTCCTCAGGGTCCTTTTAGACTCCAGGGCTGTTTCAGTTCTACTCCTCGGGGTTCTTTTAGACTCCAGGGCTGTTTCAGTTCCACTCCTCGGGGTCCTTTTAGGCTCCAGGGCTGTTTCAGTTCCACTCCTCGGGGTCCTTTTAGACTCCAGGGCTGTTTCAGTTCCACTCCTCGGGGTCCTTTTAGACTCCAGGGCTGTTTCAGTTCCACTCCTCGGGGTCCTTTTAGACTCCAGGGCTGTTTCAGTTCCACCCCTTGGGTCCTTTTAGACTCCAGGGCTGTTTCAGTTCCACTCCTCGGGTCCTTTTAGACTCCAGGGCTGTTTCAGTTCCACTCCTCGGGGTCCTTTTAGACTCCAGGGCTGTTTCAGTTCCACTCCTCTGGGTCCTTTTAGACTCCAGGGCTGTTTCAGTTCCACTCCTCGGGGTCCTTTTAGACTCCAGGGCTGTTTCAGTTCCACTCCTCGGGGTCCTTTTAGACTCCAGGGCTGTTTCAGTTCCACTCCTCGGGTCCTTTTAGACTCCAGGGCTGTTTCAGTTCCACTCCTCGGGGTCCTTTTAGACTCCAGGGCTGTTTCAATTCCACTCCTCGGGTCCTTTTAGACTCCAGGGCTGTTTCAGTTCCACTCCTCGGGGTCCTTTTAGACTCCAGGGCTGTTTCAGTTCCACTCCTCTGGGTCCTTTTAGACTCCAGGGCTCGGGGTCCTTTTAGACTCCAGGGCTGTTTCAGTTCCACTCCTCGGGTCCTTTTAGACTCCAGGGCTGTTTCAGTTCCACTCCTCGGGGTCCTTTTAGACTCCAGGGCTGTTTCAGTTCCACTCCTCGGGTCCTTTTAGACTCCAGGGCTGTTTCAGTTCCACTCCTCTGGGTCCTTTTAGACTCCAGGGCTCGGGGTCCTTTTAGACTCCAGGGCTGTTTCAGTTCCACCCCTCGGGGTCCTTTTAGAATCCAGGGCTGTTTCAGTTCCACTCCTCGGGGTCCTTTTAGACTCCAGGGCTGTTTCAGTTCCACTCCTCGGGGTCCTTTTAGACTCCAGGGCTGTTTCAGTTCCACTCCTCGGGTCCTTTTAGACTCCAGGGCTGTTTCAGTTCCACTCCTCGGGGTCCTTTTAGACTCCAGGGCTGTTTCAGTTCCACTCCTCGGGGTCCTTTTAGACTCCAGGGCTGTTTCAGTTCCACTCCTCGGGTCCTTTTAGACTCCAGGGCTGTTTCAGTTCCACCCCTCGGGGTCCTTTTAGACTCCAGGGCTGTTTCAGTTCCACTCCTCGGGGTCCTTTTAGACTCCAGGGCTGTTTCAGTTCCACTCCTCGGGGTCCTTTTAGACTCCAGGGCTGTTTCAGTTCCACTCCTCGGGGTCCTTTTAGACTCCAGGGCTGTTTCAGTTCCGCTCCTCGGGGTCCTTTTAGACTCCAGGGCTGTTTCAGTTCCACTCCTCGGGGTCCTTTTAGCCTCCAGGGCTGTTTCAGTTCCACCCCTCGGGGTCCTTTTAGACTCCAGGGCTGTTTCAGTTCCACTCCTCGGGGTCCTTTTAGACTCCAGGGCTGTTTCAGTTCCACTCCTCGGGGTCCTTTTAGACTCCAGGGCTGTTTCAGTTCCACTCCTCGGGGTCCTTTTAGACTCCAGGGCTGTTTCAGTTCCACTCCTCGGGGTCCTTTTAGACTCCAGGGCTGTTTCAGTTCCACTCCTCAGGGTCCTTTTAGACTCCAGGGCTGTTTCAGTTCCACTCCTCGGGGTCCTTTTAGACTCCAGGGCTGTTTTAGTTCCACTCCTCGGGGTCCTTTTAGACTCCAGGGCTGTTTCAGTTCCACTCCTCGGGGTCCTTTTAGACTCCAGGGCTGTTTCAGTTCCACTCCTCGGGGTCCTTTTAGACTCCAGGGCTGTTTCAGTTCCACTCCTCGGGGTCCTTTTAGACTCCAGGGCTGTTTCAGTTCCACTCCTCTGGGTCCTTTTAGACTCCAGGGCTGTTTCAGTTCCACTCCTCGGGGTCCTTTTAGACTCCAGGGCTGTTTCAGTTCCACTCCTCTGGGTCCTTTTAGACTCCAGGGCTGTTTCAGTTCCACTCCTCGGGGTCCTTTTAGACTCCAGGGCTGTTTCAGTTCCACTCCTCTGGGTCCTTTTAGACTCCAGGGCTGTTTCAGTTCCACTCCTCGGGGTCCTTTTAGACTCCAGGGCTGTTTCAGTTCCACTCCTCGGGGTCCTTTTAGACTCCAGGGCTGTTTCAGTTCCACTCCTCGGGGTCCTTTAAGACTCCAGGGCTGTTTCAGTTCCACTCCTCGGGGTCCTTTTAGACTCCAGGGCTGTTTCAGTTCCACTCCTCAGGGTCCTTTTAGACTCCAGGGCTGTTTCAGCTCCACCCCTCGGGGTCCTTTTAGACTCCAGGGCTGTTTCAGTTCCACCCCTCAGGGTCCTTTTAGACTCCAGGGCTGTTTCAGTTCCACTCTTCGGGGTCCTTTTAGACTCCAGGGCTGTTTCAGTTCCACTCCTCGGGGTCCTTTTAGACTCCAGGGCTGTTTCAGTTCCCCCCCTCGGGGTCCTTTTAGACTCCAGGGCTGTTTCAGTTCCACTCTTCGGGGTCCTTTTAGACTCCAGGGCTGTTTCAGTTCCACTCTTCGGGGTCCTTTTAGACTCCAGGGCTGTTTCAGTTCCACTCTTCGGGGTCCTTTTAGACTCCAGGGCTGTTTCAGTTCCACTCTTCGGGGTCCTTTTAGACTCCAGGGCTGTTTCAGTTCCACCCCTCGGGGTCCTTTTAGACTCCAGTGCCTGTGAAGTTCCTCTTGAAGGACGCTGCTCTCTCTTAGCTCTCTTCCTATATTTCAGTGTTTGCTGGCTCCAGCTCGTCTCCATTCTGTCTCGCTGTTGGAGTGGCACAAGGCTCAGTCCTAGGCCCCCTTCTCTTTACACAGCCCCCATTGGACAATGTATTAGAAGATTTGTTTTTCAGCCCCATCTCTATACTTCATCCCGCGACCTCACCCCAGCCCTCCATCACAAAACCAGTGACTGTCTGCTGTCTCTAATAGTGAGGGGCGAACCCCAACTTTGTGAGCCCTGAACCCAGATCACAGACAGAAGTTCAGAGTCCGCTCCGAACATGGAGAAGCTGGTTGATGGGTTGCTGAGCAGCAGCAAGAAGCACGGCTGTAACTTACCTCGGCGCTGCCATCCTCTGCTCGGCGGTCGGAGCTACAGAAAGATGGCCGTCGGCTCCCACGAGTGAGGACGCTTCTAGTGTTAGCTGGCAGTGTTGGCACTAGGAGTGATCTCGCTCACAGGCAGCGGCGGCCATCTTTCTGTGGCCCGGGCCATGGACTATTTATTTATTTTTTTTATTGTTTTTATTGGGTTTTTCAACATAGTTACAATGTACATAATACAAAATTGTTACATACCGTATTTTTCGCCATATAAGACGCACTTATTTTTCTCCAAAAGTGGGGGAAAATGTCCGTGTGCCTTATCGGGCGAATGTAAAAAAAAAAAAAAAACTCACCCGTTCCCGGCGCTACCGCGTTGTCTGCCACACTGCGAGAGGCCAGAGGAGCGTCGGGGGCTCTGTCCCGGTCCCGCCGCTGCGATCGCTGTCTTTTCAGGCAGCCATGACAGTGGTGGGGCCAGAGACGGAGCCCCTGCCGCTCCTCCATCTGCTGCCTCTTCCGGGCTCAGAGCACACGCGAGCACGAAGGTCCGGGCAGTGGGTAGCCTGCAGTGGTACAGGCCACGCCCACCCACTGCCCGGACCTTCGTGCTCGCATGTGCCCAGGGACAGCAGATGGAGGAGCAGCAGGGGCTCTGTCTCTGGCCCCGCCGCAGTGGCGGGTCCAGGACAGAGCCAGCTCGTGAATGGGGTGGGCGTGGCCTGCGCCAACGCTGCGGCGCAGGCCACGCCCACCCGATTCACGGAGCCGGCCGAGTGTCAGCGGACAGGTGAGTTTAACTTTTTTTTTTATATATACATGGCGCCTGCCTATACTAATGGGGGGAGGGGGGTGGGAATGGGGGGAGAGGGGCCACACAGCCTATACTAATGGGGGGAGGGGGATGCCACACAGCCTATACTAATGGGGGGAGGGGGATGCCACACAGCCTATACTAATGGGGGGAGGGGTATGCCACACAGCCTATACTAATGGGGGGAGGGGGATGCCACACAGCCTATACTAATGGGGGGAGGGGGATGCCACACAGCCTATACTAATGGGGGGAGGGGGATGCCACACAGCCTATAATAATGGGGGGAGGGGGATGCCACACAGCCTATACTAATGGGGGGAGGGGGATGCCACACAGCCTATACTAATGGGGGGAGGGGGATGCCACACAGCCTATACTAATGGGGGGAGGGGGATGCCACACAGCCTATACTAATGGGGGGAGGGGGGTGCCACACTGGGTATACGGGGAATGGGATGGGGGCATGCTACACTGTCTATGGAATGGGGGCATCCCACACGGCCTATGGGAATGGGATAGTAATGGTGCGTTTTTGGTTTAAAATATTTTTTTTCTTATTTTCTTCCCCCAAATCCTAGGTGCGTCTTATGGGCATGTGCGTCTTATAGGGCGAAAAATACGGTAGTTATTTTGGCATATCAGAAAAATAAAGCTTTTACGATGACATATGAAACCGTGACTATGTTTTCCTTTTCTATATCAAACAGTGGATTAGCGTTTCTCATCATAAGTTACCCATGTGGTTGTTGCGTTCCATGGATTCAAGGTGAGGGCTGCGACACCCCAGCGACGTTTCTCCCAGTAAGATCCACCGGGTTATCTCCTACCATCGTTCTAGTCAGACACCGTGTGGTGTCTCTAAATGTTTGATATCATTTCTGCTTGACTTCTATATGTAAGGTGTCAATAAAGCTTTCCCACGTTTTGAAAAAATTGGGCGTCCAATGTTGCGTCTGTCCAATCAAATTGAAAAACCTGTTGTAACTTTTCCATGAAGTGGAAGGAGGGGGGGGGGGGGGGTTGGCAGCAATCCAATTCTGGAGAATGACTTTTTTTGCAACCGCCGATGGCCGTGGACTATTTTGATCGAGGTAAGTTACAGCGCCACTTCCTTGCACGGTTGATTTCAATGGGGCAAACCCGAACATTTATTCAAAGTTTGGCCGAACTTGCCGGACACAAACGCTTGTGAGGTTTGCTCATCCCTAGTCTCTAACATAATGTCCTCCCTGGACTCTTTTAATAACAGAACTCCATCTACAAGTACTAACCTACCTAAACCTGACATCTCCCTCTCAGCGTGTGGCACTTCCATAACTCCTAAGCGGCACCCCCCCCCTGCTGTCTAAGGCCCTTATTTAACAAGGGATAGCGCCAGGTAGCGAATGGTGAGCGAACGGTAATGACGCTCACCGCCACAAGAACGCCGGCTCACCTCCGCAATCACACATTTATCAAGCCGATCCTGCTTAGCGACTGAGATAGCGCCAGATAGCGACTCATTCATCATTATTCCAGCCTCACCCCACAGCGCCAGCGAGCGACCTTGAACAGCGACAGGTATGACCTCTCGCTACCTGGCGCTCTCCAATGCATTTCAATGGAGCAATCTTTAAATATTCATAATTAATTGCTATTAATGTTTTTTTTTTTTTTTTTTTTTTTAAATGTCAAAAATTCTGTGACCACTTCTGCAATGTTAGATATTTTTTTTAAGGTAAAAAAAAAAAAAAAAAAAAAAATTTGTGCAGAATTGATATTTCAGGTCTGATATTAATGTATTCATATTACAAAATGTTTTGAAAAACATGTTTTTTTTTTTTTTTTTTTTCAAAAAATATGGTTGTTTGGGGTTAAAAAACTACTTTTAAGCCATCGCCGCCAGCGCTCTGGGGTTTAAACAAGCATTTCACAGCGCCAGAATTTTTTGAGCGTGATTTGTTAATGAATATGTTGGGAGCCGTTCGCTATGGCCATTCGCTGTCATGCGCTCCCATACAGCGCGGAACCTGTCAAACAGCAACTCCTAACCCCGTATTCAACATTACCGCACACCGACGGGGCCGCCGTCAACAGCCGAACAACGGCCAAGCACAGCGAATACTAGCGGGCGCTGTGAAAATAACGCTACTGGCGCTCATCTGTCGCTACCTGGCGCTATTAATGAATCGGCCTCCAAGTGTCACACTTAACCTCCCCAAGCCTCACATTTGGGCGCTATTTACTCATCTCGCCAAGGAATTCATCTTCTGGGTCCCTTGGATTCCGGGCAACCTTGTAACGGGCGGACCATCTTGCATCCCATCAGGCACTGTGCACAGCCCCTGATCATTATTATTATTAAGATTATTATTATTATAGACTCGATGGGAGTGTTGCTGCTCTTTAAATTTGTCCACAAACTCTGAGGAAGTTGCTATCGCAAACGCTGTGCTCCAGTGTGAAAGGAGCCTAATCCCCGGGGCAGCCTATACTGCCCTCCTCGAGCTCACCCCAGGCATGGCTGGATGTGTGCAGCGGAGGGGAGCTGCCAGCAGGAGGCGCCGCACAATCGCTTCCAAGTCCTGATTGGCCAGAGCAAGCACGTGTGCCAAGGGAGCGTAAACCCAGAGCAAGCTGTTTTGGTCTGCTTTATACCTTCTAGGGAGGTTTGCTATTGGACCCTGTGAAACCTACGCACGCCCCTGCGTACGATTATCCCTAATAACATTTGCGTGTGTGTGTGTGTACAGCGCCACGGAACACAGCTGTGCTTTATAAAGTGTTGCATGCTGCCGGTAATGCAGAGACCCCGCCCCCTCACCCGTGCACCAGGGCCCCGCCTCCTTACCCGTGCACCGGGGCCCCGCCCCCTCACCCGTGCACCAGGACCCCGCCCCCTTACCCGTGAACCAGGGCCCCGCCCCCTTACCTCCATGTCTTTATCCAGGTCGCAGTCCTGCAGGCCGTGGAAGGCATTGGTGTAAACCTCCAGAGCCCGAGCGTGAAAAATCATCTCCACCGTAAGGAAGTCCGAGAAGATTCTCTGAGAAGAGAGAAGTTATATAGCGCTGACGTATACCACAGCGCTGTACATAGAAGCAGTCACATGACCCTCCTGTCCCTCAGAGCTCACACTCTAATGTCTCCTCCACAGTCACACACTGTTATTATACATTTATATAGCGCTGACATATACCACAGGGCTGTACATAGAAGCAGTCACATGACCTCCTGTCCCTCAGTGCACACACACTTGGGCTGGGGGGGGGGGGCAGTTTGTGCGCATGCTGAGGGAGCAGCCATTTTCTTTTTTTAATTTTTGATATATATTTTTTTAACATTAAGCTTTTTTTGGAGCTTTAAAGTGGCAGTATAGGCAAGTCACCTTATTCATGGTGTATGGCACAAAATAGCCGGTAATCATGTGACCAACAGGAAGCCCTCTGGTTGGCCGTGCAAGTGCCCTGGAAAAATGTAGATTAGTCACCAGCAGTCATGTGATTAACTGGCATTTTGTGCCACATATCACGAATGAGGTGACTTGCCTATATTGAATGAATGAGGAAGAGGTGACTTGCATATGGTTCCTCTTTAAAGTGGACCAAAACCCAAGATTTTGACTATCCTGGGTTTTGGTTCTCCCCGATCGGGGATGCCCTGCTGTGTGAAACCCCCCAGATTGGTGAGTGCAACTCACCTCTTCCAGGTCCTGCGGCACATGCACAGGCGCTCGTCCAATCAGCGCACTCGGAGCCGCTGATGTCATGTCATCTAAGGCCAGTGGCTCCGAGTGCACCGACAGCCCTATCCCCCGCTTCCCCCTAACAGGAAGCGTGCTCGTGCTGGCCATTCAAAAATGCCTGGCGCTGGCCCTGCTAGAAGGATAGCGTGAAGGTAAGTGTATGGGGCGACCTGGGGGGAACACACAGCGGGGCAACCCGATTTTGGATGCCCCGGGGGAAGGGAATCGATCGGCCCAGGAACCTTATAGATTCCAGGGCGGATTGTGGTGGATTTTGGTCCACTTTAAAGAAGAATTTTGCATCCCTGTAGTCTAAAAGAATCCAGGGTCTCTCAAGTTCCACTCCTTGGGGCATCCCAAATTGGCGTGTGTCTCACTGCTGAAAGTGATGGCTATCGTGGGCAAAATAATTCTGTGGCTGTCCTGGGCAAAAAAAAACTGCTTCTGCATCTGTCCTGGGCAAAATTATCCATGGCTATTATTGGGTAAAATAATTAAGTGTCTGTATTTATCCTGGGCAAAATTATTTTACTTCTGCATCTGCCCTGGGCAAAATCATTCAGTGTCTGTATTTATCCTGGGCAAAATCATTTTGGGACTGCTGGCATTGGCATGTGTCACGTTGCTGAGAGTGATGTCAATCATGGGCAAAATAATTCTGTGTCTGCATCTATTCTGCGGCTGTCCTGGGCAAAATAATCTGCATCTCCCCTGGGCAAAATCATTCTGTGGCTATTATGGGCGAAATGATTTTGGAACTGTCCTGGGCAAAATAATTTTGCTTCTGAATCTGCCCTGGGCAAAATAATCATGTGGCTATTATGGGCAAAATAATTCAGTGTCTACATTTATCCTTGGCAAAATAATTTTGGGACTGTCCTGGGCAAAAATATCTGCATCTGCCCTGGGGAAAAACAATTCTGTGTCTAGTATGGACAAAATCATTCAGTGTCTGCATTTATCCTGGGCAAAATCATTTTGGGACTGCTGGCACTGGTGTGTGTCACGCTGCTGAGAGCGATGGCTATCATGGGCAAAATAATTTGGAGTCTGTATCTATCCTGGGCAAACAATTCTGCTTTTGCATCTGCCCTGGGCGCATTTATCCTGGGCAAAGTCATTTTGCATCTACATCTGCCTTGGGCAAAATTATTCTGTGGCTATTATGGGCAAAATAATGTTATGGGCAAAATAATCAGTGTCTGCATTTATCCTGGACAAAATAATTCTGTGTCTGCATTTATCCTGGACAAAATAATTCTGTGTCTGCATTTATTCTGGGCAAAATAATTATGTGTCTGCATTTATCCTGTGCAAAATAATTCTGTGTCTGCATTTATTCTGGGCAAAATAATTCAGTGTCTGCATTTATCCTGGGCAAAATAATCAGTATCTGCATTTATCCTGGGCAAAATAATTCAGTGTCTGCATTTATCCTGGGCAAAATAATTCAGTGTCTGCATTTATCCTGGGCAAATTAATTCTGTGTCTGCATTTATCCTGGGCAAATTAATTCTGTGTCTGCATTTATCCTGGGCAAAATAATTCTGTGTCTGCATTTATTCTAAACGAAAGAATTATGTGTCTGCATTTATCATGTGCAAAATAATTCCGTGTGTGCATTTATCCTGGGCAAAATAATTCTGTGTCTGCATTTATCCTGGGCAAATAATCCAGTGTCTGCATTTATCCTGGGCAAATAATTCTGTGTCTGCATTTATCCTGGGCAAAATAATCCAGTGTCTGCATTTATCCTGGGCAAAATAATTCTGTGTCTGCATTTATTCTAAACGAAAGAATTATGTGTCTGCATTTATCATGTGCAAAATAATTCCGTGTGTGCATTTATCCTGGGCAAAATAATTCTGTGTCTGCATTTATCCTGGGCAAATAATCCAGTGTCTGCATTTATCCTGGGCAAATAATTCTGTGTCTGCATTTATCCTGGGCAAAATAATCCAGTGTCTGCATTTATCCTGGGCAAAATAATTATGTGTCTGCATTTATCCTGGGCAAAATAATCAGTGTCTGCATTTATCCTGGGCAAAATAATTCTATGTCTGCATTTATCCTGGGCAAAATAATTCAGTGTCTGCATTTATTCTGGGCAAAATAATTCTGTGTCTGCATTTATTCTGGGCAAAATAATCAGTGTCTGCATTTATCCTGGGCAAAATAATTCTGTGTCTGCACTTATCCTGGGCAAAATAATTCTGTGTCTGCATTTATTCTAAACAAAAGAATTCCGTGCCTGCATTTATCCTGAGCAAAATAATTCTGTCTCTGCATTTATTCTAAACAAAAGAATTCGGTGTCTGCATTTATCCTGGGCAACATAATTCTGTGTCTGCATTTATCCTGGGCAAAATAATCCAGTGTCTGCATTTATCCTGGGCAAAATAATTCAGTGTCTGCATTTATTCTGGACAAAATAATTATGTGTCTGCATTTATTCTGGGCAAAATAATTCAGTGTCTGCATTTATCCTGGGCAAAATAATTATGTGTCTGCATTTATTCTGGGCAAAATAATTCTGTGTCTGCATTTATTCTGGGCAAAATAATTCTGTGTCTGCATTTATCCTGGGCAAAATAATTCTGTGTCTGCACTTATCCTGGGCAAAATAATTCTGTGTCTGCATTTGCCCTGGGCGCATTTATCCTGGGCAAAGTCATTTTGCATCTACATCTGCCTTGGGCAAAATTATTCTGTGGCTATTATGGGCAAAATAATGTTATGGGCAAAATAATCAGTGTCTGCATTTATCCTGGACAAAATAATTCTGTGTCTGCATTTATCCTGGACAAAATAATTCTGTGTCTGCATTTATTCTGGGCAAACTAATTCTGTGTCTGCATTTATCCTGTGCAAAATAATTCTGTGTCTGCATTTAATCTGGGCAAAATAATTTAGTGTCTGCATTTATCCTGGGAAAAATAATTCTGTGTCTGCATTTATCCTGGGCAAAATAATCAGTATCTGCATTTATCCTGGGCAAAATAATTATGTGTCTGCATTTATCCTGGGCAAAATAATTCTGTGTCTGCATTTATCCTGGGCAAAATAATCAGTGTCTGCATTTATCCTGGGCAAATTAATTCTGTGTCTGCATTTATCCTGGGCAAAATAATTATGTGTCTGCATTTATTCTAAACGAAAGAATTATGTGTCTGCATTTATCCTGTGCAAAATAATTCCGTGTCTGCATTTATCCTGGGCAAAATAATTCTGTGTCTGCATTTATCCTGGGCAAATAATCCAGTGTCTGCATTTATCCTGGGCAAAATAATTCTGTGTCTGCATTTATCCTGGGCAAAATAATCCAGTGTCTGCATTTATCCTGGGCAAAATAATTCTGTGTCTGCATTTATCCTGGGCAAAATAATCAGTGTCTGCATTTATCCTGGGCAAAATAATTCTATGTCTGCATTTATCCTGGGCAAAATAATTCAGTGTCTGCATTTATTCTGGGCAAAATAATTCTGTGTCTGCATTTATTCTGGGCAAAATAATCAGTGTCTGCATTTATCCTGGGCAAAATAATTCTGTGTCTGCACTTATCCTGGGCAAAATAATTCTGTGTCTGCATTTATTCTAAACAAAAGAATTCCGTGCCTGCATTTATCCTGGGCAAAATAATTCTGTCTCTGCATTTATTCTAAACAAAAGAATTCTGTGTCTGCATTTATCCTGGGCAAAATAATTCTGTGTCTGCATTTATCCTGGGCAAAATAATCCAGTGTCTGCATTTATCCTGGGCAAAATAATTCAGTGTCTGCATTTATTCTGGACAAAATAATTATGTGTCTGCATTTATTCTGGGCAAAATAATTCAGTGTCTGCATTTATCCTGGGCAAAATAATTATGTGTCTGCATTTATTCTGGGCAAAATAATTCTGTGTCTGCATTTATTCTGGGCAAAATAATTCTGTGTCTGCATTTATTCTGGGCAAAATAATTCAGTGTCTGCATTTATCCTGGGCAAAATAATCCAGTGTCTGCATTTATCCTGGGCAAAATAATCCAGTGTCTGCATTTATCCTGGGCAAAATAATTCAGTGTCTGCATTTATTCTGGACAAAATAATTATGTGTCTGCATTTATTCTGGGCAAAATAATTCAGTGTCTGCATTTATCCTGGGCAAAATAATTATGTGTCTGCATTTATTCTGGGCAAAATAATTCTGTGTCTGCATTTATTCTGGGCAAAATAATTCAGTGTCTGCATTTATTCTGGGCAAAATAATTCTGTGTCTGCATTTATTCTGGGCAAACTAATTCTGTGTCTGCATTTATCCTGGGCAAAATGTATTCTGTGTCTGCATTTATCCTGGGCAAAATAATTCTGTGTCTGCATTTATCCTGGGCAAAATAATCCAGTGTCTGCATTTATCCTAGGAAAAATAATTCTGGGGAAAAATACAATTCTGTGAAATACTCACCTGTAGAATTGGTATTATACGTATACAGTACGTCCTGCTCCAGATATAATACTTACAATTGGGTTATCCTCCGCCAGAGGGCGCTGTGCACTGCAGACATGCAAAAACAGGCTCCTCCCGGCCCTTCATATACCCAGGGACCTCCCACAAATCCCCAGCATTGAAAAGCAGTGAGAAAAGAAGCCGGGAGAAACCAACCACCAAAAACAACTGGTAATGATAACAACAACAACAAGCACCATACAATACAAGAATAATGCAAAAACCAGGGTGGGGTGGAGCAGGACGTACTGTATACGTATAATACCAATTCTACAGGTGAGTATTTCACAGAATTGTATTATTCTAAGTATACAGTATGTCCTGCTCCAGATATAATACTTACAATTGGGACATCCAATAGCAGTGTCCATAGAACAGGGTGGGATCCCCAACAAAAAAGGCAACAGCAGACAGTTGAAAGCACTGTCACCTGCAATACCTCGCTACCAAGAGCGACACGAGCAAAGGCTCTAACTTCAACATCAAAACAACCCTTAAAAGGGTACAAACAAGAAAACAAGTAGCGTTCAAGCAAACCTGTTCAACAAGACCTGGTGCTGAAAGGCTCAAAGATACCAAGGCACCAGCGTAATCAGAATAGAGTGAGAAGAACTCTTCCCCTTTAAGGAATAGGCTTGAGTAAAGGCCTAACAAGAGCAAAAACCAAAGTAGCCCCTGGAGGCAGACGAGATCAGGCACATCCAGATGTAAGTGCCCACAACCCCAAGGAACATCAGTCCCCTAAGGGACAGGAGACAATCCAGGAAAAAAATTCCAGCACCTATTGAGGGAAAATAGATTCCCGTGCCTCGGCATCACAAGGAATAAATCCCAGAAGAAGGATAATGTCTTAATACCTGAGCCTAAGACACCACCTTAGGCAGAACAATCAGCATAAGGCGGTGAAGATACAGTAAGAAAACGAGGGCTAGCTAAACAGATCCGCCCTCTCAGGCGCACGGCCGCCCGCCCAGGCGCACGGCGCACGGCCATAAGGTTGCCCTTCTGGATAAGAACAGTAAGACAGCATCCGGAATAGAGCCAAAGGGGAACACCCCGCAAGGCAAAACCGAATAGAAATCAATCCAAACAGGGACCATAGAACTACGTGGGGGATGTCACTGAGCAATCCCTGAAAGAAAGTCAACCCAGGCAAGGAACTGAGTAAGACTTCTGCGGAAGACGGACATGGCAGAGCCTGAACCACCAGGGCACCGAGTAGGAGAGCCAACTCCCACCCATGCTGTAATAACTATGAAAACCCTGGGAACAGAGCGTGCCCACAAACTCACCCCAATCAAGATGAGTAAACAATACCCCACAATAGACGGAAGAAGAGGCAGAAAAAGCCAACTCCTAGGCTTCCAGAAGACACAGACACCTAGAAGGTACACCCACTTCCATCAAGATGGATGAACCAACCGTCAGACCATCCAGACCAGAGTCTGTAGATAGGGGTGAAATAGAAAAGGGGGGCCTGAGTGAGCAGGCCAGCACTCCTGACAGGACGTACAGGTCCGCTGTCCACATAACCTGCAACCACACTCCACTAGGCCACCCAAGGGCCGCCAGTATCACTGGTTCCCCCTTCCAGAGCAAACTTGCACAGAACCCTGTTTCCAGCAGGGTGAATGAGGATAAAACATATAGAAACAGAATGTCCAGCATAAAGTCACGAAGCCTCATGACCAAGGACAGAACAAATCTGAGACAGGGAAACAAGGGCCTAGGACCCATTAAGGTGACGGGCCCAGAAAGATCCACACTAGACGGATCACATGGAGACACAAAAATTAGCACATCCTGTCGCAGAAGGACATCCACCGGAGCAAATATCGCAGATATGCAGTGAACGCTGTCCTCCACCCAGATCAGGATCAGATACCTTCCTGGGGGATCATCCTGCTTCTGAGTCCACACAGATAATTAATACAGGCCACTGTCATCAGACAGACCAAGGGGCCCCCAAATAGATCGATCCCGCAAGGGAGAAGTCCAGCGATATAGAGCCAACCTGAAGGCCTACCTCTTCCAAATTAGACAGGTTAAAGGACCTCTAAAGGCCCCACCTCCCCCGGGAATCACAGGGGAATTTAGGAGAAAAAAGTCCCCCCTCCGTCGACCTGATAGATTTGGAATCCAACCGCAGGAAGACGCAAGGAAGGGGGCGCCCCCTGATTGGTAGCCCTAGTACCAAGTCTCAAGGGTAACCACTGTACCAAGGTGGAAGGGTACTCAGATCCAGCTCCAGAGAAGCTGGAGCCCAGTCCAGCATTTACAATATGAGTAGCAGAGGAGCCCAAGGGCTCTGAGCATAGGGGACAACCTTTGAACAACCACCAACAGGCCCGCCAGCAGCAATCCAGCCTGGTGAAGAGACGGGAACAGCAAGAGGGACCGAGCCCCTGCAAACATATTGTCCATTTATAGTCAAGGAAGCAGGTTCCCGTATGAACCGAATCCAAGTTCAACCCTAGGAATGGAGACACCACTAAGGGGAAAAAGAGGAATTGAGGTGATTGAGCACCCATCCAAAGACTCCCAAAGGACACCACCAACCGAGTAACAAGCTCGGCCTGACGCAGGGATTGGGAGGCAAAGAGGAACGGCCAGGCAGTTCCTCGTGCGGACGCCCCCCCTGGTCTCAGTAGAGATATCACCCCCGTCATCGCCTAGGCGAGCACTCAGGGAGCAGAACCAAGGCCAGATAATAAGGCCACAATCAGCAGTGTTGGAGCGCCAACACTAACCTGTAAGGTCCTTGGTGCCCGGAAGGCACAACGGCAATGAAATAAGCGTCTTAGGTCCCTACCGACGGCAAGAGGTCCCTGGACACACTGCACTGGCGGCCCAACTCAGAGAAACCATGCAGAAAACCGCATGTGAATGTAAATTGCCTCACCTATGGAAGGCCATAATGGACAGAGTGTCTCATCCTTTTGGAGGAATGTGGAAAGGTTAGTGTGGGGGCGTGGCCAAGATGGCGACCTGAGCAGACGTGCCTGATCGGGGCTCCCTGCTAGTATCCTGATTTTACCTGTATTCATCGACGACTGGGCGGCCAGAACCCCTGTTGAGGCTCTCCCTGACCTAGGGATCGAGCCTGTGTGCAGAGCAGCAGCGGCGGAGACAGCCATCGGAAGTGGCGGCGGGGCACGTGAGGTGCAAAGGAGGCAGCGTGTGAGCGGGGGAGAGAAGAGAAGCCGGCGCCCAAGACCTGGAGGCGGCGGCCCCATCCTGATCCGGGCTGCGGTGGTGACGAGAGGGCAGGCGCCAGGACACGCTGCGGTGTGGGGGAGGTGACGGACCCCGGGCCCACGTGAGAGACGGAGAGGCGGCGGCCGGCCCGTTGAGCGGAGGGGAGGCCGGCACCCCGGACTCGGTGCGGAAGCGGAGGCCTCATCCTGACGGCGGGCGGCGGTGGCGGAGCGGGACGTGGGGCATCCGGAGAGTAAGAGCCACATCCCTGCAGTAAGGTACTCACTGCTGTGCGCGAGGTGAAGCGGGCGGCGGCGGGCCCTGGACCCACGTTGGGGGGTAACGGCGGGAGGCATCTCCGGTGACATCAATCATAAGTCCCCTGAGCGCTGAAGAGAAGGCGGGAATACAACACAGGCAGCCGCCATCTTAGAGGATATGAGGGAGGGAGAATCTGGCCAGAACCACTGAGGATCACAGAGCTAACCCGCGGCCTGGGCAGAAGTCACGGGCAGAGAGGAGCAGCAACCCTGCACAACCATATCTGCTGCCTGTTGCTGGGTCTCCCCCTTTTTTCTTCCACTCCCTTCCCATCCTGCTGGCCCCCTGTCTCCCCTGAGTGATAAGCCTCCATAGCCCTGTGAAAAGTAACCATAGCCTTCCCCGCACTTTTTGGGAGCAAGCCCCAGTAGTGCCACCAGCAACGGGGGAACCCCCTAAGCCAATCCTGAGGTCTGGAAAAGCAATTGTGCACCGGAGTCTGGCACCGCATGCTCTGAGAGGGCAGGTGATCCCTCGATATTTGCTCCTGCGCTGCGTCCGATTGGGAAGCCCGGGCGCCTCCTATCCGGGACTAAAGTGACATCCGTTCACGGGCTTGAGGCACATCAGAGGGGCCAAAGACGCAAAGCACTGCCCTGGGGCTGAGACCCCCTTTACTATCTGTGGGGTTGGTCTGGGACTGACTGGACGCTCTGCTGCTCGCCGTGCCCCCCCACAGGAGAACCCTGAGTGCTCGGAGGGGTTGGGGGACCCCTGCCATCGGATCCTACCCCAGCGGGGCTGTTCCTGCCGGGGGGCTCCCCTTCATATGAGAGGTAACAAGAAGCGTAGAACCGCTGTGGTCGCCTGTAGTACGCAAACAATGGAGACCCCGCATGGGGCTGAGCAGGGAACCTCCAACCCTGATACTGCAGCTATAATGGCAGCTATTGCCTCATGCCAGAGTGTCCTCACAGCTAAATTTGACACTCTACAGGAACAATTTAACTACTTCCGTCATGACCTGGATAAAATCCGTGATCGCGCCGGGGAGGCGGAGAGGAGGATCGGAGAAGCAGAGGATCGACTGTCCACCCATACAGGGGAAATTGCCACCCTGCGGAGGCAGGTGACCACTCTTATGGGGAGAGCCGAGGACGCTGAAAATAGAAACCGGAGGAACAACGTCCGGATCCTAGGGCTGCCCGAAAAAGCGGAGGGAGCCTCTCCAGAACAGTTCGTGGAAAATCTCATAAAAGAGACTCTGGCACCAGTGAACCTGACCAAGTTTTTTACGGTGGAGAGAGCGCACAGGATCCCCATGAGACCCCTCCCGCCGGGGACACCGCCAAGGCCTTTTATATTCAAAGTCCTCCATTATAGGGACAGAGACGCTATCCTGGCTGCGGCTAGAATGAAGGGGGTGGTAACCTTCAACAACGCCCGATTGTCCTTTTTCCCGGATTTCACATCGGAGGTCCAAAAGCTGAGGCGCTCATTTAATGGCGTGAGAGAGAGGCTCAGACGGAGGGGAATTAAATACGCCATGATGTTTCCAGCTCGCCTGCGCGTGCAAGATGGAGAAACGACCAGATTTTTCACATCGGCTGAGGACGCCTATGCATGGATGGACTCTCTACCCGGAGCCTGACACCCTGGGCCCAGGGTGGAGACAGCATCCCTCTAAACTTAGCAATATTGGAACTGATGGTGGTGCCCGCGCCAGGGGACCCTCCCCTCTGCTGCGATCCTTTTGATGCTGGGGGGTCTGGTGTCTAAATGCCACCCAGTAACAAAGATCGCCCTGTTTAGTTCATTTGTTTGATGGCTGCTGAAACCGCTGTAAAATGTTGTAAATTGTTGAGATTTGTTCTGGCTGCTCTAGTCGCATTGTATCCTAATATGATCGTTACAGGAGAGCTGCGGCTCTGGATTCCCACGGAGTGATGCCCCTCCCCTATTGAGGCCCCCCCCCTCACCTTCCTATCACCCCTGTTAACCTCCCTGTCCGGACTACCCCCCCTCCCCCCCCGCCCACACACTTTCCCCCCCTTCCACACACTTTCCCCCCCTTCCTAGCCATTCCTGCCGGTTGTTCCTGATTACCCCCCAATCGCCCCCTGGGAACCCTTGGTGACCATGTCACCATCCTGTACATGGTTTGGGTAACGTTATGTTATGAGCCCACAGGCAGTGGGTTTCTGCACCCCGGTGCAACTAGTTACACCGTTGTTGTATTGTATTGTTGGGGGGGTATGAAGCTCGCCAAAGTTGGGGTGTGGTGGAGCGGGGTGGGGGTGGTTGGGAATGGTATTTGTATGTTTAGTATAGTATTGAATAGTTTGTGTATGTTGTGTTGTTATGTTGGTATGCATGGGATGAATGGCAAACGGACCCTAAAAGTTGGTCGACCATGGGCGGAGGAGCGGAACACCTGGTGCAGTTTGATAGTTGATCGCGAGATTGGCACTCTGATCTTTGAGAATGGGTGATTGTAAGATTCTCTCCTGGAATGTCAGGGGGCTAAACGATAAAATCAAACGGTCTACAGTCCTCCAATTTGTTAAGAGATACAGACCCAATGTGGTGATCCTTCAAGAGACCCACCTGGTTGGACGGAGGGGACTCGCTCTTAGGAGACCCTGGATCCAGGACTCCTTTCATGCTCTCTTCTCGTCCTACTCTAGGGGGGTATCGGTATTGATCTCCAAGGGAACCCCATTCGTGCTATATTCTGTGCAGACGGACCGGGAGGGTTGCTATGTAATCCTCCACGCCAAGCTTATGGATTCAGATGTTATTATAATAGGCATTTATGTCCCCCCGCCTTTCAATATACATGTGTTGCATCGGATCATGGAGAAGATAGTGACTTACCCCCCGGCTCCGACACTGTGGGTGGGAGATTTTAACATGGTGCTGGACCCCGCGTTGGATAGACTGGACAGGCGGCCGGGCCCTAGGACACAGCTGGCGTCCTGGGCAGAGGCAATGGGCCTCCAGGAACTGTGGAGGTGGAAACACCCAACTGCTAAGGCTTACTCCTGTCACTCGGCCACACATAGGTCACTGTCCAGGATAGACCTCGCGTTTTCATCACCTGATTTACTGGCGAGAGTGACGTCCTGTGACTATCTCCCGAGGGGCATCTCGGACCACTCGCCTATGTTGATGGAAGTTGGGCTGCTGCGCTCACAGGCGAGCCGTGTGGGATGGACCCTAAACCCCCTGTGGATAGAGACTCCCGAAGTTAGGGATAGTCTGACCTCGGCTGCGGAAGTCTTCTGGGAGTGTAACACGGATGAAACGTCCGCTGAAGTGAGATGGGACGCCTTTAAGGCGGTTACGAGGGGATGCGCCATTAGTGCTATAGCGGCGGTCAGAGGGAAGAGGGGGAAGGAAAGGGCAGACCTCGAACGTAAACTTGCGAACGCGGAAGAGGAGTTCATTACTTCAGCGGACGACAGGGCCCACTCGAATCTGCTGTCTCTTACTAGGGAATATAATCTGTCATTATCTGACTCAACTAGGAAACTATTGCTACATAAACAGGCGACGATATTTGACAAAGGGGACAAAAATGGCAGGACTCTGGCCTATCTGGCGAGAGCTGAGAACAAGTCAAACAGTATTGCTGGGATAACGGGAGCAGGAGAGATGGTTACAGCAGCTGAGGACATTGCACAGCAGTTCCTCAGATACTACTCGGCCTTGTACTCCTCCAGGGTAAACTACGGGATGGAGGAGCTGGAGAGCTATCTTGATCAAATTAAATTCCCTGAGCTGGCTCCGGCTGATCGGGAAGCTCTTGACTCTCCCATCACTATTGATGAAGTCAGGAATGCAATGAGAGCACTCCCCAGTAGAAAAGCGCCAGGACCCGATGGACTGCCGGCCGAGTGGTATAAGCAAGGGATGGACAGGATCGCCCCTAGACTATGGGAGGTTCTGAAGCAGGCAATGGATAGTGGAGGTCTTCCAGCTTCCTTCCGGGATGCGCATGTGGTCCTAATTCACAAGGAAGGGAAACCGGCCGATATTTGTGCATCATATAGACCCATCTCCCTCTTGAATCAAGATGCCAAAATATTGGCTAAAATCCTGGCTATGAGGCTAAACCGAGTCATATTACAACTGATTGGGCCTGACCAGTCAGGCTTTATGCCGGGACGCACAACAGGGATAAACCTGCGCAGACTGATATCCAACCTGCAGATAGTTCATGACAACTGTGGCAGCCGGGCGATAGCCTCGTTGGATAATGAGAAGGCCTTTGATTCGATAGAATGGGTCTATCTCTGGGCAGTGCTGGCCAGATTCGGGCTCCCTGCAGGTTTTATATCATATATCAGGCTATTATACGATCGCCCGACGGCCAGAGTACGGGTCAATGGCTGCTATTCTGACCCATTTGTCTTGCAGAGGGGGACTAGGCAGGGCTGCCCGCTCTCGCCGTTGCTCTTCGCGTTGGCCATTGAGCCGTTAGCAATAATGATTAGAAGTTCTCCTACCATTGCGGGATGGAGGCTGGGGGGGATAGAGGAAAAAATTTCGCTTTACGCGGATGATACCCTACTATACCTAGCGGATAGCCATGAGTCTCTGGAGGCTGCCCTGGATACCATCGGGGTGTTTGGGAGATTTTCCGGTTTGAAGGTTAACTGGGACAAATCCAGTCTGATGCAAGTTGATGGGACCGACCCTCGGGATGTCTCCCCAAGATCTCAACTAAAGAGAGTCCGACAATTTAAGTATCTGGGGATTGTGGTTAGTGGGCGGGCCGACGAGTTTGTCTCCCTTAATATCTCCCCGGTAGTGGCGAAATTAAAGCAAAGAGTCACCCAGTGGGCGAATCTTCCGCTGTCGGTTATGGGCAGAATCAACATATTTAAAATGATTTTCCTCCCCAAATTCCTGTACATATACCAGGCCTCCCCGGTGATGCTTCCTGTCTCCCACTTTAAAGCACTAGAGTCAATTGTCTTTGGCTTTATATGGGGTCACTCCCCCCCAAGGCTAAATCGGCAAATAATGAAGGCGCAGGTAGATGACGGGGGCCTGGCGGTGCCACACATGCAAATATACTTCTATGCAACGCAGCTCTTGTTTGTCCACTGGTGGCTATGCCAGCCGAAGGACAACCCTGTGGTATGCTTAGAGGTGGCGCTTCTGGGCTCCCCGGAAAAGTTGGCCTCTCTGGTATACAGAGGTACGAAAGGGATCCAAGCGGCGACCACATGTATGAGGGCGACATGCAACATCTGGGAGAGGGCAGCGAAGTTGGGGATGAGGGCCGGGGAGACTCCGACGTGGTCCCCACATACCCCCATATGGGATAATCCCAGGCTATCAGAAATGAGTGGCATGCAGGACCCGTTGTTCTGGGTGAGGAAACACGTTCAGCAGATTGGGCAACTATATAGGGGGGGGGTGCTGGTGCCCTTCGATCAACTTAGGGCGGAGTTCCAGTTGTCCAACCGAGACTTTTTTAGATATCTACAACTCAGGCACGCATTGCAAGCCCAATTCCGTAGAGAGGGCCCAAGGATTTCGGAATCCAAAATTGAATATGTACTCAGAGATGGGAACCTTAAAAAGCCTGTGTCCGTGTTGTATAGATGTTTGATGGGAGAGCTGGAATCCCCCAGGGGTAAGATTGAGGCTAAATGGCAGGACTTGGACCCAAGCCTAGATCGGGACGAATGGGAGGAGATAATGGAGAACCTGCATACGTCGGTGGTAGAAGCTAGGGACAGATTCATCCAAACCAAATGGATTCATCAGGCTTACATCACCCCGGTTCGTCTGCACAGAATGGGCTTAACAGATGCGGATGTATGTCCTAGATGCGGGAAGAGTAGTGGCTCATGGATACATATGATCTGGTCATGTGAGGTCCTGATGACCTTTTGGGAGGGGGTGATGGGTCTGATTGGAAGGGTGGTGGGTTTTCGGCTGCAAGGGTCGGTCTCACTGTGCCTCCTTGGGGTGGTGGAGTCGCTCTGAAGGCGCTGGTCCGGTTGCTGCTCTTCTACGCCAGGAAGTGCATCCTGATGAACTGGAGACACCCGGCTAAACCATCAGTGCAATATTGGAAAAGACTCATTAATCAGAAACTCACCATGTATAAATTGACATATGCAGCAAGAGGAGTGCCTGATAAGTTCGAGAAGGTCTGGGATCCATGGCTTCAGAGCCAAGAATCAGCATATGATGCTGAGTGAAACCGGGGGGAGGGGCCTGGCGGGGAGTCTATGGATCAAGGGTGCCATCTGCGTGCTATTTGGGGGGATAAGAGCTGGAGCCTGACCAGCGAGTAATGTAGGAGGCTTTAGAGAATGTAAGCCCTGACCAATAACTAAGGTACATCAGTTTCCGTGTCTGCTAGAGCACCGAGAGGGCAGCAAGAATTACCAGAGGTCCGGTATGAAAGTTGTGTGAATGGTTGTTTGTTTTGTCACCTATATGCCAGTTATGAAGTTGGGTGCCTGCGGCACCTTAAATTCTTATAAATGATTGTCTTGTTATGTCATGCTTGTATGTTTATTGCAAAATAAAAACTTTAAAAAAAAAAAAAAAAAGGAAAGGTTAGTGTAGAGGCCCCTGCCTCTGTCTGTTAAGGGCAACCCGCAGGTGACCCCAGACCTCGAAGATCGCGCGTGGCCTGCGCCAACACAAGAAGAGAGGCAGGGACCAGAAGCATCCTGAATATCTCGGGAAGGGGCCGCCCAGCAGACACTATCCTGCATCCAGAGGAAACTTCCTCCTGACTCCATCAGAACGAGGCATGCCGCCTCCTGATAGGGGCAAGGTGCTGCGGCCATCCCCTCACCCGAGTGGGCGAGGGCGCCCCATCATGCTTGCGGGGTTTTGGTAAAAGGTTTGGACTTAGTCCTGCCGGAGGGACCAGGGCGTTGTCTGCCACTCTTGGGGCATGGATCTATACCAAAAAGCTGGAAGGACACCCCTGGTTCGGGTTTGACGCTAACATAGGGGGGTGGAGGGGTGCCCCTGCCTCAAGAAGGCCGAGACCGCCATCTGTAAAGGGGTGTTTTGCCCTTTTTTCCAAACAGGTCCAGACGGGCCCCGAATAGGGGTCGCCCTCTAAAGGGAAGACCAGTAAGAATCTTTTTTGTAGCATCATCAACACCCCACTGTCGCAGCCAGACCAGTCGGCGTATAGCTACAGCAAGGGCGGAAGTTCTTGCGCACATGCTGATGGTGTCATCCAGCGCCAACAGGATAAATCTTACAAATACATCACAACTGGAGAGTGCATTAAACACCTCCCAGGGGAGATCCTCAGGTTGATGATCAATCAACTTTCTGATGAGGGTCCTAGCGGCCACTGCAGCGATGGCCGCGGCACAGTCCCTGCACAAGAAAAGGCGTGGGAAGCCAGCCTATCAATGCGCCGGTCCTCAGCATCCCGAAGGGTACGATAAGTAGGGGCCGCAATAAAAGGGGGGGGGGGGGGTTAAGAACCCCAATGATCGGTGCATCCACCACGGGAGGTGATGACCAGCAGTTAACCACATCAGGGGGAAAAGGGTATTTCCAATCCCAGTCCCCTGGAAGTTTACTAGGGCATTGCCATTCTTTGAGTACAAGAGCCTGGAAGTGATCCTGCTCCAGAAATTCCAAACGCGGCAGCGCTGTATGGAAACTCTCCCTTCTAGGCCTGGAAGCCTCACCAGGGAGAGAGATAGACAAGACCTCGAAGATCTTTATCAGTAATTCGTTGGTGTCACACAGGCCCCAAGAACCGGGGCCCGGATCATCATGACTCCTCAGCCCCTCGTCCGATGAGCCTGAGTCAGAGAATAGCCGACCTTCATCAGAAAGAGCAAAACCTTGCTCAGCAGTGAACTCTTCAGATTCAGCAGGAATGGGCGAAATCGGAGGCGTCAGGGACCGCTTTTTACCAGGGCCCAAGCGCTCTGCCAACCTCGAAATCACCTGATCGGCCGTAGGCAGTCTGCGCGGCACGACTTGCTGTTCATTCCCGCTCGAGTGCGACTCATCAGGAGTGAGATTTAAGCACGGGGAGACAGGTGTATTGAAACGAGGCGCAGCCACTGGCAACCCTGACTGCAGGGCCAGTACTTGTTCAGCACAGGGTCAGCAGACCAGTGCTCTGTCCGCATCAGCATGGGGCAGTCCACACGCTGTACACAGCCGGTCTTGTCCCGGAGGCACCCCGGTCACATAATTCTGAGATGCCTCCATATGGTGATTATTAATGTAATATATACCAGTAGGGATTTACGCAATAGGCAACCCAGGATGTCCCAAAGACCTGCTAGGAATGTGGGAAAATTTGTAAGCCCGCTACAATATATGTTAGGCCGGGAGAAGCCACCGGACTCTTCGACGTCTGAAAGACAGAAGGGGAATAAGGGGTGTCAGGGCCATGCGCAACAGAAAGAATACTAATGATGAAAAACGCCCTCGAGGGCACTCACCGACCTGGGGAGGAGAAGGACCGCCAACACGTGAGCGTGCGAAGATCAACAACAGGTCCCCGCCTCCCCCAAAGAGCGCGAAGCTCTGAAGCAGCCGTTAAAGGCTTGACAAGCCAAGCATAGAATATGCCAGTAAAGGCATCTGCTAGTGGATACTCGTAAAGTCTAAATACGCCACCACCATTCTGACGCCCATAGGCGTGCACAAAATTAGTTTCCTGTCCAAGATGCAGGATAATAAAGCAGGACGTGCTGTAAACTATTGCATATTAAATTGAGAAAGGCCAAAATAGAAGGGCAGCGCGGCTCTGACACCTAGTTGCCGGTCAGGGGCAAAAGCACGGCCATAAGCGTGACAATACCATACACTGAGACCGCCAACAGACACACACCCCCACTTCTTTTCCCCCGAATACGGGGGGAAACGAGGGAGGACGGCGACCCTTTACACAGGGTCCACCGCTACACGGGGCATGGGGCAATAATGCGGGAGGGACATCCACTATGAGGCTCACCATCAGCCTAAACCGCCTACCCTTTGGTGGGGGACTGCGGTGGAGCATGGCTCCGTTAAGCACGCATAGTGCTGCCTACCTTCACCCGACCAGCGCAGCCCAGGCTGGGAGGCACATCACAAGGAGGACGGGTGGGAACAGTCCAACAGGGCCGCAGGCTGTAATAGCCCCGCTCACCTGCGAGAGAGTGATACTTCATGTCTTCGCAGTCAGCACTGCAGAGAAATCTGGGGATTTGTGGGAGGTCCCTGGGTATGTGAAGGGCCGAGAGGAGCCTGTTTTTGCATGTCTGCAGTGCACAGCGCCATCTGGCGGAGGATAACCCAATTGTAAGTATTATATCTGGAGCAGGACATACTGTATACTTAGAATAACAATTCTGTGTCTATAACCATATGGTCGTATTTTGCATCTGTTTTGCCCTTTGAAGGCGACCAGAATGCCGATATGGCCCTCAGTGAAAATGAGGGGCCCTATAGTTATGCCCCCTCCTGGAGGCTTAGCCAAAGAGTCGCTGAGCCCAAATATAGACGTCGACTTACCTGAATATCCTTAATCTTCTGCTGCTGGAAGTTATCGATGGCCTCCTCGAGCTGCTGTGTGGTGCGGGCGGCATCCACCGACGCCCTCTGAACGCTGGTCTCCGCCTGCAAAGGACGACGGATCGAAATTGAGCACGGCAAAATTACTCACCCACATCCTGACAGGTTTCTTTTTTTTTTTTTTTTTTACATAAACAGGTTTCTAAGTGCTCGGGCTTCTGCAACTGTAATCACAATCATCTTATCAGCGGATGATAAAGGGGAAAGGAGGGGGATCATCCAATTGGCGAGGGGGATAAATTGGCTTTTCAGCGGATTACAGGCGGTGGTGGCGGCGCGTTTCTCTGATTAGGCAGACAAATCGCGGCTTGTTAGAGGAGATGCGCCGGGCGATAATGAGGCCTCTCAGGCTGCATGGAGCGCCTCTGTGCCACCGCCGCCATACATTAGACAGGCGGCTGTACACGGCGGGGGCGCTTATTGCCGCCATTATATCTGCCTCCCCCCTAAACGAGATAGACAATTATTCGACCCAGCTCCATAAGGGCGTCCTGTTTCCCAGAATATTAGCCCTAGCATGGCCGGCCGCACAGGGCACCATCCCAACCTCCCTGTATAGGGGGCGCCAGGAGCTCTCCACCGGACCAATATTCTGGGCAACAGGACAACCTTATGGAGCTGGGTCGAATAATTGTATCTCGTTTAGGGGGGAGGCAGATATAATGGCGACAATAAACGCCCCCGCCGCCTGTCTAATGTATAGCAGCGGTGGCACTGGGTGCCATCCCAACCTCCCTGTATAGCGGGCATGCTCCCTGATAGAGGGAAGCGGGGGATGCAGCCGCCAGCGCGCACGGAGCCGCTGGCCTTAGACGACGTGTCGTCAGTGGCTCCGAGCGAGCTGATTGGATGAGCGGCCGCACATGTGCCGTGGAACCGAGAAGAGGTGAGTTGTTAAAGGGGGTTACACACAGATGTCTGCTTGAAGAAGCGAGATGAAGAAGAGAGATGAAGAAGAGAGATGAAGAAGAGAGATGAAGAAGAGAGATGAAGAGAGAAGGAGAAGATAGATGAAGCAGACAGAAGAAGAAGAGAGATGAAGAAGAGCGAAGAAGAACAAGAGAGATGAAGGAGAAGAAGAACAAGAGAGATGAAAAAGAGAAGAATAAGAGAGATAAAGAAGAGCGAAGAAGAGAGATTAAGAAGAGAGATGAAGAAGAGTGATGAAGAGAGACGAAGAGATGAAGAAGAGTGATGAAGAGAGATGAAGAAGAAAGATTAGTCTTTGGGTGCAATAATTAAAGGGACCCTTCGGCGGATCGGGCTAATCGCTAATCACAACCAATGAATAAACAAAACACGAGGGGCCCCGGCTGCTCCCCAATCAGCAACTTGTGGTCACAGGAAACCCTGGCCCTCATTTTCGGGGGCTCAGGACAGAACCCCTGTTTCTGATTACAGATCTGCGGACAGTTCATGCAACTGAACGATCAGAAAGACAGGTAAGCGGCATCTGTTTTTGGGGGTCTATCCATTCCTCAGATAGAGGTTGGAAGAGGTCTGATCGCTTTGGCCTATTTCGATCATAGAAGGAAACGTACGGGTGTTGGTCCCCAGTGCCATTTGACAAGCTGGGGGGCGGGGCATCCAGAATGCTAGGCACCCCTGCCCCCCCCCCCCCCCCCCCCGCACATAATCCCCCATGACACTCGTAAATCTTATCTTAAAGAGGAACGTAGGAGGAAGACACAAGGGCCTCCCGAGTTCCAGTTCCTCAGGATGCCCCGCTGTGTGAAACCCCCATTAACCCTGGAAACACTCACCCTCTCCTTGAGCCCTCGCCACGCCTTTGCGCGGCAGCCACATCCCTGCTCACCTCTAGCCGTGCGCACACCAGGGCCTGGCATTCCTGAATGTGTGGCACGGTCACGCCGCGGCTGCCAGATGGGCGAGGGGATGCGGCTGGTGGCACCCCATGGCTGCTTAGCCGATTCGGAAAGCCAGGGTCAGCTCTGGAATCTCTCTCCCCCGTCTGGTTTCCAGCGCAGCGATTGGCCGCTGGCGTTCACATGGGCAGCACATTCCGAATTATGGCAGTTCAATAGGTGGCTCTCATTGGATGAGAGCCCGCACATTCGCCATTGGACTGGGCAAAGGTGGGTGCATATGGGCGCCCTAAGGGGTTTCACACAGCAGGGCATCCCGATTTGAGGGAAAGCCAGCAGTTGGCCCTGGAAGCTTTCAGTTTCCATGCTGGCCGCTGGTGGGTTTTGTTCCGCTTTGACCCGCCGGGTTTCCAGCACAGTGACTGGTTGCCGGCGTTCACGTGGCCAGCGCACTCCGAATTATGGCAATTCAACGGGTGGCTCTCATTGGACGAGAGCCTGTGCATGCACCGTTGAACCGGGGAGAGGTGAGTGTACGGGGCATTCCAATTCGGGATGCCCCAGGGGAAAGCCAGCGGTCGGCCCTGGAATCTTTTCAAGCCACACACAAGGCTGGCCACTAGTGGGTTTAGTTCTGCTTTAGCCTCACTCCCTTGCCCGGTTTCCAGCGCAGTAACTGGCCGCTGGTGTTCACCTGGTTAGAACATTCCGGCGCCCAGAACAATAGCAGTGCTGGCTACCCAAGCGTGCTCAGGATGGTCGGCGGGGAGTGAGGTTAAAGTGGACCAAAACCCAGCTCGATCGGTATAGGAATCTTAGAGATTTCTGATCAAGCTGGGTTTTGGTCCACTTCCCGTCCCCCCCGGGGCATCCAAAATCGGAATGTCCCACTGTGTGAAACCCCCCAGGTTGCCCCGTACACTTACCTTACTTCCCGGTCCAACAGTGCATGTGCGAACCGCATCCCCGCTATCTCTCTAGCAGGGCCAGGTATTTGTGAAAGGCCGGCGCGGGCATGCTCCCTGTTAGAGGGAAGCGGGGGATGCGGCCGCCAGTGTGCTCGGAGCTGTTGGCCTTAGACGCCGTCTTAGATGGCGTGATGTCAGTGGCTCTGAGCGTGCTGATTGGACGAGCGGCCGCATACGTGTTGTAAGATCAGGAAGAGGTGAGTTTATTCCGGCGATCTGGGGGGTTTCACACATGCCCGATCGGGGATGAACCAAATCCCAGGATAGTCAAAATCCTGGGTTTTGGTCCACTTAAAGGTGAGATTTATGGGCGTCCTGGGGGAGGGGGCTTTAGCATTCTGGATGCCTCCCCAGCCTGTTATATAGCAGCAGGGACCGTGTGGGTGTTGGTCCACCTTCAGGTCATCGCATGTGCGGTCCGCCATACTGATTGGGGAGCGCCAGCATCGGTAAGTATACACTACAGGCTGGGTTACCTGGCTCTGAGCGTGTCCGGAGGGAGGACAGGCAGCCGCAGCGTAGACAGAAAACAAAGATCTTACATCATCAATACACATCACATGGTCATAACAACGCCATCTTAAAGCGGAACAAAACCCAGGATCTTAACTATCCCGGATTTTGTGACATACATCCATATTTGGGGTGTCCCGCTATGTGAAACCCCCCCAAATCACCCTATAAATAAAAACACCTTTACCCGGTCCTACGGTGCATGATGCACGGGCTGTCGTCCAATAAGAGCAGCCTATCCTAATAGCTGGGCCTGGGAGCGCGCCTCAGCCAGGAATGCAACCACCGATGTTTATATCAGCAAGTTATCTTCCAGAAAAGATGTGTTTTACTGGATGCGGCTGCAGCTCGCACATGCGCCGTTGGACGAGGAAACAAGGTAAGTATACGGGGCGACCTGGGGGGGTTTCACACAGCGGGGCATCCTGGTTTTGGATGCCCTGGGAGCAGAGAATCTTATCGATTCCTGGGCCGATCGCCATGGGTTTTGGTCTACTTTAAATGCAGTCACAGGTGAGTATATACTTAAAGTGGACCAAAGCCCAGGATTTTGATTATCCTGGGTTTTGGTCCTTGCCCCCCCCTGTGTGAAACCTCCCAGGTCTCCTGAACAAACTCACCTTTTCCTGGCCCTACGACGCACGCGCGTCCGCTCGTCCAAGGTAAGTGTATGGGGCGACCTGGGGGATTTCACACAGTGGAGCGTCCCGATTTTGGAGGCCCCGGGGGGAGGGAAATGATCTCGGTGGGTTTTGGTTCACTTTAAGTACATATTTGATTGGACCCAGTATATATTCCGGCCCTGGTGTCTTTTATACTGTAGGGAAGTATGAACAGGGATTTGGTCCACTTTAACTGGCATGGCTGAGGCTTGCGCATGCCTCGTTGGACCAGGAAACAAGGTAAGTGTATGGGGCGACTTTCACACAGCGGGGCAACCCGATTTTGGATGGCCCCTGGGAGGGAATCGATCAGCCCGGGAATCATATAGATTGCTAGGCCGATTGTGCTGGTTTTTGGTACACTTTAAAACCAACATGTGACACAGAGCACACAATAAAATCAAAGTGTTCCTGCCCCTATACATGTTATGTATTACAACACAATAGAAGGTAAATAAATCAATATATGGACAGGGGCCCCCTTAAATAAATAAATATTTTTCATTTGGGTCCACTTTAATACTCCCTGAAGTTTGGCTTTAAATGAATGTTGGAGGCAGAGAAGAGGAAATGAAACGAGACGGCTGAGCGGAGCGTCACCCCGCCGGGTGATAATAGTAATGTAACAGGTGGGTCACCCTGTGGGGTGATAATGGGAATGTAAGAGGCGGGTCACTCTGTGGGGGTGATAATGAGAATGTAAGAGGCGGCAGACGAGGGCTGCACAATGGGTAATGGTTATTACCTGCTCATTCTCACCTTTGCTGGCTCAATGTCCATGGCCGACAGCGGGGAGGCCGGAGTCATTACCCGGAGCTAAAGCACATCTACAGAGGCAGCCGACAGTCTCGGACTGGCCCAGGAGTTACCAGGAAGTCCCCTGGTGGGTCACTGCTCCCCAGGGGCCCCTTTGAGAACCGCTCATCACCTAAACCTGAGCTATGTATATCTAATTTGGGGCATCCCAAGTGCATGCACATAGGCCAATAGAGTCTGGAATAATGTACCTGTGTATGGGCCCTGAATATAAGCCAGTGATCTATGTGTGGGGCCCCTGAGTCCCTTCTACTGTTGCTCCCAGGGGCCCCTTTGAGGACCCTCATGACTTAAACCTGAGCTGTGTAAAGCTTATTTGGGACGACCAAGTTCATGCACATAGACCATAGAGTCTGGTATAAGGTTTCTGTGCATGGACCCCCGAAGTGTGTGGTGGGGCCCCAGAGTCACTTCTACTGTTGCCCCCAGGGGCCCCTTTGAGAACCCTCATCAATTACAATTGAGCTATGTAAAGCTTATTTGGGACATCCCAAGTGCATGCACATAGGCCATACAGTCTGGAATAAGACAATTCTGTGAGTACTCACCTGTAGAATTGTTTTTGTTCTTGCATGGCACGGCCTGCTTCAGTATTCATAACAGTTGGGTTATTCCACCACAAGGTGGCGCAGTGTACTGCAGAAGAGCTGTGGCATCTCTCGGCCCCCTATAAAAACGGGATTAACCATAGAGTTCCCAGCGTACACAAGCAGTGAGACAAGAAGCCGGGAGAGAATAAAGGTAAAAAATTTAAAAAAGGTAAAAAACCCCAATTAACTTGGAACAATCACCATAAAGAGGCAACCAAGAATAACGATAACAAGGGTGGGGTGAAGCAGGCCGTGCCATGCAAGAACAAAAACAATTCGACAGCACAGAATTGTCTTTTTCTTATTACATGGCACGGCCTGCTTCAGTAATCATACCAGTTGGGACATCCAAAAGCATTGTCTGTAAGGTAAGGTGGGATCCCCAATTAGTAACAGCCGGCAGTTCAAGTCACTACTGCCTGAAGCACCTTGCGGCCAAAAGCAGCATCAGCTGAGGCCTTAACATCAACCTTGTAAAACTTGGAAAAAGTATGAACAGAAGACCAAGTAGCTGCCTTGCAAACTTGTTCAACAGAAGCTTGGTGCTGAAAAGCCCAAGAGGCACCAATAGCACGAGTGGAATGAGCAGTAATCCTAAAGGGAGGTTCCTTCCCCTTAGCAGAATAGGCTTTTACCACCGCCTGACGGATCCACTTGCTGATAGTGGATTTAACCGGAGGCAAAACCTTCCTAGGTCCAGAAGTGAGAACAAAAAGAGCATCAGACTTCCTGAAAGGCTCAGTAGCGACCAAATAAAACTTCAGAGCCCTGACCACATCCAGAGAATGCAGTGTCCGCTCCTTGGAATTAGGATTAGGACACAATGAAGGCAAAACAATGTCCTGATTGAGATGAAAGGCAGACACGACCTTAGGCAAGAAATCCGGCTTAAGCCGAAACACCACCTTATCCTGATGTCTCTCAAAATAAGGAGGTTTGATGGAGAGCGCCGCCAGTTCATAAACTCGCCTGACAGAAGTGATAGCCACCAAAAAGGCCACCTTAAGAGTCAGAATGGGCAACGCAGCCCCACGAATAGGCTTAAAGGGAGGACCCTGCAGAGCAGACAACACCAGATTCAAGTCCCAGACTGGTAGCATAGGCTTACGAGGTGGACGCACATGAGTAACACCCCGGAAAAAGGTTTTACCCACCGGTGATTGGCAAAGGATCTTTGGAAAAAAATTGCCAGGGCTGAAACATGGCCCTTGAGGGTACTCAGTTGAAGTCCGGAATCCAAACCATGTTGCAGAAATTCCAGAATCCTGGGGCGGAAAAAAACCCGACAGGGAAGAGACTTGGACTCACACCAGGCAATGTAAGCATGCCAGACCCTGTAATAAATAAAGAACGAGGACTTATTCCTAGTCCGAATCATGGTATCCACAACAGAGGCAGGCAACCCCTTCTCTGTCAAGATGTAGGTTTCAGAAGCCAAGCCGTTAAAGCCAGCGTTTGTAAATTGGGATGGCGTAGCTGCCCCTGAGTGAGAAAATCTGGATCCTTGGGCAAGACGTACTGATCTACTGCCAACTGCACGACGTCTGCGAACCACACCCTTCTTGGCCAACAGGGGGCCACCAGAATGGCTGGCACCCCCTCCTGGGCTATCTTGCGCATGACCCTGCCCAGTAGAGGGAACGGAGGGAACACATTGAGAAGCCAAAACTCAGTCCAAGGCATTGCCAGTGCATCCGTGGCAAAGGCCAGAGGATCCTGTGACAGGGAGACAAACTTGGGAAGTTTGTGATTGTGACGGGACGCAAACAGGTCCACATCCGGCTGACCCCAGCGGTGACACAGGGAGAGAAACACCTGGTTGTTGAGGGACCATTCCCCCAGACGAGACATTCCCCTGCTCAGGGAGTCCGCCACCTGGTTCTCCACCCCCGGGATGTATACCGCTTTGATGCAGGGGACATTCTGTTCCGCCCAAGACAGTATCAGGGACACTTCCTTGAAGGCATGCTTGCTCCGAGTCCCTCCCTGATGGTTGATGTAGGCAACCGCCGTCTGGTTGTCTGAGCGGATCTGAACAGCCCGACCCCAAAGGTGTGTGGTCAGCTGAGAAAGAACCAACCTGATCGGCCTCAGTTACAGTACATTGATGGGAGCATGGGCCTCCTGGGGGCCCCACCGACCCTGGAACTTCAGAGACTTCCAAAAGCCCCCCCCCCCCCCCCCCAGCCTGTCTGACTGGCATCTGTGGTGACTGTCTCCCAGCACGGGGGCAGGAAAGTCCTGCCCACCAGAAGGTTCCTTGAGTCCAGCCACCATGAAAGGGACTGTCTGGCCAGAGGAGACAGAGCAAATTCCTGATCCAGGGACACAGGGTCCCGATCCCAGACTGACAAGAGGTGCAACTGAAGAGATCTCATGTGAAACTGAGCAAAGGGGACCGCCTCGAAGCAGGACACCATCAGGCCCACCAACTGCATCCCCAAACAGATGGAGGGATGAGGACACAAGAGCAGAGCCCGTGCCTGCTTCTGAAGGCCCTCCACCTTCTGCTGAGGAAGGAACACTTTGACCTGAGAGGTATCCAGCGTCAGAAAGGACCTTACCAAGGACGGGGACAGTGAAGACTTGGGAAAGTTGATCACCCAGCCGAAGGACTCCAGAGTGGAGGTCACCACCCGGGTGTCCTGCTCAGCCTGATGAAAGGACTGGGCCACAATAAGGATGTCGTCCAGGTAAGGAAGGACGCAAATGCCCTGGTTTTGTAGCAGAGCCATCACTCCCGCCAGCACCTTGGTGAACACCCAAGGCGCCGAGGTGATACCAAAGGGTAAACCTACAAACTGGTAATGCTGATCCTCCAGTACGAACCTCAGAAATCTCTGATGACCTGGGAAGATAGGCACATGAAGATAAGCATCCTTGATGTCCACGGTGGTCATGAAGTCGCCTGGGTGAAGGTACTGACAGCAGAGCGCAGGGTCTCCATGCGAAAATGCTTGAATCTGACAAACTTGTTGAGGCCCTTCAAGTCCAGGATGGGCCTCAGAGAGCCGTCCTTTTTGGGGACCGTGAAAAGATTGGAATAGTAACCCTGACCCTGTTCTTGAGGGGGCACCAGACAAATGACCCCTGAGTCCAGCAGGCATTGAACCGCCGAAAGCAACCCTTGAGGTGAGAGGGGGTTTAAAGACATCCGGGATCTGATGAATCTTGGGGGCGGCCAGGCTGCAAACTCTATCTTGTAACTGGAGGACACTACGTCCTGAATCCACCGGTCTGAGACATGGAGCCTCCAGACGTGAGCAAAGAGTCGAAGCCGTCCCCCCACCCGGATGGGTGAGGGCGCCTCCTCATGCCTGAGGGGCCTTGGGAGGGGGTTTGGGCTTGGAACCCCAGGAGAGACCGGGACGACCACGGGATCTGCCACGGCCCCAAGAATCTCTTCGGCTACCTGAGAAGAGGGAGCCACGGCCTCCTCTGGGAGTACGAAAGGAGGGGAAGGAGGCGGAGGGCCCCCGAAAGGGCCGGGGCTGCCTCCTATGCTGAGGTAGTCTGCCATCCTTGGCTAAAACATCAAGACGCTCACCGAAGAGCCGCAGCCCCACAAAGGGGAGCCCAGTGAGAGCCTTCCTAGCAGCAGCGTCAGCTGCCCACTGACGCAACCAAACAGAGCGGCGCATAGCCACCAAAAGTGCAGAGGCCCTACCACCCAGCCTCACAGCATCATCCATGGCAGTGAGGATAAATGCAACGAAATCAGAGAAAAGCAAAAGGGCCCTATAATCCTCCCTCCTCCTACCAGCCATAGCGCTATCACATAGACGCTTGAGCAGTTTCTTAAGGGCAATAGCCGTAATGGCAGCAGCACAGGCTGGGCACAGTCCACCCGATCTGTCAGCCGAGGCTGGGAGGCAGAGAGGGTCCGGAAACGAGTGGAAATAGCCATGCAGGGCCGCAGGCTTGGTTGCCCCGCTTACCTGCGCATAGAGAGAGCCATCTTCTATCTTCGCAGTTTCACTGCAGAGGAAGCACTGGGAACTCTATGGTTAATCACGTTTTTATAGGAAGCCGGGAGATGCAGTACACTGCGCCACCTTGTGGCGGAATAACCCAACTGTTATGAATACTGAAGCAGGCCGTGCCATGCAATAAGAAAAAAGTTTCTGTGCATAGGCCCTAAATATAAGCCAGTGATCTAAGTGTGGGGCCCCAGAGTCACTTCGAACCTGAGCTGTGTAAAGCTTATCTGGGGCATCCCAAGTGCATGCACATAGACCAAATGAATTAACAGAACATGCCAAGCAAATCAGGAACACTTAGTCCTGGACCTTCTGTACTGCCCTGATGGTGGCCCACCGGAGGATCCTCTGGTGCTCTGTTGGAGCAGTCTATTCATTCTTGGGACCCATCGGACAGGAATCACAATTGGGCCCTTTAGAGGTCATTATATTCTGGGCCCACTGGATGAAGTTACAGAGCCCTCCAAGCAAACCTGGAACATTGTGTTAGGCATGGACCTCCTATACTGCCCTGGGGTCCAACCGGGTATCCTCTGGTGCTCTGGTGGAGCAGTCCATTCATTCTCTGGGCCCAACAGAGGTAATTATTTTTGGGGCCCACCAGAAGTCACAGAACACTCCAAGCAAACCTGGAACATTGTGTTAGGCGTGGACCACCTATACTGCCCTGGGGTCCAACCGGGTATACTCGGGTGCTCTGGTGGATCATTCCATTTATTCTCTGGGCCCACCAGAGGTAATTATTTTTGGGACCCACCAGATGAAGTTACAGAACACTCCAAGCAAACCAGGGACATTGTGTTAGTCCTGGACCTCCTGTACTGCCCTGATGGTGGCCCAACAGAGGATCCTCTGGTACTTTGGTACTGGTACTTTGGTGGAGCAGTCCATTTATTCTCAGGGCCCACCAGACCTAATTATCTTTGGGGCCCACCAGATGAAGTTACAGAACACTCCAAGCAAACCAGGAACACTATTAGATTTGGGCCTCCTGTACTGCACTCATGGTGACCCACTGGGGGTTCCTCTGGTGGGCCAGAGCACAGGAAGGGGATCCATGTAGAGAGAGAGAGAGAGAGCACAGGAAGGGGGTCCATGTAGAGAGAGAGAGAGAGCACAGGAAGGGGATCCATGTAGAGAGAGAGAGAGAGCACAGGAAGGGGGTCCATGTAGAGAGAGAGAGAGAGCACAGGAAGGAGGTCCATGTAGAGAGAGCACAGGAAGGGGGTCCATGTAGAGAGAGAGAGAGAGAGCACAGGAAGGAGGTCCATGTAGAGAGAGCACAGGAAGGGGGTCCATGTAGAGAGAGAGAGAGAGAGAGCACAGGAAGGGGGTCCATGTAGAGAGAGCACAGGAAGGAGGTCCATGTAGAGAGAGCACAGGAAGGGGGTCCATGTAGAGAGAGAGAGAGAGCACAGGAAGGGGATCCATGTAGAGAGAGAGAGGAGAGCACAGGAAGGAGGTCCATGTAGAGAGAGAGAGAGAGCACAGGAAGGGGATCCATGTAGAGAGAGAGAGAGAGCACAGGAAGGAGGTCCATGTAGAGAGAGAGAGAGAGCACAGGAAGGGGGTCCATGTAGAGAGAGAGAGAGAGCACAGGAAGGGGGTCCATGTAGAGAGAGAGAGCACAGGAAGGAGGTCCATGGAGAGAGAGAGAGAGAGAGAGAGAGAGAGAGAGAGAGAGAGAGAGAGCACAGGAAGGGGATCCATGTAGAGAGAGAGAGAGAGCAGAGGAAGGGGATCCATGTAGAGAGAGAGAGAGAGCAGAGGAAGGGGATCCATGTAGAGAGAGAGAGGAGAGCACAGGAAGGGGATCCATGTAGAGAGAGAGAGGAGAGCACAGGAAGGAGGTCCATGTAGAGAGAGAGAGAGAGAGAGAGAGAGAGAGAGCACAGGAAGGAGGTCCATGTAGAGAGAGCACAGGAAGGGGGTCCATGTAGAGAGAGAGAGAGAGAGCACAGGAAGGAGGTCCATGTAGAGAGAGCACAGGAAGGGGGTCCATGTAGAGAGAGAGAGAGAGCACAGGAAGGAGGTCCATGTAGAGAGAGCACAGGAAGGGGGTCCATGTAGAGAGAGAGAGAGAGCACAGGAAGGGGGTCCATGTAGAGAGAGAGAGAGAGCACAGGAAGGGGATCCATGTAGAGAGAGAGAGGAGAGCACAGGAAGGAGGTCCATGTAGAGAGAGAGAGAGAGCACAGGAAGGGGGTCCATGTAGAGAGAGAGAGAGAGCACAGGAAGGGGGTCCATGTAGAGAGAGAGAGAGAGCAGAGGAAGGGGATCCATGTAGAGAGAGAGAGGAGAGCACAGGAAGGAGGTCCATGTAGAGAGAGAGAGAGAGCACAGGAAGGGGGTCCATGTAGAGAGAGAGAGAGAGCACAGGAAGGGGGTCCATGTAGAGAGAGAGAGAGAGCAGAGGAAGGGGATCCATGTAGAGAGAGAGAGAGAGCAGAGGAAGGGGATCCATGTAGAGAGAGAGAGAGAGCAGAGGAAGGGGATCCATGTAGAGAGAGAGAGGAGAGCACAGGAAGGGGATCCATGTAGAGAGAGAGAGGAGAGCACAGGAAGGAGGTCCATGTAGAGAGAGAGAGAGAGAGCACAGGAAGGGGATCCATGTAGAGAGAGAGAGAGAGAGAGAGAGAGAGCACAGGAAGGAGGTCCATGTAGAGAGAGCACAGGAAGGGGGTCCATGTAGAGAGAGAGAGAGAGAGCACAGGAAGGAGGTCCATGTAGAGAGAGCACAGGAAGGGGGTCCATGTAGAGAGAGAGAGAGAGCACAGGAAGGAGGTCCATGTAGAGAGAGCACAGGAAGGGGGTCCATGTAGAGAGAGAGAGAGAGCACAGGAAGGGGATCCATGTAGAGAGAGAGAGGAGAGCACAGGAAGGAGGTCCATGTAGAGAGAGAGAGAGAGCACAGGAAGGGGGTCCATGTAGAGAGAGAGAGAGCACAGGAAGGAGGTCCATGTAGAGAGAGAGAGAGAGCACAGGAAGGAGGTCCATGTAGAGAGAGAGAGAGAGCACAGGAAGGGGGTCCATGTAGAGAGAGAGAGAGAGCACAGGAAGGAGGTCCATGTAGAGAGAGAGAGAGAGCACAGGAAGGGGATCCATGTAGAGAGAGAGAGAGCACAGGAAGGAGGTCCATGTAGAGAGAGAGAGAGAGCACAGGAAGGAGGTCCATGTAGAGAGAGAGAGAGAGCACAGGAAGGGGGTCCATGTAGAGAGAGAGAGAGAGAGCACAGGAAGGAGGTCCATGGAGAGAGAGAGAGAGAGAGAGAGAGAGAGAGAGAGAGAGAGAGAGAGCACAGGAAGGGGATCCATGTAGAGAGAGAGAGAGAGCAGAGGAAGGGGATCCATGTAGAGAGAGAGAGAGAGCACAGGAAGGAGGTCCATGTAGAGAGAGAGAGAGAGAGAGCACAGGAAGGAGGTCCATGTAGAGAGAGCACAGGAAGGGGGTCCATGTAGAGAGAGCACAGGAAGGGGGTCCATGTACAGAGAGCACAGGAAGGGGATCCATGTAGAGAGAGAGAGAGAGAGCACAGGAAGGGGGTCCATGTAGAGAGAGCACAGGAAGGGGGTCCATGTACAGAGAGCACAGGAAGGGGGTCCATGTAGAGAGAGAGAGAGCACAGGAAGGGGGTCCATGTACAGAGAGCACAGGAAGGGGGTCCATGTAGAGAGAGAGAGAGCACAGGAAGGGGGTCCATGTACAGAGAGCACAGGAAGGGGGTCCTTGTACAGAGAGCACAGGAAGGGGGTCCTTGTACAGAGAGCACAGGAAGGGGGTCCATGTACAGAGAGCACAGGAAGGGGGTCCATGTACAGAGAGCACAGGAAGGGGGTCCATGTAGAGAGAGAGAGAGAGAGCACAGGAAGGGGGTCCATGTACAGAGAGCACAGGAAGGGGGTCCATGTACAGAGAGCACAGGAAGGGGGTCCATGTAGAGAGAGAGAGCACAGGAAGGGGGTCCTTGTACAGAGAGCACAGGAAGGGGGTCCATGTACAGAGAGCACAGGAAGGGGGTCCATGTACAGAGAGCACAGGAAGGGGGTCCATGTAGAGAGAGAGAGAGCACAGGAAGGGGGTCCATGTACAGAGAGCACAGGAAGGGGGTCCATGTAGAGAGAGAGAGAGAGAGCACAGGAAGGGGGTCCATGTACAGAGAGCACAGGAAGGGGGTCCATGTACAGAGAGCACAGGAAGGGGGTCCATGTAGAGAGAGAGAGCACAGGAAGGGGGTCCTTGTACAGAGAGCACAGGAAGGGGGTCCTTGTACAGAGAGCACAGGAAGGGGGTCCATGTACAGAGAGCACAGGAAGGGGGTCCATGTACAGAGAGCACAGGAAGGGGGTCCATGTAGAGAGAGAGAGAGCACAGGAAGGGGGTCCATGTAGAGAGAGCACAGGAAGGGGGTCCATGTACAGAGAGCACAGGAAGGGGGTCCATGTAGAGAGAGAGAGAGAGAGCACAGGAAGGGGGTCCATGTACAGAGAGCACAGGAAGGGGGTCCATGTAGAGAGAGAGAGAGAGAGCACAGGAAGGGGGTCCATGTACAGAGAGCACAGGAAGGGGGTCCATGTAGAGAGAGAGAGAGAGAGAGCACAGGAAGGGGGTCCATGTACAGAGAGCACAGGAAGGGGGTCCATGTAGAGAGAGAGAGAGCACAGGAAGGGGGTCCGTTTGGGCGGCTCCCACAAGCTCTGGAGACACAGACACTGTGAGACACACACAGGTCACTCACCTGAGACTGCGAGAGACAGTTGGGTCAAGGAAGAACAAGATGGCAGATTATATTCCCTGACGCTGAGCTATTCTCAGGTCTCCGCTGGGAATACTCGCTGGTATGGAGCATCTGCTCGTTCACTGCAATTTGCAATCTTACGCCAAAGAAATAGTTTTCCTCTGACGGCATTTATTCTGCTTATATAGCGCCGACATATATAGCGGCGCTGCACAACTATTGCTGTGTTTAAAAGCAACAAATTAAAGAATATGAAAAAAAAAATCTTGTAGGAAATTCTAGGAGGAAAGAATATAAGAAAATATAAATAAGAAAATAAAGAACATAAAAAAAAATATTGTAGGAAATTCTAGGAGGAAAGAATATAAGAAAATATAAGAGATTCGGTAATGGGTATTTTTCTTATATTCTTTCCTCTTCGAATTTCCTATAAGGATTTTTTTATATTCTTTATTTTTCTTATATTCTTATATTCTTTCCTCCAATAATTTTTTTTGTATTCTTTATTTTTCTTATATTCTTTCCTCCTAGAATTTCCTACAAGAATTTTTCTTTTATACTCTTATACGTCTTATATTTTCTTATATTCCTTTCTCCTAAAATTTCTTACAAGAATTTTTCTATTTATTTTCTTTATTTTCTTATTTTTCAATTTATATTTATATTCTTTATTTTCTTATTTTTCTTATATTTTCTTATATTCTTTCCGACTAGAATTTCCTACAATTATTTTTTCCCTACATCCAGTCCAGGCCGTCCCAATATGTCACGATTGGGTGTTCGCCCCTAGGGGGCGCTTGACTGCTCAATCGTGAGATAATACAATTCTGTGATTACTCACCTGTAGAACTGGTATTATAAGCATACAGCACGTCCTGTTCCAGAAGATATTCCTTACTCTTGGGTTATATATCCAGTAGATGGCGCTGGACTGCAGAGACAGAAAAGAGGCTCCTCCCGGCCCCACATATACCAGGGACCTCCCACAAAATCCCCAGTATTGAAAAGCAGTTAAATGAGACCAGGAGAACTATAACCATTATATAAAAATTGAACATAAGAACAATCACCATAAAGAGGTAACTAAAAATAATGATAACAAGGGCGGGGTGAAACAGGACGTGCTGTATACGTATAATACCAATTCTACAGGTGAGTAATCACAGAATTGTATTATTCTAAGTATACAGCATGTCCTGTTCCAGAAGATATTCCTTACTCTTGGGACATCCAAAAGCAGTATCTGTAAGGTAGGGTGGGATCCCCAAAAGTAACAGCAGACAGTTTAAACCACTACCACCTGCAGAACTTTGCGACCAAAAGCAGCATCAGCTGAGGCCTTAACATCAACCTTGTAAAACTTAGACCAAGCGGCGGCCTTGCAAACTTGTTCAACATAAGCTTGGGGCTGAAAAGCCCAAGAGGCACCAATAGCACGAGTAGAATGAGCAGTAAGGCGGAAGGGAGGCTCCTTCCCCTTAGCAGATTAGGACTGTATCACAGCCTGACGAATCCACTTGCTGATAGTGGACTTAGCCGGAGCCAGACCCTTCTTAGGTCCAGACGGGAGCACAAAGAGAGCATCAGTCTTCCTGAAGGGTTCAGTAGCCACCAGATAGAACTTCAGTCCTAACCACATCCAAAGAGTGTAAAACCCTCTCCTTAGAATTACTAGGATTAGGACACAGAGAAGGCAAAACAATGTCCTGATTGAGATGAAAGGCAGAAACAACCTTAGGCAGAAAATATGGCTTAAAACGAAACACCACCTTGTCCTGGTGTCTCTCAAAATAAGGAGGTTTGATGGAAAGCGCCGCCAACTCAGAAACACGCCTAACAGATGTGATAGCCACCAAAAAGACCACCTTAAGCATAAGAATGGACAAGGGGGCCCCCTGCAAGGGCTCCAAGGGAGACTCCTGCAGGGCGGATAAGACCAAGTTCAAGTCCCAGACTGGTAACATAGGCTTACGTGGGGGGCGCACGTGAGTAACCCCCTGGAAGAAAGTCTTGACCAGGGGATGCTGAGCAAAGTATCTTTGGAAAAAAATGGCCAAGGCAGAAACATGACCTTTCAGAGTACTGAGCTGAAGACCCAGATCCAAACCATGTTGCAGAAACTCCAGAATCCTAGGAATAGAAAACACACGACAGGGAAGCGAGTTAGACTCACACCAGTCAATGTAAGTACGCCAAACCCTATAGTAGATGGAGTAAGAGGACCTTTTCCTTGCCCTGATCATGGTATTAACAACCGAGGCAGGCCGCCCCTTTTCCATCAAGATGGAGGTTTCAGCAGCCAGGCCATCAAAGCCAGCGTTTGTAAACTGGGGTGGCGTAGGTGCCCCTGAGTGAGCAGATCTGGAACCCGGGGCAGGGCATACTGATCTACTGCCAGCTGCACGATGTCTGTGAACCACACTCTTCTTGGCCAACAGGGAGCCACCAGTATGGCTGACACCCGTTCCTGAGCTATCTTGCGCAGCACCCTGCCCAGCAGGGGAAACGGGGGAAACATACAGGAGCTGAAAACTCGTCCAAGACATTGCCAGTGCATCCATGGCCAAGGCCAGAGGATCCTGGAACAGAGAGACAAAGACTGGAAGCTTGTGACGGGACGCAAACAGATCCACATCCGGCTGACCCCAGCGGTGGCACAGGGAGCGAAACACCCTGCTGCTGAGGGACCATTCTCCCAAACGAGAGGTCCCCCTGCTCAGAGAGTCTGCCTCCAGATTCTCCACCCCCGGAATGTACACAGCTGAGATGCAGGGAACATTCACCACCGCCCAGGACAGAATTAGCGACACTTCCTTGAGGCCCTCTTGCTCCGGGTCCCTCCCTGATGTTTGATGTAGGCAAACGCCATCTGGTTGTCTGAGCGGACCTGAACCGCCCGCCCCCGAAGGTGTGGGGTTAAATGGGCGAGAACCAACCTGATCGCCCGCAACTCCAGAATGTTGATAGGGGTATGGGCCTCCTGAGGGCCCCACTGACCCTGGAATTTCAGGGACTTCCAAAAGCCCCCCCCCCCAACCTGTCAGACTGGCATCCGTGGTCTCTCAACAAGGGGCCAGAAAGGATCTGCCCCCAGCAGGTTCCTGGAGTCCAGCCACCATGACAGAGACCACCTGGCCAGAGGGGACAGGACACCTGATCCAAGGACACGGGGTCCCGATCCCATACTGACAAGAGGTGAAGCTGAAGAGGCCTCACGTGGAACTGAGCATATGGAACCGCCTCGAAGCAGGACACCATCAGGCCCACCAGCTGCATTCCCTGCCTGATGGACGGATGAGGACAAGACAGAAGGAGCTGAGCTTTCTCTTGAAGACTCTCCACCTTCTGCTGGGGAAGAAAGATCTTGACCTGAGATGAATCCAGAATAATGCCCAGAAAGGACTTCATCATGGAAGGAGACAGGGAAGATTTGGGGTGGTTGATCACCCAGCCAAATGACTCCAGTGTGGACACCACCCGCTGAGTATCCAGCTCTGCCTGATGGAAGGACTGAGAAGCGATAAGCATGTCGTCCAAGTAGGGAAGAATGCGAATGCCCTGAGATCTCAGCAGAGCCATCACTCCTGCCAGCACCTTGGTGAATACCCTGGGAGCCGAGGTGATACCCAAGGGCAAGGCCACAAATTGATAGTGCTGATCCTCCAGAGCGAACCTGAGGAATCTCTGATGACCTGGAAAAATAGGTACGTGAAGGTAAGCATCCTTGATGTCTACAGAGGTCATGAAGTACCCTGGGCGTAGGAAATTCACAGCGGAGCGCAGAGTCTCCATGCGAAAGTGTCTGAATCTGACAAATTTGTTGAGGTGCTTTAAACCCAGGATGGGTCTGATGGACCCATCCTTTTTGGGAACAATGAAAAGATTGGAATAATAGCCCTTGCCCCTTTCCCTCAAGGACACCCGGCAGATGACACCCAGTTCCAGAAGGCCTTGGACAGCCAGGGACAGCTGACAGGGGTTTTTTAGCTAACCGGGATTTGATGAATCTTGGGGGCGGCCAGGCTGCAAACTATCTTGTAACCGGAGGACACTACCTCCTGAATCCACCGGTCTGAGACAGGACGCCTCCAGACATGAGCCAAAAGCCGAAGCCGCCCCCCCACCCGGATGGGTGAGGGTGCCCCTTCATGCCTGAGGGGGCTTGGGGGAGGACTTAGGCTTGGGACCCCAGGAGGAGCCAGGGCGGCCACGTCCTCTGCCCCTGCCCCAAAAATCTCCGCGGCCTCCAGCAAAGGAAGCTCTCCGTCCAATTCTGGAATCCCGGAAGGAAGGAAGAAAGGCACCTGAACCCCGAAAGGACCGGGGCTGCCTTCTACGCTGAGGTAACTTGACTCCCTTAGCAAACAAGTCCAGACATTCCCCAAAGAGGGGCAGCCCCTTAAAGGGAAACCCAGTGAGAGCCTTCTTAGCAGCGTTGTCAGCTGCCTACTGGACCAGCCAGACCGAGCGGCGTATCGCCACCAACAAGGCAAATGCCCTGCCACACATTCTAATGGTATCATCCAAGGCAGAGAGAACATATGCAACAAATTCCTCACAATGCAGAAGAGCTCTATACTCTTCACTACCTGCATCATCAGGGACCCCATCTAAGAGACCCCTGAGCAGGCTCTTAATAGCAACAGCCATAATGGCAGAGGCACAGACCGGACGCAGCGCGGTCCCCACACAGGCAAAGGCATGGCAAGCCAGCTGATCAATGCGCCTGTCCTCCCCATCCCTCAGGGTAGTAGAGTATGGGGAATGCATGACGGATGTGTTGGACAACCCCAGAACTGGTGCATCCACCTCGGGAGGACATGACCACCGTTTAACCATCTCAGCAGGAAAGGGATACCGCTTATCCCAACTCTTTGGCACCAGATTATTACAATGAGTTTGTTCAGGAAACTCCAAGCGTGGTTTAACAGCATGAAACAGCTCCCCCTGCTGCCGCGGAGCCATGGCAGGAGGAGAGATACAGAGTACTTCAAAAATGTGAGCTAAAAGCCTGTCAGTATCATCTGAAGCCCATGGGTCAGGCTCAGACTCGGCACCGTACACCCTAGATTGTTCCTCAGATGATTCTGAATCAGAAAATAATTCCCCCTCTTCCAGGGGGGTATAACCGGTAACGTCAAAAAATTCCTCAGCCTCCATAGGAAAGAGAGTAACGCCAGGTGATAAATGCCGCTTCTTAGCAGAAGCCTTACACGGGCCAGAGCCAGCAATATGTCTCTCAATGCTGGCCACCCGAGCAGCCAAATCAGGTTAAGACTCCCCACTGGTATCCATCTTACTACGAGTCAGATGTAAGCATGGGGGGGTAGGCGAAGCCCGAGGGGACGCAGGCCCAGCCACCGGTAACCCAGACTGCAGTGCAAGCGTCTGCTGGGCACAGTGTACACACACCCTGACATCATCACTTATAGGGGATACCCCACACGCCACACACAGCCGGGCTTGTCCCGAAGGAACCCCAAGCACATTATCCTGAGAAGCCTCCATATGGTGATTATTGTGGCACAATAGGCCAATTGGGATTGACGCCAATAAGGCTACCGCTACCTGCTAGGGAAGTGGGAGATATACAATACAATAGCCCTCCAATAGGGAGTTAACACTAAATAGAGGGGATAGGACCGGGAGAAACCACAAAAAAGTTTGACCCGCCTGTAAGACATAAAGCAAAGAACCCGTAAGCATAATACAATGAAGGTACAAAGGAAAGCCAGCCCGCAGGGGCACTTACGGACCGCGATAGGGGGACGCCAGACACGCAGCACAGGAGCTCCAAAATGGCGCCTGCATATACCTTGAGGGGCGGGCCGCGGAGAAGTGATGCGGAAAACGTCATCCGCAAGGCCCCCCCCCCCGAAGAGCGCGAATACGCGCCCCCGTGACAAGGCCAGCCAATGATGGCGCAGCAGCACCTGAGGCTATGTCGCCGCCGTCCGCGGAGCTGAGTACAAGCGTGCAGCAGCGGCAATAATCAAAACCAGTGAAACCAAGGCCAAACATGATACACATAGTAAATACATACACCCCCCCCCCCCCCCCCCCGAGATCTACCTGGGGAGAGCAAAGGGGAAGCAGCGAACGACCTAAGAGGAGCCTAACTGAGGGGACAGGGGGCGAAGAGCAAAAGGCCGCGGGAGGGGCATCCCAAGAGGCTCACCATATGCCTATACCGCCTACCCTTTGGTGGGGGACTGCGGTTGGAGCAGCGCTCCTTAGCACCTGACAGCGGTGCTGCCTACCATCACCCGACCAGCGCAGCCTAAACTGGGAGGCAGTAAAAGGAAACGGGTGGGAATAGTCCTACAGCGCCACAGGCTAATAAGCCCCCGCTCACCTGCGAGTAGAGAGAGACATCTTCTAGTCATCGCAGCCAGGACTGCAGAGAAGAACTGGGGAATTTGTGGGAGGTCCCTGTATATATGGGGCCAGGAGGAGCCACTTTTCTGTCTCTGCAGTCCAGCGCCATCTACTGGATGTATAACCCAAGAGTAAGGAATATCTTCTGGAACAGGACGTGCTGTATACTTAGAATATTGGGACGGCCTGGACTGGATGTATACAAATACAATTCTACAGGTGAGTTTCACAGAATTGTATTTTTTTATATTCTTTATTTTCTTACTTTTCTTATATATTCTTATATTCTTTCCTCCTAGAATTTCCTACAAGAATTTTTTTATATATTCTTTATTTTATTATTCTTAGTATGTCACACACCCCGCTTCAAGAATCCATAACATGTGGGTAATATCGTCCTGAAGAGGGCGTTCCTGCAGAGATGATAGCAAAAGAAAGCCCCTCCCTGATCCATAAATACCTGGGACCTCCCACTCACTACCCAGTTTTCCATCTCTGCAGACGGCGAGCAAGTCAGAAGATGATGGCTCCTCCTTGCACAGGGGGATTTCAGGTAGCCGGGGTAACCCCCGGCCTCTTATTTTGTTTATTTCCGCTCGGACCCCTGTTTGTCCCAAAATTTACCTCATATTACATGCCTCCACAGTCTTGGCTGCTGGCCCGAGCGAGGGTACATTGGCACCTCTGGTGCTGAGGAGCAGAGCTCCACCGTGAGACCCTAAAAGAGAGGGTAGGCGGTCATACCGGGTAGGTGATCCCGGTTTGGGATGCCCCGTCCCTTGACTTTTCCCCTGGGGGGGGGGGGGGGGGCCTTCCCTTTACCAACTATGGGGGCTGGGGGTCCCTCTCATAGGGGTTAGCTTTAGTCTCTTTCTCTTTATTCACTTTCTCTTTATTGATGTGTGTATCTGGGAGTAGTCCCTCAATGTGTTATTCTGTTGTTACTATGTTGCAGCACCGCGGCTGTCATTGCAGCCGGGTGCCGGGGTTTTTCTGTCTGTGAGGTGATTTTTTACCTCACGCGCTTGGGGGGGGCGGGGCTGGCACTCGGCGCTCTGCCGCGGCCAGCCCCCGTTCTCTCCTTCTTTCCTCGCCGCAGCGAGCGGGGCGGGTGCTCCGCTATTGAAAGCGGATGCACCCGTTGTCTTGGCAGCCGGCGCCGCGGTTGTCGGCGGCGCCGGTCTCTGGGCTGGTGCGTGAGGGACTTCTTCCCTCACGCTTCATTCACACTGGAAGGGGGGGCGGAGCCGGGCTTTCGGCGCGTCGCCGCGGCTCTGCCCTCCTCTGTACTGGCGCCGCTGCGGAGCTGAGCTCCCTGTTACTAGGCAGCTCCCTGTTACTAGGCAGCTAAGGGGGCACAGATCAGCTTTGCGCGGGCTGCGCAGACCACGCCCCTGGCACGGCCGTTCTTCTTCTCTTCACTTCACCTCAGAGATCGCCATTGTTCTGAGGCTGATCGTTCACCGCAGCGTCTGTGAGTGGCCCTGTGGGCCTCATTTATTTCTTTCTTTTCTTTATCCTTTAAGTCTTATTGTAGGGACTTATGGGTCTCTCTCTGTCTTTTAGGTGAAGGCTATCCAGGAGGATCTTCTGTAGTATTGGAAGGTCTCTCCTGATCCTGGGTCCATTTTAGCATCACAAATCCTCCCACTCGGGACATTAAAGGGGCATCCCGGGTTGTCTAACTGGCGTAATTCCCTGGGTCATAGCGACCACTCAAAATTCACCTTATGGAGGCATCCCCGGATACTGGGACTGGGACCCCTTCGGGGCATCCCAAAAAGTGTATGTTGTGTGGGATTTCCATTACTGGGGATGATGTGTTACTGTGTATACCATGTGCACAGCAAACTATTACGCGGCAGTCCGAACCCCAAGCGTCGGGGTCAGCACAGCCGGCCACCTCAACCCCCCCTCCCGCCTTGACTCGTGCCCCGTGTGACGTGGTCATGGGCAGGGATCTGCAATCCGAGATGTGTGCCAGATTGGCTAGCTTATGTCCAAAAAATCACTGACGGCTTTACCCTTTGTTGGTCTACGGCTCTTTGGAGAGACATTGGACTCACCAAGGGTGGTAGGTTACCTCAACGTAAGAAACAACGCCGCCCCTTTCGGGGGGCGCCTGCCTTTACCCCCTCCTTTCGGGGGGCCAGATCTGGCAGGGGTTCTGCATTTCCCTCTTCCAGAGGAGATTCCGGAAACAGGGGCAGAGGACGTGCCCGTTCTGGATACAGTTGGGGCTCTAAGCCCAAACCGGCTGCTAAGCCGGCTCAGCAATGAGGGGGCGCCCTCACCCATGCGGGTGGGGGGACGGCTGCAGCACTTCTCTCAGATCTGGGATCAAGAGGTCTCGGACAGATGGATCCGGGAAGTGGTGTCTTCCGGCTACAAGCTGGAGTTCGAGCTCCGCCCCCCTTCCAGATTTGTCAGGTCTCGGATGCCGTCGGAGCCTCTAGCGGCGCAGGGGCTCCTGGTGGCAGTGGAGAATCTTCTGGACATGGCTGTCATTTGCCCAGTGCCCCCTTCAGATCGGGGCAGGGGCTTTTATTCCAATCTGTTCACGGTACCCAAGAAGGACGGGTTGGTCCGACCCATCTTGGATCTGAAGTTTCTCAACAGGTTCATCCGGCCGAGGAAATTCCGCATGGAAACGCTGCGTTCGGCTATTCACTCTCTTCGTCAGGGAGACTTTCTGACATCCATAGACATCAAGGATGCTTATCTACACGTCCCGGTTTTTCCAGCACACCAGAGGTTTCTCAGGTTCGTGGTGGAGGATCGGCACTTTCAGTTTGTGGCACTTCCTTTCGGTCTCACCTCAGCTCCTCGGGTGTTCACCAAGGTGCTAGCTGGGGTGATGGCTCTGCTCAGAGGTCAGGGTATCCGCATCGTGCCCTATTTGGACGATCTACTGATCATGGCCTCTTCCTTCAACCAAGCGGAGTTGGACACCAGAGCGGTGGTGTCCACTCTGGAGAGATTCGGTTGGGTGATCAACCACCCCAAGTCTTCTCTTTCTCCGTCCAGAATTCTGACCTTTCTGGGAATGTCTCTGGACACTTCACAGGCCAGGGTGTTTCTACCACAGGCCAAGATTCTTTTGATTCTGGAGTTAGTTCGGCTTCTCTTGTCAACTCCTCATCCGACCATCCGGTTAGGGATGAGGCTGGTGGGGTTAATGGTGGCCTCATTCGAGGCAGTTCCCTTTGTGCAGTTTCACACAAGGACGCTTCAGCTTCATCTGTTGAAGGTTTGGGACAAGTCTCCTCTATCGTTGGATCAGTCCTTCCTGATGACTCCCTGAGTTCGTCGATCCCTGCAATGGTGGCTGGGGTCGGTCAATCTGTTGAAGGGCAGATCTTTTCTGGCTCCGTGTTGGGAAACAGTCACCACGGATGCCAGTCTGTCAGGTTGGGGGGGTGTTTGGAAGGACCTCCAGTTTCAGGGTCTGTGGGGCCCGCGGGAGGCTCACGAGCCCATCAATGTTCTGGAGTTGAGAGCCATCAGGTTGGTTCTGTTTCGCTTGACTCATCAGTTGAGAGGCCTGCCAGTTCAGGTCCAGTCGGACAACAGAACGGCGGTTGCTTACATCAATCACCAAGGAGGGACTCGCAGCAGGAGTGCCCTCAGGGAAGTGTCTTTGATTCTGGAATGGGCAGAGACCCATGTCCCGTGTATCTCAGCAGTCTACATTCCGGGAGTGGAGAACACGGAGGCGGACTTGCTGAGCAGGGCCTCCTCTCGTCAGGGGGAGTGGTCTCTCAGTCCCAAGGTGTTTCGTTCGATATGTCTCAGGTGGGGGGTCCCAGCGGTGGACCTCTTTGCTTCTCGTCACAATCACAAGCTTCCAGTCTTTGTGTCTCTCTCGCAGGATCCTCTGGCTCTGACAGTGGATGCCATGTCTCTAAACTGGAGGGATCTGGGGTTCCTTTACCTGTTTCCTCCGTTCCCAATGCTAGCCAGAGTGCTGCGCAAACTGGCCTTGGATGGTGCGTCGGCAATTCTGGTGGCCCCAAGGTGGCCAAGGCGAGTTTGGTTCGCAGACCTTGTAAGACTGGCAGAGGATCAGTTCGCCCTGCCTCTGCTGCCAGACCTGCTCACCCAGGGTCGGCTGCGCTATCCCAATTTACCATCGCTGGCTTTGACGGCATGGCTGCTGAAACCGCCATCTTGAAGGAAGAAGGTCTTTCTGACGCGGTGATTCAGACTCTTATCTGTGCCAGGAAGCGCTCTTCTTCTTCTATTTACTATAGGACTTGGAGGGCCTATATTGATTGGTGTGAAAGTAGGTCTTGCTCTTGTCGAGAGTTCTCCATTCCTAGAATTTTAGAGTTTCTCCAACATGGTCTAGATCTGGGGCTCCAGCTTAGTACATTGAAAGGGCAGGTTTCTGCCCTGGCGGTGTTCTTCCAAAGGTCTTTTGCACTTCATCCCTTAGTCAAGACCTTTTTCCAAGGTGTTACACATGTTCGGCCTCCTAGGAAGCCTTTTGTTCCAGTTTGGGATTTGAACCTGGTTCTTTCTGCTCTCCAGGACCCTCCGTTTGAGCCCTTGAATGAGATAGCTTTGTCTTCTCTTACGCAAAGGGTGGCCTTTTTGGTGGCTATCACTTCGGTTAGGCGTGTTTCTGAGTTGGCAGCTTTATCCATTACAGCTCCGTACTTCGAGAAACATCAGGACAAGGTTGTCTTTCGTTTCAAGCAGGGTTTTCTTCCTAAAGTGGTCTCGGAGTTTCATCTGAATCAGGACATTGTTTTGCCCTCTCTATGCCCAAATCCCAGCGACGACAAGGAAAGGGCATTGCATTCCTTGGATGTAGTTCGTGTTGTGGAACATTATCTGGAGGTTACGTCTTCCTTTCGTAAGACTGATGCTTTCTTTGTGGTGCCCTGCGGGCCTAGGAAAGGTTTGGCTCCTGCCAAATCTTCCATTAGTAAATGGATTCGTCAGGCCATCTTTGGGGCCTATTCTGCCAAGGGGAGGAGTCCCCCTTTTCGTGTTACTGCTCATTCTACTCGTGCAGTTGGTGCGTCCTGGGCTTTTCAGCACCAGGCTTCTGTTGAGCAAGTTTGTAAGGCCGCTACCTGGTCTTCTGTTCACACCTTTTCCAAGTTTTACAAGGTTGATGTTCGGGCATCAGCGGATGCTGTTTTTGGCCGCAAAGTTTTGCAAGCTGTTGTGGTTTAAGGTTGTGCATTGTTGCCTAGTTTTGGATCCCCGCCCTTGTTATGGACACTGCTGTTGGATGTCCCACATGTTATGGATTCTTGAAGCGGGGTGTGTGACATACTAAGAATAATACCATTTTGTGAATACTCACCTTGTAAAATGGGTATTATGAGTATGTCACACACCCCGCTTCAACCCACCCTTTTGTATTCAGGATCCTCTTTATTGCGAACTTTGCGTGGTTGTGGTTTATATTTGCCTCTTCCTGGTCCCTTACCTTACTGCTTCTGTATACTGGGTAGTGAGTGGGAGGTCCCAGGTATTTATGGATCAGGGAGGGGCTTTCTTTTGCTATCATCTCTGCAGGAACGCCCTCTTCAGGACGATATTACCCACATGTTATGGATTCTTGAAGCGGGGTGTGTGACATACTCATAATACCCATTTTACAAGGTGAGTATTCACAAAATGGTATTATTTTTCTTATATTCTTTCCTCCTAGAATTTCCTACAATATATTTTTTAATATTCTTTATTTTCTTATATTCTTTCCTCCTAGAATTTCCTACAAGAATT